>CM046844.1:8837557-9462557 GCA_025618425.1 Heliocidaris tuberculata | reverse complement strand
AACCAAAATACTTAAATGAGCAGTCTACGTACATTAGTCAATACATGAAAGTCAGGCTAGTAATTGATATTCTCGTAATTTTTCACAGTTTGGGTGGAGCTCTTGTTGTGTGGAGTTGTGTAAATATTACCACGCTGTATAGATATACTGTTGTTTTACAACATTACGACATTCAATCGTTATTGGATAGTGTTTTCTGATATTAGATCACTTTGAGGAAAGTGTAAGTTTAAACATGTTAAATATGGGTCCAGATGATTCTGAATCACCACTCATTACAGTGTAATTGAGGCTAAGTTTCATATTTTGAAATCATTAATCCCTGTAATGTGAATTTTTTTTTGACGTTTTATGAGCAGTACAAAAGTAAATATTTTGGATGTTTCTTTCAGTGCTACTAGTCTTTTGTTGAAAAAGCGGCCATCTCTAGTCAACATCCCCAAAGACGATGGCTTCACTGCTCTCCACCTTGCAGTCCTCAATGGGAATCGATTTGTTGTAGAGAAACTAATTACAGAGGTATGTTCCTTTTTTAAAAATCTTAGTCATGTAAGTTCAAAGTATGAAAAGTAGTTGGACTGACCATGTACTTAACCGGGAATTAATTCTTCATAAAACGTTTCCTAAATGAAAGAGACAAATTGAAGAAACAGATTGGTAAACGTTTGAAACAAAATCGAATAACAGAAAAGTTATGATTTTTTAAAGGTGAGATAGCTAATGATATGGATTACCTATTAATAATGCGGTCAAGGATAGCCCTCCCATTTTTGTACGCGAATACCTAAATACTCAAAGTTGGCCTTTTCACAAATACACAGATAGAAGATATATTTTTCGTTGGAGGGCATGTAAAGACATTTAGATTGTCATGCAAAAATAATATGTTGCATCATACTCCGTTTTCGGTGGAAAACCTAAAGAAAATATTTTTGGAAAAAAAAATGCTCACAACAAAATAATGGCACAGTTCTTCATGTATGACATCACATATAATAACTGAATGGCCATTGGGAGATTATACATTCTTTTACAGATTTGAACGTTCAGAAATTTACACCCCCCCCCCCCTCTTTTTTAAACTGCTTGTCCGATTTTGATTAAACTTTCACTAATTTGATTTTCTGATTTTTCTATTCCTACTCGCCGCTACATGGCAACCCTTGAACATGGTGTATAGCTAAAAGCTTCACCGCAGTGGCATAGCGTGGATCCAGGATATTGAGAGGCATTATGGGGGGCACCGGAATATACACTATATACAGGGGGGCAGAGGGGGCGACCGCCCCCCTATGATTTTTCAAGTAGTGAAAAAAGAAAAAAAAAAGAAGAAAAAAGAAGAAAAGGAGGAAGAAAAGGGAAGAAAGAAGAAAGAGGAGTATTAAAAAGAGCGGTCTTAAACATATAACTCTATATTACCCCTGTTATTTAATGGAGAAAAAATATGACGTCATCTTTAGGTCGTCTTGCCCCTCCTATCAAAATACCCTGGCGCCGCCCCTGTATATATATATATATATATATATATATATATATATATACATATATATATACAAGTCCATAGATTAAGGGGAGAATGTGGGATGGGTGTAACTTATTTTCACGTTGCCTTTCCCCGATTCCTGTTTTCACTCTAACGCACGTGCACACGTGCCCCCGTAGCTACGCCACTGCTTCACCGTACACTGGTGATAGTCATTATAAAACTCAGTGCATTTATAAGGTTTATGAGGTAAATTTGAATTTTACTTTATTGAGAATGTTGCATGTACACGTAAACTTTAGTTTCCGAAGATGATAAAAAAAAATTAAACAATCGAAATTTTAAAATTCAAAAGTACTCTTATCGGAGTTTTCTTTCTGGCCTTACATGAGTATGATGATGACGCCAAAACTGAATTACAAAAGGGAGAAATTACCAATGATTCCAATTTCAAATTATTTATTTTGAACTTGGCATATTGAATATACACGAATTCCAATAAAATATATGTCTTTTTTTTTAAATATCCCTTTTTCTGATACTTATAACGCTAGCTCCTTTTCTTTCTCAGGCAGAATGCGAGATAGATTTATATAACGAGGAGCATCAAACGCCGCTTGTCATGGCTATTGCCCTAGGTCGTACTCCCATCATCGAAGACCTGATCAAGCATGGTGCCGATGTCAACTCAACAGATGGCGACGGAGATAGTTGTCTTCACCTCGCGGTGATGAAACACCGACAGGGACAGGACGTCCGTGATTCTGAAATTCTAACGAAGGTAATCGTACTTGGCTAATTTCATACCTTTCTAATAAAATTAATGTTCCATTCGAATTACCGTCAGAATCAAACATTGTGAATGTGAACAATTCCGATATTACAATATCATGTACTAAATGAAAAAGTGATACTTCGAATCAAGAGCGTAAATTTGTCCTGGTGAGAGGGGCGGGGAAGAGAAGATGATCAGAGGTCTATCAGGACCGTGAAAAGCTTTGCATAACAAAAGTTACCTCTTATAGTCATATTACACAAATGATAATTATGATCAATATTGTGGATTCATCATAATCATCAGTATTGTCGTATCCATTGGTACCTTAACTTATTACGATTTTGATTTAATTTCTTAGCATACATAGCGAGGAAGCGATTTCTTTCTTCTAACAGAAAATCTGTCATTTTCCATGATATATGTAGAACACGTTCTATTATTATTATTTTATTAAAATTATGTTATCAGTTTCTTCCGTTTTCATAGGGGATATAAAACAAGAATTTGAATAAATACCAATGTTCTTACAAGAGGTCTTACATGTCCATATACGCGTTCTTGTACTTTCCATCTGTGCAGTACAAATCGTTTTCATTTGCCGTTAGGAGAATGATACCTAATAGACTAGGAGAGAAGGTGCCAGCGAGCGAACTCTTTTTTTAACAGAAATGATAAAAACTATCAAAAAGAATAATTAGCTTAGTGATGAAGGACTTAAACTTTGATAGAGCTCTCATCAGTTTTCGTATATACGAATATGCTAGTGCAGGATATAAAATGAGACACCGTTTTGTCAATGCACTGTTTTCTTTTATTTTATCAGTCATTGCAAGGGTAGAGTGAATTATTCAAAGGCTAATCCAGGAGCAAATGCTTTTTGGAAGAGAAGAAATAGGATAGTTTTCATACTATGAGAGACGTTCTGACGTTACTGTTTTAATGATGATGATGATGATAATAATAATAATAATAATAATAATAATAGAAGTAGTAGTAGTAGTAGTAGTAGTAGTAGTAGTAGTAGTAGTAGTAGTAGTAATAATAATAAACCGTCCTTGTATAGCTGCGCATATCACATTATGATATAACGTCCCTATGTGCTTTCAAATGGTTTGGATATTATTACCCAGGCTTTGTATTGTTGTCATGCTGCCGTATTGGGATAACAAGAAAATGAGAAAATAAGAAAATACTGGTATATTACAGAAAAAGGAAAAGTTTGTTGGGTTTCCCCCTCTTTTTTTTTTGTGTGTGTTTTTTTTGTTGGTATGATCTCTACTAATCTTGTCATCGACATTGTAAAGGGATAATGATACCGCCAGATTAAAAAAAAAAACCCAAACAAAACATCAAATTTTATACAATTCCGTTTAACATGGATGATTACAATGAAAATTAATAACAGGAATAAGAATGAAAATCAAATAACAGAAGTTGTAATGAAAATATTAGAGATACTAATAATGATAGAATAATAATAATGATGATCATAGTGGTGGTGGTTATAATGATAATGATAATAATAGTGTTAATAATGATAATGATAATAATGATGATGATGATAGTAATAATAATAATAATAATAATAATAATAATAATAATAACAATGATATTAATTATATCAAAAGTGTATTTCCTTAAAGGGAAATCTAACATTAATGGCAAGTTGTTCTGATAGATCAGAATCAGAAAAAAAAAACAAACAGAAAAGCAGATTGGTGAAAGTTTGAACGAAATCGGACAAGCTATGTGAAAGTTATGAATTATGGGGAGTTTTGGAATTTTAAATTGGGAATATGGGAATTTTAAATTGGCCGAATCAGTAATGCCACTGTGATGTAGCGGCGGACAACTCTCCCATTAGCTCCAACGCACGAAATGACTAAAATGTAATTTTTTCCAAATGTATTACTTATTAGGATCTTTTTCTTTTTGGAGCACCTGTAACAATATGCTATTCACAATGTATTCGGAATATTGCCCTAGGAAAAATGCGAATAAAAGAAAACCGGAAATTAATGATATTTAATGTACGACAAGCGGGAGAGTTTACCATGAAAACGTCACAATCAAAATTGCAAATTTGAGATGCGCATAGATTTAGAGATCTCATTTTCAAACGTTCATTACTTTCTTATTCTTTGTCGTATTTATTTCAAAATTTCATTATCCCTTTTTCTCTTATTTTCTGCTTTCACACAAATCAACTTATTACAAAGGTTGGATTGCCCTTTAATATCTATCTTTTGCCAGGGCCAAAAAGACGTGTGCGTGTGCGTGTGTATGTGTGTTTGGGGAAGGGGAGGTGATTGCACATGCTACGCCTCTCAGCAACAATATATTTAATGTTGCGCTAATTTTTTTAATTTTTTTTTTTAATTTAGTAGTTCTTTAATCATATGTGCTATATGTGATATGTGCTTTTATGTGTATATAATATGTGAATATGTACGGAAATATATAAAATACGTATGAATGGACTATTAATGAATTATTCATTTTTGTGATGTCTTCCAGATTCGAAGAAAGTTCTGCGACAGCGGGATCAACAAGCCTATTACCGCCCTCATGTGTTATCTAGTACAAAAAGGTGCGAACCTGTATCAGAAGAATCTCAAAAAACACACGCCAGTGTACTATTTAGAGGAAGTCGCTGTTCGAAGAGTGCTAGAGTACATCGCTCGCAAGTTAGAAAGGTAGAGGAAGTAACTTGATTTCAATTAATAAACAATACGACATGAGTGTCAAAGATTTCCAAAAGTGACATCGAAAACCGATTTGCATTGTATTACTGAAACCTACAAGCGCATTTTGATATTGATTGAAATGAAAAATAATGAAATTTGGGATGTTTTCAAAATGCAGGCAATTTTCTTTTATTTTAGAGAGAAGACTGGTGAGGCAAGTGTTGATGCTAGGAAAGATTGCCTCAGAAAGGACGTGTCAAACCCAGACAACAAAACTAGTAGAGACGAACATGAACATAATGACTCTCTAAATTCAGCAAGAAGCCCAAGGTCTGGTACGTAGGAAAAACATTCTTTTACGCCTTTGCAAATTAGGAAGGACAATCTAAAACCCTGTTAAAAAATGTTGAAACTGCACCTAATTCTTTTTGATACCTTGTAAACAGGAAAATTTCTCTTAAAGGTTGCCCTTTTCTGCCAGACAAAATCATTATTGAGGGCTTCTATACAATAATGCCCATATTGTAATGATTATGCCAAGGGGCGTATCTAGGGATTATGACGCCTGGGCAAACCAAATCTGCGCCCCTCCCCCCCCCCCCCCCCCCACTCCGTTCAAACTCAACAACTGAAAAAAATGAAACCGACCAGATTAATTCCTGATTTTAATTCAGAAATTATGGCACTACCTGAAAATGATTTTTATGCACTTATTTTGGTAGCCAAATTTTTATAATAATTGTACAAGCGACGGAGCTAAGCGACGGAGCGGTAGAATTTTTGTGCATTTTAACCCCTCAAAACTGCAATTTCTTATTAATTTTACCCCAAGCAAAAATTCGTAAGGGAACGCAGCAACCAAGTGTTAGAGTATTATTTTGGACATTGAAAATATTTTATGCACTTTTTCTGACGTTCGGGGGGGGGGGCAAAATTAACGAAAACCTAGCTGAGGAAGGCTTGTGTATGGGGAATTCGAAAAATCGAAAGTGAGGATTTCTCTCGACTGTTGAAAGTTTGAAAATGCTATTTTATACCCTTTATCCATTAGGGGGTGTAAAATTCACCTAATGAAACTTATATACTAGGGAGCAAAGCAACGAGGGTCACCTTTTTTCTTGAATTTTGAAACCACTGAAAACACAATTTATGGTCTGTATAAATAACGAGATTGAAGAAACTTATGCGAAGGAGCAAAGTGATCGAGCTTTATAATTTGTTTGCATTTTAAACCCTTTAAAAACACTATTTCTTATACATTTTGCCTTGAATTAGGGGCGCGTAAAGAAAATTAAGGAGCTTAATTTTTCTTCCTTTTCTCCCCTTTTTCTTTCTCTCTTTTGTGTTTTTGCGCCCCTAAAATGCCGCCCGAAGCACGTGCCCCTTCTTCCCTCCCCCTTAGTTACGCCACTATTTATGCCACTTCGGTATGCGCACTATATACACCTGAATAGCGGGAAGTGTCCGAAGTGAAATCTTTGAATATGAATATGAATATTGAATATGAATATTGACTAATGAAGGTGTCATAGGTTCCTATAGTTTTGAGTTGTTCTGGCAATTTGTTCCACATAAAAGTGGCTGCGTATGAGAAAGACCTTTCCCTGTATGACTTTGTCATGGTTTGTGGAACACAAAGCAGAGACTTGGCACTGGAACGTAGCATTCTTTCTGGTTTATATGTTAAAGTTTACCTGCAAGACTCTCTTATGACAAATAACTTTGCAACAGTTAATCCTATTGTGACCAAACTTGGATGAGAGATGCACTTTTAAGGTCAAACGTCGGAAAAACTCTCTTGGGGTACCTTTACGTTATGGTGCTGTCGAGGGTCACGTGCTAAGGTCAAAGGTCATCTGAGGTCATATATTGCAAGATTGTCTTGTGACAAATAACTTGGCAACCGCTAATCCTATAGTGACCAAATTTGGGTCAGAGATGCACCAGGGGGCCTTTACTTTATGATGCTGTCAATGGTCAAATGCTAAGGTCAAAGGTCATTCGAGGTGCTGAGGTTTACCTTTCAGACTGTCTTGTGACAAATAACTTGGCAACCGTTAATCCTGTTGTGACCAAACTTTCTTCAGAGATACAGTTTGGACACCTTCACGTTATGGTGCTGTTGAGGGTCACATGCTAAACTCAAAGGTCACTGGAGGTGACCTTTGAGTGTCGTTTTTCCAAGACTCTGTTGTGACGAATAACTTGGCAACCGTTAATGCTATTGTGACCAAACTTGGGTCAGAGATACACTTAAGGAACCTTTCACGTTACGGTGCTGTCGAGGGTAACATGCCAAGGTTAAAGGTCATTTATGGTCATGCGTTGCAAAACTCTCTTGTGACGAATAACTTGGCAACTGTTAATCCTATTGTAACCAAACTTGGGTCAGAGATGCACTTGGGGGATCTTCACGTTATGGTGCTGTGGAGGGCCACACGCTAAGGTCAAAGGTCATTTGAGGTCATATGTTAAAGTTTTTAATCCACAAGACTAGCTTATGACTAGTAACTTTGCATACACTGTTCCAATTGCAACCAAACTTGGGGCAGGGATGCTCTTTTGCGATTTTCATGTAATGTAGTCACAGGTGGGCGAGACACAATCTTGCTATTGCCTTGTTTTCGCAATGTAATTATCTCTTTTAGTCACCCACTGACCAGGAAATTATAAGCAGCACAGATACACAATACTGCCATCTTTCTTAATCCCTGGTTTCGGTTTTTTCTCTATTGAAGAATCATATCAACCATCTGGTTTTTAAATTTTACTCTAACTGCTTATTGCTTTCAAATCACACATATATCGCATGCGTTGAATCTATAATTATGATTGATTATAAATTATTAAAATAATGTGATCATATTAAATTATTCATATATTCATTTGTCTCTTATTTTGTGTACTTGATATATCAACGTAGTTCTAAATCATGCTTACACGTACACAATGTATAACTATATTTTTGGACAATTATGTAATATACTTTATTACAATAAAGTTTTAACATTAACCTTGATATCAATTATATTTTAAATGTTTCTTTTTAATTATAATTCGTGTTATACTATCCTTTGTTTAAAAAAATCTGAAATCAGCTCACAGACTAGCGAATAATTTTTTTTTCAAGTGAATAAACCGTTTTAAATAAATAAATAAATAATAAAATAAAGGAATATATAAATGAAATAAAAAAGAGACGTTAGATAGAGACAATTTGTTGGTTTTGACTCAATATTTATTATGTATGTTACATGATAGGGGATATCAATGGGCCCTAAATGATGGAAAATGTGAATGTTTCATTTCGGGCAAAAAATGACTTCATGTCATCAAGATTACAAAATCTGGCATTTGTAAAATTGCCGTTCTATATGGTAGATTCCTATCCTAAACCCATTCAAATGTCTTCAGGCCCAAATGAACTACGCAAACTATAAACATGATAAATCAGGAAAATCTGAACGTTAGGTACATGTATTTATTCTTACCTCTTTCTCAGATGATTCTTTCCGTGGTGTATACTTCATAAAGGATCCTAAGGAAGAGGTGAAGTTGGAGGAAAAAATCGGCAAGGGAGCGTTTGGTGTGGTGTGGAAGGGCCAATGGAGAGGCACCCCTGTTGCAGTCAAGAAGTTCGCTACCGACGGCAGTAACGACGCTGAAATCAATGAAGAGGTCAAAATCCATATGTACGTAAGGCTACCTACTACACATTTCATTTATTGAAAATGCTGTTGCATTTGTTTATACTTGCCGCAGAGGTATTGGCTATTAGGATAAGAACTAAGAAGTGACCCAGGAATCAAAGGAGTTACACTTTTTGAGACAGTGAAAATCAAAATACTGCAATTTACAGATGACACATCAATTTTTGTTGACGATACACAATCTTTGAAAAAGCTATAAATCAAGTAAAGAATTGCAGTTCATTTTCTAGATTATATTTGAATAAATCCAAAAGTTCCATAGTAAATACCAATGGTGGTATGACTGGAAAAAATATAAATGGTATTCTGTTGACCAACTCAGAAGTAAAAATATTAGGAGTTCATTTTGGAAGAAATTAAAACAGAATTTAGTAGACCATAACTGGACACCGAAAATTTCAAAAATGGAAAATACCATTCGTGTATGAAAGGCGTGCGTTTTAACATTATCGCGTAAAATAACTAGAATCAAATCATTTTTTGTTTCTCAAATTATATATAATGCTCAAATGATTTTAATGCCCCACAATGCAGTGAAGCGTATTAATTCTCTACTGTATTCATTTTTGTGGAATGGTAAGGTAATAACACAATAATGATGATGATGATGGTGATGATGATGATGATAATGATAATAATAATAATAATAATAATAATAACAATAATAATAATAATAATAATGATAATAGTAATAAAATATACCTTGCAGTGAGAGGCTCCAGTTTAAATTATGGATTCTCTGAGGTGACTGGCATAGCAATATTAAGTATGCCAGTCACCGAAGAATCCATAATTTAAACTGGAGCCTCGAAAAGGCTGCATGGTATATTTGATTTATATCCTACAAGAGTAAGTCTAGATAGATACAAAATATAAACTAAATGTAGAATTAGAGTAGACCTTCATACACTGAGAGGCAGCGCGGCTCGTCACCCACAAACATTATCGCGATACATTGTTGCGATATCGATAGCTTCGAAATATCCAGAATAACCAAAAAGTGACGTCAGAATATCGGTATAGCGAAAACTATACGTAGGTCTGACGTTGCCCGATATCCATTTTTCCTTCATGGTGAAAGTATTTTATGTCATGTGAGACATTCCTGACCAATCCTTGCACGAGAATTTTATGATGTAGGATATAATGATATTTATAATAACAATAATGATGGTGATAATGATGAAGTGAAAAGCAGCATTTTGGGGGTATTTGAAAAAGCGGGGCACTGTTTCTCTCTCCCCCCCCCCTCCCCCAGCCCCCCCCCCCCCAGAGAGTGCCGCCTCTGCCGTGGACTAATCTATGTTTTCTTAAATAGAAGTGTCCATGACACAAGCTGAATCAGTAAAATCTTTAAGAATATGGATTATCATGAAATTATTAAAGTGTACGTAGTGCTTTTGGTATTGTCGTTTTTATCTGCAGGCGTGCAGTCCATCCCAACATAGTGAAGCTGATGGCGGTTGGCCCCAAAAGTGCAGATGGAGAGACTATGATTTTGACGCAGCTAATAGACGGGAGTAATCTCATGGAAATCATCTTCATAGTAAGTCATATAGTAAGATTTTAATTCAATAGATTGATTTGATTATTTACCTAAGTTTGAAGGAGGAACATATAATTTCAATAAAACATGATCCATCGAAATTATTAGATGTCTTTTATCTCGAGAAACTAGACATCCATTTTGCGATATCATATTTTTTCTTCATTCAGTATTGATTATCATGGTATTTGGCTACATCAATCATGTTTTATTTTTCATGTTAGAAAAACAAGTTCTGTTGAATAGTTTCAGAAGTGGCTGGCGGCGTAGACAGGATATTTCATGGAGGGTCACCAGAGTATCCGAAAAGTGTAAAACTTCTACGTTACTCTATGAGGGAGCAAAGAGACGGAGCGAAAAAAATACATTTTGAAATATTGAAGCTGAATGTTTCTATGCATTACAAAGTTTACGCATTGTTACTAAGCAGTAAATTGTCAAACATATACTCCATTTTACTGCACTTTTGCAAGAAAACTAAAAAACTAAAAAACTTGGAGGGGCACCTAGGGGCACGAAAAATTTATGGGGGCACGTGCCCTCTTGTCCATGCCGCTTAAACTGACAACTAAACCACCCTCCGAGATACATTGGGTAGTTATTGATATTACACCAAAATTAAATCAATCTCATAATCAGTGGTGCAATTTGTTTACTCTAGAACTTGACATATTGTTCTTGTTCAAACGAATTTTAAATGACAATTGATTGCAGAAAGGCAACCCATACTCATATCAGGAAAAGGTACAGTTGTCAAGGGATCTCTTGTCAGCTGTCACCTATCTCCACCACATGAAGATCCTCCATTTGGACATTAAACCGCAAAACATCATGGTAAGTGTTCATCCCTAATCAACGTCAACGTCTTTGAAAAGAAACAGGGCCTACACCAATCTGCTGCTCTCTTTTAATCACTTCAGTTTGCCACATTTTTATTTTTCTTAACCGGAAATATTCCTCGTCCTTTGAAACGACGACTTTGCGACGACTCATCCTTTAGATGTAAATTTCGTTTACGGCGAGCTGAAGTTTTTGACGACCGTGGCTTGATCGTGTTCACTTTATAAAAGCAGAGTCCGCGGAGTTTGATTAGTCGCACTATAGCCGAAAGGAAAGTGTGGTCATGGAGCAATGAAGTATACTAATTTAAAAAATGAAAAAATAAATAAAAGTACCCTTTAACTAATTTTTTTTTTTAAGTAAACGATATCACACATTTGTGTGATTTTTTTTAGTGTTTTTTTTTTTTTTTGGGGGGGGGGTCGCTATAATCTTTCTGCCTCACATAAAATTGAAAACTAAAAAATGTCAATGAAACAAATAGATCATATTCCATTTAAAACCCCTTTAGAGTTGAGATTCGACTAATTTAATTCTAAAAGGGTTGTCTTCAGTACTGAAAAGATTGAATTATATAGGCTTGAATTATACAATCATGCTTAATAATGGACCTTTTCTGTATTCTTTAAGCAAAAAATTTGTACTCGTGGGACCCTTTTAGAAATATGATATGATATGATATGATTGTATTTATTTACCAATAACAAGATACATACATAATAATATTTACAATATTTACAGGAAAACATTATATAATTAGATCATGGAAAACAAGAAAAAAGATGGTAAAATGGAACCAGAAAGTAGCACAAGTGCTAGTCAGGTCGGGCCCCAGGTTTAAGATTTGCTTATGAAAACGCAAGTTATCATTCGACATATATAAACATGTGATTTAAACTAATATGAACGATAGTTATTAATTCATAGAGCAATAAAAAGGTATTATACATAAAAGGATATTTTTAGGAAGGAAGTTTTCAAGTCACTCGACCCAACATTTAATAATCTAGACAATAGATATCTATGCTCAGCGTGTCGTCAATTACAAGATACTAATTCAATTTTGTAGAACGCTTTTTTGTATTGACAAAGTAATGTATGATGTTTTCACATTACCCGTTTGTTTGTTCGTTCGTTGGTTGGACGGACAGGTTCGTTGATATACATTTCTATTAAAACACACAATGCAAATTATACACCAAAATATGTAATTACAATGAGTAAACAAAATAATATGATATGCATTTATAACCAACATAAGTAAGTGAAAATTAGAAGACAAAATTTTAAAAAGCCGTAAAGGCCTTCCCTTATTCGAGACTAACCAATGATCATAATACCAAGCTAATAATGTATTAATCTAAAAGATTTTTTTTACTCGTTTTTAGTACTACATGTCAAACTAGTGTCGCCTGTAAATGAATAGAAAGATAATTCATTACTGCGTTTACTTGTGATTAATAAAAAGAGAAAAAAGTAGCCTAAAACTGAGCCTTGGGGTACATCAAGTAACTTTAGCGACTTATCAAAGTTATGCAAGTTCATAGATACAATTTATTTCTAAAAAAGTGGAACTGAAACAAATTCAGTATGTGAATTGGTCTAGTAGTTACCTCTCTGACTTCGCCTATAAACAAACTCTAACGGACCCCGGTTTGAGGTTGAGTCGCGTCTTTCTGATGGTGACATGAAAGGACGGGGCCATTTTACACAAAATAATGATTTTGAAGAAAAAAAAATCATTAAAGTACAGTTTCTTATACATTTTTTTTTTTTTTTTTTGGTGATTTACAATTTCGAAGTTTTGACATAAAATGGATTGCAGGATAAGAAGGATGCTTTGCATGATAATCAGTACAACTTGTTAGTACTGAAGAAATTTATTTTACAATATCTTTCATGATTCGTTTTTACCAGGCCTTATTTTTAACCAATTAATCCTGCATAATTTTTTAATTGGTTATCGTCCTTTCAGGTCGAGGAACAGACAAAGAAACCGTATCTGTGTGACCTAGGACTTGCCCACATTAAAACGAGGTCCATGATGTCCCGATCTTCGCACGTTTTGTTCAGAGGGACATTCATGTATATGTCACCGGAAGATTGTGCGTCGGAGGATGGTAACATGTCCGCCACAGCGGCCTCTGACGTTTGGTCTTTAGCCTGTACATTCGTAGAGCTCTTCACAGGAGAGTCCATCTGGCCCAAGACTATGCATCAGATGGCTCTCGTCCATAGGTTCATGCGCAGTGATGTAATGCCAGCCGGTGTGAAGAAACTCGACGAAGACATCAAGAAGATATTGAAGCCTTGCTTTCAGAAATCGATTCGCGATCGTCCTACGGCAGAATCAATGATGCAGCAATTTAGTGGTTTGATGAGTGAGTAAACAAGCTCGCACTATGCGTGCTGTGTGCGTAACCATGGGGTCCTATAGTTCACTGCATTACGTTTCTAACAATTATTATCTGGGATTATAATAGGAAAAAATATATATACACTATTCCTTTATCCTAGCTGATCCAAAGCTAAACCAAACTATATTTTCTGCAAATTGTAGTGTAAGGCCAGCATGGCCAGTGGGAATATTTAGGCAAAGATATAAAAAATTGTGCCTTGGACTTAAATATTTGACTTCAACATTATGGGCTATTTAATAATACTCCTGCTCTATTCATGTCGAATGAAGAATGTAAACTATTGTATTTTTGCAGTAGATGTTCAGTTTAAAGCACATGAATTGATACCATTTACTTTGCAAATGTTGTTTCATTCTTTTCTTCTTTTTTGTACAGAAACTTACGGTTTATTTCAGATATACACATCGCCCCTTTATGGAGAATGATATAAATCAAATCACATGCAAATCACATGTGGGTGGCATATTATCAGTATATATTCTACGTGTATAGTTGGCCGGTTTCCGGTTTGTTATTTGTTTCATGAGAAAGGCAAATCATCATGTTTAATGTATGAGGTGATTTAACCTCTACGAGCAAGACGAGAGATTAGAAATGCCAATGCAGTTTGCTACATTTCAGATTTATCTCACAATCTTCGGGCGTACCCATTACTAGATCCTGCTCAACGGGATTCTATGCCTTTTTCTGAGTAGGGGATATGTTGTATATTACAATGGATTGTATTTTATGTACATATTATTGAATCGCATTAAATTGAAATAATAATAGCTTGATGGGGAAACAAACTGAAGTGTCATAGAAGGTCAAAGCACTCAGTGGCACAATTTTCATTGATACTGAGGTCAACATTACACTGATCTTTGTTATTGTATGCTATTCTTTGTCACACATAGTAAATTTCATGACAAAGTGATGTTATCAGATTTAAGGAAATTCAGTATTTTTCCATCTACGATGAAATTAATTCTTATAGTAGAGATCATGTCAATATGAATTGACTATATCAAATTTATTTTGAGAAATGTTAAAAGCACCACTATAATATATAAAGCTTATCTTACAGCTTTTTTTTTTTTTACTAAGAAATTATCAAAATAAGTATTCATGCTCAATCCTATACTCTCTTTTTTTCCAAAAAAATCAATAACACACCCTTGTTTATCTGTTAGTTGGCTCCCACATCTTGTAGCTTCAATTTTACTAAGTTACTTTACCATGTACATTATATCGTACCTTTAAACGTTTATGTTTTTTAATTTACATTTATATCATCGTCGTCTTTTCTGATTACTGTAGGCCTTGTTGAGAATATTCATTATCCGATTTAACTTTTGACGTCTTTGTTAGTTTTGTAGGTCTGACTTTGTGGGGTGATTTTTCAGTAATCTCTTTGCTTTTCTGTATAATTTTCTTTTCTCTATTTTTTCTTTTAATTTCTTTGTTTTTGTTGTTGTTTTTTGGTTTGTTTGTTGTTGTTGTTGTTTTTTGTTTGTTTGTTTAATTCTTTTGGCGCATGAATGATAGATCATATGTATACATGTATATATCATATTCACATGCCATTGTAACACGAAAAATTGATTTATACGTTACCAGTTTCAAAAAGATGCGAAATTCAGCAAACACAGACATGACAAAAAATGCTTTGCATGGTTAAATTAATAAAATTACCACTATTTGGACATCTCATTCATCACAGACGAGGACAGCGAAGTGGTTTCTTTGTCATTTTGAAACAAATATCTTATGTTGTATATATTCATTTTGGTACTCAAGTACATTAAAATGCTGTAATTAGATGCAAAGTGCACCTTCAATTTATATGAAATAACGATGTGCGTTGATAGCTGAATATTTTAGGATGTTAACTCGTAGATAATGTCACTTTCTGATGCATCATGATACATTACTACCTGTATTGCTAAAGCAATCTGCGGTCGGAATTCAGAAGGAAAAAAAAAATGTGTAAACCATTGGCACTATAGCTTAAACTTCACATGTTTTGTTCATTTTATTCTCTGAATTTAATCAATATCTTACTTATTGTATTATAAAATGTAGGAATATTTGAACATTTTATGAGTGTTTTCATGCAGTGGATGCCATGTCCTGTGCAATCATTACAAGCATGATCAGTAAAAGTGAGGTTAGAAATAAGTTTATGGAGGGAATGGAGGAATTTAAGATACAAGAATCACTAGCTGTGATCAGCTGTAGGATATAATGGATATTGTTGTTGGTTGGTTGCTATATTAGATGGAGCTCTTTAATGTTTTATAAATAATCTGCATATCTCATATTGATTATTAGCGCCTATTACGTAATTAATTTCTTTTAATATTTGCTATTGCGAAAGGAGAAGTATGCTTGGACTTTTGGTGATATGAGAACGTAAATACTTTCTTAATTCATACTGATGTATGGTCAGAAATGTCTCAAATTTGTCAAAAATATGAAGAAGAAAAAGACCAACACACTATTATGAATATTAATTTATTTGCGATATGATTTTTTTTTTTAAGGAAATAGTTTCTTCCTATATATAAACACACCAATTATGTGTAGTCACTTCGGTTTGGAAGAAAACAACGTCTTGGATACATTTAAATCATAAGTGCCTCCAGTATCCAAATTGGGCGACATGAATAGCATATGTCATGTGTGCTGTTAGAGCTACACATTATATATGACTAGTGATGTCCTTCATCATGATTCTTTTGGGCAGAATTCAGTTCGATGACGGTCTTTGTGGCATAGTCATACGTATAACTAAGAAAATGATCAAGCCATTTTTATCGCATTGTCATTCTAAATACATGTATACATAAATCAGGCTTCTACTGAAATGAATTATGGTATATTTTTCAATATAATTCATCATTTTGTGGAAATGGTTTGCTGTATTAATATTTAAATGCAGTTTATAATGTAAGGTCTCTAGTGATAGAGTTTTTAAAACTTAGAAGAGCGGATTGTAAATGTAAGATTTCTGATGGATTGTGTAGCATTGTTTGGTGAAATGTTTCTATCCTTGTAACGCTCTTTAATTAGCTGAGAAGACTGTCTGCATATTGTTATTTTTTACTGCTAAACTTGACACAAAAATGATTACCCAAAACTCTTACAGTACTGTGTAAAATTTCAAAACCAGTGTAAGAAACTTCTGATGGATGATATAGATTCATACGAATCTGATATTCAAACAACGTCAATTGAAAATACAACATAGCTGTAATAGACAATAGAAGGTGAAAATGTTGGTGTTGTCACATTACCTAAAGTCTCACCATCTGTATTTTTTATTATTAAACTTCAGTCAATAATCAATCCTTTCCTGATTGTCAGCTATTTTCTAAATTATACAAGTTTTCTATACAGAATTACAATGCATATTTTTCTCAACAATTCATTGCAGCTTAGAGGTTAAACATCTTATATAATGTTATATAATGTAATAACAAAGCCTCTTTTCTTTTTATCCAATGTTTAGAGGTGTTGTTATGATGTTACTCTTATTCTCGTTCCTTATTATGTGGTTTTGTAGAGAGACTGATGGTCTTTATTGGCATTTCACAAACAATAACGTAAACAAATTATTTCTTTTCATTAGAGTTGTAAGTCTTACAAGACCATAGAAAAAAATCAGTTGGAATTTTTAGCAAGCTGAATTGGATGGAAGCAGAGCAATCAGAGAAACAGGTTCGTAAAAGATAAAACGAATTAGACTTATAAGAAAATTACTAATGTTTGAGGGTAGATATAATTACATCTACATGTATGTGAATACAAAACTCAAGAATTGATCAAAATTCGATTGGGATATAGTTGGTGAAAATTATTATATTATACAAAAATGCATGAAGGAAAGCATCGTCTCTCTCTCTCTATCTCTTTATAGTGTCTCTGTCCTTGATCATCGCTCTGTCATTTTATTACTGTATATGTAATCAAGAAAGCATGTATGCTTATACTTCTTTTTTGGTGTTGTTCTATATCGCTTTGGTTTTAGTTCATTGTTAATATTTTCTTCAACAAATGTGCCAACCACTTGTGTAGATCAACAATGCTGCTTAAGTCAAAATTCAAATTATCAATTCTACCTAAGTAAAAATTCAACATCAGTTCAACCCGAAATTTATTTCAGAACACATTTGAACTGGACAAGGTGGTGGGCAGGAGTTGGGGGGGGGGGGCACGTTCCTCTAAATTGTTTTTCAGGGGTAGGGGTCATGTTTACCGAACCACGGAAATTTCTGGGGAAAATATGAAAATAAAAATAATTTCGTAAATAATAAGTTAAGTGTACGTCAAACTATTTATGGTCTTAAACAATTGAATGCTCTAGAATGCAAAATTACTACGAAATGAAATATCGTGTGGTCGCTACGTTCCTCGCATATTAATGACAAATATGGTTCAAGGTTTGGATACTGTTGAAGATCTGTCAGTTGAACTGGGCAAATCGAAACATTCGGTCATAAAACTGGCTGAGATTTCATTGTGTGTTCGCAAGTGCTAGAGAATGCGCATTCTCTTAAATGTCTAAGTACTGTATAATGCAGGGTTGGCGATTCCAGGCGGAACGAAGGGAAACCTCTCCCCCTCCCCCCCCCCCCCTGAAATTTTGGAAATCCGCTAAGCATTTGTCAGAAAACAATGAAATGAAGAAAGAAAATCCTCGGTCACTTGGCTTCCTCGTAAATATTAATAATCATGATAATAGTAATGATAATAATAATGATAAAAATCAGCTACGGTGCTAAGCTTTTATTTTTTTTTTAATGCAAAGTTGGAGGTCTACTGTCTGTCGGGTGCGGGGGGGGGGGGTATTTTTGCCAAAGACTTCCCCGCTTTGCTACACTTCCTTGCGTGTCGCATCTCCCCCACCCCCGGTCATGACAAGAAATCGCCGTCCCCTGAAAGTTGATGCTGTTGAGAGATTGCAGAGCTCTAACCTTTCTTTTGTAATAGTTGCATCTGTAATGACGGCTATACACCCTGTATGTTATATATTGAATGATTCTATTTTAAGACGTTAAACATGTCAATAAAAACATTATCCATAGAAACATAATGAAGATGGGGCATCTGAGGAGTTTAAAACTAAATCTTTACTAATCGATCCGATACCCTGAAACGCTTATCGTTAAAAATGTGGAGTTTGAAAACCCATTTGTTTTGTGAGTATATATATATATATATATATGTTTCAATAAGATAATAAGGGGCTTGATATTGCGAAGGTCCAAAATAACCAATTGTTTGGCACTACGTTAACGTGAATTTCAATTAATTACATAAATTTTGAAAAGTAACATTTTTTTTTCTGTAGTTTGTCAGTGCTTTCTTTATTTTCCCTTCAAATAAAACTTTGCAAAGCTCTTCAAACAGTATTGTCTCCAATGTCTTTTTTTTTAATGGCCAATGTAGGATACATCTGCACAAACTTATTTCAGATTTTAGATTTTCTCTCTCCCCTATTTCTTTTTTACGAAAATCCACACGCACATAACACTGAATTGTAGGTAGTGATCACTCTCACAAAACCCCCATTTCTTTATCATGTTCATAGAAACCCACACTCCAACAGTCCCTCACACCCACCCCCACCCTATATGCATGAATGTGATTAGAAAAATACAAATTTTGGGACGAACAATATTAAAGAAGGTGGTATGAATGAAGTAATGATTCATTCATTCATTCAGCTTCATTCATTGATTGATCCATATTTCAAAAATACAGAAAATTGGCTTCCACTGGCATATGGAAAACAGTATACATGATAACAATATAACAATTTATATGCATACATCATATAAACGTATAAATACACAAGTACAGATAGCTAAAGAAAGAAAAAGGGAAAGTGGAGGCGAGAAAAAAGAAAGAAAAAGAAATGTAACAGAGTGATAATCGGACTACCATAAATACAAATACAATATACCCCGAAGGAACAAGACATACGGGCTGAAAAGAGAGTAAAATCAGGAATCAAATTGCACTTGGAAGGAGATTCAAGGAGATGAAGGGGAGAACAAGAGAAAGGAAATGACAAAGGGAGAGAAATAGAGAAGGTCGAGAAAATGGGAGCGGAAAGAGATAGAGAGGGTGTAGAGAGAGAGAGAGAGAGAGAGAAGGAAAGAGCATTAGAGTGGGAGAGAAGGAAAAAGAGAGAGGGGCGACAGAAGAGGAGAGCTAGCTGAGAGAGAGAGATAGAGAGAAATACATGTAAAGAGACTATTTACCGCATGATTTTAAAATAAACATTGCAACTACACTGATACGTAAGTGGCACATTAAAAAAAAAAAAAAAATCGGCTATAATTATGTTCATATATTGCACGCAAACACTACTTGAAATTGATAGTGTGGAGCAGTTGTATAATCCAAAATGATCGATGAACAAGCGTAGTCTTGCAAACATCGTTGGATCAAATTAAAGTATTGCATGTTAATGAAACTCCCTTTAACAATTTATTGATAATGTTCCATACTAAACATTTCTTTAAAGGATACCCCTGCTTGAAAGTCTTGAGACGTTCCAGAATTTCTCCTTAATACTCCAATTTCTGAAATTTTAGAAATGTTTACAATACAATTTTTATGTATCATAAACGGTGTTAAGAGAAAATCCAGCATCATGTTAAAAAGGAAAACCTGCCAATATCCTGCTTTCTCAACCTGTAAAACGATGCTGGGTATCTCAAACATAGTTGGGGCTCAAGTCAGAGTTTTCGAAAAATTTCTATCAAAACTTTAGTACATTCAACTATGTGATTGACATGACTTTGTCATATCTGCAAAGTGCAGACAATAAGCTTAACTATAACACACAGTTTGTAACAAGGGGTAAGATATTAGTCATCGAAATACTGCAAAATGCAGTGATAATACCACACTAACCACCTTCATAAAATATGCACTGGCATAATTATAAACTCATTAAGATTTTAAGAAACTCAAGTTTGATCGATGATATCTCTGATGTTACATTGTTATTATCATTCTCTTTGCTATCACTCGCAAGCTTCTTTATTTCCCTTTCTAATGATGCCCCATTTGTTACGATGGTGTTATTTCAGGAGCATAGTACAGGTGAATATGGGTGCGTGTCTGAAATGAAGTCCTGCAAAATACGTTGCTATCGTTTCCACTTTCGACCAACGTGAAGAGGACTGGTGCTAGGTTGTTGTAGGTGGTTGTAATTTTAACAATTTTCCCCACTACTAAACAGTGGGGGGTTTTAATGAGTAAACCCTGATATCTTTAAGTCTTGCTTTTGTTATTTCTTATAGAGGGCTTACTTTATTTTTCAAAGTGTGATGGAGGACTGTATTTTCATTCTGGTGCAGAAATTACAAATTTTCTAAAAATTAGTTTAAGACTCGAAATTTTGTTAACGATGGAGCTACTATCTCAATGTATTGTTAAAAACCATGATGAATTCTGAATTTTGATATTATTCATGGCTTATAACCATTAAATAATGTCTATCATATAGACAATCATTTAAGAAATACCATGCAAAAAAAAAAAATCATTAATAAAAGTCGCTAATTGATTTTTAATGTCATCAATGATTTATGTTCACATTTGTAAATATTTGTTATTGATATATAAATAAAGTCCCTCCTATGAGGGAAAAAAAGTCACTGTATTCAGGGCTCCCAACTCACGGAAATATAGAGGGACAATAGCAATTTCCCCTGTATTCAACATACTGCACATCCCAAGATCGCATAATCATACAATTTGGGCATATATTGTAAATAAAAACTAACAGGCTTTAACATGATGTCAAAGGCAATGATAAGAATGGTGTAAACAGTATATGACAGCTTCATTCAAATCCGAAAAAGGTATATTGTACAAGAAAATACACCTATGACAACATCATTTTTTTTTGTTGCAACATCAACAAATAATAATAATTAAAATTTTTAAAAAAGAATAAATGAATTTCAATTGCATTTTGCAGGATTTCATGGTGAACTCATTTCCCGATAAGGGTCTGCAATAATAACTTGCCATCATTATGATCAGAAATAAACATGCTTTCTAATCAAGCTATAAATGCATAACCAAATAAAATGATAGTAATTCAGTAATCGGAGAATATTTATAATCAAATTCGATTTTTCTTTTTGGCAGCTTTAGTTCATGCTGGATCTGAAGAACCATTGTGATTTTTTTTTAAAGGTTTTCATGAAGGTTGTATAAAATCTACATATGCAACGAAAACGATACGTAAGTGGAAAGCATAATTATGTTTATCAAATAGGTAAGGCATCATTCATTTTCTTGTTACATCCTAGTTCCCGCACTAGTTTCTCCCACATTAGTTTCTGTCCATATTTATCTTCTGACCATCGAAAATACGGTTTATTCTTACTGAGGAACAGCCGGACTAGATATGGTAAATTGCCATCAGGAATGTCTCCCTTGAATATCAAAATAATCTTTTCTAGCTCTACCTCATTCATGTGATCAACCGCGAGGCGGAGTTTTCCGATGAATGCATGATTGCCTACAGCTCGATCGCTCACGATCAGAATGCTTTTATAACTTTGCTCGATGACTTCGGTGATGGCATCGATGTAGGACATTCCAAGAGGGAGATCGTCATCTCCACACACGATCCTGTTGAAATCAGGAAGCCTTTCTTCGAGTCCAGGTTTCAATATCCCTCTCACCATGCTCACCCACTGTTCGTCATCGTCGTCGAAGGCCTCTCGCGTCCGTCATGGTCCTCCTGTCTGCCAACAAACACTAGTTTGAGATGGAAGAATTTGTAGTTGATCAACCATCTCCGCTGGTAAGCAACAACACAGACCATAGCACAGGTGACAATGACAAAGGCCGTGATGATGTAGACCCAGACCTTAGGTCCGCAGACCTCTGTGGGATCGAAGGCAAGGATGGGCTGATTCTTAAACGGTGACAGTGAAACAGACGAACAGTTCGTTTGTTCTGAATGGATAATGGACACATCGGCTTTGTTTATCCAATCAACGAACCACCCAAACTCACAGTTACAACTAAAAGGATTGTTCGAAACATCAAGTGTTTGCTTTGGTAGAACTGTTCCTTCTTTAATAGTGGTCCGATGATTGTGAGATATATACAAATAGGACAGGTGCAAAGACGTCTGAACCTAAGTCTTTGATCTTGTTGCTTTTGATAGACACACCAACTAACGAACTGAGATTGACTAGGTGTTCGGATGTCAATTCTGTGATGTGATTTTCATCAATGGACAGATATTGTAAAGATGTAAGAATCCAAAAATATCCTTATCCACGTAACTGATCTTAGAATTCTCCATTTCAAGATTTGTGAGGTTAAGGAGACCTTTGAATGTTCCCAGTAGTAATATGTCCAGTTTGTTGCCTTTAAGGTAGAGACGTTCTAACGTTGATAAGGAGGACAGCACCGGAAGATCTTCAGTATGGGGGTCCCAGAAGCTGGAAGCTTTTAACCCCGATCCTTGCATTTTCAATCTTCGAAGGTTTGACAACCCTGTAAATAATTCATACGACAATGCGACTGATGTATGAGACATGTCTAACAATTTAAGTTCATTTAGATTTGCAAACAGACTGTGTACCTGGCCAAAATGAGATAGATGAGACCAAAAAAAAGTGTTTGAAGATGGTCGTTGGATGCAAAAGCGCCATTTGCCATTGTTGTTATTTGGTTGTAAGATATATTGAGAGTTGTAAGGTTGGTCATTCCGAAAAACGAGTTCTTAGCGATACGCACAAGTCGGTTATACGATATGTCGAGGAACTCCAAGTTTGGCAGATTCCATCCTCCCCGCTGGGGTTTAACATCAGTTATCATGATTATTTTGCACCTTGCTATATTGAGAGACGTTAGTGATGCTATACCGGCAAACTGTTTTGGGCTAAGCTCTTTGAAATGATTACTCTGTAGAATCAAGGAATGGAGTCGCGGGCTGAATGAAAACTTGTCCTTCGTTACAGTTGAAAGGTTTCCAGTCAGGTCAAGAATTTCCAGTCAGGTCAAGAATTTCCAGAGACTCAAGTCCATCAAAGGAATCATTTAGTAAAGTCTTTATGCCACACTAGTGGATATCGAGTTTGATAAGACTGTTCAAGCCCCAGAAAGCATGAGATGGGATGAAGGGAATACGATTGCTTTGTAAATCCAAATAGGTTAAGTTAGGCAATACCTGGGTCTGATTCGATAAATGAGATAGGGGCACAATCACCGAAATTCCGTTTAATGCCACATGAAGCGTCTTTAAAGACGACATTCCCAGGAACGGGTGGATACTAAAATTACAGATATGATTACCTGTTAGGCTCATCTCTTTCACACCTTTAAGATGTTGGAACAAACCATTTTGTAGTGAGGTGAGGTTGTTTTTCGTGAATTCTAACATGTCAATTCTTGTATCTTTAAGAGGGAGAAAATCGTTTTTATGAAGGCATGAGAGATTATTCATTTTTATTCCAACCCAAGTCATATTTCTGATTCTAAATCCTGTAAAATTTAGCTTTGACACAAAGTTATTTTGCAATCTCAGTTGAGTCGACGTGAATACTGAATTCAGTGCGTTTCCAGGGAAACCAACAAATCGATTTACTGAGAGATCAACAATCTGCAGCTTCTGATTCTGGGAGAATATGCCAGTTGGTAGAGATGTGAAATTGTTTTTTGCAAGTGAGATCGAATAAAGCTCGGGCATAGCATGGAGGACACCTGACTCGATCGTATTCATATTATTTTAGAGAAGATCTAAGTACGTTAAAAGTGGAAGGCCACTGAAAGATGTATTGGTCAGTTTCGTCAGTCGGTTATCACGCAGATCTAACCAAAAAAAATTTGCCCCTGTTATTGTTGCATTTTATCGGTAAAAAACAGAGTCGCTGTCTGCTTTGCTTATAGTTTGTCATCCTTTCGACATAACTTTAGTTCTTGATACTTCCTCCGTTTGGAAATGATTCGTACGGACAAAAAAGGCCCCACTTATTGTTGAATCTCCTTTGTAAAAATGATCCTCAAAGTCGGTGTTTTTTTTGGTCATATTGTTCATCCTGTCCCATCAGCTTGGATCCTTTACTATTGATGTGTCATACCGAACGGTTCAATAATACAAGCAACACGAAGCACCAGCTTTATAGCGTCAAGACATTGAGGGGGCAACGGCGTTATGGAAGGTGGGGGGCACGTCCTACCCAATTGATGAAATGCGAGTTAAGAACATGATCAGGATTAGGGGAAAGGCGTGGGGTGGTTTCATCTTCTCTCAACGTTTTCCTTTTCTTTTCTATCTCTACTTTTCTCTTTTTAATTTTTTCCCTCTTTTTTTTTCTTGTTACAATTTGGGAGACACGTGCTCCATATTCTCCCTGTAGTTACGCCACTGTGAAGCACGTCTGCGTAAATATTTCGATTACATCATAAACCATCGACAACATTGTTTGGTATTATTTTGGATACCGTATCTTAAGTGATCATATCATGCATAGATCCCAATGTAGTGCAAGTATATCAGGTTCAGATAATAGACCGACGTGTTGCCTATGGAGAAGGTGGTGGTTTTTTTTTCGACATCATTTTGTTCCTCTTGACCCAGGTGTAAATAGGTACCTGGCAATACTGGTTAATAATAATTGCAGGGCCCGCATGAAGATCAGAGCAGTATTGATACTTATGTGGCTACACTGGGTAAATAAGACCC
Source organism: Heliocidaris tuberculata (assembly GCA_025618425.1). Taxonomy (NCBI): domain Eukaryota; kingdom Metazoa; phylum Echinodermata; class Echinoidea; order Camarodonta; family Echinometridae; genus Heliocidaris; species Heliocidaris tuberculata. The sequence continues at coordinate 9,437,377 of CM046844.1, read as the reverse complement.
AGTTATTATTCATTACTATGATTATTATCTCTCTTTTTACTCTCTCTCACTCTTTATTATTTATCCTTTCTCTCTTTCTCTCTCTCTCTCTCTTCATCCCTCCCTTTCTCATTTTGTTTTCTCCTTCTCTTTCTTCGTCTCTCCCTGTCTCTGTTTCTCTCTCTCTCCGTCACTCACTCTGTCTCTCTTTAACCACTTCCTCTTTCTCACACTCTTTCATGACTCCCCCCCCCCCCCCGACCAGTTCTCTTCAATTTCCATAAAGCGCACAGTGGCGTATCCAGCGTAGGATGAAGCCGGCGTATATGCCTCCTCTCAAGGAAACAAAAAACCGAAAATCAGTACTATTTGCTGTATTTCTGTGCGTGTGTGAAACGGGGCTGTTCAGGGACATTCCACCTCTCCCCCCTCTGGGGAGTCATTCCGCCCCTCGTTCGTCAATTTCTGGATACGGCACTATCCGTAGACAAGTTAAAATACGAATTTTTGCCCTTAGGGCTTTATCAAGTGTGATTATATTTTGAAATGTTGTTGTTGTTGTTGTTGTTAATTTAGTTTTTACGGCGCTTCATTCAATTTTGAATATTTACGCCAGAAATCAATTTCGCTTAAAAAAAAAAAAAAATGGAAATATAATTTGAATGCGGGTTTAAATGAAGTGTATCTTCAAACACGTTAAAATATAATATGTTTAATTTGTATGTTTTGCGCAATTTGTGGGAGGTACATGGCAGGCTGTCATCACAGATCGTTGTCCCGTTTTAACGTATTTTCTGGCCAGCCCGGTTCGGTACGTTGAACAGGCTTCTCAGCTGGCTTGATGCCACAGCCTAGGCCCCTCCAATACCAGTCAAGACCGTGTGATGCCTGTCATTTGGTAACATCTCTCCATTCGATATAAAATAAGAAAAGACAGAAGAAGGAACACATACGAATAGAAATTCATTTTGCGAAAAAGGTGTTGACAGACATTCTGGGTTTTCAGGACCTAATAGTGCAATTAGTAGTAGCTACATGAAGATAGCCTAATTTTGTTCTCTTAATCCTCTTAAAATTTTAGCCTAACATATATTATATTATATACACACCCTAATATGTACACACACACACACATATATACACACACGTAAACATTATACATAATTATAAATAAGTTAAGTATTATCCCTATTGTGAGGGTCAGCTTTTGATAACAACGGGGTACCGGGTGGGGGCGTTGTTTAGTTGCAGGTTGCTCACAATTAGAGACACCGACACACGAGATCCTTGAGATCCTGGGTAACTTGCCTAATTGGAAGGCCATTTGCCAGCACCTACCAAAGACAAGCCAGACTGGGTTTCACCCCAGCTGTTGACCACACGGAGGATAGCCCACCTCCGTTGGCCCCAGTGCCCAATTCTCTGTATGTGTGCCACTGAAGCTTACTGCAACATTAAATTTTGATAATTATCACATAATTTTTCTTAGTTTCGGTCTGTAATTTGTTTGCTTGTTTGTTGTTATTTTCGGGGTTCATCTTCTACCACGTGTTTTCCTTTCCAACAATTATCACATAGTACACATATAACATATCACATACTATATATACTATTTAGTACATTGCAACATAAAACATAGTATGTGGAAACATGATCACATCATTCACATGATATAGGCGTACTGTATGCCAACTTAATGTAGTTCATTGTAATAATTATATATCATGGGTATACAAAATTGATAATACATGTATGATAATTCATATACTAGATTTCGTATTGAGGACAATCTTTTATTCTCTGTATTTACCTCTGTAAACTTGATTATTGATGTGCAGTATCATGGCTATACTAATCAAACTTGGGTTTAGAGTAATGTTCTTTGTGTCCTTCTCACGAAGGCCACTAGTGCTTTTTGATGAGAAAACTTTGATGAGTTGAGTAGCCTTATTATTTCGGTTTCTTCCTGCTGATTTGTTTCCACTAAAAGCATGGTTCTCTCAATTAGATATTTGGGACATTGAGTTAGAAAGTGAGTTGTAGTTTCTAGTACTCCGCAGTTGGAACATAGACCTGTTTCATGCTTATTCAAATGTAACTGGTTCTCATTTAGGCCAATATTGCCCATTCGTAGGCAGTGTAGAATAGACTCACTACTTCTGTGGTTTAGGTTACACTTAAACGTCTTTGAAATTGATTTTTGTATATCTTTTAATGGGGAGTAAGTTTCTTCCCATCTTCTTTGCCATTTCTGCTTGTAATAAGCTTTTAAGATGCCATTGGATTCGTTCTTACTCATTTTGTTATTGACATCAATTTGAATATGGTGCAAGGCCTGCTTGGCTGCGTTATCCACTACCTCGCTGGCTCTGATTTCGCAGTGACCTGGTATCCATTCCAGCGACACTTGAATCCCTTTGTAATGTAGTTGTGTATATATCATTAATATTTCGAAAATAAATTGTTCTTCTTTTTTACTTTTGATGGCCTTTAAAGCACTAAGCGAATCACAAAATATGACCGCCCCTGTGTAAAGACCAGATAATTGACTTAACCAGTTCAAAGCAAGAATAATGGCTACTAGTTCTGCTCTGTAAGAGGAGGTGTAGTTTTGGAGTCTCTTTGATTCTATATATGTATAATACGGTACATAAAATGCTGCAGCTGCTTTTCCTGTGTCCGGAGATTTTGAACCATCGGTAAAAACTTGTAAAAGATTATCCCATTTCTGGTGGATTAGTTCCAGACTCCTTTGCTTTTGTAACAAAATGTTGTCACATTTTGAAATATAGTTGCTAAGTTCCGTGGAAACTAATGGAGACTTACATGTAAAATGCCAAAAGGGTATGCTGGTATAGGTACATATCTCTTCTATATCATAATTAAGAGCATCGGGTAACATGAACACTCTTTGTCCAAAAGGTTCCCTTGTATTTTTGTCTGTATAGAAATTGAATTGCCAGCATTCTTGGAGGTCTTGTTTCATGGGGTGATTTGGGATGCTGTCTATACGCTTTTTAAGTCTTATGCTGAGCATTTCACGTCGTATATCTAGGGGCATTTCTCCCAGTTCTACCTGTAGAGTCCGGAGAGAGGTTCCCCTTTTTGCTCCTGCGCAGATTAAAAGGGATTGGTATTGACATGAGTTTAGAATGTTCTTTACATTAGTTGTACCAGAATCGTATGCTTCACAAGCATAATCCATAAGAGAGCGTATAATTGCTCTATATACATGTAGAAGTTCCTGAACATTGTTACAGAATTTTGCCTGAGATATACACTTCAATATATTTATTCTTTTTTTACACCTCCCCACTATATCGTCTAAGTGAGGCTTCCATGTTAATCTCGTATCGAAAATAACACCCAGGTATCTATATTGCTTTCGGGGGGGGGGGGGTAAGTATGTTGTCCCCTAGTGATATCTCAAAGTGTTCTTCTCGAGTAATATATATAATATATATATGATTAGCCTCGTTTCAGCCTTCACAGTATTTGTTGTAGCCAATCAAGTGCCAAAATAAAGTACCTAAGTTTATAGTACCATCAGTGTTGTTACTACTCTGTCAGTCAAAACGATTTTAGTCGAGATATTATCTTAATTTCAATTTTTGATATGCTTCAATTTAACTCGTGTTTCTGTGGGGGCCTGAATTATTACAAATACTAATAAATGAACATCGCAGATGTAGAGATCTTGATCATACGGGCCCATTGCCGAAGGGGGACGCCTTTTGCCCGAATATCAACTTTTCAATTTCTAAATTTTTGCGAGCGAGCAAATTTCTTTTAACTATTCGTAGTGAAAGTTACATAATTATCTGGGAACCTCGCTGCCCAAATATGTGGATATTCTCGCACCTCGTTGCCCGAATATAAATATCGGATATTTGAAAATCCCCGAGGGGAAGGGGGGGGAGGGTGCAGCCCATTGCCGAAGGGGGACGCCTTTTTGCCCGAATATTAACATTCCAGTGTTTTTGCGAGCGAGTGCAGCGAGCGAGCAAAAACAAAAAAAATTGGCCAGTTTTTTCTTCCTTTTCTGTCCTTCCCTTTTCCTTTTCTTCTTTTCTTTCTGTTTTTGTTTTCCTTTCCTTTACCTTTTCTTTTTTCTCCTCCTTTCTCTTTTCTCCTTATCCTTTTCTCCTTCCTCTTCCTTTTTCCTCCTCCTTTTTTTTTTTTTGCCGACAGAGGTGGCGCATTTGCCGACAGCAATTTTGAGGGGGGGGGGTGACACCCCTCCCCCTTATCAAGTGTGAGAAGAGTATAATTTCAATATTCATACGCATGCGCTCTTAAGTGCCTGGGAATCCCCACTTGATTTTCTCCACATACATGTATAGACGTTGTTTGATTTTCCATTGCGCTGTGCTCTTGACATTGGAAACAACTGCGTAATTGTATTGCATGAAATCGTTTATACCTGGTCTTGATTAGGCTAGATATTAGCAGTTGCTTTACACTGAATACACGTGAGTAATTTGTATTTCATTTCATTTATTTCAAAGTGTATGCATATGCAATATAAACATTCTACGATACATCTTCAAAGTAATATCTAAGTTACATGTCTGTCTAATATATTGAAATGAAGCTTTTTTTTAAAAAAAGTTGGTGGACGAAACAAACCATATTCCAAACAGTAAAAATAAAGATGTATGAATTATCATTTTGCAAAATGATTTAAGATTTGAAAATGTAAGTAATTTATGTTATGAAAGCTTATATTTTGACGTTGCCTAGTTCAATTGTGTAACAATTTCGTAAGGGATCGACAAGTTAAAGAGCTTTTGACGGGTTCCCTCCCCCCCCCCCCCCCCCCCAATGTTTTTATTAGATATCACTGTGGCCGCTGCTCGCTTGTCTCATTGAGACCTGTAAATCATCCGCGTACACGAAAACGGATAAAAAGAGTATTTTTTCAGTATTGGGCTGATAACCCGGGTTACGCGCTTAGCGTATCAAAAACAGCAAAAATCAAGAAAAAGGGTATTAAATTCAGAGGTGATAAGAAGAAGATCCGCAGAAAGGAGGAGGGGGTGATTTAGTTCGGTAATGTGTTCCAAATTGGGTTAAATTTCTTTCACGGTTCCTTTTTGGTTAAATAAAAATCCTCAAATAGGATGATAAGAAAAAGATCCGCGGAAAGGGGTGGGGGGTGGGAGACCCTGGTAAGGGGGAGATGTCTAGTTGCCCTGCTAGTTGCCAAAAATTCAATAAGGTCCCGACCGTATATATTCGTCTGAACTCCTATAGCTGGCACGCCGGGACTCCTAGATCCTAGAGCTTAGAAAATGAAGATCCTCGCGGATGTTTAGTCCGGGGTATCTGTAATGAGAATCCATGCAAGCGCTCATCATATCATATCAGGCGCCGAAATTAAAGCTTTAAGTGGCGCATTCTTCTATCCGATACGATGTGTTCCAAATTAGGTTTAATATCTTTTACGGTTCCTTTATGGCTAAAAAGGTCTATAACAGTGGCGTATCTACGAATTATGGCGCCCGGGGCAAAAAAAAAAAATTGCACCATTCCCCCTCCCCCCCCGTCCCTGCACAAACTTATCAGCTTAAAACTTAAGATTAATTCCCGCGTTTAATTAAGGAATTATGACATTACACTCTAAAAACTACAGTGTTCATTCATCATTTAAAAGGGCCGAGGAGTGACCACTTTTTCAAAATGGCAGATTAACTCTTTTAACATGCTGGATTCCGCCTTTATAATGTTGCATACAGCATTTAAAAAGTGTTAATCTAACATTTTTAAAAAGTGGTCATTTCTCGGCCCTTTTAAATGGTGATTTAACACTGTAGTTTTTTTATAGAGTGTACGTGAAAAAATGTAATGCTCCTACACAGGGACTGTACCAAAGTTTCATAAATAACTACAAGCGAGGGAGCAAAACAACTGAGCGTTAATTTTTTGTGCAATTATCTACCCCTAAGAAATGCAATTTCTAATACATGTTACCCTTTGAAAAAAAATGAAGCACAGCAACCTAGTATGAAAGTAATTTCTAAAATGTCGAACATTGAAAAATCCTGTTTTATTCATTTCTTCCTACATTTAGGGCGGGAAAATAAACAACGAAATACCCCAAAAATATGTATCCAAGAAAGGCAATCGAAAGTTTGGACGTTTTTGTTTTTGTTCTAAGTTGGACATTTGAAATGGCTAATTTATGCATTTTATCATGTGTTATGGGGGGGGGGGGGGGGAGGGAGTCGCAAAATGAAAAAAAAATTAATTCTTATGAAAATTATAGTAACTGAGCAACCAGTGCGAATTTTGAACCCTTTAAAACGCTACTTAGGCACAATATCCTACACTGGGGGGCGCACATTATACGAGATCCTCAAAAAACATAATTACGCGAGGGAGCAAAGCTCCAGAATTTTAGAAAATTTTGCCCTTTAAATCCTTTAAACATACTGCACTCTACTCTGGATTGGGGGCGCATTATAACAATAAGACTCCCCCTTTTTTTGTCCCCTTTCTCTTTCTCTCTTTTGCGTTTTTTGTTTTGTTTTGTTGCGCCCCCTTCAAGTGCCGCCCGGCACACGTGCCCCCTCTGCCCCCCCCCCCCGTAGATACGCCACTGGTCTATGATGATGATGTAATCCTGAAATAGGATGTAAAATACCACACAAGATATAAAATCGCCGTTAAGTGTATAAGAATCAGAGATGTTAGACGGGTGTCCCCGTTTAGGGTATCAAAACTACTCCTACTGCCCTACTGCAGTCCCCGTTTAGGGTGCTTTTCAGAAAGTGATTTACGCAGATGATTTACAGGTATCAGTGAGATATGCCCCCCCCCCCCACGCGGGCCGCTGCTTAATACTGAACCACTTGTATCCTGCATTGCAACTTAACTATTCAAAATGAATCCAAGCAGGAAAACAAGGCCGCGAACGTACATGTATGTACGTGCCATCGATCTCTACAGTTCAGTTTCAATTCAGTTTATTCCACATCAAACAAAAATACAAATGCATAATACATAATACATGATAACTATACACAATACATAATACAAGTCCGATACATAGGCATATTGACAAGGCTGGGTACATAACTATGAAAGTCGTTACGTGTTTTGTAATGTACAACAAAAAGAAAATGTTTGCAAATGGAAGGACCTAAAAAAGCTACGCTTGTAAACATAGGCCCTACTGTTTGAAAAGACTGAAGAAAAAAATATGCATATCACGAACCTTTGCGTATTCATGGGAACCTCATTGAGCAAGTACATCATGAGTATAAATACTTAAGTAAAATCATTGACGATAAGCTATATGCTGGAAAGAAAATTGTCAGTCCACTCAGAAGAAAACGAATCAGAGGATATTTTTCCTCCGGAAACTTAAGAAGTTTCATATCGATCGGACCACTTTTCTACCAGTCAGTCATCCAAAGCGTGATAAATTTTAGTCTCATTTGCACTTTCGGTAATGTGTCAAACGAACAGAAGAGGAGAATTGATCGAACCCGGAAAATTGCAGAGAGGATAATAGGCTCGGAACTGGCCCAGCTCAAACTCTGTACGACAAACGTCTATTAGCTAAAGTTCCCAATATAATGGCAGATATTACACATCCACTGCATGATCTGGAATACGCTTATCCCTAACTTTCCCTTTTATTTCTAACTCAATACATATCTTTAACGCAACAGTTAGACGATAATCACAAAACACGTTCTATCTCAGTCTTAAAGATAAAGTTGATTTCTGTTCATGCGATTTAATTGAGAAAGAAACTTCTCAAGGTGGTTGGGAAAGGTTGATTATATAATAATAATAGTAGCAATTTATATAGCGCCTTTTCCACTGGATACAAAGCGCTTTGAGATGTCTTCCCTGGGTCGGCGATGGAGCTAAAATGTATACAAGTTACCAGGCAGTGACAGTGTGAGTTCAATGAGTGCTTGGGGTTTCAGAACAGATACGTCTTCAAACTCTGTTTGAATTGTTCCACTGTTTGTGATGATTTAAGATGAGGAGGGAGCCTGTTCCAGAGTTTGGGAGCAGTAGAGGAGAAAAATAGCAAATAAGAATTGGAGTATGCTGTAAGGTCTTGGAATCACCAAAATGATAAGAAATTGACTCAATCCTGCTGAGAGTCACATGCACTGCACACAGAAATGCTTATATGGGACTACACACAAAATAATGTTCGGCCTGAACATTTCGGCTGTTTCTTGTCATGTTTTGAGTGTGTGGGGGGGGGGGGGGGGGATTTTGAAGAGCAATCCTTTTCAGGGGACATTTCTACTATGATAATCTTCCAAACTAAGACAAACAAGAATGAGAAAGCTCACAAATTATGTTTTACCTTTCCCAGAACTCAACCTTCCCTTAATTAATCCGGATTCAAATTTATATGTTTATGTTTTTATCATCTGCTATGACATAATTAAGGAAACAGTACTTTTTTAGCTAATAATGAACGAAGGGGGGGGGGGGGTGGTCACTGATTGTTTGCTTTTTCAAGTTCAACAAGTTCATCGAAGAATACTTTTTGTTATTGTTATCATGATACTCCATAATATGAAATGATTATATATTCAAGAACTGCTTTGTATATTACCGGAGCTAGTGGCATTCTTATATATGCATTTGTCTTTAAAGAGAAACTTGGGTTCTGGGAAAGGTAATAAATAATTTGTGAGCTTTCTCATTCTTTGGAAGATTATCACAGAAGATATGTCCCCTGAAAATGATAGCTCTTCAAATGCCCTCACATTCAAAATATGACAAGAAACAGCAGAAATGTTCGGGCCGAACATTTGAGTATACTATTCCCATATACACATTTCTGTGTGCAGTGCATGTGACTCTCAGCAGGATGGGGTCGATTTCTTATCATTTTGGTGATTTCAAAACCTTACAGCATACACCAATTCTTATGTGCTATAATCACTCTTTTGCAATTGCTTTGGGACAGTTCCTTTCACAATTCAATATCATGGCCTGCTGTTTGTTATCATGTGTTTATTGTACTGTACTATGTACTTTATTGTGTGTTACTAACAAGCCAATGGAAACTAAATTTCTGTGTGTTGAATCATAATTATAGACCAATAAAGATCAATCTGAATCTGAATCTGAATCTGAATATACATTTAAGAAGGAGAAAGAAGGATAAATGCACTTTGTTTGGGAAGGAGAGAGAGAGAGAATGATATAGGCGGAGAGGGTGGGATATATAGAAGAGGAAATAGAAGAGGAAATAGAAGAGGAAGTAGAGAGAGAGAAAAAATGATAGATGGAGAGAGGGTGGGATATATAGAAGAGGATATAGAAGAGGAAGTAGAGAGAGAGGGGCCGGGGGGGGGGGGAGAGACAATGATAGGCGGAGAGAGGGTGCAATCGAAGAGGAAATAGAAGAGGAAGTAGAGAGAGAGAGAGAGAGAGAGGGGGGGGGGTACGAAAAACAAAGTGAATGTGGAATACTAGCCAATTAACACACGTTTACATATAACCAGTAGACACCGTTACAAACCGATGGTATGTGCATACAATCAAAGCCCCATGCGTGCTTACGGAGAGTGAATTCTCTCTGAAAAATGTAAGCTCTTTGCCCTGCTTTGTTAGGAAGAATTAACGGGTAGGAGTCGTATTGCGGTGGGGTGAGATAGATTATGGTAAAGTAATGCAGTTGGCTCAAAATCGAAACACTTTGAGAGACAGTTAAGCAAGAAGATAATATGGTCACCAAAGCTGTGTTTGGACCCTATGCTTTGGAGAGATTACTATCGAGCATGAAGAAAAGTACCGAATAATTCCAATATTTAAACGCATGCGCTCTAGCCAAAGATTTTTAATAGTATCAAGACAGATTACTCTCACCTACTTCCGTAGTACATTTGGCAGGCGTAAATTGCTGTGTTAAAAAGACTGGGGAAATACGTTCGCCATAGGTACGTATAACACGTGAAAAGATGTCACATTTTTTCTTGATATTTCATATCTTACTCTATCTTTTTTAAGTCTGATTTTTGCAAGAGAGAAAGGATGGATAGTTAAAAAAACATTTCGTGAACCTTTATTTTCAATAAATACCACTATGAATCCCCGGGATCATGCCTGCTTTTTGACAGAGTCATCTGCCATAGGGTTAACACGTGAAAACAGGGAATTTAAGAATGATTATAGCTCCCCTAGTATTACCTTGAATTTATTGTAAATTTGGCTTACATGTAATTTGAGACTCTGAAAAAGCTTAATGAAGGCTCAAAAAGTGGAAGAGACACCGCATAAATAAACGGGAATATGCATGCTTTCGGCCTTCCAGCTGCCATAGGTTAACGCGCAAAAACAGGGATTTTGAAATGATTTAAATTCCCATAATATTTATTTGAAATTATGAAAAATGTGATTTACATGAAATTTAAATCTCTGAAAAGGTGTAATTAAGGCTCGATGAGTCCAATAGACCCCGCATAAATAAACGGGAATATGCATGCTTTTGACCCCCCCAAAAAGTCTCGCCTGTCATAGGTTTACACGCGATGATTATAATTCCCATAGTTTTTATTTGAAAATACAAAAAAATGTGATTTATATAAAATTTAAAGCTCTGAAAAGATATAATTATGGTTCGATGAGTCCAATAGACCCCGCATATATAAACGGGAATATGCATGCTTTTGACAAAAAAAGTCTCGGCTGCCATAGGTTTACACGCGAAAACAAGGAATATTAGGATGATTATAAATCCCTTTGTTTTTATTTGAAAATATAAGAAATGTGATTTAAATGAAATTTAAAGCTCTGAAAAGGTATAGTTAAGGCTCGATGAGTCCAGTAGACCCCGCATGAATAAACGGGAATATGCATGCTTTTGGCCTTCCAGCTGCCATAGGTTAACACATGAAAACAGGGATTTTGAAATGATTTTAATTCATCTAGCATATATTTGAAATTATGAAAAATGTGATTTACATGAAATTTAAAGCTCTGAAAAGGTTTATTTAAGGCTCGATGAGTCCAGTAGACCCCGCATGAATAAACCGGAATATGCATGCTTTTGGCCTTCCAGCTGCCATAGGTTAACACATGAAAACAGGGATTTTGAAATGATTTTAATTCATCTAGTATATGTTTGAAATTATGAAAAATGTGATTTACATGAAATTTAAAGCTCTGAAAAGGTATGCGCATGGCATATTGTCGTTAGGTCTATTTTCGGTCCAAGAATCGATTTTTCGATTTTCATGTCAGTTGATAGTGTTTTAAAAGCTCTATCACGTGATGTCCTTAATATCATAAAACATGACGTAATAATGACGTAAAAGTCAATTGAAAAATGTCACTTGCACGAATTCGTTGGGAGGTGTTCTAGCAGAATGTTGTTACACGCTATGCGACCTTTGGAAATTAGCGCCGGAACCAACTTAGCGACAAGCAGAATGTCGTTGTGATGTCGCTGTCGGGTGATCCGGACTTACAGTGAGTTGATTTTTGTTTTTTTATTCGTGAAAGAAATATGATCTGAAACAATTTTATAGGAAGTATGAGTGTTAAAGCGATAAGATTACTGTGAGCCTATTAAAACACGATGGCAGTTAACATAAGTGAAGTTTTACGAGGAATATTTTAGAAACTGTAGCAGGATAGTATATTGTTGTCCCATGTATTCATTTCTGCGTTGGTTCTTCGTGAACAAGCCCAAGTGCAAGCAAACGCAAATGCAAAGCTTACGTTAGGCTTAGCCTTAATTTAAGAATTAAGTCACACCACATCAACAAGGTGTATGAAATGCAGGGGGATTTTTTAAAACTGCTATGTAGGCCTAATGTATTTCCCCCTCATTTATTTATTTATTTATTTATTTTTTTTTTTTTGGGGGGGGGGCATTCGATTCGGGACAAATGCATGCATTAATATCAAATTTAAAATTAAAATTTTAAAAATTCATAACTTAGAACCCATTGTCCAATTTCAATAATTTTTGTACCACTGAACTCAGAATAACCTGAGGCTGAAGAATACATTCACAGCACCCAACTCTACAACCACATCACAATTTCCATTTCTGTCCCTACAAATACAATAGTAATACTAATACAAATAAAATAGAGTTGCCTACGACGTACGACCTGCCTACGCCCATGACGTTGTAATACTAGTAGTAATAGGAAGAGTGAATGTGATCCTTGCTTGTCCTCTATTTTTGAGCACTAGGCACATTCGTCCTGTTAATATTACACTTTACAGTGTAATACTAATAGAGTGATATACTGTATAATTCATTGAATATAAAATTATGAACCTGTTGAAATTGCTGTACTTATCTGCAATAATAAAATAACTGGTCGATGTAAGAATCCTTGTGCTAATCCTCACCAGCGCCGACATTTAGTATGCTCGCGCGCTTGCTCAACCAAATGACATCTGCATCTGTATGTACGGGTACGCGTTTGTACCGTGCAAGCCGACACAAAAGTTGTTCACACGTATTTGCTATAGTGATGGTGTAGATGGTCATTTATGACCATCTTACTTGTAGATGGGGGGGGGGGGGGGGGAGGGATTTCACAAAAGTTAATCAAAATGCTCTGAAAATTACTTCTGTCAACCTTTCTTTTGTAGTCTATGTGACATTAGTTCATTGATTGTTTTATGCTATTGGGGTTGGGCCATACATAGTCATTAGATATTGTACAATTTATTTTCCATCAAGTAAAGGTCATGGTTTGGTGTTATGTTTCCTTCAGATTCAATATGGATCAAACTGTGTTGACAGTAAAGTGGCTGAAGGATGGCTCCATCAACACGGTTGTTGCCAAAGATCTGTGGTACAGGAAGACGGGGCAGTTCAAGAAAGGGATGCGGGTGCAAATGAGAGATGAGAGAGGGAGATGGTGGGCAGGGAAAGTCATCGGTATCCTACCGTCGTTATTCAGTAAGTTATAATGAATACTGAAATGCATATGGCAATTTCTGTGTTGAGACACAGTTGTTATTTTACTTGAGCAGACATTTTATGCAACAAACACAAACCCTCACTGTATACTCTCTTCAATAATTTTGTTTTACTCTATTATTAAAAGGCAGACCAGAGCTTTCATCATATATGATGGTTTGTATGAGAAAAGGAATAAATATTACTTCCTTGACAAGTTCATTAATGGCAGAAAGTATAAATGTATTTTTGTGTCTGATTCTTTTTTACTCTGTATCAAAATGCAAGTAGGTCTTTCAAGCCTTTCATTCTAATGTATGATGGTTTGTATGAGAAAATGAATAAAGATTATCACTTCATTGACAAGTTCAGTGATGGCAGAAAATTTAAACTTAAAAAGTAAAATTTGTGACTGCCATATTCACAATTGAGAAGCCAATCAGGTAAACTTTGGAGATTGCACCCAATAATTGACTCCAATGTTACTTTCACAGTTGATGGTGCTACTGATGGTAATGGTGACAAATGCCCTGCCAATGACGAATGCCCACCTGGACCATCAAATCTATCTCCTGACATTGATGGCAGTTGTAGTGGAGATGATGAGGACAACATCCCCTGACAGAGTTAATGTCTAAAGGTTAGTATTTACTGCCTAATTCTGAAATGTTCTGGAGTTTCCTAAAATTTCTAATGCACACTCTGTACAGGGCCCTGGGAGCTGGGGGTGCTGCAGCACCCCTAGATTTTCATGGGTCTATTTGTTTTTCTTTATTTGTGTATTTTTTTTCTTTTATTGTTTTTATTGTTCCAGCACTCCCAGCGAAACAAATTGTTCCCAAGTTCCTGACTCAGTATAATTGCTTGATTCTGAATGAAATGCCAAAATATACTTTTCATCCTATAGTTTGATTTTTGAGATGAAAAGAATAATTTAATATTTCATTGACCAATTCATTGATGGCAGAAAGTTTAAATGTAGTTTGTGCCTATCTAATTCTTTTTTACTCTATATCAAAAGGCAAAATAGGGCATTAATCTTAATATATGATGGTTTGTATGAGAAAATGAATAAAGATTATCACTTCCTTGACAAGTCCAGTGATGGCAGAAAGTTTAAATTAATATGTGACTGCCAGATTCACAATTGAGAAGCCAATCAGGTAAACTTTCGAGATTGCACCCATTAATTGATTCCAATGTTGCTTTCACAGTTGATGGTGCTACTGATGGTAATGGTGACAAATGCCCTGCCAATGACGAATGCCCACCTGGACCATCAAATCTATCTCCTGACAATGATGGCAGTTATAGTGGAGATGATGAGGACAACATCCCCCTGACAGAGTTAATGTCTAAAGGTTAGTATTTACTGCCTAATTCTGAAATGTTCTGTAGTTTCCTAAAATTTCTAATGCACACTCAGTACAGGGCCCTGGGAGCTGGGGGTGCTGCAGCACCCCTAGATTTTCACGGGTCTATTTGTTTTTCTTTATTTGTGTATTTTTTTTGCTTTTGTTGTTTTTATTGTTCCCGCACTCCCAGCGAAACAAATCGTTCCCAAGTTCCTGACTCAGTATAATTGCTTGATTCTGAATGAAATGCCAAAATATACTTTTCATCCTATAGTTTGATTTTTGAGATGAAAATAATAATTTAATATTTCATTGACCAGTTCATTAATGGCAGAAAGTTTAAATGTAGTTTGTGCCTATCTAATTCTTTTTTACTCTATATCAAAAGGCAAAATAGGGCATTAATCTTAATATATGATGGTTTGTATGAGAAAATGAATAAAGATTATCACTTCCTTGACAAGTCCAGTGATGGCAGAAAGTTTAAATTAATATGTGACTGCCAGATTCACAATTGAGAAGCCAATCAGGTAAACTTTCGAGATTGCACCCATTAATTGATTCCAATGTTACTTTCACAGTTGATGGTGCTACTGATGGTAATGGTGACAAATGCCCTGCCAATGATGAATGCCCACCTGGAGATGACGACAACATTCCCCCAATGGAGTTACCGCCTGAAGGTTAGTATTTAACCCTTAACTTGCCACGTTCATGTACCCTAGTATCCGATGAGCTGTTACGTGCATGCATGTACACTAGCACATGGCGAACTGCCACATTCATGTATACTCGCAATCGTCACACAGTCATTGTTATGCCTATTATTATGTGTGGATTACTTTGCATGCAGGGGTGTTTCCATTGTTTAGTGCATGCGTCAGTCCTTCACCCAGGCCCATTTGTGTTTTGAGAAATCTAAGTGTAACTAAACAAAATTATTTTCTGCCTCTAGCCTTAAAATAAATCTGGTGTTTGGAAGATGAACACTTTGGTGTTTGGTTTAAAATCAATGGGCACATTAAGGGTTAACACACGATTCTTAAATGTTCTTTATTTAACTATTGAACTATCAGGCAATTGTTTCCATTGTTGCTTTCACAGGTGATGATGCTACCGATGGTAATGACTGCCCTGCCAATGACGAATGCCCACCTGGACCATCAAATCTATCTCCTGACATTGATGGCAGTTGTAGTGGAGATGATGAGGACAACATCCCCCTGACAGAGTTAATGTCTAAAGGTTAGTATTTACTGCCTAATTCTGAAATATTCTGTAGTTTCCTAAAATTTATGATGCACACTCAGTATAATTGCTTGATTCTGAATGAAATGCCAAAATATACTTTTCATCCTATATTTTGATTTGTGAGATGAAACGAATAATTAATATTTCATTGACCAGTTCGTTAATGGCAGAAAGTTTAAATGTAGTTTGTGCCTGATTCACAATATAGATCGGAATTCAAGAACTTGTTATACGTTTCTTTTCTTATTGAAGGGCACTTTCATGAAATTAGATTAACATGGTGCCATTTCAGAATGTGTCTTTTTACATTAACACATGAGACCCTTGAACTATGTCTTTCAGGTAACAATGATATTCAGCCTGATCAAGCAACAATGCAAGGTAAGAATGATTAATTTAAAGAAACATGTTTTAAGCACATCCTAATTTCTATGTAAAATCTAACCTAATTTATTTGGCGGAGGGGAGCACATGGGGGAGATCAGTAAATGAAAGCATTTTCTTAGTGAGTCCGGCTTAATTACCCATTTGCCAATATTACCATGTTCATGTTTTTTTTTTCCCCTTTATCTAGAGCAGTTTAACAATTTGATTATTAAGAAAATAATTTTGATTATATTTTTGTTATGGATGGCACATGTTTTTTTTTTCTGTCATTGATTAATTGCTCTTTGATAATTGATGACTATTGATCGATTCCTTCTTTGTGGCAAATTAAAATGATTCATTATATCTGCATCTGTTCTCTTATCTTTTCTTTCTATCTTGGCAACATAAAGCTCACTGTATGCACAACGGCTGTAGGGAGGAAGTCTTTGCAGCGTGTGTGACATGCCTATCTCTTCTTTGTGGCAAGCATTTCTTTGAAGATGATCCCTGCAATCAGCATATTGAAATGTTGGTACGGTGATTGACATCTCATGTTCAGTAAATATTATAGATGAATGGAGATAGCTTTAACAGATTGATAGCAATTAAGCAGTCAAAGAGAATGAGTGCCAGTCAGATGTGAGAATTTCAAGAGTACAATATTGTGCAATTTGTGATACTGCAATATGTTGTATGGTTGTATGCAATTTTTGACAATAGATTTTTTTTTTTTTAAACAAAGAAATTCACACTTTATACTTCCATGTGATAAATCACCTTTAAATCTGTTGAAATATTAAATGTAATTCTGAAAATACACTGCTGACACATTGTCAAGTGCATATTTAAGTATTTGTTTTTGTTATTCATTCAAATTTGAAATTTAGAATGATTTCAAATGTAAAGTTTTTGATCATTTATTCTTTAAACAGAATGACCCTCAGCTGGCTAGGTTAGTTGAGACGATTCAGGCTGAAGACATCGATTTACCTACATCATACACAATAGTAAGTATCTTCAATTTGTAATGATGATTGTTAGTGTTGCATAACATGACAGTTGCCTCTATGAACATAATGACGAATATCATTCTTAATACAGGGGAAACTCCATATAATAAACAAAAAAAACGGTTATTACGAGGCCATTGCCGTGGTCCCGAGTTTTCCTTCCATACATGTTAATGTATCATGTATGCTATCTGATATAACAAGATATTGGTTTTAACAAGGAAAATTTTTTGTCCCAATGACCTTGTCATATTGAGTTTGCCCTGTATTATTTTCATCTTGATGACTATTTTATGAGGAAACCATTTATTCATCCCTTTTTGCAAGCTTGGTTATTATGAGGTTCTGTTTTACCAGGCCGTTCTGTTTCTCTACCTCCTAACTTTCCTTCATTTTTATTTCTTTGTGACAAAAAAAAAAATGCTTAAGAATTTTTATTCTATATTTGATTTGTTGGATTGAAGGAAATTTGCATAATTAGAAAGTAATGTCTTTATTTAACTGAAATTCTTATGTATTTTAAAGGGCATGGTTAATCCTTTACCAAAATTAACCTTTTCAGGTTGACCTCCAAGATGATGGAAGCCAACCAAGCATGCCATCACAACCAAGCGTGCCATCAAAACCAAGCGTGCCATCACATCCAAGCGTGCCATCACAACCAAGCGTGCCATCACATCCAAGCGTGCCATCACAACCAAGCGTGCCATCACAACCAAGCATGCCAGCACAACCAAGTATGACATCGCAAGATTTCACTCCACCTTTCCCAAATGTAAGTAATATTACATCTCTTACAGAAAGATTTCTAGTTACTTACCACATTATTGTCAGAGAAAACATTATTATAAACATTATCTATTATTTATTGTAATGCCTCTTCTACCATTTTTTTTGTTCCTACCCTTATATAGAGATTCTAGGTATTCATTACATGTGAGTCATTGTATGAGACTGTTAACTCTATGCATGTGGGTCAGTGTTGAAAGGCAGTAGAATTTTACATGGTCTGTACCACCTTGATTTTAATTACAGATGATGCCTGTCTATGCATATCATTCTGTTGATTCAAATGTGGACACTGAGGCAGATCCCCTGCAAATGACTCCAAAGCAATGTGAAGTAAGTTTTTGATTATTTCGTCGACGTTCATCCGAACGGTTCTATAAGTAAAAAATGGCTTAAAATTTTTTATTTTTAGTTTTCCCCATTTTAAGACTGCCCATACCAAAGACTATCTACTTGCAAAATTTTAATACCCAATTTAGTATATTTTAAGAGAAATTCAACTAAGAACATTTTGCCTGATCACGAATTTGTGATAGCGTTATCCGAACTGTCCTATATAAATTCCCATTGACATGTGTATTAAAACATGAGATATACAATGTCTGTGACTGCGCACACTACACGCACAGTCATCCGAACCGTTCTATAGCATTGATTCATGTGTGGTCTCCACACCATAGTGTCATAGTTTTTTGATAGTGTGTGTGACATCTACACATTTGACAATGTAACTTCGGTATTGCCTATTGATACAAGTGAATGTTTATGGCAAATTAAACGTCTGAATTATCGCTTTCTTGGCATATTAAACAATTTAGAATAGTAATAATAATAATATTAATGAATGCTGACGATTTTACTGGTTCATTTTTTTTTCTCTGTAATCAAACTAATGATGTAGTCCTTGAGCATTTCCATGGTGAAAATATACTGACAATTCAATGGTTTGCAGAGGACCATGTACTCTCTTTGGTAAAAGTGTGATTCTGAAAATAAATGAATTAAAAATAATGATAATGCATCAAACGCCAATTCACACACTTCATTATCTAATGAGTATCTAAGTTGTATTTTCTTTTCAATGTTTTCTGTCACATTCTTGTTTTCTCTACACTTTTTTTTCCTGCTCTCAACGTTGGAATTTTCCTGCAGTACACAGACATGTAGCTATTATATCTTCTTTCTTCTTTCTTCTTTCTGTTTCTTTTCCTTTTAACATGCATAGAATACCAAAGCAAGGAAAAGGGTGGCAAATCCAGAACAATGGAAGCAAAATACTCAGCGGAAGCGACGTAACCTTGGCCTGGCATACACCTCAAGGGATGGCAAAGAAAGGCCGGCTAGAAAGATGGGGGAAGGTTGTGAAACAGACTGTAGGTATAGGTGTTGTGATCATATTTCCAAGGATCAGAGGGAGGAATTATTCCTTCAGTACTGGACAATTGGTGATGCCCAGAGAAGAAGTGATTTCATTCGTTCTCATGTAAGCATGAAAAAAAGTAAGAAAGAAAACAGGCGAAGAGTTCAAAGAAATTACTCTCTCCCTGTTGAGGGGAAAGCACAGAAGGTGTGGCAGAAATTTTTTTTACACACACTAGGAGAAACGCAAAAAGTAGTTCTGTACAACACAGGTGGGAAAGATCATTTTCCCACTGATCGTCGGGGAAAGCACAGTCCTAAAAACAAAAGTGATGAAAAGGATCTAGATAAGATAAGGTCTCACATAAAGAAATTCTATGTCATACCATCCCACTACTGCCGTAGTTCTACTTCTCGTCAGTATCTCCCTGGGAATCTTAGCATAAGGAAAATGTATGATCTGTACACACAAGAAACACCAAACCCCAAATGTCTCAATGTCTACCGTAGAATATTCAATACAGAATTTAACTTGGGGTTTCACATGCCCAAAAAGGATGAATGCAAGGAGTGCACGACATTCAGGAATGCCTCACCTGAAGCAAAAGAAATCCTTCGAGCCGACCATGAAGAGCATGTAAGAAATAAAATAAGGTCACGAGAAGAAAAAGAGAAAGATAAACAAAAGGCAATGAAGGATAGCACCTACCATTCTTATTCATTTGACCTGCAGCAAGTGTTACCCTGTCCCTCTGGAAATGCGTCGCTCTTTTTTTATAAAAGAAAGCTATCAACGTATAATCTTTCCTTATACAGTCAGGGCAGTGGCGAGGGCTTTTGCTATTTGTGGAGCGAGGAGAAGGGTCGTAGAGGGGCATCAGAAGTAGGTTCCTGCCTCCTACGCCACCTCCGCCAGCTATCAGGAGTAAAGCATGTGTCACTGTTCAGTGACAGTTGTGGGGGGCAAAACCGCAACAGATTTGTCGCAGCAGCATTATTGCATGCTGTAAGAACAACAGAGATAGAGACAATCGAACACAAGTATTTGGAACCAGGTCACACCCAGATGGAGGTAGACTCCATCCACAGCACAATTGAGACTGCAAAAAAAAGTATCCCTGTGTACCATCCAGATCAGTGGGCAACTGTGGTTGCCCTTGCTCGCAGAAAGAAACCGTATCATGTCAAACAAATGCAGCACCATGAGTTCTTTGACCTTAAGAAACTCGCTGGAGAAATGCTGCACAATTCACAGAAGGATGTCGCAGGGAACCAGATTTACTGGTCAAAGATGCGACATGTGAAATTTGAGAAGAAATATGCTCACAAAATGCAATTTCGATACTCATTTGATGAAGAAATGAGTGAACTGAGGGTAGCTGCATCGCGCAAGATGCAAAACATCAATCTAGAACCCCTCTACAATGATCTACTCAAGATCAGTGCCGTGAAGAAGGCCGACCTCATTGCCCTGTGTGACCAGAACGTCATTCCTCTGGCGTATCAGTCATATTATAGGGCCTTGCCTGCAGAGGAGTGCAATGCTGTTGACGCGGAAGACTTTGAGACTGTAACAGAAGAATAATGTGTCAGTCTTGTGAGAACTTCAACATGATGTACAGCCTGCGTTAGGAGGGTAATTCTCATGATTTTCTCAACATGGGAGGTCCTGGGAATGATGTTTACTACCAGCTTGATTTGGCCTTGATTTAGGTCACTGTAAAGGATCAAACGATCTAAGAGAGAGAGAATGAAAAATGTCGCATACAAATAGTTCCAGACCTGCAGTGTGGGTTGCTTGTGTGTATGTTACTTATGGGCAGAAATGAGGCCCTGCAAAAGTATATAGCCTCACATTTTTTTTTCCTTTCATAAGCTTTCTCACTTTCCTATCAACATGTTTTTAAAGATCTTATTCTAAATAGTATTTTCATGAAGACAATCCAGTTTGAACAAGGCTCATTAATAAAAATTAATAAAAAACTTCTGGGGCATCGTTCATTATCTATTAAGATACTCTTAAATAAAATACTAATAGACTGAAACACAAGCCAGCAATTTTCAGGAAGAACCAGTACTTCAGTATCCCTTTAATCACCGATGCAATTTATATACTGAAATGTTTTCTATTCTGAATGTGAAACATTGTATTTAATTCAAATGTGATATCTATATGAACTTTGACAACTCTTTTTATTCTCTTCTGAATATAAATTATTTGTTATTCACCAAAATGCTTGCCATTTTCATGTATCATTGATGAAATTTATATGATGAAATGTTTCATCGTCTGATTATAAAGTATGTTTATTCATCAAAATTTTGACTTTCTTGGAAAAGATTTTGCATTCATTTTTGAACTGATGCAATTTTTGTTTTCTTTTCTGAATATGAAACATTGTATTTAATTCAAATGTGATATCTATATGAACTTTGACAACTCTTCTCATTCTCTTCTGAATATAAATTATTTGTTATTCACCAAAATGCTTGCCATTTTCATGTATCATTGATGAAATTTATATGATGAAATGTTTTATCGTCTGATTATAAAGTATGTTTATTCATCAAAGTTTTGACTTTCTTGGAAAAGATTTTGCATTCATTTTTGAACTGATGCAATTTATATACTGAAATGTTTTCTATTCTGAATGTGAAACATTGTATTTAATTCAAATGTGATATCTATATGAACTTTGACAACTCTTTTCATTCTCTTCTGAATATAAATTATTTGTTATTCACCAAAATGCTTGCCATTTTCGTGTATCATTGATGAAATTTATATGATGAAATGTTTTATCGTCTGATTATAATGTATGTTTATTCATCAAAATTTTGACTTTCTTGACAAGATTTTGCATTCATTTCTGAAAATTTCAGTCACATGTATTTGAATAATGAAATTAGTTCCAAATGTTTTTACATTGTTGCTTTGGGTATCAACGTCTTTCATTGTAATCAAAGTACTGTCATTTGAAATGTATGATGAAATAAATAAGGACATTCCGTCCTCTTTATGGTAGAGCATCCCTTTTACAGAGTGAATTTATGTAATATTGCAGATTGATTTCAGTTTAGCTTTCTTGCCCCATTACTTTCTTTGTTACTTTCTTCTCTCCCTTCATTAATATCAATTTCCATAAAAACATGAATGAATGGATAAATTTTGAATGGGTGAATGATTTGGATGACTGAATGGATGAATGGATGGGTGAATGAATGAATGAATTGGATGACTGACTGAATGGATGAATAGATGGGTGAATGAATGAATGAATTGGATGGGTGAATGAATGAATTGGATGAATGGATGAATGGAATAAATGAATGGATAAATGAATGGATGGGTGAACGAATGAATGAATTGGATGACTGACTGAATGGATGAATGGATGGGTGAATGAATGAATGAATTAGATGAATAAATTAATGGATAAATGAATGGATGGGTGGATGAATGAATGAATTGGATGAATGGATGAATGGAATAAATGAATGGATAAATGAATGGATGGGTGAACGAATGAGTGAAACTTATTGTCTCTCCATTCCCAAAGCTTTCTTTTCAATGAACTATGACACAATATGAATTACAACAATTAAAATCCTCAAGTTTATTGATTTGGTCATAAATTTTGTTTCATTTTTATTTCTTTGAAAAGAAAAAGCATTCTAAGGTTGGGAAGCATGGAATGATGATAATGGTGGTGATGATGATGATGAATAAGATAATATAACAATAAAGAAGAGCAAGAATAAGAAAATATAATGATGATGATAACAATAGTAATAATACCAAAAGGAAAAAGAGAAGAACAGGGTATAGCATTTCTCTATGCTATTTTTCCGCCGGCGCTTTCGTTACGACAATGTACGGGCATCAATGTTCGCGCGCTTCCACTTGTGTTCTAAGCAAATTGTCGTTGCGCGCGTTACGCCATTGTCAGTGACTGGTATGCGCGCTGTTGTGCACTTTGCGAATGTCGTTACGCACCTTGCGCCAATATCCCTGGAACGAAGACGCACTATTTTGGCCTAAGCAAAATGTCGCTGATAATAAATCGCTTTTATTTTGAAAACTACTAGGTAATTTTGCATGGAATTTGATCGTATTGTTTTTTATATCCTTTTCCACTAGTGCACCGAGTTTTAAATCGATGACATGTTCTAAACTAGGTTAAAATATTATCTAAACTTTTAAATGCGATTTTCTCGAAACTAGGTTTTCTGCGCTCCGCGCCGCTAACGACAATATGCCATGCGCACGACGATATTTAAGGCTCGATAAGTCCAATAGACTACGCATAAATAAACGGGAATATACATGCTTTTGACCCCCCCCCCCCAAAAAAAAAGTTGTCGTATTACACACGTTCAACCGTATGTTGTCATTGATGACGTAAGGTGGGCGTGTACATAGGCGTGTAGTCCATCACGTGAGATCCACATCCAATGAAATCTTGCGCTAGCAGCATGAGCAGACGATTTATGTCCGCCCGAAGGAAAGCGCAGCCCAGCCGATAAGAAGAAACTCTAACTATATTATTGAGTCCAGTATTATATTTCTAACGGACCAGAGGAAAAATTCAATGTGTAAAATTTATAAATTCATATAATCAATGTTCTATCACCGTCTTTTCATCGAATTACGCCTAGCCAAATGACAGATGTTAAATTATATGCAAGCAGAATAGCTGAGCTGAATAGTGACCGAGAAGGTGTCTATATAGCCCTAGCAGCATGGCTAGGGTCTACCCCTCTGCGATCCCGATCGAGGTAGTGGCGTTGCCGATGGAACTCTGCTTGCCTCAAACTTGGCTCATCAAAGTTTTTTGTTTGCTGATCGCCGTTTAGTTTGGCTTCAGCCAACGAGACCGACAGCCCCGAGGGACCGACAATGTAGTTGGAGGGGGCTTCTGAACCAAATGAGTCTGACACTGACAGTCCATGACAGGATGTAGTGAAAAGAAAGGGGGGGGGGGGTGGGGGCACACAAATGCAGGGCTGTCAACTTCGAGGGAATTGCTTGGAGGGAGATTCGTATTTTTATCTTCTCGCAAGCCCTCCAAAAGTCGCTCAGTGGGTGGTTATCAGATTTTATGGGATCCAGTATTCCTCCATAATTCTCTGACAAGCAAAAAATAAAAAATAAATAAGTTACCAGTTCTCAAAGGGGGGCAAAATGATGTATAAGTTTCTTTCAAAAGATGGGGGCACGGGCCAAGATTGCGCGCCCCCCCCCCCTAAATCCGCCACCGGTCCATGAGACTGTCACGTCAGTCTTGCGGGGTGGGCCTTTTTACAAGTTTTTCTCGGAGGGTTAATAGACCGACATTGTTAGCCTCATGGGCTCCCAAACTAATGGTGCTCGTTCCGGTTTTATTTATGTTTTAGGCAAAAGCCCGCGTATGCCTATAGTTTGTAGTTCAAGAGAATGTAATTCCTATTCCAGGGGTGGATCCAGGATTTTGTAAAGGAGGGGGTACAGAGCCGGGAAAGTACACAATGAAGGAGGCAATTATATTTTTATTGTGTACTTAAGGTATACCAGTTGGGTATCAAAAAGGGGGCCGCGGCCGATTCACCCCCCCCCCCCCGGATCCACCCCTACTATTCTGTCATGGATGTGAAAAATGGGATTGCATAGTGTTGGTGGTCGATCTCATTAAATGTGGAGATTGAAAAAAGAGAGAGAGAGAGATCATTATTTTTTCCTCATTTCTATTTGAGTCATTTTTACAGATTGGTTGTAAGAGAGAATAAGAGAATAAGAGAGTATGAGAAAATGAAAGCATGTGAGAGGGGGGGGGGGAGGGAGAGAGAGACAAATAGAGCTTGGGGCGGGTAAGACAGAATAGGACTTGTAATAAATGAATTATATTGCCTGCTGCTATTGTTGGTTACTAGTTAATTCAATTCAAAATAAGGAGGCCGTTTTTCCCCTTTTCATCATACAATTTTAGTAGCCATTAGGCCCTAGCTATTGCGCTGGTGAGGGATTCGGAGCAAGCCCCTATACTGTTTTCTTCGCCTGCCGTTTCAAACTGTTACAGCAGAATATTAAAAATAACTCAACGTCAGTTATTTATATTGGTGGTGTATCCAGGAATGCAGGGTGAGGGGAGGGGACTCACGCCTGACGAACAAAATATCAGATGCGTTCTATTCTGAATTTTCGGACAAGGAAGGAAAAAAAAAAAAAGACTTGTCACATGTTCATGTTCCTTCTGTGCCTGGGGGTGGGGGGGGGGGGCACAGATTTCCTTTCATTCGATATGTAACTAAGAAATGTCAGATTTGGTTTTGGCTGGCACGTAGTAGGGCACGTGCATTCATGGACACACCACCAATAACAATAGGAGAATCTTGGATACGCCACTCTTAATTAAAGGGAAATCCAACCTTAATAGCAAGTTGCTTTGGAAGAAAGAGGAAAAATCAGAGAAGCAGATTGGTGAAAGTTTGAATGAAATCGGACAAGCAATAAGAAAGTTATGAATTTTTGAAAGTTGTAATCACTATACATATGGGAATTTCAAATTGGCCGAATATGTAATGTCACTGTGATGTAGCTGTGGACAACTTCCCCATTCGCTCCAACACACAAAATGACTAAAATGTCACTTTTTTTCAAAATGTATTTCTCAGTAGGATCTTTTTCTTTCATGAGGACCTATAACAATATGCTATCTTCAATATATTTTGAGTACTGCCCCAAAGGTAAAAGCGCCTTGAAGAAAAGCGCAAATTAATGATATTTTTGTGTACGACAAATGGGAGAGTTGTCCACAAAAATGTCACAATCGACTCACCAAATTGCCAATTTGAGATTCGCATAGATGTAATGATCTCATTTTTCAAAACATCCATAACTTTCTTAGTCCTTGTCTGATTTCTTTCAAACTTTCACCTTCCTATTTTTAATCCCTTTAATCTTTATATTTATATAAGCCTTTTCTGTCTTGACTTTTAACAGAATAAGGCCAATAAATTTACATTATAGGTCTATATAATCCCTTTAATTTGAAATAATCATGATATGAAATGAAATATTCTGATTTAGAAAAATAAAGATAGCATTTTATTATTATTACTTTTTTAAATTACTTTTTTCGACATTCCCGTCAGATATCGCAGTGCTTGCTCATACAGAGCTTAACATTAGGGAACATGTTTGGACCACGCCCCCCCCCCCCCCCATCACATAAATATCAATAGAAATTCACAGCAAATTAAAAAAATACAAAAATACAAACATCTCTCCAGCTCCCTCTCCTCCCTGGTTGATAGAGTTGATTCCTATCTGTTTTGGGACATAAGTTTGTATTTGAAGGGACAATATCAATTATTATGCCTATACGGCTTTACCAAAAGCGATGTACCAAAACAGAATGAAAAAAATAAAGAAAATAAAAAATACAAACATCTTGATAAAGACTATAACCTTTCTCTCTGGGCCGATCGACATGTACCACAATATATACGCGTGCTTTATTTCGGGACTGAGCACTCTTCGTAATACTCTTTGCTCTAGCTGAACAGCCTGGAATTCCCCGAGGGAATTCCCCACTCGGGTTTTCTCCGCATGAAATTGCCTTACGACTATATATCCGTTTGATTTTCCATTGCGCTGTGCTGTTGACATGGGTTACAACTGCGCCATTACTGTCTTATTCAGTGTACTGGACGACATAGTGCATAATTTGTTTTGATTATAGGCTAGACATTAACATTTTCATCACACCGAATACAGGTGAGTGATTGATATTTCCTTCCTGAAGATCAGAGGTTGCTATGTAGCGTCATTTGCGTTGCATTTGAACCAGGGGTGTCGATCCGTGTTCATGACGGGGGGGGGGGGGGGGGGGGGGGGGGGGAATGATCGGCGAGGGAGGATGTGGGAGGGGGTATCTCTAGCTCCTGCCATACCAGGGATACATTAGGGTCACGTAAGCTGTGTTTGGACCCTATGCTTTGGAGAGATTACTATCGAGCATGAAGAAAAGTACCGAATAATTTTTAAAACGCATGCGCTCTGAACAGCCTGGAGTTCCCCACTCGGTTTTCTCCGCATGAAATAGCCTTATAAGGCCAAGAGCCTGTCCCGAAATAGTCACCCCATTTTACCCGTAATTTTTTACCCTTTAAACTTGCCTAGACCATCTAAGTCATTGACAAAAAGCTTGTCAGCCTAAACGTAGCCGCCGGGTTTAGCCCCCAGAGCCCCCAAAAGAGACCCCAAAGTCGGGTCGATTTCATCCCATCTCCCCCATGCACCAAACTTTGTCAGTAGGAAGCAGTATGACTGGATATTACAAAACACAAAAAATGACAAAAAATTTCCGTCGGGATGGGGTGTCAGACGGCCCGTAAAAATTGGGGTAAATTTTTTCCCTCGAAGCCCCAGGACCAAATTTTGTCAGAAGGAAGACCTATGGATGTACATTCCAAAAATATATAAACTGACAAAATCGTCCATCGGGAAGGGGGTGTCAGACCCCCCAGAAATGAAAACCCCAAAGTGCCCTTTGAGAAATCTTTGCCCCCCCCATCCTCTATATGTAAAGACAAACACATTTTCTTACCTTCTGACTGTGAAAACTCAAAAGTGTTTTATTCAATTCAATTCAAACTTTCATAACATAATTTTGAGTATAATAATCTTGCAGTGCAATTTTGGTGTTAATTGGTCTTTTGATTAATAACTTATTAAATTGTTAAAAATGTATTGCATTCTCAAAAGTACCTAAAAAGTATTGACAGGATTATGTAAACACACGCATTGTCCCTCTTCACCTGTTTGACAAGACATAATAGGAGAGCTTTTCAGGTATCTGTGGTATGTGACTGCCAGGCTGAAATGTACTATTCATGTGTTAATTACACAGATACCAAGCACGCTCTCTATTATTGCCTTGCCAGATCGACAATGGGTGTGTTTACATAATCCTGACAATATTTGTTGGCTACTTTTGAGAAAGCAATACATTTTTCACAATTTAATAAGTTATTAATCAAATGTTATGAAAGTTTGAATTGAATTAAATAAAACACTTTTGAGTTATCATAGTCAGAAGGTAAGAAAATGTAATCATTTAAATAATATAACTGACTTCTCTCTTTTTTTTAATGTTTTTTTTTTTTTCTAAAAGTTATATATATTTTTTTGTTTGTTTAAAGATAGAATAGTATCATGCCAGGTTACCGAGTCCTGTCGGTTCTAAATATTGGCACCGTCCTGACAAACCTGCTCGTGTTTTGTACAAAGGTTTCTTGGAAACAAGTTTCCTTGGACAATTTTGTCAGTTTTTATACTTTGGAATGTACATCCATAGGTCTTCCTTCTGACAAAATTTGGTCCCTGGGCTTCAAGGGGAAAAATTCACCCCAATTTTGAGGGGCCGTCTGACACCCCATCCCGACGGAATTTTTTGTCATTTTTTTTTGTTTTGTAATGTCCAGTCATACTGCTTCCTACTGACAAAGTTTGGTGCATGGGGGAGATGGGGTGAAATCGACCCGACTTTGGGGCTTCTTTTGGGGGCTCTGTGGTCTAAACCCGGCGGCTACGGTCAGGCTGACAGCCTGTTTGTCAATGACTTAGATGGTCTAAGCAACTTTAAGGGGTCAAATCTTATGGGTAAAATTGGGTGACTATTTCGGGATAGGCTCCCAGACTATTACGAGTATATCCGTTTGATTTTCCATTGCGCTGTGCTGTTGACATGGGTAACAATAAATATTGCACCTGGTGAGTGATTGATATTTCATTTATAAAGATCAGAGGTTGCTAATATGTAGCGACATTTGCGTTGCAATTGAACCAGGGGTGTCGATCCGTGTTCATGACTGGGGGGGGGGGGGGGGGATGACCGGCGAGGGAGGATGTGGGAGGGGGTATCCCTCCTGCCACACCAGGGACTTTAAAAAAAAATCTGTCTGTAAAACTTGCATTTTAGAGCATCCCAAAATGGTTTTCTGTGTATTAAATGTCTAAAGTTATGGCAAATACAACAAAATACCAATAATCATAACATAAGATAATTTAAATATATGTTTTATAATTTATTTGTAATGATTCAGGAAAAAGAAGGCAGATAGACAGTTTGTTGTTCAATGCTCGAAGAAGAAGTTTTATTATACAATTTCTTCGATATTTTCTATTTTTGCATTGAAATTATGCATTTCTTATTTCCTTACTTCTAATCATTAAAGAATGTGATGGTATTTTAAGATCAAACATAATGAGTTTGGATAAGTATTAGTTTTAAGTTCATGTATCATGATTCTTATCTATTTTATCCAAAAATATGGGAGGGGATGATAATACAGGCCATCCCCCACCTCAATTTCTTTTTTTTTTTTTTTTTTTTGGGGGGGGGAGGGGATATATACCCCCATCGCCCCCCCCCCCGGGATCGACACCCATGATTTGAACCTAAGTTTTTGCAAATGGAAAGCGTGCATTATACCGTATTTGAATGTTATAATTTAGATGTTAATTATAATAGTTTTACAATAGGATAATTTTCCCAATGAATGTGGAGAAAAATAGTTGAATGCCTTGTTACAGTAGAAGTAAATACCGGGGTAGATACCATCATTGTAAAATATTAAATAAATAAAAAAGACAACAGCAACAGCAAAAAGACTAAAAAAAGTAAGAGATTACATTAGAACATTATATTACTGGGGAAAGAGATGTGTTTTAGGGATCTTTTGAAAGTGGCAAGACAGGTTATTTCTCTGATGCAGAGTGGAATATTGTTCCACGTTTTTGATGCAGCTTTGAGTTCCAGCTTTTCCACAAGTATCCAGAATTTAACTTCTAGTCCGTTGTCAAATGGTCAAAATGGGAATTTTGCGAGGATTTTGGAAACATATACAATTTTAGAAAGATAATGTTATGACTTAAACTTTAAACGTTGTTTCCAAATTTTAAAATGGGTTTAAAATTACTTTACAGGCATTTTTAGAATGCTGATTTGGTCTAATTTATATGATTTTCGAATTATATCTTAATAAACAATTGATAGACTGACATCCCACGAGAGGGACATTTACAAAGACCGACAGCCAACGAGAACCATAAAACAAGGAAATAGGCCTACATAAAAGGGAATATTTTGGTCTCTTAAGGGCCATCCGTCTAGTGAACCCTGAAAAAAACCTTTGAACTTTGACATAACAACCCCAAAGTCTGATAATTTTGTCTCCTCATAGTTATTCCTCTACCGCCAAATACGCCTACTGATTCAATAATACACTGTAATTCAATAGAATTCATGCACAAGTTAACATTGGCCCCTTATGATAATGACCTCTGCGCCCGAGTTGTCACACAAATGTTCTATACGCAGTCATTGGTAATAGTGTAGATTGTTTCCCCAGTGTTCCATCTAAAGTACATTTTTGGACAAATCCGAAACCTTACGCTAGGCCATCTCAGTCTGCTTGAAGGGGTTGCGTCTGTTGCTTGTGCGTGGCGAAATTTACGCCGGCGATAATTGTCCGACGAACATGTCTCACGATGGACGATTCCTCCGCATAATGCGACTGCTTTTCTTATCCAGCATAGGGCAGGCCCGGGAAAAGAAGGCATACACCATTTTTCTAAAATCCCCCTTCCAGAGGCAGTGTGTGCCTTAGATCGCAAGAAAATAGTTTAGATTTGGACATTTAGATTTTCAATTTTTATATAGGCCTATCTTGAATTTTCTATTTCGAATTCAAGTTTTAGATAGGCCTGCTTCAATTTTGTGGATGATCGATCAAGCCTCAGTCAATGCACACCCTCATGTGCCTTATGCCCCTTTTTCGTTAGAGCCTGTCGAAGGCCGGAGGAATTCCAGAAAACTTATTCCTGGGCCGGGGGGGGGGGGGGCATTATGTCAATGAATATTTTGCTCCTATCACATCATCCACTGAGAAAGCTTGGGAAGGTCGGCGGGATTCCATAATTCCTTTTCTGAATAATGTCAGTAAGACATTCGGAGGAAATGTCCTATGTGCAATTGTCATCGGAGTAAATTCTTTTTAACATTGTTCATCGATTAGGGAAATGTTGATCAGTGTTGGGATGTGTTTCAGGCAGCAGTCAATGAGTGTATCCCTTCCAAAGTTCAGAAGAAAAAAACGGTTCTGTCCATGGATAACTAAGGAAATTAAACATCTTTTGTTAAGGAAAAAGCAGTGTTTCAAACGAGCTCGACGTTGTAGGGAGACTGAAGATAATTATAGTCATGAATTGTGGTCTCGGTATAAGGATATCAGAAATAAAGCCAGGAATATTGTTAATAAGGCCTACTGGAAATATGTAAACGATCTCTTTTCCTTACCAGACAATAGGAAACGTTTCTTTGGATCCATGCGATCCAAGAAACGCAACCCCCTCCACAAATTATAACTGTGAATGGTAAACCGACAAAGAAATCAGAAGAGATAGCGCAATGCTTCTCTGATTACTTTCTCTCAGTGTTTAGTCAGTGTGATACATTGCCTGAAACTCCTGGGCCCCGTTGCATAAAACTTACCGTTAGCGGTAACTCTGCTATCAATGGTAACTACCATGGGAACATCACTCGACAGCCAATCAAAATCATGGTTTCCATGGGAGTTACCGTTGATGGCAAAGTTACCGTTAATGGTAAGTTTTATGCAACGGGGCCCTGGTCTGTGTAATTGCCCAATTCC
This sequence comes from Heliocidaris tuberculata, assembly GCA_025618425.1. Lineage (NCBI taxonomy): Eukaryota > Metazoa > Echinodermata > Echinoidea > Camarodonta > Echinometridae > Heliocidaris > Heliocidaris tuberculata. The sequence continues at coordinate 9,405,656 of CM046844.1, read as the reverse complement.
TTCTTTGAGTTCGCTGGAAATACGCTCAATTGAAATTGAATATTAATAATTTGCCTCTTAATAAGTCTCCAGGACCAGACGGAATTACAGCAGCTATGCTTAAATCGGCAGTTGTTCCCATCACACCCGTGTTGCAAAAACCTTTTAACACATCAAATTCACTCGGTAAATTGCCTTCACAGTAGAAGAAGGCTGTAATTTTCCCATTCACAAATCGGGTAGTGCTTCTAGTGTGTCCAACTATCGCCCAGTTGCGTTAACCTCCATTATATGTAAGATGATGGAAACATAGACCGTAAGGTAAGAGAACATGTATAAACGTGTGGTTTGATTAGCACGGACCAGCTGCATGGGTTGAGTCAAAGAAGGTCATGTGTAACACAACTCATAAATGGTACACTGCCATTGATAAAACTCCTACTCCAGTCATTGACACAATATTTATCGACTTTAGCAAAGCTTTTGACCGGATACCCCATGATATTCTTCTTAACAAACTCTCAAGTAAATGCAATATTCAAGGTAACATGTAGTATTGCCTTTGGTAAGGTCATTTATATCTGATCGCCCCCAGACTGTTCAGTATTCAGTATTCAGCTAGCGTTACCTCGGGAATACCACAGGGGAGTGTCTTGGGGCCCCGATTGTTTGATATTTTCATAAATGATATAGCGATTGTCGTCCAGTCATCTTGTCTGCTTTTTGCAGACAATACTTTGATTAATAGAATAATTAAAGATCCAGCTGAGACCAGTCTCCTCCAAGAAGATTTGGATAGGGTAGCATCTTGGTGTGACAATAATCGGATGTAGCTGAATGCAGGTAAAACCAAAGTGATGAGAATGCTCACCGTAAAAAAGATGTTGGGAACCCAAATTACTTAGTTGATAGTGCTATCGTGGATTAAGTTCGGCGCCTTTCGAGAATACGGGCCATAGCTTGCATTTTTAGCAGGTGTAGTTCCTTCTGATGACCACAGGCGTAAATCCGGGGGGGGGGGGGGGGGATGGGGGGATATATCCCCCCCCCACTTTTCGAGGAGGGGGGGGGGGGGTGGCCTGTACAATCATCCCCCACTTTTCACAAAAGAAATGAAAACATATATGTTACTAGATAATTGTTATTATTCTTCTTTTTCTTTCTTCTTTTTCTTTCTTCTTCTTTTTCTTCTTCTTCTTCTTCTTCTTCTTCTTCTTCTTCTTCTTCTTCTTCTTCTTTTTCTTCTATTATCCTGATGAAGATGATAATGATGATGAGGAGGAGGAGGAGGATTATTGTTATTTATTACAGTAATTGTTATCATCATCATCATCATTTTCATAGTTATATTACTATTATTTTGGTATATATTAAATTGTTATTGATAATGTTATAAAATTATTTTTTTTTTTATTTTCATCCTTATATTTCAAACATATCATTGTTATAAAATATATCTAAAATAACTTTACCACTTTTCATCAGGTTGGGGTGAGACTGCTTCTCCCCTCTCCACCCCCCCCCCCCCCCCCCCTCTCTCTCTCTCTCTCTCTGTTTCTCTCTCACTCTCCACGGTCTCAACTTCTGTCTGGAAAGTGGTATTATCATGGTCATAATAGTTGTATTTGATTTTTCCCTGAGAATGTACAGAAATTTTTAAAGCAACAAAGTCTGAAATAAAAGAGATTTCATCTGATTTTATACATCATGTTCAAGACTCTTCTTCACTCTTCTAGAATGACGCATCATTTGAAGAAAATAAGATGTTTGTAGACGTTGATTAGAGGTGTATGTGTGTGTATGGGGGGAGGGGGTTTGGATGGGTGTTAGATTGAATGCGAATGATATGGGAGGGGTATATGCCTATGGGTGTTTTTTGAATGACAAAACGTGCCTTGTGTTTGTCAAACAAGATCATGTTGGCAAATTATTTCAACCATCCCCCCCCCACTCCTCGATACGGATTTACGCCACTGCTGATGACGTAGCTCAACCCTATCTTTTTGTACTCTTTATTCTCACAGAAACGATGGATGACTTACCTAACATGTTCAGTTCACTTGGGACTAGTGACAATCGTAAATTCAAGCAGTTTATGGCTGGAATCCAAGCCCTTGTGAAAGACAAAGAAAAACCAGGAGGAGAAGTCTCTCCGATTGAAAGAGGATTTATCAACGCTGTCAATGATGGGGATGTCAGGCATGTCACGGAAGCACTTACTAAGGAAAAAGAACTTGTAAATACTACATTTTTTTTCCTTCTTATTTGACAATCTTTCATAATTTGTCCGTTACCTGCTGTGCGAACTTGTTTTATGTTTGGAACAAAGTCCATTTATTTTCAAATATACTTTTAAAAAATTTCAAACGGCTGGTATTTAGCGGTTGAACAGAACAGCTCTTTTCATTTTTAAGAAGTAAGCGTCTGTCTGCGTGATGATTCGGGTAAAAGGGTCGTTTTCCATTTCCGTTTCGAAATGGATACGAACTAGCGCATTAGTGTCCTAAGTGCCCGATCTCCATAGGCTAGTGAACAATTTATGCTTCTGTTTTTTAACAGTTTAAGGATTAACCATGCATGGTTAAAGAATATTTCATGTTGAGTGAATTTTCCGATTCCCAAACTAAATCCAAGTTGATTATTATATTTTTTTCTACAATTTGATATAGTTAAAAAGTGATACGTACGGTATCATTCGATCATACTTCACGATGAAAGTGTCCGATATTAAAACCAAATGTTTTCTGCAAAGAAAATTAATAAGCGTCTACTATTCTGACGACTCTGTAAAACTCTGATAGTGCAAGTATTCATAAAATTTCGTCGATATTGTTCGTCTGCATTGTCTCCTTTTATGAAATTTTCAAATTTCATTTACAGTGTTTCCTGTCAAGGATAGCTTCAAGTGTCCGGTAATAGATTAACGCATCATACAACAGTTTTCAGAATACACCACTGGCCTCTTAAGAGAGCCAGCTGCGTCCCGATACTAACAAAAACTTCTTGCAATAGGAATAATTTCGCGGAATAACCTGCGGACAACTCTCCCCTTTGTCTATAAAGAAAAATATCATTAATTTGCAGTTTTCCCCGAAGCGCCTTTAGCTATGGGAACTCCCATATGTGTAGTGATTACGGCCCGTATTCTCAAAAGGCACCTAACTTAAGCCCCCGCCTAAGTGTGTAGATTTAGGCTACCGAATTATGGAGAGCCAAATGTCACCCTCTTTTAATCCTCAAAAATCACCATAGTTCTAGGACTAAATAAAAATACAAAAGCCGACACGATAGAATTGATTTCTCATGCTCATTTCATGCCAAAAAATAATTTTGTTTCTTTATTTTGTAGCATAAATTTAGTCATTTATACGGGACTTAGGGGTCGACGAATGGCCTTCCATAAATCAGTGGCCTAAGTTAAGCCAGGCTTAACTTAGGCCACTTTCGAGAATACGGGCCTACAACTTTCAAAAAATCATAACTTTCTTATAGCTTCTCCGATTTCGTTCAAAACAATCTTCTTCTCTGATTTTCATCTTTCTTTCAGAGTAACTTGCCATTACTGATTAAGGTTTGATTTTCCTTTAATGTGAGTTGAGTTGTATAAGGTCCATGAATGCAGCGCAGGAGCTAATACTACAGTGCGTCCCAGAAAAAAACGAAACCCTAAAACAAGGGTTATTGAGACCACACTATGTGATGTATGACAATAATTATCTATTTTCCATAAACTAGAAGTATTATGCTATTAAATGAAACCTTGATGGCATCCATCCGTAATGCTTTACCGAGCAGCAGCAGCATTTTGAAACTGACATGTAAAAACTCAGTTGTGCCAGATTTGGGTAAAACCGTGAGAACGTTAGTATCACATGCGAACATGACGCAAGGGAAATACCAGCTTTAATAGAGATATGATACGTGAAATTCCCTTGTGTGGTGACATGCATTCATTAAATCAGAAATTTATGAAAACATGGGTCAATACCAATTTACCAATTTCCAGTGGTGGCAGGGCGTATGCCCCCCAAATTTCCAAAATCAATAAATATCCATCAAAGAATGAAAAAGTGCCCCTACTCTGATGGAAAAGGTGCCCCTCCTGAGGTGGGGAAATTGCCATAATCTTGATATTTTTTCCTGCCTTATGTGCCCTTTCTACCTTGTATTTCCATTTAATGACAATGGAAAGTGCCACTTACTTGCAGAAATTGCAGTTATGAAAAATGCAAAAAATTGCTTTTCAATTCCATTGCATGTACCATATCAATACAAAACATACCCTGTATTTACACCAAACATCGACGAAACATTGACCATCCTTTATTTTATGATGAAAGCACTATCCTTGCCCTCATTATTGAAAGAAACAGAGGTCAACAGTCTTCCCATAGGGTCATGTTCGCATGTGTTCCCACTGGCGTAGACAGGGCCCCCCCCCCTCCTATTCGGCCACTAAAAAAAAAAAAAAAAAAAAAAAGCGAGAGCGAAAAAGTGGGGGAAGTGAGAAAAAGGGCCTAAAAAGGCGCTGCAAGCCGTTATCTTTCTCTCAAAATTTACTAAAACGTCAAAGTTTTCGCGCTTCCTGCGGGAAGAGGGAAATAACTCCGCTCTCCCTGCACCCACCCCTGTTGCGTACAGTGATATGTTACTCCCAAATAATTGAAAAGCAGTCCGGGCGTCGAACTATAACTTTCCGCCTAAAAAAATTGTTTGCTACGAGCCGTTATCTTTCTCTCAAATTTGCTAAAACGTCAGAGCTTTCGCGCTTCGCGCGGGAAGGGGGAAACTCCCCCTCCCTGTACCCACCCCTGTTACATACAGTGCAGTATTGCGTCCAAATAACTGAAAAGCAGCTAGGGCGTCGAACTAACTTTCCGCCTAAAAAAAGGATGCTAAAACGTCAGAGCTTTCGCGCTTCGCGTGGGAAGGGGGACCCCCCCCCCCTTCCCTGCACCCACCCATGTTACATACAGTGCAGTATTGCGTCAAAATAACTGAATAGCAGCTAGGGCTTCGAACTAACTTTCCGCCTAAAAAAGGTGCTACGAGCCGTTATCTTTCTCTCAAATTTGCTATAAAACGTCAGAGCTTTCGCAGGAGGGGGAGGGGGAACCTGCACCCACCCCCTGGTGAGCATGCTTCGCGTGCTAAAACCGCCCCCCTAAAATGAAATCCTGGCTATGCGGTTGGATCTTTCACGTCTGCCCCTCCCCCCCCCCCCCATTGAAAAATCCTGGCTACGCCTGTGTCTAAATACTTAGCCTACCTGTGAACGTATCAATCAGCTCTGCAGGCGCGGATCCAGGATTTCTTAGGGGGGGGGGGGCCCAAATTTCAAATCATGTGAGCTACATATTGCTACAATAATGGTGACAAATGGCGTATCTGACGCTCAATCTCGGAGGGGGGGGGGGGGGGTGCAAAAGCATATAAATGGTGTCATTATGGTCATGTACGCTAACTTCCTCGAAATCCGCCCTAAACACTGAGTTTCGTGAATCCTTATTAGCATGCATCGGCTCTTGCAGGAAGCCAGGAGCCGTACTAAGGGCTCATTACTGTGGCAAATCATTACTCCTCGGCGACAGTCGGCGAAGATATCAGTTATGTATCTGAAAAGACTGAAATGGCATATACTGTAAATCAAATTTCAAAAGGAACAGCACTAATATTTTTTGTGCAAACCAGTCATTAATTGTCGTACGAGATAATAAAGACAATATCGGACACGGTAATGGTATTATGATTCAAAAAATAGACTTTATTGATAGGCTCTATATGCATGATATCTATTAAGGAAATCGCACCTGAAATTGCATCATGTGCACTATAAGTTCCAAACGCTTTCTTTCATACAGTAAAAGTACGAAAAAGTTCCACAAGCTGGTATGCATACTATTACACAAGATGTAATAAAACAATAAGTGTAATTATAATGATACACTTACATGCCAAAGCATGATCATTATTGCGTTTCTTTTTGCCTTTAAAAGAATAATACTAATATAATATTCATGCAAAATTTTACTGTTAACATGAATATTTTAAAGAAATGTTAAAATTTGATTTTCCACTATATTGTTGAAAATAGGTGGAAATATCATCAACAGTATCTAAACGTCTTAAGGATAACCGTTGATATGATTAAAACCAAAAGTGGTTGGCTTGTACATATTTGTATTACTGTATAAAAGGTTAAACAAATGTTAAAAAAAGAAGAGAGTATTCCAGTATTCCACAAGAATGGCAAGGCGTTTCATCAGAAATATATATGATTATACGTACCGTTTCGTCTGAAACCCGTTCCTGGATGGATTAAATGCTTGAAAGTTCTTTTTCAACGCCTGTCACTTGATGAAGCGCCCACGTGACGTGTACCGACCGTCGTCTACAGAGTCACCCCAGCCCGATAATGAAGTGAACAGTATGGAAGTGTATCCTACTACCGGACACTTTTCAGTAATTCAGTCATATCAAACAAAATATAGGCAAAATATTTATCAAACTCACCCAATGAATAGACAACATCCTACAGAAAATTAAGATGTAAAAAAAGTTGCAAATCCAAACCAATGTTCGATACGATAAACATTCGATTGCACCCCTGTTCCCCCTTTTTTTTTGGTTCTTCCTCTGTTTTATCACTTTTCTCTCAGACTCCTTTTCTTTCTTTCTTTCTTTTTTTTTTTTCATTTCCCTTTCCTTTCTCTCTCTCTCTCTCACCCATCTGCACCAGCGTACCTTGTTCGAGGGAAAACCCGATCTTCCATTCTTCTCCCCTTTTCTTTCCTTCTCTTTATTTTATTTCCTTCTCTCTCTTTTCTTTCGATCCCTTTCCCGTCTCTCTCTCTCTCTATCGTTTTGGTGGGGGGGGGGGGGGAGGCCCGATTTTTTCCCCTTATAGAAATATCTTTATTAAATATTGCTTTTGACTTTGCAATACTTTATAAACACATTAATAACAACAAAATACTGCACATAATAGAATTAACAAACAAACCATTTTAATTATACAGCACATATATCAAAACTAGTTTACAGCAAAATTATGTTCACCCATCTGTTATCAAATGAGATGAAATTGTTATTCTTAAATTTTAACATATAGATATTCAGAATGGTAATGCCTTTGATAAGCATTTAAATTACTTTATTGATAGTAAGCTTTTTTTTTTTTTTTCATTTCCAGGAAACTTACATCCCTTCTGTTCTTTTCTTTTCTTATTCCTCCGCGTTTTCCTTCCCTTTATATCCTCTTTTTTCTTTCCCTTTCACCCTGCTCTGTTTTTTTCTGTTTTTTTCTTGGAGATGGGGAGATGAGACAACGTGGGAGCAAGGCCCTTTCGGCCTCCGGCCTCCTTCCCCCTTCCCCCTTTTCCTTTTTCTTCTCCCTCTTTTTTCCCCCTTTCTCTCATCTATCCCTTTTCCTTCCTTCTCCCTTTTTTTTTTATGGAAGGGGGGGGGGGGGGGGTGGAAGGCCCTTTTGGCGCCCGGCATCCTTCTTCCCATTTTCATTTTGTCTTCCTATTTTTTCCTTTTCTCTCCTCTCCCCCTTTCCCTTCTTTTCCTTCTCTCTTTCCCTCTTTGTTCTTTCTAATTTCCTTCCTGCTCCCTCTCTTCCTCTCTCTCTCTTTGCGAGGGGGGGGGGGGGGGGAAGCAACAGGCCCCCTTTGCAAGGGGGCCTGGGAGGCAAGGCCCTTTCGGTCCCTGGACTCTCCCCCCATTTGGAACTTACTTGTGTACAACAGCCATCAACAACCGTGTATGTTTTGACACATCTGTATAGTGTTTTAAACAATTATTTTGAATAACAACTTTGAACACATTTTAGAAAAATAATAGTATAGTGAAAAAAGTTTGAAACAACTTAATTTAAACAACCTGGATGTTTTAAACAATTGTTTTAAACAACAAGTTTTTCAAACAATAGTTGTGAAAAAAGTTTTAAGCAACTGTGTGTGTTTAAACAACTTAATTTAAACAACCTAGATGTTTAAAAGCTGTTGTTTAAAAAAATCGTTTAAAATTTTTAACAAGATGCTGTTTAAAGCTTAAACAACCTTGGTTGTGTGACGCGCCTGCGTGCGCCTGGGGATGAAACTACGCAAAATAAAGGTTCGCTATCGAAGACATTCAGACACAACCATGGCCTCCTCAATCGTAATCTTTTATGGTCTGATTGTGACGGTATTGGGGGGTTGTTCTGCTGGTCTTTTGATGTAAATGATTATGTCAGAGTTGGACGGAATGTTTGATTCGTGACAGATTGGGACCTTGTCCAGGAGTCGACAAACAAGCCGGTTTCTTGTCGAGGTAGTTGCATTTTTTATATCCCGTATTATACTGCGGTTGTGTACCATACATAGGATTCATAGGCCTACGTTGTTGTCTATTATGGGTGCATGTTCGGTGTGTGTGCTTTTCGCACGTGCAGTAGTATTTCGCAGGTTTGGTCTAAGACGGGTCACGCCACAGAACTCCTAAAGACGTCTTTAGGAGTTCTGTGGGTCACGCTTGATTTTTCGGGAATCTAGCCTTGGTTAAAGGCGCGGTGAATTTTGGATTTTTTTTTTTACCGCTTTGTGAATTGAATTGCACATTCGTGCTTGTTGATAGTTATTTGGGACTACATTTTGTGTGGATTGGTCTATGTTGTGTACATGGGTACATTTGGCTAGTGATAGCTTGCTTTCCTTTGGGAATTTGCCTTTATTTCAAGGTGTTTGGTAGACTAATTCAGTTCGGTATTGTAGTCTTTGGTAATTTCAACTATGGAAAAGGCACAGGGTTTTGTTGATGGACCCACTCCCGAGTTGTTGGAGCAGTTGAAGAAAGCAGAGTTGCTTGAAGCTGCTCGGATTTTAGAAATTCCTGTTGGTTCCTCGGATCGGAAGGCTGATATTAAGGATTTTATTCGGCGATTCTTAGTTCAGACAGATGTTTGGTCAGCCCCAGTAGATACTGGTGAAGGGGAGGATGATGCTTCTGAATCCTCGGCTGAATCTAGTGCTTCTGAGTTAGGCCTTAAGACTCTTGAAACTCAGTTGAAGTTGAAGGAATTAGAACTACGGACTAAATAGGTTGAGTTGGAAATGAAGAGTATAGATTTGAAGTCTAAAGAATTGGAGATGAGGAATGGAAGTTCTCCAGTGAGGTTTGACGCTTGCCAGAATGTTCGGCTTGTCCCCAAGTTTGATGAGGGCAAGGTGGAGGAGTTCTTCCAACATTTTGAAAAGGTTGCAGTAAATTTGGGCTGGGATAAATCTGTCTGGCCGACATTGGTCCAGAGTGCCCCTGTAGGTAGTGCCCAGGAGGTGTATATGTTGTCTGTCCAGCAAAGTGGGAGTTATGAGGAGCTCAAGAGGTCCATATTAAGAGCCTATGAGTTGGTGCCTGAAGCACACAGGCAGGCATTTTGTAATATCAGGATGAAAGAGGAGGATACTTATGTGGACTTTGTTCGCCGGAAGGTTAGTCATTTCGACCGGTGGCTGACGTCAACTGGGGTAGACAATTTTGACCAGTTTAAGGAACTCATACTGCTAGAGGAGTTGAAACGTTCTGTTTCACCCGATTTGAGGCAGTATCTGGAAGAACGTTAGGTGAAAGATGTCCGGAAAGCGGCAGCTATTCTTGACATATATGTGTTGACCCACAAGGGGGTCGAGAGGAATAAAAACGTTCCCTGGAGAGGCAGTCAGGGTGTTGGGAAGAAAGGTCCTTCTAGGAAAGGTGAGCCTCAAAACAATCCTGGTTCTGTCAAAAGTGCACAAAAACAGAAACCTGGCCCTGGCCCTTGTTTCTGTTGTAAACAAGATGGGCATAGAATGTCAGACATTTGTGACACTGTCCGGTTAAGTCATATTGCTATTACCTCAACATATTTCCAGGGTTTATATCTAGGCGTGTGATCTTGAATTATACATGTAGGTGCATTATTTCCTACAGATGAATAAGATAATTATTAAGGTTTTTATATTCACATAGAGAAAATCGTATGTAGTTGAACATGTTGAAAGCCAAAAGTTTGATGGGTTTTATTTGTGGCGATGATGTCTATTTTGTTATCGTCAGCTGTTCTTTTAAAGAGAAATATATACCTATAGCACTTCATGCCTTGTATATCTGTGTTTTGCCAGAAAGTTTTTTCATAACTTTCTGTTTAAAGGGGGGAAGTGCGACGCGCCTGCGTGCGCCTGGGGATGAAACTACGCAAAATAAAGGTTCGCTGTCGAAGACACAACTATGGCCTCCTCAATCGTAATCTTTTATGGTCTGGTTGTGACGGTTGCGAGGTTGTTCTGCTGGTCTTTTGATGTGAATGATTATGTCAGAGTTGGACAAAATGTTTGATTCGTGACAGTTGTTTAACAGTTTAAACAATAGTTGTTAGAGTGACCGGCTTAAACAGCGTTGTTTAAAAAAATTGAACAGTTGTTTAAAATACTTTTTTTTTTTTTACTGTGTATGTCAAGTTTGTAAAAGCATGATTCGGGGGGGGGGGGGGTCAATAATCGTCAAGACATGAACTCCATGCTCTTAAGCACACCTCAAAGGAAAGCTGCAACAGCAATTTGTATTGCTCTTTTGAAAAAAGTTAGGAGTTAAATTGCAGGGAGAAAGGAAAATGTCAAACAAAAGATTTGCTTGTTATAGCGTGGCTTTAAATGCGTCCTGTGGCCCGTTGCACAAAAATTGCATTTGAACGCAACTCAGGAAAATCAAACGCAACTTTCTTTTCAACCAATCAGAAGTGTTCATTAAGGACTTGCGTTTGATTTGTAGGAGTTGCGATTAAACGCAAGTTTTGTGCAACGGTTCCCTGGTCGTTATACTGCATCATTAGAAATCAAAGAGAAAAGAAAGTTAGCTTTCAAAGAGAGAGCAATGATCAGGAAAGCATTGTGTCAAGTTGGAATATATAGGCGGGTGATACAAAAGAGATTCAATAATAGCCATTTGAAAAGCTGCGGGGATAGCTCGCATACTGTATCATCAAACAAAAGTTCAGTTCACCAGGGCGCTACTTAAGATACATTCTGCTCTTTATACTGCATCATTAGAGACATCCCCCCCAAACATGGAAAAAAAAGGGAAGCTTAACCCTTTGTCATTAAACAGAAACGATCTGTGTCGATTTCATGCGTGATTAAGATTAGTCTATTCAACAACTTTAACATTCTTTAATATCCTTTCAACCAGCCAAACCTGTCTTAGTCGATTTGACACTTTAAGAACCTATAAACATTCTTTCCATTGATTTAAAAAAAAAAAAAAAATAATATAATAATAATGGCCACTTATACAGCGCTCATATCCGTCACGTAGTGACGCTCATGGCGCTTAGACATTATTACCCTGGTTATAGCCGAGCCGCCAAAGTAACTAGCGCTCAAGCATATCAGGTATCCATTTACACCTGGGTAAAGAGTGGCAAATGTATATTAGAGTCTTGCCAAAGGACGTTAGTGCCGTGGTGGGATTCGAACCCCGTACCTTGTGATCTGCAGTCCGTTGACTTATCCACTAGACCACAACACCTCTACTTCAAGATTCATTATCCCTTGTGGTCTCCGAAAATTTCATCATTCTTGGCGAAAATCAACTTTCAGTAATTTGCATGATTAGCATAAATCTAAATGGCCCCTTCGAAGCAATCAAAGACAAGGATACACAGTAAATGTCCTATAATAATGTATGATACCTCTTTGTAGGGGTTTTGTGGGGGACGTATAATCCATTTTATTTTTTAAATTAAATGTCACGTAAAATTTATTTCAATACCAACTTATTTATGCTTGAACAACTGAAAGTGTATTTCTTAGTATATGGACCTACAGTTTCCTGGTTGAATGAAAGTACGCATACCCTGATGTTTAAAATAAAGTAAGTAAACGGATTAGGGAAGTGTTTGAATAATGACGTTTAATTAAAGGGCAATTAATCCTCTCACAGAAAAATTGGCTTGAATTGCTTGATAATCATGCCAATTTTCCATGAAAGATCTTCTATCATTCAACCAGGAAATTGTAGGTCCTTGTCTAATTGCAAGATATACACAATAATATTTAAATGTTTTTTTTTTCTCAATTAAATGTCACGTAAAGTTCATGTAAAGACTAACTTAATTATGCCTGAACAACTGAAAGTGTATTTCTTATAGTAAAAACATGGACCTACAATTTCCTGGTTGAATGAAATGATGAAAGTAGACCTTTCATGGGAAATTGGCATAATTATTAAGCAATCCAAGCCAATTTTCCAAGAACGGTCTACTTTCATTCAACCAGGAAATTGTGGGTCCGTGTTCTAATTGTAAGAAATACAAAATAATATTTTAATGTGTGTTTTCTTTTCTCAGCTACATATCACATAAAGTTCATGTAAATACCAACTTAATTATGCTTGAACAACTGAAAGTTATTTCTTACAGTTAGAATATGGACCTACAATTTCCTGGTTGAATGAAAGTACGCCTATCCTGATGTTTAAAATAAAGTAATTAAACGGGTGTGGGAAGTTCTTAAATATGACGTTTAATTAAAGGGGAATTTACCCTTTCACAGAAAATTGACTTGGAGTGCTTAATAATTATGCCATTTTTCCATGAAAGGTTTACTTTCATTAAACAAGGAAATTGTAGGTCCTTGTTCTAATTGTAAGAAATACACAATAATATTTTAAAGTTGTTTTTTTTCCCCTCTCAATTAAATTCACGTAAAGTTCATGTAAATACCAACTTAATTATGCTTGAACAACTGAAAAACGGAACTCAAACTTCGGACGTGTCTTTCTCGAAGAAATACTTTTCCAGAGCCCTACTATTCTCGATTTTCGAAAGCTATTGTCTCCACTAATACTCACTCTCTAGAGTTGACCTTTATATCAAATTAAAGCTAATGAAATGGAAAATGATAATCAATAATAAATTCAAATTAGAAAAATACGACTTCTGTCTCATTTTGACCCGACGGCTCACTTTTCTCTAAAAGAGAGAAGGAGCATTGTGATTTTTTTCTTTATGGTATGTAGCCTTTAAAAAGAGAGTACATTAACAAATTAAGCATTTTCGTGATAGAACACGGAAATGTCATATATATATATATATATATATATATATATATATATATATATATATATATATATATATATATATATATATATCATCATAGCTATGAACTCACATTCATTTCTTGAAATATTTCACTCTTTCTAATTCAATTTTGATTTGTTTCCAAGTTTTTAACATTTTGCCTTGTTTTCTATGAGTCTGCTTCACGAAGTGTTTTCAGTGGTCCCGGTCCATCTTTAGGACTCTCCTTGTACTTGATGACTCTAGCTCTGGGTACGGAATTCGGTATTAATGCAAACTTGCCTTCCTCCCTCAGTTTCACTCTTATCATCAGCTTTCTTAAATGTATCTTAGTTTATATACATCATCGCTGATTCCTACTTTTTTCTCTCGTATGCGGACGTCTTTCAGCAAAGCACTTCGTTTGAGAATTTTTTTTCTCGATTGGTGAATCTGAGAAGCTTCACATGAATGGGCCGTGGGTGTGCTGATGCATCTCTTTGTTTGGACCTCCCACTTGGTGTTCTGCACTCTTTCAACTTCTGCATCGGCAACATTCATGTGTGTATCAAAAAATGCCTTGATGTATTCTGTGCAGTCGTGAGAGTCACCTTCAACTCCCTCCGGAATTCCATGGAGTACCACGTTGTTTCGCTCACTCCTATTCACAAGATCCACAACATTCTGCCTCAACTCATTTACATATTCCATATCGGCTTTGGCCTCATTGATTTCTTCAGCTTGTCGCTTCAACTCGAATTATGTCTTAATGAAATAAAATCCCTGCTCTAAATCTATGATACTCTTATCCAGTGTTTCTACTTTTCTTTCAGTGTTGATGACTTTCTCAGATATGATATCTACCTTCTTGTACAATATTCTCCAAACCCGACACTTTGTGCTATAATATGTCACGCAAAGGACGTTCCGTAGAGTTAGAGTCATATTCTAAATCACGTACCTGTATGTTGGGGTCATAAGTGGGTATGGCGCTTCTCTCAGCTGTCTTCAAATTGCTGTTTTCTCCTCGCTTTTCGTCGTCTGACATCGTTCGTAGCGTCGAATTATTTTCTATTTATTTGATTGGTCTGCGAGACATTTTCCAACGTCACTCTGTTCACTATCATTTATATGCAGATGACATCCAAATTTTTGTTTCTTTTCCGCCTGACCAGATTCAAGCTTCCCAAGCCTTGCGTAATTTAGAAAATTTCCATTGCTGATATTGACGCTTGGCTGAAGTCAAATTCTCTACTGTTAAACCACAGTAAATGCGAGTTCTTACTTTTCGGTTCAAAATTTCAATTGACCAAATTAGATACTGACTCCATTTCTATTTCTGGCAACAACATTCCTTTGTCAAAATCATGTCGAAATCTTGGTGTTTTATTTGATTCCCAAATGTCTATGTCCAATCAAATCACCAGCATTTGCAAATCAGTTCGCAATCAATTGCGCAATATTGGCTTTATCCGAAAATATCTCACTCGTTCTGCAACAGAGAAACTTGTGCATTCGCTCATTTCCTCACGCCTTGACTTCGGTAACGACCTGCTCTACAACTTGCCAAATACACAAGTTGGCCAATTACAGAAGCTACAAAATGCAGCTGCACGGATTGTTTCTCTATCTAGCAAACACAGTCACATCACCCCTATCTTGAAGAGTCTACACTGGTTGCCCTTAAAGGAACGCATAATCTTTAAAATCCTTCTTTTGGTCTTTCACATTATCAGTGGAACAGCCCCTGACTACAATAAGTCTTTGTTACATCATTACCAACCCACATGAACCTTAAGATCCTGCGTTTCCAGTCTTTTACATGTTCCGCTCTCTAGGAAATCCTGGGGGAAAGGGCTTTTGCTCATGCCCGACCAACCCTGTGGAACTCACTTTCTCAGTGTTTGATGACCTCAAACTCTTCGACTTCCTTTAAGGGCAACCTAAAATCTCATCTGTTTAAATGTGTGTTCTGAATGACAGACATTCTTTCTTAAAACACTGTAATTATCATTCTCTTGTTATCTCTGTACCTTTTTTTTTTTTCGTTCGTTGTTATGAAGCGCCTTGAGCATTTAATCAAAATGGAAAATGGCGGTATAGAAATCTCATGTATTATTATTATTATTATTACAAGCCTTAGTTCAAAACTTAGATTTTTTTCTCCTCTCTTTTTTTCGTGAATCTTTACAACGACATCAAGGGCGCCCTCCCATCAGGGCGCCCTCCTGTGTATTCCTGTTGATTTTGACTGCCACTCCATTTGCCAACATGCTTTCAAAGTAAAGAATATGATGAATTATGCCATTGATCGATTTTTTTTTTTGTCACTGATATACGAATTGATCTAAGTTAAACATCGGTAACAGCCATTATAGTAGGAGACAGTGTTTCATTATCATCGTAGAGGGCGTATGAAATGAATTATGAATAAAATCCTAAATAAACTATAATTATATATTTTTCTGCATTATTTTTTCATCACCAATATCATTTCTATAAAAAAAGAATATGTCATATCCCTATTCCAATTAAGAGTATTTTTTTTTAAATAACTAAAAAATCATAAAATTGACCAAAAATAGCATTCTAAAAATGCCTGAAGGGTAACTTCTGACCCATTTTTAAAATTTGGAAACAACGTTCATAGTTTAAAGTGAATTGGTAACTTTGTAGAGGCTTGATAAAATCTGAGCTGCCTGGCCTTACATGCTATCAGTGTATGTAATATGGTGTAAAAATGAAGCCCAGAAAAAAAAAAGCACTTCAAAATCATCATGTGCTTCACAAAAGTAAACATATGCAAGTGACCTGAAATGCCAGACTCATTTTCCCCTATAGACTCAGTGTTCGACTAAAGCGTGTAAATGGGAGTATTCAGTCATAGATATCTTGATAATAGCATTATATATTTGAAAACCTTTCTATGCCTGGCTATTTATTTATCCTTCTGAACATCATTATACAAGACAGGTATCAAAATTCATCAATTTATTAAATCAAGCCTCCACAAAGTTACCGAATCCCTTTAAGTCATGTTTCCAAAAATCCTCAAAAAATTCCCAATTTCGACCATTTGACAACGGACTACTAACTAGCCTAACTGTGGTCGTGTCATAAGAGCCGCTAAAGTACAGAGCCTATGAGGAGCAGTATTTGTAGCTTCAAAGTTCAGACCCTCTGTAACCGTTACGACTGAGAAGGATTTGTGTCTGTAAACAAGGTCATGGTTAGGGTTGCTATTAGATTTTAGATTAGGCTTAGGCTTAGGGATAGGTACAGTGTTTGGTCCAGGGTAGAAGTGAGAACTCAATTAGTGTACGAAATTGACCACGGACCAATTGTCGACAGAGCATGAACGTGTCATTTAATCGTTTCTCTAAACATCGCAATAGACCGGTTCTGTAATGTACACAAATTTATGCACACTTCTTCTCTGAGTACGTAGTGACGAGCTATTCCATTAACCTGTTTTTTTTTTATAAATGAGCCTCAATGCTTGGAATCCAGTTTGCATACATTACTTATTGCTATGTCCGGCAAGCTTTCAGGTTGCCAAGAACAACCTTTGTTTGAAAGGTATGTATAAAATTTGCATACATTACCGGAGCGGTCTATTGCATCCGATCGGTCAATTCTTTAATGACATAATGCGCACTCTTTTGTGAATATAGGTGCACAGGAATATTCGTGGGATGATACCCCTTAACCTAGCTAGCCATCGAGGTCATCTACTGATAGTGGAGCTCTTAATCAAAAGTGGAGCCAAAGTCGATGTCAAAGATGCCGACGGTGACACTGCACTATCCACTGCTGTCGTTCAGTGAGTGAAAGATCAAAATCATGAATTATCATTTCTGACAGGAATCATGCTCTATACTGAAAAGTACTGTTTCTGGCTGAATAAACTTATTTCCGGCACTTAAATTAATGGGATGAGTATTAAAGGCCAAGTCCACACTAACATCAAGTTGATTTGAATAGAGTAAAATTAAACAAGCAAAACAGTGAAATTTTATTGAAATCGGATGTAAAATAAGAAAGTTATGGCATTTTGAAGTTTTGCATTATTTCTTGAAACAGTGATATGCATAACAAGGGCGGTATACAAATGAGTGAACCGATGATGTCACACACTCACTTTTCATTATGTATTTTATTATATGAAATATCATATATTTCAATTTTTTGCTTCAATAATGTAAACCATGGTTTGACTCCTTATGGAACATGTAAAATCATCATTATTGTAACTTATTTTGATACAAGGGAGAGATTCTTCATTATGACATCCATATAGAAATGGAAATATTTGAAATTTCATATAATAAAATACGTAAGGAAAAGTGAGTGTGTGACATCATTCATTCATTTGCATACCTCCCATGTTATGCATATCACTGTTTCATGAAATAATGCAAAACTTCAAAATGCCGTAACTTTCTTATTTTACATCCGATTTCAGTGAAATTTCCACTGTTATGCTTGTTTAGTTTCACTCTATTTATTCAAATCAACCTGATATTAGTGTGTACTTGGCATTTAAAGTAAAATTATTTAGCTACGTAGACTTTAAGATTAAAAACACCTCCAATACATATGTATATTTGCATAGTAGAGAGCTTGCAAGGTATTTGTGTAATTAACACATGAATGGTAGATTTAGCATGGCAGCCACATAGCTCCGATACTAAACAAGCTCCTTTGTTATGTCTTGTCAAACAGTTGCAGATGGACAATAGGTGTGTTTTACATAATCCTGACAATATCATTTGACTACTTTTGAGAAAGCAATACAATTTTCACAATTTAATAACTTATTGAAATGATCATTTGACTGACACCAAATTGCACCCAAGGAAGTTACAATACTCAAAATTGTACTATGTAAATTCGACATGAATTTAATGAGACACTTTGGAGTTATTAAGGTAGTAATGCCTAAATATGTTTTTTTTTTCTATAGAGCATTTTGGGCAGCAAAGCTGGGTTTAGGGGCACTTTGGTGTTTTTTCTGGGGTGTGTTACACCCTCTTCCCGATGGAATGTTTTGTCAGTTTTTATATTTTTATAATATATACCCATACCTCCTCCTTCCGACATTTTGTCCATCGGCCTTAAGGGGAAAATTTGCCCCAATTTTTAGGGGCGGTCCGACAACCCATCCCGACGGAAAATTTTGTCAGTTTTGGTGTTTGGGTAATGTATGTTCTGTCTATCCGGTTTATGTATTCGTACGTTCCCTTTTTATACACTGTTTTTGCAACTATGAGTTAATGGGGGCTGCAATCTACAAGCCCAGCTTTTTTGGCAGTCCCCTCCACGACCAACCTAATTCATAATGTGTTAATACCTATTGTACGCTGTAAACCAATTACATGTAATATTGTGAAGTTTCATTGTTTTGCTATGTACACTACAAACCCATGTTTTTTTTTATTTTGTTGGAAGTGGAAATAAACGAAATAAATGAAATAAAATGAAATGTACAGTCATACACCTTCTTTCTGACAAAAATTGTGAATGACATGGAAGATCTAAGTAACTTTAAGAAGTTTCATATGTAAAATGGGGTGACTGTTTCGGGGCAGGCTCCCAGACTATAAAGTCTTCATGCACGAAGTCCATGTTTTCAGAATTGGCAGTGTAATTTCAACCATAATATTTGACACAGAAGTTCCTTAGCCCAGGCCTCGTCCTTTTCAACCATGAAAAAGACGCCAAAATTACATATGCAAACCCGTTCTGTTTTGAGCATTAATGATTTTAGGAATGGGCTACATCGCATGGACGTCACTGAGGGAGAAAAGCTGACATTCCTATTCAAGAATTCCGCAAGCAAAATCAGTGATTTTTATAGCCTGTCAGAAAACCGCAAACTGATGACCCTCTCACCCACCTCCTGCCTTTAAAACAAAAAATATATAACCTCTATCAGCAAATTTGAAAGTCTGATGATCTGATGATGATGATGAAAAAGAAACAAGAATAAAATGAAGGAAAAAAAATGAGCTAAGACGAGGAAGAATTTATAAGAAGGAAAAAGGTCATGCCCAAATTGTTTTCAACACAAAGAAAATATTAAAGAAATAGCTGAACTTGATATTGGTATTCATATATTTCAGTGAAGTTATGAAACAATCATGAATTAATCGATCAACTAAGCAATAGCTTACACTATGGAATTCTCTTTTGAATTCATACACATTTCATTAAGAAAATTTTTAAAAATAAAGGAAATTAATAGATAAGACTGACTAAATAATCTTAAAGCATGCCAAGTTCACAATAATTCAACTCAAGGAGCGTATCTAGGATTTAATTTTAAAAGGGGGGGGGGGCCTCCGATTCCCATTTTGACAAGGCCCCCCCCCCAAAAAAAAAATAAATAAATATATATATATATATATATATATATATATAAATTTTAAAAAAAAAAATCAATCATAAAAAGCCAGAGGGAGGGAATTTCCCCCAAATATTCCGACTAGTAACAAAAGAAAAACAAGTTCAGATAAAAATTCAATTTTCTTGAAAGTATTCAGACAAAAAAAGGAGATAAGAAGAGAAAAATCAGATTTCAGAGTTGGCAAAAAAGTAGGAAACTGCCCCCCTTTTTTTTGTAACAAACAAGAAGAGAAGGGCTACTTGGAAAAAATATTGCCTCTAGCCCATTTCCTTTAAATGTTGTGTAAGGTTTAAAAAGGCTACCTCTCACAAAAGCAATCAAAACTTTCCGGTTTCTCTTAATCATTGTGAAAGAAACAGTTTAGAATATACTACAACAATATCACCTACGACATTTTATTGACGATAGTTGAGCACTTTTTAAGATTTTATCAAAGTAAAATTTCGTTGCACTTTTGAGACACCCCGTATCGCCTCTATTCTATTTAAAAGAGATGAATCACAAATTGTGGAGTACCTGTTGGATCTCGGAGCTGACACACACATGGCTGATAAGAGGTTTGGAATGAGTCCTCTTCACATCGCAACGTCGATGAATCATATCCAATGCGTGAAAATGCTCCTTAGCAAAGTTAGCAATCCAAATCAGAAGGTAAGTAGCTCGTCTGATCTGTCAGTAATAGTGAGTTTTCGCATCAGCAAAGTACGCGGGATTCTAGGACGGAGATTAACAATTGCACATGACAAAGGACGCCTAGGCATTTTTTGTCGAAAATGAAACAACCGGAACGGCAATACCGTGCTAGATCAAGAGCGCACGATAAATTGCAAATGCATCGTTCGCTCTGAATCTAGGACGAAACTACTGTTCCAGTTCTTTAATTTTTCACAAAGACTTTAAAGTTTAAGACTAGGGTCCTTTGTCATGTGCAATTGTTAATCTCCTTCCTAGAATCCCGCGTACGTTGCTATTTTGTCTATTTTTCTTATTTGTCTTCCTATTTCTATTACAACAACAAAATATTTAAACCCATCTCTGTTATTTGATTCAACAGAAAATAAAATGAAAAATGAAGCATCCCTCTGGTTAGAATTGGGTATGTTAAGAGGACATCGTTGTAAAACAGCATTTAATTGCTGATACGATTGTTTTTATCCTGTGTGTATATATGTTTGAATAAATAAATAAATAAATAAATGGTTTAGATTAATTATCTAAATCTGAGCGAAAACCCCATCCGATTTGGTTCGGTAGTCACGAAGAAAAAAGGATTTTTGTAACGTATATTATCACTCTCTTTCATCCAAGTTTTAACAGAAGGGAGGCTCACAAAGCACGCAGGCATTTGGGTATCGATTATGAAATAATTTTTTGCAGCATGAAAAGTTATTCTAGATCATGAATCTACAACTCTTTCTCTTCTAGTCAGTGAAAACCTCATCCGATTTGGCCTTGTAGTCTAAAGAAATTGATTTTTGGAAAGCATTGCATTGGTCCCTTTCTTCCATATTGTGTCACTTGGATGTTCTTGGCATCCACATGAATGAAAATATTTTGATCACAATAGACAGGTTACTAACATATTCAAATTTCATGCATACTACTTTAACAAAGGTAAATAATCATGTAAATAATATCTTCCTAAAGAGACAATTCATTCATTAGTAAAACAGGCTTACCTTTTAATTTAATCATTCATTTTCAATATAACATTACCAACATCTTTGAAATTCTAAAAAACTGCACATCTTTTTTTTTTTTTACATTCTTGATTCATTTCATTTTAAAAGGAATATCAAAATGCCCTTAATTTGCAACAACAATTACCACAAGAACGATGATAATTATGCTGACCAATAAAGAATTCCCGTAACAATTATAGCAGATAAAATGAGTGTGGACTCGTTCATCACTGCTCATTGTGCTTTTTGAGCATCTTATTTCTTCGTGACTACTGAACCAAATCGGATAGGGTTTTCCCTTAGATGGAGATATTGTATCATTATCTTAAACTTTATTCAGATTAATATATAATTTCGAAAGCTATTGATGCTGAAAGTCCGACTGTAATTTTTTTTTTTTTTTGACATCTGTAGAATATTTTCCTATTGTAATCGGTTCATCTTCTACAACATTATGCCCGAGCAAAAATATTTTCCAATTTTGAAGGTTGAAACTTTGCATTCTACATGTTCTAGAGCACTTTAAAGCCCTGGTCAAACAGTGTATGGTAGCCAGCACCGATTATTCGCTGTAATATTTCTTGACAATTTTCTTTTTTTTTAAATCCGGAATGACCGCCCCTGCAACTATTCATCTTAAAAGCAACAAAAACGCAGCCCGAAGACTGTCAGATTTTGCTATGTCTGGCGATAGGAACCAGTTCTGTTTGCATATAGGCAGATAGGTGTTGGTTATGAATTTACACACAGGAAATACACAGATCTCATTCATTATCTATATAGGTTAAATCTTGCAACAACAATTTATTAATGAAATTAACAAAAACCCTGCTTCATCAATCAACAAGCGTTTTCAAGAATGATAATTCAAACAATGAAATAGTATCATGTGCCTTTCATATCTAAATGCAAATTATTAAAACAATCTTACAATGTTTCTGTTGAAAAGTATTACCCCTTTTTGGTGCAGTACTGCAAGTATTGAGACGTGAGCTCACCAATAATCAATATGCCCCTTAATCATTCACGAAAAAAGGTACAAAATTTAAATGCTTTAGCGTTTGTAATATCTGCAAATAACCTGTTCTATAGATAACGATACTAAACGTCCGCGACTGTATACAGTCCTTTGGAAGTCTCATGCAGTCTGTCTCTATGTGCTCATGTCTCGACTAAGCAATCGCAAGTACAGTCGCGACAGAATGTCCACGGGTATCCGAAATGACAGTCGTCTATAGCGAAGCTGTACTGGACGAAGCAGTAACCGTACTCAGAAGTTTGAGCCGTCTAACCGTCTCAACAAGTAGCCGTACTCTGAGGTTAAAACCAGTTGATAGAATCATCGTAGAGAGCCATGCAAATAGTACTCTGAAGTCAGAAATCACTCAGAAGTCAAATTCGTCTAATGTAGAAGCCAAGCCTATATCTTGGCGAGCGCGTACGGGTGCGTCGAGTAGTCTGGTCTACTCCATGGTCTACTCACGAGTCGCTTTTACGCTTATAGATAGTGAAATTAAAATTGCAATATCTCTTTATAGAATTCATATTTGAACCCCATATTTTGAATATAGTATAACGACATGAAACCTCTAACATACAGAGCGAAATTATTTTTGGTGATTGGTACCCTTTAAATATATATTCATGAATAAAATTATGTATAAAGATATCATATTATCATCTTCCTACCTACCACTGCAGCTACATAGATATCCACATGAGTCAATTAAGAAACATACTCAAAATGGTAATGTTATACATCAACATAATCCACTGTATTTCATATGGTTATGTAATACTTATCATGGCTATTAAAGCTCTATACATAGAACATCCCCTCTTAGCAGGGAAAATATTATGAAACATCTTCAATTCTATTTACCAATTTCTGATAAATGAATGCACACTACTTTGGTAAAGTTAATAATATCTTCATTTCAAGTTTACAAAAGAAAAGCCCAATATAACTGCCTCTTTTAGCCTACCTATAAATGCTCAAAGAGCATTTACAAACCCACACTATTTCTTCACACAAAAATATCACATATCACAAATTCAATATTCTGCCTCCTTTGCTGTGAACGGACATAAATATATATACTGACACAGATATAAAATGCTCACAAAATAAATAATTCCAATGGTTTGCTGACAAAATGCTAACATGATAAACTGAAATGCTTTCCCATAATACACTTGACCCCTATTACTTATGTAGCCTTTCCCTATAACCTATGCCACGCCCTACTTTGTGAAATTACTGTTCACAAGAAAACATGGATAAATATATGAAAAAGGATACAAAATGTCACAGATTTCAACAAAATGGTGTCACATCATTTAATTTTGCACCACTCTTCAAGATGATCAAGAATGGGTTGTAGAGAGGAGGGGTCAGCATTACGATGAATGTCTAAAGGCCACCGCACACCTAACGATCGGTCTGCGATCCGATTTCAGAAGAAAATATAATATCATTTGACAAATCATTTAAAAAGGAAAAATATTTTTGATTGAGGGTCTTAATAGTCATACAGATAGTAAAATCGATAGTACGGCCTTTGGCGAGTTTTCTAGTAGGTGGAATGGCCAAATCGGCTCCGAGTCGTAGTGACGTCACAAAAATCGTACGACTGCCTACGATTTGAAACTAATTTTGCCCTCATTCCCTGTAGGAAGCCGACAGCTCACCAAAACCCTATGTTTAGTATCCATATTACTTTTCAGAACCTGGATAGGGTAGATTTCATTTGTTAAAATGGCAATATTTAATGCCATAATTTGCTAGGGCGTCACTGACTAGGGTAAGAAAAGGAATACAAAAATGTCAAAGATTTCAACAACATTCGGTGGGAGCTGCAGAGGAGTCTTCTCTTTGCCTGCTTGCCCGGGTTTCCAAGATGGCACCAAATACGGAGTAATGCTGCGCATCCTAAGCTTTGCTCCTCTCACATGCACTCAGCATATAGGTCCTACCTTGACCAGTGCTGAAGTTGTTCTCCACTGCAGC
Source organism: Heliocidaris tuberculata (assembly GCA_025618425.1). Classification (NCBI taxonomy): domain Eukaryota; kingdom Metazoa; phylum Echinodermata; class Echinoidea; order Camarodonta; family Echinometridae; genus Heliocidaris; species Heliocidaris tuberculata. Next base: position 9,381,501 of record CM046844.1, on the reverse strand, counting down.
TAACTCATGCAACATACACTTCACATGATACATGTATAGCTCCTTGCCTAAGATACCACTGAAAAGCACACATTACACACATAGCTCTTCCATTGAAAACGTGCACTCTAGCCTAAGAGCCTATTGCTCCCTATAGTCTTGTTAGAAATAACTATTCCCTGGGCTGAATACAAGTCATTTTGTGACATTGACAATTTCAACGAGTCTAGTGCATCAAAGGATAATACGGCAGACGCGTTTCTGCACTTTTTGCAGACTGCAAGCCAGCTGTTGAGAGATTGATGTGGACCAAACTGGAGAAGCATATTCTAGCATAGGTCAGATGTATGTCGAGAAGATGACAACTAGATCATCACATGAAATACCCAGACGACGTAACCGACACAATATGTATAGTCGCTTACCGGCATGTGAAATCAAGTCAGACACTTTTGAATTCCATTTCAGATCTGATGGTACTATAACTCGGAGGATTTTCTGAGCGGTGCAATTGGGGATAGCCCTGTGGTCAAGGAGTAGGATTTGCTGGGTTGGTTGGGTGCGCTTGAAAGACACAAGCATTGAAGAGCACTGGGTTGGATTCGGTTTCACATCATTAATTTGCACCACTCTTCAAGATGATCTTGAAAGGTCAAAAGTTAAAGTCAAGGTCATGATTTAGTTTTTTGTTAAGGACAATGTGAAGATTAGGATTAGGGTTAGGGTTAGGTTTAGGTTTAGGATCAACATGGCAAAGTTAGACCGGAGCAATTGTCGCAGGAGCAATTGTCATGGAACCCCCTGGGGCACCCTGCAAGTTAGGGTTCTCGCTTCCGAAATTAATCACTCACTTTGACGGACTTGGGGCGACCGGTCAGGAGTTTTCGAATGACGGTGCCATGATTAACTCGACCAAAAGCCACCGAGAATGTGACTGACTGGGGAGGTTTATCGAGACCTTTCAGAACAGTATAGAGGAGGCTAATAAGATTGAGCTTCCTGGGATGTTACCGAATTGCCCGGGATCAAGATGAGGAGAAAGGTCAGACATCATTTGTTTTGCTAAGAAAGTTTCAAACACGCGAGAGAAGATCAGGGTGACTGAAATCGATCTAAGATCAGAATGATCGGCTCTGGGATACTTCTTCGGCGTTAAAGATGTCAGTAAGACGGCACACTAACTCCAACGAATTAGCTTGATGGGCAGATCATCAGGATGTAGTGCTTTCTTTGGATCAAGCTTCTTTAAAAGAGAATACACCTGGTGCCTCTGTATTTGAGGTGGGGACCGTGCTGGTAGGAACGCTAGACATGTTGAACAATCGAGAGGCGGAAGAAAGTTAAAATATCATCGACGAAATCGTTGGTATTCGCTTGTTGACAAGGATTAAGGCCTAGCACAGGTGAGAGAGTAGAGCTATTCTACGTTTTGTTCATACCAATAATATCGCGTAATTTGAAGAGTAGTAGGTTTTCTTGCGCTTCAAAATTTCACGCGATACTCTCCTTTTCAGTAGGCGGCTTGTATCACTACTTTAATGGAATGCAGGTTGACGATCGCCAATATTAATCTTGTCCGTAATCAATGGTTTATCCCAAGATGAACGCTTAACAGTGATCTAAGGAAATTGTTCATGGTAAGCTTACATAAGACACATGAAATTGGGGACCATCTCATCAGTAGACTCTAGCTGTTTCAACCACCCGAAGTTGTATGTCGTGATCCAACGCCCAAACGACCTTACACTAGAGTCACGTAGAGGGCAGTATTGCTGTTTTGTCAATCTCGGTTTAGGAAGATTAGAGATAGGCAAAAATAGAACAGTCAGTGGTGTACCCAAGATTTTTTAAAGGGGGTGTAAGTTTTAACTCCAAAATTCTCTGACAAGCAAAAAAAAAAAAAGGGGGGGGGAGAAAAAAGAAAAGGTTATCAGCATTTTTGGGGTAAAAACACGTTTTATTTTCATTTCTAAACACCTAAAACACTGCTTAAGAGGGTGTTTGAACAGCAAAAGGGGGTGTTTTAACACCTAAAACACACTCCTTTTGCCAAAGGGGGTGTTTAACACCCCCCCCCCCCCCCCCTCGGTACGCCTATAGTCGAGAACAGTAGAGTGGTCTGACTGAGCGATTGGGGCTGTGACCACTGCTTCCAAGTAATGATTACCACCGTCGGTGAACTTCCTTGAGTGGCGTACCAGGGAGAGGGTAAACGACACACGTAAATAAAACAGTATTATAAGGAATACTGTTTTAGGAACATTTTTACCCACAGAACTTCGAGCAAACGAGGTTGTGACATCCGCGCAGCCTTCTTGCTATTCCCACTTCATGAATGTTTACAAACACATCCCGGGGTATCTGCACTTTGTTCTCAGAGGTGATGTTAAGCCCCTTTCACAATTGGTCTGCGACCAGTTTGCGACCGCCTGCAACAGATTTTTCGGGGTGTTGCACGACCGATCGCTTGGTGTCTTGCGACCACTCGCAGTCGTTGCAGGCGGTCGCACGAACCTGAGGCGGTCGTGACTGGTCGCATCTGAACTTTGAACATGCTCAAAATCCAGACACGACCAGATGCGATAGATTCACTCGCATTAGGTCGTACGACCAGTCGTGCGATTCTCGTATGAGTGTTGCACAACGTTGCACGATTAGATGCGAGAGTTCGCACGACTCAATAGTCGCAGTGGGTGGGCTGGAGGTCGTGCAACACTCGCACGTGCGCTAGCGACCTATAGCGACCAGTCTTGCGAATGGGTGCGATTGTGCTAAGACCATGAGACTGTTGCACGACCGATCGCAGCACATCTTACAACGTTGTACTACCGTTGCACGACTGTATGAGACTGTATGCGACTATTCCTCGGGGGTATATATAGGGGGACTATGGAGATGATCCTCTGCAACAGGGCCCTCCTCTAACAACTTTCTCTTCTTTGTAACTTTCTTCTTTGGCATCTTGAATATTAAGAAGGCCAACTTGAAACTGACTACCGGTCAATTGTCGAGGGTGTTTTTATACCCCACGCCACTCGCACGAATACTCTCACGACCACTTGCACCGGTCTCATTCAATCGCACGATCGATCGCATGGTCTCACATCCACTCGCACGACCATGCAATCGATCGTGCGACTATTGTGATTGGCGTCAAGCCACTCGCAATCACTCGTGCAACATTCGCATGTGAACGCAAGACCACTCGCACGAGCATATGCGAGCAAATGCGACTTACTCGTGCAACGGTCTCTTCTAGTCGTTTTTGTTTTACGACCGCTGTTGCATTTGTGAATGCCTTTCTGCGACCTGGTGAGATCGATGGCGATTGAAGCCTGTTGCAGCCTGTCGTGCGACCAAATGGTCGCAAACGGTCGCAGACCAATTGTGAAAGGGGCTTTACGAAACTCGTGTAATTCATCCCTCGAGTAGTGAATGAGATTCGTGTCCGCCACCATTGTGAACTTGAACAAAAGAAGACCGGCAAAGACGAGAAGTAGAAATGCCAGGAATCCACTGTAAAACATATGGTAGCGATTCCGCTCCACACTACATGAATGTAGGCAGTTGTAGATTCGTTGACCTTTGAACATGTTGACAAGCTTAAAACAGTGAGATACAGTCACAATGACGAATTGAGATATAATATCCTCCTTGTCAACCTTTCTTGCCGGATTTTTACGACAGACGGTATCTTGGTAATATTGCAACTAATTGTTGTGTGTGACTATTTCCTACAATTTTGCCTTGTTTTTCCATATTTCATTACTTTGGAAAATGTCTCATAACATTCGTACACGTAGCGTTGGCCGAACTCAGGAAACGCCCAATTCACCAATGTCGACTTCGAAAGAGAAACTATATGCTTCCCAAGAACTAGTTGCAAACTTCAAGCAGGAATTTTATCTTTTTTCGCCTAAAGTTCTTATAAACTGGAGTCTGTTGCAGATAATATGTCTACCCTACATGATGATATGAAGTCCATGAGAACGCTATTTCTTCAGGTTTAAGCTTCTGCGGAGGATTCTGCCGATCGATTGACACAACTTGAAAATGAAACCCTACCAACGATGAAGCGGGACCAAGCCAAAAGGGATAACAGATTGCGGATTCTTTGCTTGCGATGGAAATCCACGAACGTAAGCTCAACCTACTTTTTTACGGCGTAGAGAAGTCTACAAATGTGAGCACGATCGACCTAGTTCGGACCAGCATTCAGCGTCTTGGTTTTAGTGAGGAGCGAGCCAATCGTATCCCCATCGTAAACGCTCATCGCCTACCTAGAAAACCATCAGGAGTCGGCGTTTCCAATGGTCCCGATCCCATCATCATCAGTTTTGTATCAATGTTTGATCGCGACGCCGTCTTAAACAGGTTTGAAAGCTTGCAGCGTGATTCACACTCAGAGCCTCCGATTACCGTTAGATCAGATCCTACCAGCTAAACTGAAACGTGAACGCCATGTTCTCGCCGGCAATGCTTTCAATCTTAGGAAAGAAGGTAACTCCACACGCATTCGTTTGATTGGTATTCGATTAGTTCTGGAATATAGGTTGAAATCTAACCGCCAAGCTACTTGGAAAGTGTACAATCACTGTGAGTTCACTTGGTAAGCTATACTCAAATTATAGGACTCCAGTGCAGTGTTACACATGATATCGTGATATCGTGTTATGACTAGGCCCATGTCTGGCTTTTATACATGGCAGTACACTTTCGATTCCATCTTGAACATGAACTCATTTGCTTAAATATTTTTGGTCATTTGAAAACCACTTAGGAAACTGATCGATTGTTGATATATCTATTAATTATTTGATAACAGTCATCGAAGAGTTGCCCGTGTAATTGTCCAGCTTAATATACATGTGTCATTTTGACATGGCTTAACAAATTAATTATATTTTAATATTTGCTATACAACACACATGTAACGTATGCCTAGTTTTATATTTACACGACAACGATGCCACGACGTTCGTGTGCTCCGATATTCTTTTACATTGTTACCTGCAATTACGTAACAACGCAGGCATTTTGATTTATGTCAACCGTTTTCCGTGAGGATGGTCTTTGCATTCAGAGTACTTTTGGATATCTCCCAAATTTTAAGTATTTGGTTAACTGTTTATGAACTTTTACAATTTTAAAATATATTAAACGTGATAGAGTTTCTAGAAACTTCTGTGTGTTTCCTATCACTATTTTCATTTTTGAGGTTTACTCGATTTTCATAAACTTTATTCTGTGACTTTGTTATGTGTACCTTACAACTGCCGAATTTCTTCTTATATATAATCACTAGGCGGTTTGAGTGAAAGTTGTACGGTTTATGCCAAAATCCTGAGTAAACCAGTTCTTATTTCAAATAAATACAATTCAAATGTTTTATTTGTGTCTGTATGACTACTGTAAGTAACGTATCTATGCGTTCTGTTAAGCCAAGCTTTGAAATTTCTTACGATGTTTTCCCTTTTGCCAACGTTCATGATGAAGATTCGGCTTGGCTTTCCTGTAATCGTTTTTAAACCGTATTTGTTATTGTTGTTGGTTATTGTACGGTTTGATGAAATGTATATGTTTTTGATAATTTGTTTCTATTGTTAGGTCCCCACAATTATGTTCAAGCTTTTATGCTTTTACGTGGGAATCCCGTCATTTATAATCAAAACTTGTCTTATGTATTTATGTATTTCTAAACTGAATGATGACAAATATATTGAATTGAAATTGAATTAAATTGAATTGAACTGAATCATCGACATGAGCAAATTTGCAACAAAACAAGAAATAACATAAAGTCCTCTATAAGCGCCCTCTATATTATGCAAAGCGTTCGACAAATTTCCCCATGCTAGACTACTCTTATCTACAAGCTACAGCTCTATGGCATTTGTGGTAGCACCCATCGATGGATCAGCAATCGGAGCCAGCAAGTTGTTCTATAAAGATCTATGTCGGGAACTGTGCAAGTCACGTCTGTCGTACAAGGGAGCGTCATCGGGCCGTTACAGTCGTTATTCTGTCTGTTTTTCATCAACAACCTACCTGAGTACACCCGGTTGCACTGTTCGGAAGATCAACACAGACACGGACTCAAGACAGCTGCAACATGACATCGACTCGACATGGGAGAGTGACTGGCTTATGGCTTTCAACCCCCAGAAGTGTCAGGTTCTGCCAGTAACCAACCAAAGAAAGCCTGTCAAATGGAACTACAACATCCATGGACAGCCTCTTGAGACAGCAGATACTGCAAAATATCTTGGGATCCATCTCAAGAGCAACCTAAACTGGACTCACCACATAATAATAATAATAATACAATACATTTATTAGGCGCTTAATACGGATGTTTCTAAGCGCACGGTTTACCGGAAAATTAAGATTAAATCCAAAATAATTACAAAAATACAAAATTTTTTGGAAACCTTATGTAATTCAAACAATAGATACAGTGTATAAATACGGTAAATGAATACTGACAATCAAAGTCGGTGTGCACCTCCATCGATTGACCCACAACTGGGCCATTCCAGAGGACTATCTACTAAAAAGGTAGGTTTTCAGCAGGGACTTAACTCTTTCAGTGCCGATGTCTCGTATATGTGACAGATAGACTTGTCATTTTTATTCACCAATTGCTCGACCACAGGAAAAGTATATGGTGGTTAATATATATCAAAATTTTGAGCATAAATCAAGCATTCTAAATATATGATTATAATCATATGTTACTATAGACATTTTCAGAGAAAATTGCAGATTTTAAAAAAATATATTACCTTATTTCAACATTAAACAATAGTAAACAAATGAGAAACCAAAAAAATAATGGGCAAAAAAGAAACTGAAATATAATTTTCAATCATTCTTACGCATAAAGTTGGGTAAAGTAATAATGTTTGGTATCATAAGAAACGGTAATAAATTTCCTACAAGTTTTGTACACAATATTTTGTGAAATAATAAATGGTCAATGAAGTGCAGACATTTAAAAAGTAAGCATTGATCACATTTTGGTAAAATTTTAAAGAGAGCTAAATCCCTTGGCACAGTAAGAGTTAAACTGATTAACGGAAGTGGCTAGATGTATATAGGCAGGTAGAGAATTCCAGAGAGAAGGGGCAATTGTAGAAAAAGCACGATCACCATATTTTGTGGAAGTGCGACGTCCAGGAGTTAACTGCATTGTAGAGAATGAACGGAGGGATCTTGAGGAAGTAGCGGATCCATAACTAAAAAAGCCAGCTCTGTAAGTGCATTTCTTCTGCGAAACATCAGCCCTTGCCCAGGGAAGGCAAAGACACTGTACTACCTAAGACTAGTGCGCCCCATCCCATGCCTGCGTTGGGTGGGAGCAGGTTCGTTATTGGTGACCTCAATCGCACAAGCTGTGCGACAGCAGTGCACAATGAGCTTCAATGGTCACTCGACAATATTAGAAGTCCTTCTTTCCAAACACTATCAGGTTATGGAACTCCTTGTTGGATGAACTAGTCAACACTACCTCTGCTAACCTCTTCAGGCAGGAGATACAGAGCATCCTGCTTCGTTAAGAGAGGAGCACTGATTTTTTAGCCGGACATAGTACTATGTAAAAAATTTTAAAGGCACTGTACATACACCACACCAGATCAGCCAAATAGTACGACAGTACACCCGATGATGGGCTGTACTTTACGAGCAGAAAAAGAAGAAGAAAATATCGTTGATAAACCGGTTATACCTGGTTTACCCCGTCCAAGATCCGCGGTAAGCCCTACCCATTTTTACTTTTATCTACAACCGTGGTGACTTCTCCGAAGGACATTTAGTTCAACTTGGACATCATCTTGATTTTTAGCAATTTTTTGAACTGGATGAACTGTGAAAGGCGACGTGAATTTAATTTAATGAATGTTTATTCATTTGCTTAATTTTTTTGTTTTATTAGTTTTTATTCTTTCCTCTCAAACAAATTTGCAACTAAAGTTTCACATTCCATACAAAATTATAATAAATCTTCACATAAAGAAAATTATAAGTAAAGTTTCACATTTCATACAAAGTTATAACTTATATTTCATTTTGCGCTCCATTTGAGAAGAAAGTGAATAGAAAACCGTTTATCAATGTCTAAAATTCGAATCTCTAATCCTCCATTGCAATGGTCAATTGCGAATTTTCCTGGATAAAATATTTTAAAGAAATTGTGTTTTGGGGTTAAAATTCAAAAAGATCTACCGCTCGATCGCTTTGACCCCTCGCTTGTACTATAACGTAGATTGGGCAGGTGTGGTGGAAGGGGGGGGGGGGAGCGGCGCAAGTTTATTGTTCAACTTCAGTTGGTGACGTTTTCTTGGTAAAATGTTTAAGAAATTGCGTTTTGGGTGTTAAAAATGCAAAAAGCCTACTGCTCGGTCGCTTTGCTCTCTCGCTTGTACAATAACGTAGACTGGACATGTGGGGGCGCAACTTCATTGTTTGCAGTTATACATACAGACAGTTGCGATATTTAGGTTGTTTCTGATTGGTCAGTCATTCCATGGAGCTTCAAATAGTTCCCTCCTATAGAGAATGTACGTGAAAGGGAACTATTGGGAGCTCCATGATCCGCCAGGTTTTAAACAAAGACCGCGTACGCGTTGGCTTATTATGAGCGTGTCACAACTCTCTCTTTCAACGCGCTCTGATTGTTTGCCCAGGGCGCCATAATCCTTAGATACGCCACTGGCTTTAGGCCAGTTTCTCCAGAAAAAAAAAAATTCCATTAGATGATTATTAATATGTATATATTTGTTCTTGAATTCAAGAATAAGCTGGGAGACACCGCCTTGAACATCGCCGTAGAAATGTCACGAAACTCTTGCTTAGATCTTCTCATTAACGCAAGAAACATCGACTTGAACCTGAAAAATAAAATGGGCCACAACCCAATCTTCAGCGCTGTCTTTATGAACAATGTACAGTGAGTATTTCGTTTTATATTCAGATATATTTTTACAAGTACATGATTTACATTAGTTACAATAATTGTACGACCGACAATAATGACCTGCGGTCATTTTTTTTTTTACTTCATCCCTAGACCAAACATTTTAATTCAAAACCCAAACCCTATCGCAACCCTAACCTTAAATGTATGTTTGACGAATTAAAGCTCGGAGCAAATGTCGCCGTAGAAAAGGTCGGATCCGGGACATCCCAGTAGACCGACAGTCCACGAAACCGACGGCCTAATAGACCGACAGCCCACGAGACCGACAATTTCGGTCTCGTGGGCAATAAGCCAGTTCCTAATCACAATTTGTGTATGTGCAGATAAAGTTCATTTTTACGGAGTACATTCCTATATACGCATTCATAAAGAGCGCAACATGATGCGCCCACCAATATGAATTTATATGTTAAGGCCACGGCACACCTTACGATCGGTCTGCGATCCGATTTGTGAAATAAATCGCTATGCATTAAATATCGGCATTTTAACAAATGAAATCTACCCTATTCAGCTTCTGAAAAGTAATATCAATACAAAACAGGATTTTGGTGAGCTGTCAGCTTTCTACAGGGAATAAGGGCAAAATTAGTTTCAAATCGTAGGCAGTCGTACGATTTTTGTGACGTCACTACGACTCGGATCCGATTTAGCGATTCCACCCACTAGAAAACTCTGCAAAGGCCGTATTATCGATTTTACTATCTGTATCACTATTCAGACCCTCAATCAAAAATATTTTTCGTTTTCAAATGATTTGTCAAATAATATTACGTTTTCTTCTGAAATCGGATCGCAGACCGATCGTAAGGTGTGCGGTGGCCTCTAAACATATCCACCCAAACTGATGCGTGTGCGCGTACAAATTGAGGGTCATTTCTACCATGTACTAATTACGAACTGCCTTATTGGTCTCGTGGACTGGGGTCCGTCGGATCACCATTACAATGCAACACACTTTAGTGTTCGAAAAATTTGTGTGACGCCCGATATTTTGTATGAAAGTCGATTACCCTACATCTCGCTCAACTTTTTAAAACAAAGGCTGCTTCTTCTTCTTCTTCTTCTTCTTCTTCTTCTTCTTCTTCTTCTTTATTCTCCTCTTCTTCTGGTCCTTATTCACTTCTTCCCTTCTTCTGATTCTTCGTCTCCTTCCTTTTCTTCCTCCGTTTCTTTCTCTTCTCACTCTTCTCCTCTTTTTATTCCTGTTCTTCTCCATCTCCTTCGTCAGTTTGTCATCTTTCTATCATATCGTTTCTCTATTTTCATCTAATACATAATGCAGGCTGTAAAAAGCCCGTAATTTTTTCTACACGTATTTTGTATGGATTAATGCGCCTGTCACACTTTGCCGGATAAGGCAAACTCATGAGAAACGAATGTCGATTTTTGGCATCCGTTGATATCCGTTAAAATTCGTTTCATGTCCTTTTTATCCTTTGGATGGACGTTCATCGTCAGGTAATTTACGTCAAAGTGGCCAGAAAGCTTTGTGCATGCATAAATTTTCTTCTCGCCAGAAACGGATAACGAGATCCGGCCCTTGTCCGATGGTTGTGCGTTTTCTCCTGTATGCGTACTGTACTTGGTCGTTTTCCACACGTTTCCATCCGCTAGGCGTCCAGCAGGGTCCGTTGCTGTAAGAGATTGGACGGATGGAACGGGCATGTACAGCACATCAAACGCATACACACCGCATAGCCACAGGACGCCTGCAGGATGCCTGCAGGACGACTACCGGTCAAAACGCATGTAGCTACGGATGACAAACGGACTGGACGGCCATAAGTGATGATTACAGCACATCCACAGCATATGGACAGGACATAGAACTGATCTTTAACGAATATGTACCAGCCTGCAACTGACACCGGCAATGACATATAAAAACGTCGTCACGTGAATGGTTCTCTGACGTTCGATGTACGTTTCATGCTTCACTCATTTGTTCCTCATGCGTTTTGTCGGGTAGGTATGCGGTGCATGTTCGTTTCTCATGCATTTGTGCACGTTCCACTGTCCTGTATACAATCGCCCCAGGTGCGGTGTTTGTGCATTTTGTTCGGCCCTTGGACCGTGCATGTAAGCTCCTGCAAAATGGGTATTTACACATTGTCCACCGGATTGACGATTTGAACAACGGATAAACAAAATACCATCCATTTCTTGTACGTTGGGCCGATCCGGCGATGTGTTACAGGGGCATTAGAAGGAGAGGTCGTTGTTCAGAATATTCTCTGAAGCGTGTAATCCGCAGTATTAATAAAATGGGGGGGGGGGGGGGGGGGTAATCATTTTCCCCGAAGGTTCATAATTCCAAAGGTTCGAAATTCCGAAACACAAATATCCCATAGTTTATGAAAAGGGTTTGTAATTCCGAACATTAATTGTTTGTATGCATTACTCCGAAGGTTCCTAATTCCAAAAATGAAATCGAGTTCATAATTTCGAAAATAATATATGGTTCATAATTCGGAAAAAGAAGTAGGTAGGCGGATCCTCGGGTAAAATGAAATATGGTAATTATATGAGCTTTCGTGTAAAGGGATGAGCTCTCTACAAAACAATTTTTGGGCGGCTCCAGGGGTCGAAGAAATGCGCCTTTTCCCCTCCCCTGATGAAAAAAGGGAGTAAGAAAAAGTAAATGAAAGACAGAGAGGAGAAGAGAGAGAGAGAGAAAGATGAGGAAAAGAGAAAAGAATGTTGACTGAAGTTCTCATTTGTTTCCTTCTCATGATCTGTACACTATAATAAACATAATAATGAATCTATATAATAATAGCGGGAGCTTTTTCGGCGGTTCAGCGCCGTAAACTTTTTTGCCGCCGCTCCTGAGAACGCGCCCTTTGGTAGAACAGGTAGCCGAGGTGCCGAGGCAGTGCAACGCCGGGTTCGTATTTCGCGAAAGCCCGCCGTTTGGCTGCAAAATATGATTTTTCATAACAAGCGCCATGGACAAAGACAACCTGGATGGCTTGCAACCTGCTACGCCCACTGCCCGCCTGTACACGAACGTACACGAACCGTCTAAAAATAGCAATATGGCCACGAGTGCTCGCAAATACCACCCATCCAGTACCCGTAATCCATGAGCATTCTGTAGCTTTATACCAGGCGTCCGTATTTCTTTCCCAGGAATCAGTTGGTTCTACAACGGGAGAAACACGAGATTTAAACCTCTGAATATTTAAATGATGATCTTGGACAGTTTTTCTTGCAATTCAGATCTTTCATAATACCGAAAAAGGGACACAGAAGAAGAAAAACAAGAAGGTTACAATGTCCGTTAAACAGAAGAGTCTTCACGGAAGAAATCGCCGAGCTTTGCAGCCATGCACCAATCCAAGAAAAAAACCCGTACCGTACTGCATCAAGGAGACAAATTACAGACTTCGCGGTATCCACCACAATGGTGCATTGCTCATGGTGGAGTTCCCTGGAGTTAGTAATCGATGAATATGAGTAAAAGACGAGTGACTGTGATCATTGTGACTACTAAGATTATGCCTGTGAATACTAACATCAATTAACCAAAAAAAAAATGATCTTAACCAATCAGGCCCAAGAAACCTTAGTTTTTATTTACTCACCGATGACATGACCCAAAATTAATGTCTTTAACTAAAGATCCTTCTTGCAATACAATAATTGTTTAGTATTTGTTTGAAAAGAGTTTTGTTGTCAAAAAAAAAAAATTACCATTTATAATTAATTCTGCACTATGGCCACAGAGGTATAATTCAAAAAAATATATCTTCAATGATACAGCACTTCTTACATATGAAGCTGTAATTTGCAACTTATAGACAAAAGCACATATACATTTCCCGTATTATTTCCCTTATAATTCGGCAGCTACCTTTAAAAACAAATATCTAGCATTCACCAAAATAGATTTATTGCATTTTGCAACAAAACTCTTCACATTTTTCAGTCCACATAAGGGTTATTTTTGCCTTTCCAACTATTATGTCAAATAACAAGTCTATAATTGTTGCAATCAAACTCATCCTAATTTCAATAGTGCCCGTGGATTTCCATGGGTTCCACTAGTACAATATATATTTCAGAAAAATAAAAGGAGGCAAAAACCGGAAAAGTACAACTTGTGTTGGACCGCCCAGAACAGATAAAAGACAAAATACTGTAAGAACATTATTATACCAATACTTTTCTCTACATCTGCCTAAAGAGATTAAGGGTATGAAAGAAAATACAATAGATGGGAAAATGGAGAAGAAAATGAAGCATTGGAGGATAAGTTCACTTTATAGATTGCAAAGATATTATTTTGAGCCTTCCAAACTAAGAGGTGCAATGAGTCTAGAATGATACCGTGAAAGAATAATAATAGGTAGCGTACATCTCATTTAAAAACCGGCTGACATTACTGTCCCGAAGACGTAAACATTTTTATATAATACAAAGACATAGCTTAATCGACATTCGACCGGCCAAGCAGCAGAACATAAATTATCTATGGAAATAAAAGGTAATTCAATTTGTCACTGATCTTTGTCAATGGGGAAAAAGGTTAGAAGAATAAAATGAAAGAATAAAATGGGATAAGAATAATAAAATGAGAAAGAGTAAGAGACAGACAGACAGATGGGGAGGGGGGGGGGGGAGTTGAGAGAGACAGGATGAATGGGTAGTTTGTCGAAAGGATGGCAAGAAGCCAATATTTTCCAATCAGGAGGAGTGGGTGGGGCTGGGGTAGGAGTTTGTGAATCGCACAGATCCAGTATAGCATACCGATTACGCTGACAAAGACAAGGAGTGTCCATATTTTGCCGTCATTTCACCTATTTGAAACTACATGGACTTTCAGAGGCATAACTTCAATGATGCATAACTCCTTAATTTCAAAACAAAATAGATGATTAAGACATTGCTTTTACAGACCGATTCGGTTTCCATGGTTCTGGGAGCGCTATTTTCCACGAAACTGGAGGCCATCCAAGATAATAAGATATTCAATGTCTTACGTAAACAAACAAGTGCATGGCCGTCTCTGAAATAAAGCTTGAATATTTTAACTTATTAATTAGCATACATGTCGGCCCCAGTAATTGCGGCTGAACACTCCCATGTTCAGCTCTACCAATCGGTGTATACCAGGGATGGGTATTTTGAAATATTTGAGATTTGACATTTCCCAAGACGCATTATGATTCACATTAAAGTTCTTAATTTAGAAAGAAATTCGATGGATGAAATGACTGTGGGAGGAGAATTCCCCTCCCAACCAAGGAAAATTTGGAGATTCAAATATGTGACAAAATATGACAAAATGGTCCTTTTCAGACAAGACTTGAGAATATTTTCCCAACAAAAAAAAAAAGAAAAGAAAAGAGAAGAATACCCACATAATTCAAAGGAAAAGGGGTCAGTGAAATTTACTAATTTGCGGACAATAAGTATATATTTTTTCCAAATGAAATATCGAGTGGGGATGATGCCACACCAGTGGCGGATCCAGGGGGGGCGGGGTGGTCGGGGGGCCCGGGACCCCTCCAATGGGACCAAAAAGGGGCCCAAAAAATGCTGAGGGCCTTTTTTTTTTTTTTTTTTTTTTTGCTTGTCAGAGATTTTTTGAGTTATAAAAAGGGGCCCAAAAATGCTGAGGAAATTTTTTTTTTTTTTTTTTTTTTTGCTTGTCAGAGAAATTTTGACTTAAAAAGGGGCCCAAAAATGCTGAGGGTTTTTTTTTTTTTTTTTTTTTTTTTGCTTGTCAGAAAATTTTGTGAATATTGAGCTCCCTCAAGAAATCCTGGATCCGCCCCTGTGCCACACCCACCCCCTTCAGTGTGTGACAACCCCCCCCCCCCCCCCCCGTCGTTACTGTGAATTCGTTAAACGGCGAGTATGTAGCTTCTTACGATCATCCCGTATGTTACTCGTCGATCGATGCCATGGTACCATTTTTATTCATTCATTCTGTTTATCAGTTTATTGAAATAAAAAAGAACATTCAGCTCCAGAGTTGAATTTGTTCAAATTTCTCTCTCCTGTACTTTTTTCTTTGACCGCCGATGGGGGAGGGGCAGGGTCTATTCGATCTCCCTCCTGGATCTGCTTTCCTGTTACTTTTTTTGTTTAATTTTCGGAATTATGAACCCTATATCATTTTCGAAATTACGAACCTTAAGAATAATGAACACTATTTCACTTTCTAAATTTCGGACCTTCGGAAAAACGACATGTAACCCATAAATCTGTACCCATTTTTACAAGCATTATATTGTATTACATATTTTTTTTCCAGTGCAACTCGTATTCTGATCCAGAAGCAACGATCGTTAGTCGACACCCGCGATGACGACGGCTGCACTCCTCTCCACATTGCTGTAATCGGTTGCCGTCGATATATCGCCGAAATACTCATTACTGAGGTATTTGAAAAGACTTTAGCAATGTACGTTCAGGCTTACAGAGAAGGTTGATTAGGGTTTACCAGTGAGGGGTGCTTTTGGCGATGAGCATTCTTTCGCACTTTAGTTTCATATGAAACATCTTTGAAACGAGTTGTTGCTTGGTTGGCGTCTAGGCAATTCGGGTTTCGCAAGATCGATGATAAGTAAATAAAATCTTTGATTTCAGAAAAGAAGTAAAAAGTTTAGCTTCTCGGCATCTTTGATGTTATGATGTAGGTGAGTTCGTCCTAGCGTAATGTACTTGAAGCTAGCGGCGAAATAATTCTTTTCCTCCTACACTCGGAGTAAACGTAGGAATAAACAAAAATGATGTTGTTGTTGTTGGTACATGTCATAATGGCAATCAGTCAAATTTTTATTACCACCGAATTTTAATTTATTTTATAGATAGAGATTTCAATCATAAAATTCGAGTTTCTTTCTATGTTTTTTGTTATTTATTATCATTATAAATTTTTGAAAGATAAGTAATAACATGCCAGGTTTCCGAATCATGTCAGTTCTAAAATGGCACTGTCCTAAAAAAAACCTGCTCGTGTTTTGTACGAAGGTTTCTCGAAAACAATTTCCCAATGTCTCTCGGGTGCAAAGGAAAAAGATGGTTTGAAATCAAAGAAATTCTCTTTTTCGAGGAAATTGGTTTCTCTCGACATTGCTTATTTATCAAAAGAGAGTGAATAATAGTATTAATAATGGTTGCATATACTATATATCTCTCTCTTCTGTTTTATCAATTGTATAAACTGTATATAAAGTAAAAGCAAACAGAATACGGGCTTTTCTTGAAATTGGTAAAGTCGGTGATAATGAAACAACCCCCAAGGCTAAGGACAAGGCATTTGATGAAGAAAGATAATAAAAATGGATCATACAAAGATGAATTAACATATATGTATTATCATTTTTCTGGGCACAAGTGGCTGACATGAAGAGTAGAGCATCTAACAACATAGGCAGATTCATTGATCCTTGCAATGCACTGCATCCTCTCATAATTAGAGTAGGTGACGAGAAAAAATGTAATAGCGTTTAAAAAAACCCAAAGCTTTGTTAATCACAAGACGCATCATACTTCCACAAGTCTTCTTGATTCACCATTGATTTACCACTTTAGAACTTGATACAGATCTGTATAAAAAGTAGTGTGGTATCTTGAGCTTGCTATGTTGAGCTAGAACATGTATGTGTTTATGTCAGAGTGGTATTGCACAAAGCAACAAAACTAACAGAATAAATATCTTGAAAAAATATGAAACTTTTACTCCATCCCAAAAGTGGTAGGTATGTGCCACTGGCAAGACAAAAAAAAAAGGGGGGGGGGGTTCGGAACTGCGTATCATGAAAAGGATGGTCTTCGGAACTACTAACATTTTGGGAAAAGTGGGTCTTTGAAACTGGATAACAATATAAATATGATGCTACGGAACTGGTTCCCACAAGCTCCCATTAGATAGATGCGATGTCAAGTCTATGGTGTGTGTATTCCTATAAGCGGGGTTAATTCGCATGCTTGCGCTCGGCATGAATGAAAACTGAATCCTCTGGGGTGGATTGGACTGGATTGGAAGCAATGGGGAAAGCCCGGAGGAATTAAGCACCTGGAACTGGAATGAAACTCGTTTTCAACTTTTCACCAAAAATGATATTTTTCGAAACCGGGGCGTGTCAGAAGGACCGGAACGACGGAATGAAGCGGTGCTTTGAAGCGGTTTTCTCTCTTCTTTTTCTCAGCAAGACAAAAAAGGGGGCTTCGGAACTAGCGTATCTTGAAAAGGATGGTCTTCGGAACCACTAACATTTTGGGAAAAGGGGGTCTCTCAACAAGGAAAAAAGAAAAAAATGGTATGCTTTGGAACAGAAATTTGAGTGGAAAAATGGGGGTCTTCTCCGCGGCACATACCCACCGCACACTATATACTGAGTGCCCCCCCCCCCCCCGGGTACATTCCCAGCAGTGAACCAGCGAAAGCACAGGCGCCATAGTTTCCAAGCTAGGAATATACATAAACGACTTACTAGACTCTAGACTCTTTTACTTAAACATCCAGAGTAGGCGTAAATAGTAAACTCCAAAAACTCCAACTAACACTAAACAACAACAACAACATTCTGTACATTCTTGAGGTTTACTCTCATGAGTGGAAGACGAAAAACTTGAGGTCGGAGGAGTTTAACTTGATCAGGTACAGTGCCTCTACTTGCTCCACCACGACTTGTATGCACTTCGGATATGTTCAAATTACTCAGTTTCTTCCACAGTGTATCTTGCAATTTTGCAGCCTATTCAAAGGGGTATTTCTGATTGACCGTTTGACAGAGGAGAGCTCCCTGTTTTTGTAGCGCCGGACCATGTTATATGAGCATGAGGTCCATTGTCAAGGATGACCATTGAGATGGATCCACACAAAAGAGCAAGGAGCCCAAGGGGAGTAGCCCTTTGGAAGCATGAGTGAGTCTAGACAGTAAAGGCCCAAGAAGTGGTGAGTAATCCGTGGGAGTGCTCTGGGTAATTAAAACTGCTGATCTGGTATGAGCCATCCTTTCATATGGGCATTCTAGGCCATCATTTTCCATGATGCAAGCCCCCTTTTCCTGAAGTAACCTCTTAAAGTCCGATAAGCAAATAAGTCCAGTGTAATAATTGGATAAATACAAATTGACTATTGAATATTCGAAGCATGTCTTTACTAAAAAAGGGATAATTAAGCAAAAAATATCCTAAGCAGTCAAAAGGACCGTGCTGCCTCATCGGTGGCGTTACACTGAATGAATGACCGAAGAAAGGGGGGGGGGGCTGATTTGATTTCACTCATTAATTGAAAATTTTCGAACTTTTTTCCCGAGGTTTTATAAAAACGCGTCTACTAAAAAAAAAGTGATGGCTGCAGCCCCATCCCCCCCCCCCTGGTTCCGCGGCCCATGAATAATGTGTACAGTTTTTTTTTATATTCATGACATAAAATCTTCCAACAAAAATGTTTCATGAAATTGCCTTAAAGGGAAAGTCCACCCTGGTATTTTATTGATTTGAATAAAAGCAGAAAAATGAGAGAACAGATTAGTGAAAGTTTGAGCCAAATTTGATAAGAAATAAGAAAGTTCTGAATTTTTGAAGTTGTAATCAATCAAGCACAAATTGGCAATTCTGTAACGTATCTTGCGAGCTCCTCTCCCGTTTGCTCAGTACAGAAAATTTCATAAATTTTCATTTTCTCAGTTTCTGATGAAGGAATATATTTGTTTCATACAGGTTTTGTGTAAAAACATATGAGCAATGATTATATCTAAAGTGCATGTATGTATTTTCCTTAGAGAAAATTGTAATTAACTATATTTGGAGTACAAGGCAAATGGGAGAGGAGCTCACAAGATACGTCACAGAGTTGTCAGTTTGTGTTTTATTAATTACAACTTCAAAAATTCATAACTTTTTTTTTTATTTATTATATTTTGCTCAAACCTTCACTGATCTGTTTTTAAAATTGTTCTGCTTCTTTTAAAACCAACTTGTAATCAGGGTAGACTTTCCCTTTAAAGGCCATTTCTTTGACTGCTTGACAATGGAATAGTAGGCCAAACACATTGATTCACTGCTGCTCGGGTGAATCTTGAGATTTATCAACATGAAAAAAATCTAATTATCTATTCTGACCTTTTTAGATAAAAGACTTCAAAAACACTTTCTGAAGAAGTTTTATTTCCAAAGAACATAAATGCAGTGACAGATTTAGGGGGCTCTTCCGGCTCGTTCCCCCCCCCCCCGAAATAAAAGTGTATATTTTTTAGTAAATTGTGCCCCACCCCCTCCTCTTTCGAAATGATAATCTTTTTTCACTCCTTGTTCGGGGGGTTTGCTTGTCAGAGAATTTTTTTTGAACGACAAAGAGCAAAAAATGTGATAAACCTTTTTTTTTTTTTTTTGCTTGTCAGAAAATTGTCTGATACTTTACAAAATCCTGGATCCACCCCTCCATAAATGTGTCATTGTGGTCCAACTTGAAGCAGGAAAAGGAAGGTGTTACACAAGTATCTAAAGACTCGCCATATCGAGCAGATCATTGCTGGTGATTCAGCCTCTGTAGCCTGGAAAAATGAGAAAAATACAAAAACAATTCTGATAAATGAATTCATGGGTACTTAAGGAAAAAGCAGTGCTCTTTTAATTCATTCTGTAATCATATCTTATGATTATATCAGTTACTTACAATGCATATTCAAATAAATAAAGTACAAGGATTAATAAAAAAAATTATGATAATATCATCTTTGTTGCTCCTTTAAATTTTCAGAATGGGTAAGAGTATTACGCTTGGTAAAAAGACTATTAATATTGAATTAAAAATATTTTTTTTGTGACAGGCACAAAACATGCTTACAAACCAATCATGTCATCTAATACTGCTTACCTTTTCAAATTGAAGTTATGTACATTAACTAAAGCATGAAAGTCCAGATGCAATGAATGAGCAGTAGATGCCACACCTCTATTCATGTAGGCCTATTTGAAAACCTAAGATTGAAAAAGAATTTTACCTGTTTTGATAGCAAATATATTTCACAGAATAATTTTCAATTTATAAAAATGAAATATGTTCAAAAGAATTAAAGTGTAATTTCGTCAGTGGTTCCACTTGTATTAAAGGTAACAGATAGTTTTGGAAAGCCCTCAAAAACTTTTCGTGAGATTTCTTTGATTTTACTTAATAAATAGCAGGGTATTAACATAACTAAGATGCTGTGAAGTTTTTTCCTCCTCAAGTGAAATACTTATTGAATGAGAGGTGAAAAGTAATACAAATCCCTGGCCCAAAAAAGAGGGGATGTAAATTAAAACAACGGCCACACACACTACTCACACGAGGATTGCTGTGTGTATAGAATCGCTACACATAGTGCGAAACGCTGGGTTCATTGTGCGGGGAACCTTCGGGTGGATAATGGTCTTAGCGTGAGGCAGTGAAAAGCCGTTTATACCAAGCGTTTCTTACAGATATTTACACTAAAATTTGTTCGAAATCGTGAATGGAATGTTAAATAATACATGTGTCTTATGATAAAAGGAGAATAGTATGTGACTATGTTAAATAAGTTTCTTGCCAGTATGAATTTTGCCACCGAGACTATCTATGAGCTTTAAAGTGCAAGATATTTTTTCCCCAACTTTACCAACCACATTAAAGTTTTAATTTTATAATAACGTATCTGATGATTTTTAAGCAGTACCAGATCTTGGATTATACCATAGATCAAGTGAAATGATATTGCAAAATTGGCATTACATGTCATTTCATGTTCAAATACATGTACCATAATGAAACATAGTGGACATCAAATGGCCAAATACCTTGGATCTGCCTATTTATTTTTGAAGTATTAGTATCAGAACTTTATTTATGTTTACTTCAACACATCCATTACCAATATGAACCTTTTGTTAGCGATTGATTTAAATTGATTTAAATTATCAGTTTTTATCCTTTGTCACATAATCAAATTTGGAAATCCTGATAACACATGAAGTACTAATAGGGTCTATTTACTATACTTATTATACTTACTATACTTACCCTTGCTTTAATGGTACTAGTAGTAGTAGTAGTAGTAGTAGTAGTAGTAGTAGTAGTAGTAGTCAAGGCTATTATAGCTCAGTAGCTGTAATATACATTCTGCAGATCCATTCCCATTCCTCAGGGCCAAGGGCAAACTTGGTAAAACCAAATGCGGTGAAAACATGGCTACAGAAAACACTTCGGCTAGCCTTGGAGTACTGGTTGGAATACCTTATCTCCGACTGTGTCCAAAAAAAGAAAATGGGGAAATAACTTTGAATTTAATAGTCAATAGATTATAGAGACAAGGTTAGCCTTGTCCTTGACTCTAGAACACTGTTAGTCTAGCCAATCTAGTAGACCTAGACTTAGTTCTAACGCTAGATCAAGACAAATAGATCAAGGGACCAGGTGGTCTAATTGTTCGTGTTACTTGTCTAGACTACGTTTAGATCTAACAGTTACACTAACTGCTACTAGATCTAGATCTAGACTAAATCTACATCTACTCTAGATCTCGACTAAATATACATCTACTCTAGATGTAGACTAGATTCTAGTCTACATCTATCTAGGAAGCTAGGCTAAACTTACTGCTAACAAGAGACGAGTCTCAGTGAACATTTTCTTGAACAAAACTCGATTGTTAACCGAGCGTTACAGAGACCAGATATTAGTAGGTCCCTAGATCTACTCTAACTTAAGTTAGATCTAGAGCCTGTATGACATAAGCACAAGACCCATTCGTATCAAATGTGATGATTCATACGTCCCGGCATATTGTGGTAAATTAAAAAAATCTAATAGACTACTAGTCTAACGAGTAACGTTCCTGTAAACTGATATTTGATTTACGCCGGTAGACAAAAGTTGAATTTGACTTGCATGAATTTATATGAATGGGACTAAAATGCCTACAGCGGGGAAATTCGCCTATCTGTAACCCAGTCGGGGATGCCGTATTAAGCTGCATTACTACAAATACCAATTGGTTCTATGAATTGTCCTTCAAAAAAGTAATGAAAATTCTTTTATTCTACCAAAATAATACAGTTTGTTATCGATTAAGAATATTTTTTTGACGAAAAACGGCATTTACTTACTTTTTGGGGACCCCTCCAGCAGGCGATATTTTTTTTCGGAGGATGGGAAAGTCACTAGACGAAAATCGACGCTCCTGATTGGCTTAAAAACTCTTGAGATAGATGTGATTCAGTCGTTTTGTTAAAATGCAGAGTTTAGTGAGTCGATTCAAGCGCAAGCACATGCACAGCTAGTACAGCTACACGTATGCAATGCAATGTACAATGTATACCGTATACGCAACATGCATCCAGTGTATACATGCAGTCGGCTCACTAAGAATCGAACGAAGCGTTTTCAGGTCACATCTATGACAAGCAAAGGTCATGGTCATCCAGAAACGGAGTACTAGTATTTTTTTTATACGTTTGTGTACAAGTGCGAGACGCACACATGTTGAAATATATTGAACTAAATTATTTATTTTAAGTCTCAATGTGAATGTCATATCCAAAACAGGTTAAAAAAAAAAAGAATACATGTACATGTACAGAAAAAAACTATAGAAAAAAAAAATGTTGCTTTAATTAGCTTCACAGGATTGTTGTTTACAAGTTACTCTATCACCATGCAAAATTGTGTGTAAATCGGGTATTCCATCTCCGAGATTCTTGGTGAGGGTCACAATGCCCCCCCCCCCCCAGTCATCATGTGCTCCTGAAAAGCCCAGTCAGAATAAAAGGGTTGTGAATTAAAAAGAATTTGAATATATTATTTTCTTGGCATAGGCCTACATGAGTCAGAAAAAAGTGGAAAATGGAAATCTTGCCATTTGAAAGGGGATAAGACTAAATGTTAGAAAACAGAGGGGTATTTTTTTTCAATGGAGAGAAAGGTAAAAGAGGGGGAACTTTTTTATTTGAAACTTGGATATAAACTATCGGTTTAAGAATTTATAGCTTATATTTGTATGTCTTCAATAAAGGAAATAGAAAATGTTACAATATATTACAATTTGACTATTTAAGAAGATACAATGTGAAATTACAAATACTTGGGACATAAATGTGATGTAGTGCCGTGAGCCTATGCCTGTGATGTGTATATTCCTGTGTTGTGCATGACACAAAATCTTTAGTTTTATTAATGTAGACTCTTTAATATTTCTGTTCAATATGACTTAATTTCAAGAATGTTTCCTCATAGTAAGTATATGCAATTGTCTCTCTTGGTTGGTATTTACCTCCACACTCAGGGTTAAAACGTACTCCACATTTGAATGCAAACATCATAATCATAATCATGAATGCATACCCCACTCATCGAACCAGATTTACGCTGGTGGCCTAAATTACCACAAGAGGTGAAGGTAATTGTCTAGGACTAGATCGAAAAATCAGTCTATTTCGTTCGGGGATATGCTATGCTGATCGAGACTACGTCTGGTTGAACAGAATCCCTCTCCTACATAAACAGAAGTCTCCCCCTACGCTGTGGCGGTACGTCATTATTAATGGCTGGGCTCTGGCTGGGGCCAGCCTATGTCATAAGCGCTTCCTATTATTTCGTTCGCCTGACAAATTCACTTTGATATTCCCGTGAAAATGGGGTAAAAATACCAGTAACGTTAGATCTATATCTGGGATAATTTTAAAAATCATGCCGGTGCACTTATTCAGTAAACCGGTATATTTATCATGATATTTCATGTATTTTTTTAATATTCTTTTTTTTTTAAATTTCTGACATGTAATATTTAGTCAGCTTTCGGGTTAGGTAGACCTACCTCATAGTCATACTTTGCCCATAGCCTAGGCCCTGTAGTTAAGACAGGCCGAGAGTAGCCTACTTACAGTGAACGTTATGCTATGCCATGGGAGGCTTCCGTTCGTCTTGATCTTGGAGGAGAGCCTCAAAGTAAACGTCCAAAAATGTTATAGACCTATAAAAGTTTTTAAAACTCCTTAACAGACGGATCTTTCTGTCTACTGTCTAGGTAACTTAGAATAGATCTAGGCCAAGGCTTAGGGCCTAACTTTTAGGTTCTATTTCAATTGTAAGCATCCATTAGTTACTGATCTGCCTTAGATATGATGTGAACACATTTTTTTACAACAAACTACAAAAGCCAAATGGCATATTGAATGTGAAAGCAGGACTGGTCTAAGTTAGGCCTAACTTACTGATGATAGGACCCATACTGCCATAGATCTACCCTAACAGCCGACTGCATGTATACACTGGATGCATGTTGCGTATACGGTATACATTGTACATTGCATTGCATACGTGTAGCTGTACTAGCTGTGCATGTGCTTGAATCAACTCACTAAACTCTGCATTTTAACAAAACGACTGAATCACATCTATATCAAGAGTTTTTAAGCCAATCAGGAGCGTCGATTTTCGTCTAGTGACTTTCCCATCCTCCGAAAAAAAATATCGCCTCCAGCAGTGGTTTAGCGTCGCCATTTTGTGGTTGACAGACACAAATTTCACTAGTCTTGATCACAGAGCCCTCCAAATTTATGAAAAATTAATTCAAATCGATTTCAGCTTAAAATCGATTTGATGAAACGGCTCTCAAGGATCAATTTTAAGCTAAAATTGATTTCTATCTTAAAATCTATTTTAAAATCGAAATCGATTTTAGTTGATGAAGCACCCCCCTGTTCATCCAAGCGTGAACATATACCTTATAAAAATGGTACCAAATGACTCAGGATAAAATACTTTTTCAAAAAATGTATAATAATTTTTCATTCAAACCTAAGTTTTAAAATGAACAGCAATAATCTAAGTGTTAACTTGTACTTGTACTTGTACTCACAAGGTAGAACATTTGAAATAAGTGGGAGGTTCATGCCATTTTCATCACGAAAAGACTGTACTACTACTAGGGGTCTTTAAAAAGTGGACAAAAGTTCATTTTCGTTACGCTACTTTTTAGTTTTGATAAGAAAATGTGTAATCCAATAGTTTTACAACATTTATTTATATTTAGAATATGGTTATAAGCTTCTGTTAACACCTAAATTAGACTCATTGAAACCTAAAACATACACTTTTCAAACTGTTGACAGAAGTGAAAAATCCTTGTCCATTTTGTGTCATGACAGTTACGATTACAAATAGTCTATTTCTCTTAAACTATTTAGTTAAAATACTGTGAAATTTTCTGTGTATGTCCCTTGTAATTAAATGTGTCTGATTCACTTACTAAAATATGTTTTAGGAACTCTTGATTTTGCTTAAAACTATCTTAAATAACTAAACTAAAACTAAAACTAGATGTGAATGTCATGTCCGTGACGCTGGAACCGCTCACAAACATTGTTAATCAGCTTAATGGAACCCAATCCACAAGCTTAATGTCCCATGACAATAAATGCAGGAGGCTTCAACTTACACTAATCAGCAACAATCAGCCACTTAATATTTTATCGTCTCTTAGATTAGCGCCTCCGTAATGATGCCCGAAAAGTATGAACTTTTAAGTATTAATTGATTCTTCCTTTAATTAATTAATGGAAGAACAGTCCCTCCAATCCAACATCAATGTTTCCAAAGTCCTGAATCATCGACAAACATTGTTCCTCTAATCCACTCTCTTATTCATGTATCCGTTTTAGAATTTGAATTTAAAAAGGTAAAACGTTAACGTACGTGCTCTGATTCCACTCTTTGGCCTTATATGATTTGTCTTTATCTCAGTGTCTTTGTGTCTGTACATTTATTTCAGGGGAAATGCACAGTTGATCCGGTCAACAACAAGGGCGACACACCACTGAATATAGCTATTTGTCAGGGTCGAACTTTGTTCATTGAAGACCTCATAAAGCACGGTGCCAATGTCAATGCAACAGACAATGACGGGGATAGCTGTCTCCACACCGCGGTATTTAAATTCCGGCAGGGTCAGGACGTCGAGGACTCAGAAAATCTGCAGAAGGTAACCTTCGTGACTTTAGTGTATGCTTTTACCGACAAATCAATGGTTCCATCTATTCGAATCGTTTCAGGGATCCATCTCTGTAATTACATATCTGATATCAAATAAACAAAATTTCATATTCTCAAAAAATCAGTTAAGAACACGGTACTATTTAAGGTGTTTGAACAAAATTGTAAGCTGTAAATAAGATTGCATCTAATAAAACATAATAAAGAGAGTGAGAAATGCGCAAGAAAGGGAATCTTGATTCAGCTTGCAGCATGTAGAAAAACTTTTAAGGGCTGGTCACATTTGTCCGATAACGATAACAAGATTTGCAGTTAAAGGTACACCCTATACTATATAGTGTGTACGTGTGAGTATAGGCTACTGTTAGAACGTTGATTAAAATTTTTAATCTTGTTGGTTAAAATTTTAATCAACCGAGGATTACCAGGTGAACCACACATTTGTAGGTTAATCAACGGCCTGTTGATTAAAGTTTAACCTGTGGTTGATTAAAAGTTTTAATCATTTGTTGGTTAATCGTATTTCGCTCAACGTTGGTTAAATCGGTGTTGATTAAATTTAAACATATTGTTGGTTAATTGTTTAACCATTTGTTGGTTAGTTTTATTTTGTTGGTTAAATGTTTAACCATTTGTTGGTTAATCGTATTTTGCTTAACATTGGTTAAATTGGTGTTGATTAAACTTAAACAAATTGTTGGTTAAATGTTTAACCATTTGTTTGTTAGCCTCATTTGGTACGTGAGAAACTCTTTTCATATCTGTGATTGTTGTCTAGCTTAATCTTACACTGTTAGAACGTTGATTAAAATTTTTAATCTTGTTGGTTAAAATTTTAATCAACCGAGGATTACCAGGTGAACCACACATTTGTAGGTTAAAACTTTAATCAACGGCCTGTTGATTAAAGTTTAACCTGTGGTTGATTAAAAGTTTTAATCATTTGTTGGTTAATCTTATTTTGCTCAACGTTGGTTAAATCGGTGTTGATTAAACTAAAACATATTGTTGGTTTAATGTTTAACCATTTGTTGGTTAGTTTTATTTTGTTGGTTAAATGTTTAACCATTTGTTGGTTAATCATATTTTGCTCAACATTGGTTAAACTGGTGTTGATTAAACTTAAACAAATTGTTGGTTAAATGTTTAACCATTTGTTGGTTAGTTTTATTTGGTGAGAAACTCCCTGGAGAAACTCTTTTCATATCTGTGATTGTTGTCTAGCTAGTCTTATAAAGAAATAGATCTACTGTGTGATATTGCTTTCTAAGTTAAGCGGTTTGGGTAGTTCGACCTGCTCAGACCTGGACTAGACCTGACTAAGCCAGACCTACAGGCAGACTACGCCTACGCCTACATTGATGCTATATCTTTTTTTTCTCAAAAAAACTGTTCTAGTTTCAGTTTTTGTCATATTGCCCTGTCCGCGAAAATGGACCTCCGCGAAGTTGAACACACCGCCATACCGCCGGCGTCGCCTCCTCGCTACCGTAGGTGTAGTCAGTAGATCTACCTGTGGGCCTAGCTGGGGGGTGATTCACTAACAGCTAAAATTAATCCCAAATAAGAAAAAAATCAATTTTAGGAACAATATCCATCCTAAGAGCGATATCGCTTTTAGTGACTGATTCACTAAGGTATTTGGGATTGATTCCAGCCTCTGAATTGATTTTAAGGTTGGGAGTGATCGGGATCGCTCTTAACAATCACAAACGGTCACTCCACTGCATGCCCGCCCGCGCCCCAACCTGGGCGCGGCTACGCTGTGCCTGCCTGCACGCCCATTGCCCTAGCCATAGGCCCTAGCCCTGTGTATGTCCAGTCGATGCGTGCGCGCTATTAATGCAGTAGCTAGGTAACGCGCACTAGCTACGCGCTAAGTAGAGAAGTAGGTCGGGTGACTGAGGGGCGGTGACTGAAATTTGAGTACGTTGATTGGTTGGAATGAGTGCGCTCGTAAATATTCATTTGCGCTCATATATATTCATGATAAAATTGATTCCATCCTAAAAGCGATTTAGTGAATCAGTAAGGTGGAATTAATTTTAAGCTGGGAATGAAATCAATCCCGAAAATTGATTTTAGGAATGATATCGATCCCAGTTAGTGAATCACCCCCCAGGTCTAGTCCAGATCGAGCAGGTCGAACTAGCTCCCAAGCCGTCTAAATTAGAAAGAAAGATTACACTGTAGATCTATTTCTTCCCAAGATTAAGCTAGACAACAATCACAGATATGACACAGAGTTTCTCACCTTCAAACACGCCAACAAGCTCTTTGAAAGTCCCAAATCATTCAGCAACTTGAATGACAACGCCTTCCATTTTTATTGCAAACAATTTCTGTGATAGATCGATGTATGTGCGCGCGCAGCAAATTTGTTTCAAATCCATATGCGCATACGCATACGCTGTTCGGTCACGCGATTGGTATTTCAATCAACTGTGATCAAACTTTAACCAACAAAAAGATAATTTGTCTCGACAGTTAGCACTATCATTTTGGCGGGAAAGCCAAGAACACTGTTTTTAATCAATGTTGGTTACAAAGTAACCAACAAGATTGTAAGAGGTTACACACTTCTAGTATAGGAGACAAAATGCACGCATCCATTCCTTTTCCTGTTGTTGTTTCTTTATTTAACTACTCGGTGCTTCCATATCCATGCTATAACTTCAAACCAAGTTTCAATTCAATGCGGCTGAATTACAAAGCACAGCACAGCACAGCACAGGTAGAACAACAAAGATGTCGTCTCCTTCGCTACCTGCCTGTTCTATGGTGTCTTTCAAAAAATTATAAGAAAGGAAATTACGTGCTTAGTCTTGAACACTACATTACCTCCCCCCAGTTGCAGGTGTAATACTGCAACGATAATCACGTAGCAGTGGTCAAGACTTAAAGCCGTAGCTAAATACAACTTCAAGTTTGAGTTAAATTTTAAACAAACCTCTTATCCTGGTTTAAACTTTGAAAGCGTTATCATCCAATACACATATATGTATGTATGTATGTATTTATTCATTGAACTTCATTGACATATCCATCAATATTTTGCTCGAATATAACATTAATAGTAAGAACAATAATAATAATAATAATAATAATAGGAGTAACTTAGTCATGACAAAAACAGAACAATATATCGTGAGTATAGCATTCAAAACAAACAAACAAACAAACAAACAAAAATACTCATAATTGATCAACTAGACATGCTCTTTCATGAAATATAAATTATCAGATTATGTACAAGTAGTGTAAGGTGATGAGAAAAAGAGCCATTAAAAGAATTATATACATATACTTATACTATATATAGATATGTCTAATAATAAACAATTTAAAGGTTACCACGTATACGTATACGTATATGTATACCTTCAAATACAGTCAATATTCCCTGTTACCTTTCTATTATCAATATTCCATTGTTTTCTTTTCCTTTGAAGGAAAAGTGTATGTGTTAATAAATTGTAATAAACTTGCACCTTCAATTTTTTCATACTTCTATCATACTTCTGAAGCATATATCAACAAATAAAACAAATGTCCAACTTTGACATAGAAAATAAACAACTATTCTGCACTATTTCTTGTGCTTTCCATTAAAACACCTAATCGTTATCAATCAAAAGAAATACTATAGCTGTCTTGACTGACCATCTTGGAACATGACAATCAAAACAATCAAGATCACTATGATATATTAGCTTCCACTGTTTTTCCTTTAACTCTGAAAAAACATCAGTTTCCATATTATCTATCAGAGAACAGTAGTAATATCAATGCAGTCCTATATAGAAATGTATTCATGTAACCTTTGACATACTGTATTTGCATGCAAATTCATACCCTTCTTTTGGTATACTTTACTTTACACATACGGACTAAAATGAATCAAATTATGCTTTCAGACTGACATCTATAAAACCACATTTACCGATATGATGAAACGATGAATAATGAATTAATCCCCGTGTTAAATAGGATCCTTCCTTTGGTTCAATGAATTTCTCCTCATTTAGTAAGCACTTTTATTTTGTAGGCAGCGCAAGGCGTGCACCTACTATAACACAAACATTAACAAAATTGGTGATCCTTTCACATATGCACAATCATGTTTGACAGCATTACACAAAAAAGATTCTCCTTGATCCATCAACAAAATCGCGCACAAACTCTGGAACTCCATCTGAGTGTTGGGTTGACTTTATGAACTTCTTGGTTTTAACAATACACAAAACCTATTTACAAAGTGGGCTCCGCATGCACATTAAACTCTCAAAATGAGATCCACTAAATCACATTTCTGTATCTGATGGCGATTGTTGCTCCAATAACATACACAACTTCGTGGTTGGTCTCATCAATGTTGTGGTTGCTGTTTTCACCTTCGCGCGTCTCACAAGCCCCGTCTTGTCAGGGTAGACCTCCTCTATGCGACCCATCGGCCAGGAACAGCGTGGAAATGCGTGGTCTGCTACGAGGACAACGTCACCGACCTGGAGACTGCGTCTCGGCTGGAGCCATCTTTGGCGCTCTTGGAGGGCGGGCAGATATTCCCGCACCCATCTCTTCCAGAAGATATCAGCGATGTACTGGACCTGCCTCCATCTCCGGCGAGCGTAGACATCTTTGGGGATGAACTCACCGGGAGGTCCTCTTGCTGGTTTCATCAGGAGTAGATCGTTGGGTGTGATGACCCCCAAGTCATTTGGGTCATCTGACGACTGTGTCAGTGGTCTACTGTTGATTATTGATTCAACTTCACACATGAGGGTATGCAATCGTTCATCATTCTGGGATGACCTCATGTGCTGCTCAGTCAGTAGGGCATGTAGGATTTTTCTTATTGTCCTTATCTGCCTTTCCCACACGCCACCTTGGTGAGAAGCTGCTGGGGTGTTGAAACTCCACTTGATGTCATGATTAGAGTGGAATTTCTGTAGTTCAGTCTTGTTCATATCATTTAGTGCCTGTCTAAGCTCATTGCAGGCACCAACTAGATTGGTTCCATTGTCAGAGGTTATTTGCTTCACTGGACCTCTTCTGCTGATGAACCTGCGAATTGCAATAATGCAGGAACTGGTATCCAAACTGGTGGCTACTTCTATATGTACTGCTCGACTAGACATGCACGTAAATATGACCCCATATCGTTTCTGAGTACTCCTACCACACTTCACTTCCAGGGGACCAAAATAGTCCATTCCAACATTTGTAAATGGTGGATCTCCTCCTTCGACTCTAGCGGATGGTAGGTCTGCCATCATCTGCTCTCCAACTTTGGCTCGGTTCCTTCTGCAGATTAGGCACTTTCGAGTTAGGCTTCTTGTCATTGTACCTGCTCCCAAAATCCAATACCTCTGGCGCAGCTGAGCTAACATGTGATTGCGTCCTTGGTGCCCAACTTGCCTGTGGATGTGTTGCAAGAGGAGCATTGATACATGATGATCCTTGGGTAGGATTATCTGATGTTTAGCATCTGTGGTGATTGACGCATTTCTCAACCTTCCTCCTATTCTCATCAGTCCATCTTTCAGCTCAGGACTCAGCTTCTCTAGTTTTGAACCCCTTGGCAGTCCTCTCTCTGAGTCCTTACTCTCTTCGACTTTTCTTCTGCAAGCCTTTATCTCATCAGGAAAAGCTTCCTCCTGAACGTGCTTGATGATTAGCATCTCAGCTCTTTCAAGATCATTGGCCGTCAGTGTGGGATTCACATCATCTCCATCATCCTTGATCTTTTGATGAAGCATTTTTGTCAGTTTCATCCACCATGCTACCCCTCTTTTGAGTCTTTTCCAGTCAGAGTAGTAATGCACCAGTTTGTTTAGTACATCTTCCCTTTGGATTCTCACTGTATGTGCATTAACATCCCTGACTCCTGGTACATCACTGTGTTCTTGATGGATCATTTCTGGTTTTGGCCACTCATCTTCAGGTAGGCCAAGGAATTGCGGTCCCTTCAACCAGTCTTCTTTGGACATTACATCATCAGCACACATCCCCCTCGATGCATAATCTGCTGGATTTTGCTGTGTTGGTACATATCGCCATTCATCTGGATCAGAACCATCTCGGATGATTACCAGTCTATTGGTTTCAAATACTGGATACCTTGCTTGTTCATTCTTGATGTACTTCAACACCGTCTGGCTATCTGTCCAATATGTAGTGCTATCAATGTCCATCTTTAACTCTCTCTGAATCAGGCCACTCTGGCGTACTGCTAGGGTAGCTGCACTGAGCTCCATCTTCACTATGGTGTGTGGCTTCAGAGGGGCAACGCGAGCCTTTGCTTGCACAAATGTAATATTTACATTACCCTCATCATCTCTCTGTCTTAGATAGCTGACCACACCATACCCGTCCTTGCTCGCATCTGTGAAATGGTGGAGCTGAACATTAGTTTCTGTCCCCAGCTCTTTTGACTTTAGGCATCTTGGGATTTTCACTTCATCCAGCTGTTTCAGTTCGTTCAACCACTTCTCCCAAGCTCGTCTCTGTTGATCTGGAATGGGCTCATCCCAGCTTAGCTTTGCCTGACATAGCTGCTGTAGTATAACCTTTGCTCGTAGCGCATATGGTGCCACGAACCCGAAGGGATCAAAGATTGAACTCATCACTGAAAGGATATTTCTTCTGGTTGCCTTCTGTTCATTTCCTTCAGCTGGAATCCGAGTACGTCATCTTCAGCTTCCCACTTCACTCCGAGGGCTCTCTCTGCTGGAAGACTTTCATGTTTCAGATCGAGAGCCTTTAGCTGAAATGCTTGATCTTCTTTTGGTATGGATTCTAAGACTTGTCTGCAGTTGCTCGTCCACTTCGTGAGTTTGAATCCACCTGTCTTCAGTACTCTTTTCACTTCCTGGATCAGTAGTACAGCTTCTCTCTCAGAAGGCCTTGAAGTCAGGAAATCATCGACATAGAAGTCGTTGTGTATTGCTTCAACCACTTCAGGACTTGTACAACCCTAACTGTCAGTGGCTGTCTTCTTCAATGCATAGTTGGCGCAACTGGGTGAGGACGTGGCTCCAAATACATGGACCATCATTCTATAGTGGACTGGGTCTTTGCTCAGATCTCCTCCTGGCCACCACAGGTATCGCAGCATGTCTCGGTCCTTTGGAGAGACTTGTACTTGGTAAAACATTGATTCTACATCAGCCATGACTGCTACTTCTTCTTTCCGCCATCTCAGAAGCACACCAATGAGTCTGTTTGTCAAGTCAGGGCCTTGTAACAGCTGCTGATTCAAGTTGTATCCCTTGTAAGTCACTGGACAATTGAATACTACTCTAACCTTTCCAGGTTTCCTTGGATGAGTCACGCAGTGGTGGGGTATGTACCAAACTCTCTCTTGTGCGCTGTCTAGCTCTGATTGGGGCACCCTCTCTGCATAGTTGTTCTGCTCAAGGCTGTTCATGAACTCAGTGTACTGCTTATGTAGGTCAGGGTGATTTTCCAACCTCCTTTTCAAGTTATCAGCATACTTCATCACCTGAGGTAGGTTGTTTGGCACATCAATGTTCCTGTCTCTTATGGGTAAGTCTGTCTGATAATGCTCTCCTTGCTTGGTTACTGAGCTACCCATAATCTCTATGAACTTCACATCATCGCTGGATGGCCCTAGACGTGAATCACTAAGTTTCTCATTGAACTCCATATTGCAATAGGCCTGGAATTTGTGCTCCAGATCATGTTGGCTTTCAACTATCTGCACTTCTTCATGTTTGCAGAAGAATGATTTTGCGGACTTGGCTGATCTTTCCTTGTTCAGTCCATATACAAGCCATCCTAACTGGGACTTTATGGCGTATGGCTCTCCAACGTCTCCCTTCCGTACATCTAAGGGCATAGATGCTGCTGGTACGTTCATACCAATCATTAAAGTCACTCTTGGAATGCATGTGTTCTCACTTGCTGGAAGATGGACATTCACATCCCTCATGTGTTCCCACATGTCAACATCTGCTTGGTCTGGAGCATCATCAAGCGACACTGGAATTTTGTCCTTCACATAGACAGTTGGCAGATCAATGAATTCATCTTCTCCAATGCCTGATATCTGTAAATCATGAATTATCTCTGTATCTACTGTTTCTTCCAAGTTCAACGTCTTGATGATCAGTCTTGTTCTCTTTGTACGTGCATTCAGATGCTGTTGCAGCTCAGGATTACAGAACACAGCCCCACTACCACTGTCTACAAAGGCATAGGTGTTAACCATCTCCTTGCAATTTCTCTTTCTCACTGTCACTGGAATTATTGCCATGGCTGGATTCTGATTCTCAGTGCCTGTCTCATGTGTCTTGACCTTGGTTGACCCGGTAGGAATCGAATTCGAAGTTGTCCGATCATGGGTCTGAGGCTGGGTGGAACCAGTACTGTCCTGGGTGGTTGTTGCCTTCACATCATCACTTTGATCTGTTGATAACCTTTGGTCATGCATTAGAGTATGATGCTGTTTTCCACATGTTGTACAATTGACTTTGGACTGACACTTCCTCTTAAGGTGACCCCTCTTAAGGCATCGGAAACAGAGTCCCTTCTTCTTGCAGTTATCAGCTCTTTCTGTCACTGCTAACGCCTTGAATTTCCGGCATTCATCTACACAATGGTGTGTCTGCGGTCCGCAGTATCCGCATGTCTTAGACCTCTGTGTAGCACTAGAACTCTCATGGCTCATAGTTTGGGTTCCAAAAACCTTCGCGGTTTTTGGCAGAGGCTGGTTATTTCTGTCCTTTGGGGTAGTACAGGGCCTCCTGTAGCCAAGTCCTTCTACTCTTGGGTCATTTTGATTTTTGGCCAGCCTGGCTACAAATGCTGTGAAATCTTCAAGTGTAGTATTACGATGCTCAATATCTCGGATGACGCCCACTTGATTGATCCACTTCTGTTGTAGGGGTATTGGGAGCTTTCCTGCTAGGATTCTCATATTCTCTATACTGTCCATGACAATCAGCTCCCTTGACTTCTTCACATGGCAGCAGTTATTCAGGAATATCGCGAACTGTCGTAGGCCCTTGGCATCTCCTGATTTTATGGCCTCCCATGACTTAGCCTTGTTGTGATAGGCATTCTCAATGTTCACCGTTTCTCCATAGTCCTCGGCAAGCAATCTTGTTGCGGTGTCATAGGCTAGCTTCGGGGGCGTAATGTGAGGACATTCCTTTATTAATTCGTAGGCCTCACCCTTGGTGTATTTCAATAGAAGCTCAAGCCTTCTTGCTGGGTCTTGTGTTTTTTCTTCGACCACATATCGAAAGTTACGTTGGAAGGTCAGAAATTGTAGTGGATCACCTTTGAAAGGTGTCAAATCCGGTGCGGGCAAGCCTTGGTTGGCTGTGAGCTTCACCAGTTCATCTACTACTCTATTCATGCTGGTTTCTCCAACATTCTCAAAGTTTAGTTCCTCTGTACTACGATGTCTTTCAATGGAAGGGGGTATTACGTGAGGATCTTCAGGCTTGTCAACACTCTGAGTCTGAGTCAGGTCCACCTTCCTTCCAATTCCATCTTGTTCTTTCAAGAGAGATAACTCGGCTTTCAGCCTAATTTCTTCTTGTTCCTGGTCAATCTTTAATTCTTCCTCTAACAACTTCTGCCTTCTCTTTAATCTTCTCTCTTTCTCTTGTGCCCTCTTTACTTCTTCCTCTGCCTCCTCTAACTCGATCTGCTTCCTTAGTGACATTTTCTTCTGCTTCAGCTTACGTGTCTCGTCAAGGGTCATTAACTTCACTTTCAACTCCATTTCTCTTTGTCTCTTCCTTTCATTGCTACTAGACACATTGGAAACAGAGCTTCTTACATTGACAGTTGATGAGCACGTCGTTGAGCCTCTCTCCACATTCTCCATTTCTAACTCGGGTTTAGAAACAGGAGGGCTAGAGCCCTGACCTTCTTTTTCATCATCACTCATGATCATTTATTTCTTTGTTCACAGTCACAATCAACAATGTCGACAGTAAATTAGGCAGATCTAGGTTTCACTTACAATGTCAATGTCTACGATCATGATGATGAAGATTATTAGATAGACTACGACGTCGTATCGTTCCCGTGCGTGCATCCAGGCATCAGCAATTCAGCGTTGTCCATGCGATACGCTGATCTTCTTTGTTGTTCTACTTAATGTAAGAGGCTACACACTTCTAGTATAGGAGACAAAATGCACGCATCCATTCCTTTTC
This sequence comes from Heliocidaris tuberculata, assembly GCA_025618425.1. Classification (NCBI taxonomy): domain Eukaryota; kingdom Metazoa; phylum Echinodermata; class Echinoidea; order Camarodonta; family Echinometridae; genus Heliocidaris; species Heliocidaris tuberculata. Next base: position 9,345,374 of record CM046844.1, on the reverse strand, counting down.
CTTTTGTTGTTTCTTTATTTAACTACTCGGTGCTTCCATATCCATGCTATAACTTCAAACCAAGTTTCAATTCAATGCGGCTGAATTACAAAGCACAGCACAGTACAGCACAGGTAGAACAACAAAGATGTCGTCTCCTTCGCTACCTGCCTGTTCTATGGTGTCTTTCAAAAAATCATAAGAAAGGAAATTACGTGCTTAGTCTTGAACACTACAAAGATTAAAAACAATAATTTTAATCAACAATATTTTTAACCCACGCAAGATTAAAAGTCATTTTTAACCAACACTCATTTTATAACCAATGTTGAACCATTTTTAATCAACATTTTTTTAATCCGTAGTTTTTTAATACATGTTTTAACAGTGTATAAAGAATAGATCTACTGTGTGATCTTGATTTCTAAGTTAAGCGGTTTGGGAAGTTCGACCTGCTCAGACCTGGACTAGACCTGACTAAGCCAGGCCCACCGGCCGTAGGCTACGCCTACGCCTACATTGATGCTATATCTTTTTTTTTGAAGTTCTAGTTCTAGTTTCAGTTTTTGTCATTGACCTGTCCGCGAAATATGGACATCCGCGAAGAGTGAACACACCGCCATACCGCCGGTGTCGCCTCCTAGCTACCGTAGGCGTAGTCAGTAGATCTACCAGTGGGCCTGGCTTAGCCAGGTCTAGTCCAGATCGAGCAGGTCGAACTAGCTTCCAAGCCGTTTTAATTAGAAAGAAAGATCACACTATAGATCTATTCATTCCCAAGATTAAGCTAGACAACAATTACAGATATGAAAAGAGTTTCTCACCTTCGAACACGCTGACAAGCTCTTTGAAAGTCCCCTATCATTCAGCGACTTGAATGACAACGCCTTCCATTTTTATCGCAAACAATTTCTGCGAGATATGCGCGCAGCAAATTTGTTCCAAATCCATGCGCTGTTCAGTCACGCGATCGGTATTTTAATCAACTTTGATCAAACTTTAACCAACAAAAAGATAAAGTGTCTCGACAGTTAGCACTATCATTTTTGGCGGTAAAGCAGAGAACACTGTTTTTAATCAATGTTGGTTACAAAGTAACCAACAAGATTAAAAACAATAATTTTAATCAACAATATTTTTAACCCACGCAAGATTAAAAGTCATTTTTAAGCAACATTCATTTTATAACCAATGTTGAGCGATTTTTAATCAACAATTTTTTAATCCGTATTTTTTTAATACATGTTTAACAGTGTGTGCTCTTGTATGGTAGTAGAACAGTTTTAGGGTGGACCTTTAATGAAAAATCTCGTTATCGTTATCGTTATCGGACAAAATATGGCAAGCTCTTGAATGAAAAATCTTGTTATTGTTATCCTTATCAGGAAAATATGACAAGTAGTCAAAAAGCTGATTTTTCATTATTTGACAAAGTATCAGTAATTTATTCAGAACAATATAATACCCATTCTACAACATGATATTCAAGCAACATCATCATGAATAATTAATAACACTAGGCATCAAAAGCTTTTCAAAATGACAGGTGTGACACATAATGAGTGTTGCTATGTTATGAATAAATTACTGATACATGTACTAAGTCAAACAGTGAAAAATCAGCTTTTTGCCAACTTTAAAAGAAGCTGGAAAGAAAAAGAAATAATATTACTCCTCCAATTTTCTCATATGTAGAAAAAAATGTTTACATATATATATTCAAATTTTGTCTCCAGATTATACGACGAAGAAGGTAAAATTCAAGGTTAAAGCAAATATCAAGAGGTTATTGAACTTGTTTGGACATCGAAAATGATGGTAGATTTAGATAGCTTGTGTCACTACCTTTCTAAATATATCAATATCAACAAAATTGACTTTAGTAATTAGTTACAGAGATATGGTAATTTCAAAATTGAATAAAGTGTCCTTTTTTTATTTTTATTTTTTTAGAATTTCAGCTTTGGAAGAGTGGATTACCCCATGTACCAAATTTGGGCCAATTTAAAGGGGGGGGGGGGCAGAGTTTAAACCATTGGGTGATCCGACATGAATGACCCTACTAGTATTGTAGCCCACATCTTGTCTCAATTAGACTTTTGTCAGTCACTAATATTCGTAACTAACGCTAGACTAAACATGACTGTCATTCAGAAATATTATAAAAAAATAAATTATGTGAATGGGGGTCGATCCTCTGCACATACATTTTTTTTATCAACCATTTGTATTTACCAATTAAAGTCACTCAAATATATACTATTATTTCGTGTCTTCCCTTAAACACGTTTTTCTTAAAGCCAATTTTTAATCAATTTGAATTGTTCCCTCATTTTTATTTAGCCCGCATTGTGTCCTCCAGAAGAATGTATTTCAAGTTCCAGCGATGTACACTTTACGTAAGGAAAATGGCGCTTTTAAAATAACCATCCTCATTAATTTTTTTAATCCGTGTGATAAAGTTCTGTTTAAAATAGAGGGATGTACATTCAGTTGGGAATAGCTTCACAAGTACATAACAATAGACTTTTAAAAAATATTTTGGCTAGCTTTTAGTTTTTTCATATTGAATAATTTAGAGTTAAATGTAGGTTTTCTTTTTGATAACTGACACTTATTTTGTCTGTATACACAAAGAAGACTTTTTGTTTTTCCTGCTTATGTTTCATTTTCTATTTTATTCTTGTCTCCCAGTTCCGAAAGAGGTATGGCGACAATGGGATCACAAAGCCTATTACTGCCCTCATGTGTTTCTTAGTGCAAGAAGGTGCCAATATCAATCAGACCAACCTAGCAAGGCGTACACCCTTCGACCTCTTGAAAGATGTCTCCATTATTAAAGTCTTGCAGCAAATCGCCCACAAGTCAAGCACGCTGAAGAGGTAAAGAACGACATATTATTTGTCAGTCAACATGAAATTATGAGTCAGTGGTGATATTTATTTTTTAGGACACTGGCCCGAATTCGCAAAACAATCAAAGGCCTAGCAACTGCGCCTTTTCTAGACTTTTACTTCCATCTTCGTGTACACATTCAGAAATTGATGTGGGCACTTTTGCATTTGTGAAAGTTAACAAAGTGTCATTCCCTTCCAGCTTCCACGTTAATCAAACTATTATCATCTCTATTATACTTTGTTTTTTTTAAATTCATATAATTATGATATATTTAAGCCAGGGCTGCAGGCATGCGCAGCCGTAATGCTACTGCATGATAGTCCATCGTTTTATAAATGCCGCATTTTATTTTGCTTTTCTATTGCAATATACAGTATGTTATTATTAACAGCAGTGTTCTGAATGCCGATTGTATAGAAATTAGTCAACCAATCATTAAATCAAATCAATAAACAAATGCAGAAACGGTTTTATGCATCCGCCCATGGACTGACACGCCGTGGTGGTGCCGGAGGTATTATGTTTGCAGGTTGTCCGTCTGTCCATACCTCCTCCGTCAGTCCATCCGTCCAGCTTTCTAGTCCGTTGTCAATTGGTCAGAAAAGTTGGTAGGAATGCAGTTTTGTGATGATTTTTGGAAACATATGTTTTTAGAAGAGTAATGTTATAGATAAAAGCGTGAACGTTTTTTGTTTTTTTTTCCAAATTGTAAAATGCGTCTGCAGTCACTTTTCAGGCATTTTGTGAAAAGTGAATTTAGGGCTCTTTGTGATTTTTTAAAAATCATTATTATGTCTAAGAACTAGAGGGGCCGTCAAAGGCGGCAGACCCACGCCTTGGCGGTGCTACAGAGTAGTTGCAATACTATACTATTAACTGAAATCTACATTGGGTGATTTCACGCTCGGTGTTGGTGTTTGTGGTTAGTGTTTATTTTGCCACGAAATCATGATCTAACACCGACTATGAAATGAGAAAAAAATCAGTCGGTGTTAGGTGTTGACCTCTGATTTTCTGACGTAGTTCCGGTTGCCGGTGTTTAATTTTTTGTCAGATGTTGTCTGCTGAACCGAGCTCGGCAGCCGGTGTTTAATTTCATAAACAAAATTCCGTTCACTAACACTATACCCTAGGGATTAAGAAACTTTCATTTCACGTTCGGTGTTGGTGCTGGTGTTGCTACTTGTATAGATACGGGAAATTTGGGGGATTAGCCGTGAGAAATAAAGTCAGTAGGCATCATTCGAAGTGTAATTTTACAGGTGTTATGAGGTAGTATGTTCATCTAGGTCTGAAATTAAATCTAGGCCAACATTTAGTCCAACGTTCGATCTAGAGCACACGGAAAGGAACTAGATCTACCTTTGCTTTTTAAAGGGGCGGAATGAGTGAATAAAAAATCCTACCTAGTTTTTTTTCCAGATAGATTTGATAAATATGATGTTCGATATTCCGTAGTAAAAGACCCAGAGAATCCACATTATTAACTAGGATGAGTTCTAAATCAACGATCACAATGCAAAAGTAATGAACTTCACGGCTAATCTGAGCCGATGCCCGAAATTTGGCCGTGTGCCATGTACGCGCTGGGCCGTCCGATCCGGCGTCTAGCTGCATTTAGCTACCGCAGCATTTTCTGCTGCAAGTGAGAAACTCGAGAGAAATTAAATCTAAACTTACTGTTCCTATCAATACTATCCATTTCTGTGAAGTTTCTTACCGGTCTCTAGATCAAATAAGGATTGCTTTTAGAATCACCGGACTACTCGGGCAATTTTACGATATTCTAGACTAATAATTCTTCTTCGTTGAGAATGGTGCTGACGCCATTACCAGTGTGACTCTATAGTTCACCGTGCGTTCGCACGTACGTACGTATACCGTATGCCGCTGTTCAGATTTAAGGAGCCGATACCGATATCCCAACAAAGCGCATCGATAGCTTAACACTGGTAATGGCGTCAGCACCATTCTCAACGATTAAGAAGACTAGAAGGTCACACAGAATTTGCAGGGATCAACCAATCATCACCAAAATTTAATCGATTCTTTCCTGTCACTATCCAAACAATCCCTGAAAATTTGGTGCAAATCCGTTCACCCGTTCTCTAGTTATCTTGTACACAAACAAACAAACAAACAAACAAACAAACAAACCACAAACAAAAAAACAAACATACGGAACCCTTTACATAACCCTGCCGATTTCATCGGCGTGGGTAATTATTCTTTACTGCATAAGAGATATTATTTCTTAATCTGTGAATAGAAACACTATTGCAGATGATTTTCGAGAAGAAATGATGTAGACAAATACATACTTAAAGAAAATCATGTAAGTTTTGTAATATCCAGAGCCCCTCATACACAGAGTTTGGCCAACCCGGTTCGAGTTTTTTTTTTTTTTTTGCGATCACGTGACAACAGGCGCCATGTTGTGACCCAATGTAGTGTGAGCGCGCGAGTTACAACTGCATGCATAGCGCATATACTAGTAGCTAGCATGCATGCACTGTATATACTGCACTGCGTATACTATCGATGAGATGTAGAACCATAATCGTGAAATATGCGGTCTATAGATTTACTTCAAAATGCCGTGCTGTTTTGCATGGGGATGTTCCAGTCGTTGAGAAAATGGAACAAATATGAAAGACCTTGACATAGAAGACTGTTTGTAATACGCATAAAGAAAAAGAGTAAAGTTCAAGGCACTAAATCATGGTTTGTGTATGTCAAAACATTTATTTCATCTGATGCTAAACTGAAGGTTAGATTATATTTGTGAAGAAGTGATAACTGACTGATATTTTCATTGGTGTAGAACACAAATTGTCATTAAACATAGAAGAAAGTCAAGAAACCACACTTAGTCTGAGGATATTTTGAACAACATTGTACAATTTTGGAAGGAGAAACACTTTACTTAAGATACAGGAGATGGGTTTTACAAGACGTTCCACTTGCTGAACATTTAAAATCATTTTGTACTCCTATAATTAGTCCACAGTTTGTCTTAAAATTGTTTTTATTTAAATTTTCTTTGCCAGTTATACGTATCATGATGAAATGGTATCATGGTATATTTATAAGATAACCTCATATGTGTTTGAGTGCATGGTATACAAAGATTTTTTTTTCTTTCTGAGAACTGTTTATGCACAATGTATGCAGGGCCTTTGCATAAACATTTCTGTATGGTTACCCAAGGTAGCCACATTTTATGATTTTAGTTGGTCGAACCAAAAATTGATTGGATGTGTGCTGACGTGCAGGAAATAAATTCATACTTTTTTCTTTTTGTTTTATAGGATGAGAGCAAGGGGGCTTGGCCCCCTTGAGCCCACTTTTTCCACCTACACCTCTATAATGGGGAGTGGATGTGTACCACATACGTTCGCGACTCAATTTTTATGGCAATAACCATTTTGAATTTTGTTGGGGCATGTCTCATTGAGACCTGTACATCAACCGTGTACACGAAAACGGATAAAAAGGGTACTTTTTCGCGTTTGGGGTATCAAAAACAGCAAAAATCAAGAAAAGGGGTATCAAATTCAGAGTTGATAAGAAGAAGATCCTCGGAAAATCGCCGTTAACTCTTACTGCGCCAAGGGGTTCAGCTCTCTTCAAAATTTTACCAAAATGTTATCAATGCTTACTTTTCAAATGTCTGCACTTCATTAACCATCTATTATTTCACAAAATATTGTCTATAAAACTTGTAAGAAATTTATTACCATTTATTATGATACAAAACATTATTACTTTATCCACCCTTATGTATACTAATTATTGAAATTACATTTGCGTTTCTTTTTTGTCCATTAATTTTTGGTTTCTCATTTGTTTACTATTGTTTAATCTTGAAATAAGGTAATATCTTTTTTTAAATCTACAATAATCTCTGGAAATTTCTATGGTAGCATATAATTATAGTCATATATTTAGAATGCTCGATTTATGCTCAAAATTTTGATATACATTGACCACCATATACCTTTCCTGTGGTCGAGCAATTGGTGAATAAAAATGACAAGTCTGTCTGTCACATAAATATGACATCGGCACTATAATTTCTCAAACTTTTCTGTTTGAATATTTTGTTTGGTCATTGTCCTTTAAAAGATTAATAACAGTGAGTGTGTCTTTTCGTCATGAGGTCAACCAAGCATACACCACATTTTCCCCTGTCTTGTAACGTTTGAGTACCGAAGTATGACGTCAAAACAATCCTTTAGTCGCGCGGAAACTAATCGCATTAGAATTGAAGTCACGTGAACACTTACTCCTTTTGAATTTGAACACCCATGACATTCTCATCTCATTTTTTCTAAAGCAGTCCTTTAAAAAAGGGTGACAACAACATAATTGTCCGGGACCACGACTGGAAAGCTTGGGCAAGGATATTTTGTTTTGATCTATTATTTGGTCTTAACAAAAGAATGTGACATCTTCACTTTGGTACTCTATATTCGTTCATCGCAATTACAAATGCATGCTCCGTTTCTGTTGTACACATGTATTCTGTTTTGTACTTGATAGTATCGAAATTCCTTTCCTTCGTTAAATACCCTTTTGAATACCCTCTTTAATACCCTTTATGTTTATATGCACAAATACGCTTTTTGTTGCTTGCTTGTTTTATTGACAGTATGCTGTTTTTGTACTTGATATTACCATGAAGCTACAAGTACTGAAATTACTTACCCTCTTGAATACCCTTTATGTTCTATATACACAAATACGTTTTTTGTTGCTTGCTTGTTTTATTGTCAGCAACAATCAATATATTTAGGAATTATTGTTGAATAGACCATTTGCCCTTAAAGGTCAAGCACGAATACAGAACTCCAACGGTTTCAACCCACAGTTCCAGATTAATCAAAAGAGCCCCTTTCTTACTGAAGCATACCCCTACAAGTTTAAATACGCAACATTCACAATAAGCTGCTTTTGCCATCAATGATACAAGCGATCATCGACCCATCGGTTGTCTTTTGGTTCGACGGCCCATGGTCATGATGGTCAGTTAATGTTCACATTTATTAGTAAATTTGTATTAGTGCTTGACGTACAACGCATTACCTCTAAGCTTTCATCTATTGTTATTTGTTATTGTATCTGTCTTTGGTTATTTACTTTAGCCAAGTCAAATATCTGGTGCCTATCATCAAACCATTTCCTCATGTCAATCTATTACTTTGAGAACACAACGTGTATTTTAAACTCTTACTATTTCTAGATACTCACTGTTAGATGCATGGCCTTGTCCTAAGACTCGTTTTATACAGTCTTTGCCTTTGCTTTGTTTTTGTTTGTTCGTTGCTTTTTTTTTTTTAGTATTGTTTGTCTGTTTTTGTTTTTTGTTTTTCGTTTTTGTTTTGTTTTTTGTTTTTTTAAACTTATGTTCTCTTGTCTCTTAAATATGGGTTCTCTAAATGGTGTATTTATGTACATTGTGACAGTATCCCTCCCTACCAGACCCTACTCCTACCCCTTTCCCCTCAGGTGGCCTGAGATCTATCTCTTTACGGTGATGATAATCTTACATAATGGTAAATAACGGTAATAACGATAACATACCCGGTAATAACTTAACCAATGATGAATTTTTAGATGCCTTCCAAACGCTATTACATCCTCAAACTCGCAGTCCTGACACTAAATTTGTTAATGATATGATCACTACTCTAAACTCGAATGCCAAGGATTTTGATGTACATTTCGATGACAATGAACATGATAAAGCCAAATCATCCTCTTATTACTCTGAAAATCAATTTGTTTCACACTTTTTAAATATGGATAAGGCTGAGTTTTCTTTGTTTCATGCTAATATTAGAAGTATAAATAGAAACTTCGAGTGTTTGCGTAATCTTCTTGATCGGCTTAGTTTTAAATGTTCAGTAATTGGCCTATCAGAAACATGGCTTTCAGATACCCCTAATTCTTTGTTTTCAATCCAGGGTTTTGACTTAATAGTGAATAATAGGACCAATAGAATAGGGGGCGGTGTTGCTCTATATATTTCCTCAGAATATAACTATAATAATAGACCTGCTTTGAATTATGTGAATGATTCCATAGAAACACTTTTTGTAGAAATTGATTTTGTTAATAGAAAAAATATCATTATTGGAGTCATATATAGGCCTCCCAAATCTGGCCACAATGATTTTTTAATTAGCCTTCAAAATATTCTCTCAAACCCAATACTGCGGGGCAAGGATTGTTTTTTAATGGGTGACTTCAATGTTAATTTATTAAACTACGATTCTGATGCTTTCGTTCATGAATTCTATGGAACGCTTCTAACTTCCTCATTTATACCACTTATTTCTAAACCAACTCGCATCGCGGAACAATCTTCCACCTTAATTGACAATATATTTAGTAACATGCATCCCTTTCCCCAAGCTGGCGTTGTAATATCAGACCTGACGGATCACTTTCCCATATTTGCACATTTCCCCATCTTGCTGCAAACACAATACCCTTCTATAATATACAAACGGAATTTGTCTGAAGGAAATATTAACACATTTAAAGACAGACTTAACATAGTAGATTGGAATGATATTTATGATATGACTGATGTAAATAGTAGTTTTGAGGAATTTATGACTAAATTAACTGGTTTGTTTAATGAATGTTGTCCTATGAGAAAAGTTAATCTTCAAAATAGGAAAAGAATTCCAAAATCCCCATGGATAACTCCAGGCTTATTAAGATCAATAAATAGGAAAAATAATCTTTATTTGAAATATAAAGCGAATCCCACTGAAAGTTCTAAGTCGAAATATTTGAATTATAAAAATACATTGACAGGGTTACTACGTAAAGAAAAAAAGATATATTTTTCACGACAATTTATGAATTGTAACAAAGATGCTAAAAACACATGGAAATTAATCAATGAAGTTCTGAATAAACAGAAAAAGAAAAGTAGTATTTCTAAGATACAAATTGATGAAAGAACTATTAAGGAGTTACAAGATATTGTTGATCACTTCAATGATTATTTTGTTGAAATAGGTCCAAATTTAGCAAGTAAGATACCAAACTGTGATAGAAAATTTTATGATTACTTACAAAACCCTAACCCTAATTCTATGTTTTTTACTCCTGTAAATGAAGGTGAAGTTCTTGATATTGTTAACAATTTTATGAGTAAACGCAGTTGTGGACATGATGGTCTGGATAATTTTATAATTAAAAAAATTATAGCAAGTATTGTTGAACCATTCACTTATATATGTAATCTATCTCTGAGCACAGGTGTTTTTCCAAACAAAATGAAATTAGCCAAAATAATCCCTATTTTTAAAAAGGGTAACCCCTTATCGTTGTCAAACTACAGGCCAATATCTTTGTTAACCACCTTTTCCAAAATACTTGAAAAAGTAGTTTTTACTCGTACAATGGCTTTTTTGAATAATAATGATATTTTACATGAATCTCAGTTCGGGTTTAGAAAACACCATAATACAACACATGCTCTCCTGTCTCTAATTAATAATATTACAAGTTCTATTGATAATGGTACCCACACAATAGGAATGTTCTTAGACTTCTCTAAGGCATTCGACACTATAAATCATGAAATTCTCTTAAGCAAACTTTCACATTATGGCATAAGGGGCATTGTTTCAGACTGGTTTCGAAATTATTTATACGAACGACAGCAATATGTCTGTATTGAAAATTGCATGTCGCATTTAAGAAATATTAATTGTGGTGTTCCACAGGGTTCTATTCTAGGCCCTTTACTTTTTATTTTGTATATAAATGACTTTCATAGATCATCAAATTCATTGACTTTTATTATGTATGCAGATGACACTAATCTATTTTTTTCGCATAAAAGCCTAGAAACTTTATGTAATGTGATTAATTCGGAACTGGATTCAGTTGCAATATGGATTAAGGCTAATAAGTTATCACTAAATCTAGAAAAAACAAATTACATGTTATTTAGTAATACTTTTAACGAACTACCTCATCCGATTTTAATAGATAATACACAAATACAGAAGGTGATTGAAACAAAATTTCTAGGCACAATAATAGATAATAAACTTACATGGAAGCATCATATTGATAATGTATGTAAATTGATATCCAGAAACATTGGTATGATTAATAAACTCAAATGGTCTTTTCCGCCAAATATTCTTTTATCACTATACTCCACACTGGTTTTACCATATCTTAATTATGGAATATTAGCATGGGGAAACAGTGCGGCATGCCTGTTAGACAGAGTTTTTTTACTACAGAAAAAGGCTATGCGAATTATAAGTAATGTTAATTATCGCCACCACACAGATGGTCTGTTTCACTCTAATAATGTACTAAAAATTTATGATATTTATCGCCTCAACCTTGCTGTACTTATGTTTCAGTATCATAACCACGAATTGCCCACTGTCTTCAATAATATATTTACAGTAAATAACGAAATACATCATTATCCCACTAGACAAATAAATCTGTATCACTTGCCAAGAACTCGTACAGCATTAACCCAGAATACTTTTTCATTTACTGCTCCTAAATTTTGGAATTCCCTCCCTTTAAATATACGAGACAGTATAAGTTTAAGTACGCTCAAACGTAAATTGAAAAAATCACTAATTGCTTTTTATGAACATTGATCCCTCAGTGATCCTGATGACGACTGTTGTTTACCTGTGTAGCAAAATCTAAAGACGAAATGAAACCTTCAAGATCTTGTCCCTTTCCCACCCTCCCGTCCTAACCCCCACCTGTCACTTTGTCATTCATGTTCCGTCTTTTGTAAAGTTTACTTCTTTAAAACTTTACTATTTTCCTATTACTATTTCCAGCTTTTTGTGTTTACAATATTTCTCAGTGCTTTCTCTTCTATAGCAAGTGTGTTATGTCTATAATTTGTTTGCTTTCCAAGGCCATGTATCTGTCTTCTTCTTTTTTCCCTTTTATTGGGCATTTTATGCATGATTGCCCAGTCTAGTTCTTTTTATGTACTGTATTCATGCTTCATCTTTTTGCCAGGGACCAGCGCTTCTACAAGCTTTGCTTCTAAGCTGGTCTCTGTTTTCATTCTCATTTTCATAAAATTAATCTTAAGTAGTCTTCATTGATGTTACTTTTTTTTTTCTCTCACAACTCAAACTTTAATGCACTTTGTTTTGCTTGTAATGATCGAAAAATGTTTATGCACTAAGTTGTGTTGTCAATTATTTTGAATATTGTCAGATTCATAATACTTATTGTTATATACTTTGAAAAAATGAAAATGTAATGAAATAAAATCTAAATCTGAAAATCTGAAATCTGAAAGAGTCAAGGGTATAAAAATAAGAGATGTTAAACGGGTTTCCCTGTTTGTTTGTTTGTTGTTGTCGTTTTTTTTTTTGTTTTGTTGTTGCTGTTGTTTTTTGGTATCAAAACTACTCCTTCTGCAATCCCCGTTTAGGGTGATTTTCAGAAAGTGATTTACGCGGATGATGTTCCAATGAGACCCCCCCCCCCCCCCCCCCCCCCGTTGAAGTATGAATTTTGGTCTTTCAGTATGCTTAGTCATATGACGATAAACTCCGAAGATGTTCAAAAGCTGACGTATTTTCGAAAATATGAATGATTTATTTATCAATATTACCAGAGTCTATTAAATGGATTATTTTGCTCCAATAACTTTGCAAGATTAATCTTTGCGATTAATATCGATATAATAAACCTATATTATGCACCTGTTACAAAACTGATGTGCATCCAATGAGTCAAAATATTGGAAAAATGGTCTTATTTCAGACATTTTATTCACAAGAATCAAAATGTTGTCTTTCACGTTAAAACTCCAGAACTGCGTGTAAAATGAATGTTGAAATAACACGGCCGCTGTTTCTTGTGAAAATAGCAGTGTGATCTTGCTCTTATTTTGATGAGATTTTTTGCAAACTTACTCTTTAGAATATCAGGAATAATATAAGATTAATCTTTGGGGGAATATTAAAGGAATTTTTGTTCATTTTCAGGTTAAAATCTTAGCAGGGTGCGTAGACATAGGGTTCCCCACCATACCCCCATGTATTAATAACACGATAAAAACTACTTTCGAAAAATAAACTCAAGACGATTTTAATAGCCCTGTCTATCACCTTTAGAAATGTGCGAACATTACAATGGCGTATTACGTAATCCGAACAAGATTTCTATGGGCAATACAATAGGCCTTTGAAATTACCCTTGAGTTTATTTTTCGAAAGTAGTTTTTATCGTGTTTAATACATACACACGCAAGGCGAGTGCGCGCGGTCGTAGTGGGTTACAACATGGTGCCTATTGTTGAGTTGGCCAAACTCTGTATATGTAGGGCTCTGGTAATATCATATTTCAAACGCCCTCTACGATAACTACAAAACATGGTTAGCTGCTCGAATGAGTATTTTCGGCAGTTATCAAGTTAGATCGAAGAGTTAAGGGATTGAATATGATGGATCCATAGACATCGGGAGGGGGGGGGGGGAGAGAAGGGCCATATGCCAAACCCCCTATATTTCAAGTGGGATGGAGGTGGGGGGGGGGTCGAAATCGAGATTTGCCCTCGGTGGACCCCCGCTTAAAATGAAAAGATTGTATGTAATAATTTTACAATACAACGATGTATAATAAGGTTTCTGTGCTCTAAAATGCAAACTTAGTTTCATCAAACGCGTAGATTTTCGTTAAAAATTTCAAAAATCTTATATTAATTAAATATGAATTACTTTTGCAGCAAAATGGGGACACAAATATTTGAAATAAAGGGTAAATAAGGATATCAGAATAAGGAAGTGAAATACCACATAAAAAGGGAGCCTATTTGTAAACGAGTGGAAAGGAAGACAATTGTGTAAAGGAGAACATGGCATAAGGGTGTTGTATAGCGTAATATTTGGCATGATAAAGGGGAAGGGTGGGGGTTGGGCCAGACTAACTTTGTCAAAAAGTACGAGAAACTTGAGCGAAAATGCATGCGATGTTGATTTTTTTTTTTTTTTTGTTTTGCATTCAAGAGTACCTTTAAACACAAAGGCAAATTACTACTTTAATCATGTTAACATAATGATTTACAGAAGATAGTGCATAATCATGCCAACCATCATAGAGTTTCTAGAGCGTCATCATGAGATAATTCATATTTGCTTATTTTGCCTTCTTTATTTTATACTGCAGGGTTGGCCTGTTCAGTTATGGAAAAATGCTTTTCAAAAGGCGCCATACAGTTTAACAAACCATTCTACATGACAATACAAAATTCATAACAATATTAGGTTACATGGTAAATTACAAAAATGGAGAGTGAATTAATTGTATTACAAAATATACATACATTATTTGAATAGCAATGTTGTAATTCTATTGAGTCAAGATTGAAAGCATTGCCCATTTTTTTTTTAACTTATAAAGGGATTAACACGGCTGAGCATTACCAGGGACTGCATTAAACAAACTGGCTCTAACATATGCAAAATAAATTTTTATATTCTGTCCTCGGGCGGGGTAGTTGGACGAGGAATTTTAAAGAATAACGTGTCCTATAATTTACAATTCGTTTACATGTCAATGATTCTAGATAAGTCGGTATTAGATTATTTTGTATCTTAAAAACAAGATTGAAATATTGATATTTTATACGCTGCTCTACTGATTGCCACTTCAGGGTGGGTAACAAAGAATGCTGGGATGTATGATAATCCTTATTCAAAATCATTCTAGCATATTTATTGTAGAGTTTTTGTATCTTATCTCTATGTATTTTTGCACAGCTTCCCCAAGATGTACTACAATAATCAATATAAGATAAAATCATAGCAAAATACAGATTTTTCAATATTTTTAACGAAAGCAATTGTTTTATCCTCCGTAGATTTTACCGACAATAGTAGAAACATGTTCACCCCAAGTCATACCGGAGTCAAGCATAACCACCAAGAATTTGGTTTTATTTATATTTTCTAAAAATAAGTTTCTGAATTTTATTAACAAAAAACATCATTTCCCATTCTTTCTTATGACCAAATGCTATGACTTTCGTCTTTTGTGGGTGTGAATGCATATTATTCAGGTCTAACCATTTGCATATTGTAACAAGATCATCTTGCAAGTTCTTCTGTACCTTCTTGATTGTTTTACCATGATTAAAAAAAATACAGTACATAAAAACTTTTGCATCGTTTCACAGTGGGCCAGAATGGCTCCAAAGTGCGCCAAAATCCATATTCACTGAGCTTTACTTAAAATTTAGATTTAGATGATGGGTCTGTGGGTATTCAGACCCGTAGAATCCAATGAAAATATTTTCAAATACCTATGACGTCTTTAAAATACCGATTTCTGATTGGCTTTCAAAATCCAATGGAAAATCTCTACGCTTGTATATCAAAAATTGAAAACGGTGTTAACTTAAAGCTCAGGCATATGGTACGTAAAAGTGACTGAAAGGGGGGGGGGCGCCCTACTGGAAAATATTCATAATAATGAGAAATTTGCAATGTTTTGCAATGTATGATGTCATTAATTGAAAGTAAACTTTGATAATGCATATACTAATAAAATAATAATATTCAGCTTACTGAAAAAAATGGGTTATTACATGAAGTTTTTAAAAAATGAAAGAGCGTCCTCTGTAGCCTTGATAACTTTGCGATCACTAAAAATTATTATTACAAATAATCACGATCAAACTTTCTAACTAATAGCATACTAATGATGACCATTAATAACATCATTTTCACCACAAGAATAAGTCGCTCGTGGGCTTTCCGAAGCCTACGCCAAACCTACGAAAGTGATTGGCGCGTATAATCTGAAGAGATTGAAGAGCGCCATCATACCAAGAACCAACCAACCAACCAACTAAAGTAATTCTGTAGGTACTATCGAGTTATCAAAATCATAATACTGACTGATAAAGTCCATGCATGTTTTCAGTCTTTTTTGTCCCATTGTTTATACTGTCAGAAGAGTGAATTATTTCGAAAAGCTTCACCTTGAAATATTCACTGAAACCATTGTGATTTACTCAGAATGTTGGGTCTGTAAAAAAAAAAAAAAAAAAAAGAAGATTTTGAGAGCTTGGTTTTGGTGTTGGACAAATTATGATACAAATCATACTTTCTCCAAAGGTTTCAAAATTATATGAATTATGAACAACCGGTATGCATGTTAAACTACATAACAGACATTAATCGCGCCCTCTTAACAATGGGTCAGTATGTCCTAACTAAACAGTTCCAAAGCTTTGAAAAAAAGAAATCGAATAGTAGAGGGAAAATGTACATGTAGGTCTATATACACTACTTAAAAAGAAATTAAAAACTAATTACAAATAAGAAACATGCTTATATAAAAAATATATTTTTGAATAAAGATATACAGGTAGAGGAATACAGGTAGATAGATAAATAGATAGATAGATAGAGGGATGCGTGTATGAATAGATAGATGGATGTATAGATAGATAGATAGATGGGATACGTGTAGACAGATAAAAATAAATGAGGCACTCAAAAGGCGAGCTAAATCTTGCCTTTTGGACTTTATTTATTGAAGGAAAGAAAAAATTCTCTACAGCCCAGCGCATTTTTCAAAGAAGAGAAAATTCTCATTGTTTGACAAGTGTGGGTCGTTAAAAGAATTCTGGCTTGGAAGCAAGCAATTAACACGATAAAAACTATTTTCGAAAAATCAACTCAAGGCAATTTCAATAGCCCTGTCTATCACCTTTAGAAATGTTCGAACATTACTATGGTATATTACGTAATCTGAACCTGATTTCTATGGGCAGTACAATAGGCCTTTGAAATTGCCCTTGAGTTTATTTTTCGAAAGTAGTTTTTATCGTGTTAATTGTTTATTAATACAAAATAGGAGCATTTACGGACATTGGAAACTAATATCAGATCTTCATCTTACCCTACATCATAACAGAAGCCTATTCTATTTATATAGCAAATTAGCAATTGCACAAACATGAACTACATCTGCACTTAAAGGTTATTAATGATAACAGGATAAGTCTTAATTTAAACGAAGAATATAACAAAATAGAACAATTTCCTCGGGATATAAAAATTGCAAAAAGTTGAGCATCCCTTAGAATACTGAACACCACTGAACATCTATGGCATCAAAATATAACTGCGATGTTTGAAAAAAGAAACCAGATCAATTTAGGCTGTAGTGGTAGTCATTTTACCTGCTTGATGTAAACATTTAAATCCAATCCACAGACTGTGATGATCATGACGCCGCAGTCGCCCCTTCTGTTCTCATTCTCTCTCTCTCTCTCTCTCTCTCTTTATTCCTTTCTTTCTTTCTTTTTTTCTTTATCTCTCTCCTCCATCTCTTTCTATATTTTCTTTTTCTATCTCAGTTTTCGTTTTCTGTTATGTTTATATTCACTTTTTTGTTTGCGAACTTCATTGAGGAAGCTTGGGAATCTCTTCTTGACCGACGAGTGTTCTACCACTGAAGACTGGACTAAAGATTAAAATGCAATCCATATATTTGGATATTAGTTGTTTTCTGACATGTCCCATCATCTAAAAAGGGCCAGAAGACTAGTAAAGCTTCTTTCGGTACTCGTGTCCAAAAGCATATGGAACGTTTATTCTTTGCTGTGTGCTTTGCCTGCGCATTTTTATGAACACAGGGCGCGCTTCTTATCGCATGGAAGATTTATTTGAAAAAAGATGCGAACATGCGGGTGGAAAATGGGTTCTTACTCGAAAAGTTGCAAAAGTAGCAGGCAAATTTGGTAGCAGTGTAAAGCATGAACTATAAGAAAGGCGACCGTGATATTTTCAGCGCGGAAATCGACGGAAATTTTGACCATCTTTGTGCATAACAAAAGAATGTTAATTTCCTCCCAATATTTGGTGTTTCATCCAAAATTACTTTCGAGAGGAATAAGAGTTCGCCTGTAAACTCTATCATTATTTAAAATAACTATTCTTAAATAAGCATGTTCAGTTTGAAGTGCATTAAACAACCTGTTTGGCAAAAACCTTTAATAAAACGCAGTAATGCATTTTACACAATGCATAACAAATGATCAAAGTTTCTGGTCTTTTTGAATAAAAATGATCCACTTAAAATTAATTTTAAGAAGAAATACTGCTCAGATGTGTTTTACACGTTGTAATCTTTGCTTAGATCGTGACAAAAAAATTCTGATTCATTGACCAAATCCCTATTTAGGTGCACTTTTGCTCACACCTGGCCAGTGCTGTAGTCGAGTCCATCCCATCCGAGTCCGAGTCCGAGTCCGAGTCCCGATGGGAACATCTTAAATTGCATTTTTTTTTGAAGTCACATTATTTTTATTATGATAAATGCCTCACAGTTAACTCTCTATAACATAAATAGTTTCTGGTTCATTGAAAACTTCCATTTGTCAGAGAATTTAATTTATTGTAACTTTTCTTAGTACGAATGTGACTATAAAGGCTTGCTCACAAATGAATGATTTGTTGCCGTGACATGTCGCTTGGTGCTTAATAAGATTAAGTTCAGTAAGATTTCCAGATATAACACTAAAAAATTCTGACAGAAAGGAGGAAACTATTGGAAATGTTGAGATAAATGTCTATGGTTTGATTTTCGGTGATGGTTTGGTGTACTGGTGGAATTTCAGAGGTTTTATTAACCAAAATACTAAACAAGTGAACATGCACTCCTTTCTTTTGTGCCTAGGTAATGTCTCGTTGACAAATGGCTCATATGTGAACAAGCCTTAGTATTTTGCTTGTATTCACAGTAATTATAGAGAGTTGACTCTTTTGTTTCGATGATACCTCAATGAAGAAAACTTACACAAATTAATATTTGTTTATTTCAAAGGCCCATAATTTCATCTTTTATCAATTATAAGTCAACAGAACAAAACGATAACTTGAATGCCATTAACATGACTAAAGCCAATATAGAAAAGAAAGTTTCCAACTGAAATGGAAAAAAAGAGGGAAAAATAATATTTCCCCAAGAACACCAATAGTTCAATCTTATCAAATAGCTGATTAAAGTAATAAAAAAGTGAATCGTCAAACCCTAATAAAACCCTTATCGGCTAGTTCATTAAACTGGCTTAATGGCTTGTAAAACAAGTGCAACATTAGCATTCATTTTGGAAACTGACTACATGACAAAGTGACTCAAGTAAAACGAATGTAATTGTTAAACCGTAATAAAACCGTTAGACACTGCCAAAAAATTTAAATTGCTGACTTTGACTTTTTGCCATAGGAACATAGGTTGCAAGTAAAAAGATAAAAAGATTATAAACACTGTAGTTTATGATACTAGTTTGAAATACAAGTGGAATAGTAATCTGTTTGAGACTGCCCAAAATATCCCAGGCTGGGGTCTATGGGAAACGTGTGTTATAGATTAATCCATCTCTAAATGGTTAATATCAATTTCAACACTTGTCTGTGTCATACGTGTATAACGAGTGTATATACGGGCATGAAACGACTTATCTTAATATCTATTATCTATTTGTGCACATTCTCGTACCGTTACGGCGATCGACGTTTTAAAGTTCATGTTTAAAATACCACTCAATCGAGCAAGGTGGGCGAAAATAGCGGGGTTTTTTGCGTGCCCTGGGGTAATTTTTTGAGCTAAAATTAAAAGCGGAAAATGGAAAAAATTGCCGGTCTCGTTGCCGGTCTCGGCCCGATTTTGCCCGAGTCACGAGTCACCACTGGTCGAGTCCGAGTCCGAGACCGAGTCCTTGTGGCTCGAGTCCGAGTCCGAGTCCGAGTCCCGAGAAATGGGGACTCGAGACCGGTCTCGAGTCCGAGTCCGGACTCGAGTCCTACAGCACTGCACCTGGCCAACTGTGCGTTGTAGTGATAAATCATTATTTTGTCTTGTGGGAGGGGGGGGGGGCGACAAAATTTATTTTGTGTTACCCTATCTCTTCCCGCCCTCCCTAACTTTTGGCGATAACGGTGTACAGAGAGATTTTGTAAACACTGCATCTATTAACTTCAAAATTTATAAAATGCGATATATTTAGTTGCTTTTTGAGGGGGCATACAGGAGCGTAATGAGTTTTCCTTATCCAACTTTAAAAAAGAGAACGCCTGCCCAATATTTCCATGCCTAGATGTAGACTGGGCTTCTACATTATTCCTACAGGCATAAGAAAATTGCATCTACTGTATTAGTATGCGAGGGAGCGTAGCGACCGAGTAAGAAATTTTAGATCTTAATCATCTTATGAACGTTGAAACTGTGTATCTTAGAAAGCCAAAATATTTTCCATTGTTAAACTTCAAAATGACTGATGTCATATATCTTGTCTTAAGTGGGGGAACTCCCCCCTCCCATCACTTCACGACTCTTGTGGTATACAGGATTTACAAAGTACAATAAACACTGCACCCATTAATTTGCGAATGAGCAAGCAAATTTTTATCTATTAATGCTCAAAAAATGTTCATATTAGAGGGAAAGAAAACTTTTTTGTCTTGTAAGGGGCCTATAGAGGGGCACAATCAATTGCCTTAAACAAGAAAATATATGATTGCATGTGGAAACCCACTTGCAAAAGCATGTGTAGGGGGTGCAAAAACGATATTCCGCCCCTTTTTAGATAAAGGAAAACATCTGCCATCCCCTCACTTTTGGCGCCCTGGCAGACATGGTCTTAAAATGCATTGCTTCTATCTCCATCTATATGTAAGAGAACGTAGCGACCAAGTTAGAAAATTTACGTTTTGAAATTGTGAAATTTGCCTTTTAGAGCACTATAAAACTGATTGCAAACCTGCAAAATTATTTACTATCTTGTGGAGGCACAAAACTATTTACCCCTAAAGCCCTAACCCTTGATAGATGAAAGCATCTGCCCCTTTGCTTCCAATACCTATAGTAGGCAGGGTTTTCGCATTGTTGATGAACACAACGTATATTAGTATTCGAGGGAGGTTTGCATTTTTGAGCAAAGAAATATTATTATACATCGTTGTATGAGCGTTCCCGATTAGTCAAGCTTGACCAATTAGATTTCAAAGAAGCTTCAACCAGATTATTTCTAGTCAAAACATCCAAGTTTCGAGTTTGAAGTAAACAGAATCCAGGTCAAAATTAACAGGATTCTGGTTCAAATGACTAGAATCTGATTAAGAAAATGACCAGGCGATGTAGTTTTTAAAAAAGTGACTGGACTTATTCTAGAGTGTAGATTATTGCATGTGGAAATCCAATTGTTATACTTCAAAAGCATGATTTGTGAAGGGGAAGGGAAAAGCGATTTTCCGTTCCTCTTTGGAGAAAGGAAAACATCTGTCACCCCTAACTTTTGGCCCATCAGGTATGCATGGTCTTAAATTATATTGCTTCTATATCAATCTATATGTAAGGGAACGTAGCGAAAATTTGAGTGCTGGAATTGTAATTCTTTTCCTTTGAGAGCACTAGAAAACGGGTATCAAAACAATTATTATTTACTCTCTTGTGGGGGCGCAAAACTATTTCATTATACGTCTTGAAAGATGAAAGCATCTGCCCGCTTGCTTCCAGCACCTATCGGCAGGGTTTCTACAATGTTGATGAACACAACGCAAACGTTGCACCCGAGCGAGAATTTTTAGAGCAAAGAAACCTTAATATACATCTTTGTATTGCAAAATTTGCTTTAATTGTGTATTTTTCTGCATCATTTCTTCTTGAAAATCATCTGCAATAACATTTTCGATGCATATATTAGGGATTCACATCAATTATGCTGGAATGAGTTAAAAAAATAATTTTAAAAAGACCAAAATCAACTTTATGTCTGAAAAATGACTGCAGAACCATTTCAAAATTCAGAAACTCGTTCATGGTTTTATTCATAACATTACCTTTCACAAAATATATATTTCCAAAAAGTTCATCACAAAATTGCATTCTAAGCAGTGGCGTATCTAGGTATTCTGGCGCCCGGGGCAAACTATCAAATCTGCGCCCCCCCCCCCCCCCCCCCATGCCCAAACTCAGATTAATGAGCGTTTTTAATTTAGAAATGATGGCACTACGTACTTTTTAGCCCAAATTTGATGAGTTATTGTATAAGAGAGGGAGCAACGCGACCAAGCGGCAGAATTTTTTTTCCTTTTCACCCCTCGAATTGACTTTTCTTATGTATTTTACCCTTACAAATAAAAAAAAATCGAGGGGGGTAGAGCGACCTAGCAAACGATTTTTTTTAATGTTTGAACATTCTTATTTTGGGGGCGCAAAATGAATGAAAAGTCTGAAGAAATATATATGAGGAAGGCAATTGCAAGGCAAATTTATGATTTCTTTCTAATGTTATATACTTTGAAAGTGCTTTTTATGCACTTATATCCCATCTGGGGGCGCAAAATTTAACAAGCTCCTGCCTTATGCGAGGGGGGGGGGGGCAAACAAAGCAACTAGAGTCAATGAATGGTTAACACTTTAAAAACGCCCTTGGGGCGCGAAATAGCTAGATCTTGAACATATTTATGCGAGGGAGCAAAGCGACCGAGATTAAAAAAAAAAATCGCATTTCAAATCCTATAAAACACCATTTCTTACGCATTTTGTCCTTGACTGGGGCGCAAATAACCCCAAAGACCATAAAATTTATTGTATTTCTCCTCCTTTTCTGTTTATCTTTGGCGTTTTTTGCGCCCCCCTTCAAGTGCCGCCCGGGGCAGTTGCCCCCTCTACCGCCCGTAGATACGCCACTGATTCTAAGCATGCTAATTGCCATTTGACAACCGACTATTTCTCGTTACCGCGATGTCTCAAGAACCATCTGAGGCATAATGCTAGTATATATCACTGCATCAGGTCAAAGGTTAAAAGTCACATATGTCAGTTTACATGAGGTTTTTTTTTCTGTGTGTGTGTGTGTGTTTTTTTTTTTCTTTGTTTTGTTTTTGTTGTTTTGTTGTTTTTTTTTTGTTTCGTTTGTTTCTTTGTTTTGTTGGGTTTTTTTTGTTTATTTGTTTTGTTGTTTTTTGTTTGTTTGTTTGTTTTTTGAGGGGGGGGGGGGGGGGCTTGCCCACCAAAGGTGGAGGCGAGACTAAAGCCAGCCTCACACGAGGCGTCATTTGCTGGCGTTAGGACCACGTCAGTGACTGGTGCGGTCTTTTGCGCGTCCTGAAAGAGTGATGCATAGCTGAAAAACTGATTGCAAGCTAAACAGCGCAAACAATATTTTGTGATAACTCGTGTATGGGTCATTTGCCTTCACAAGCACGATTTGCGTGGGTAATCCAAATGGCGCTTCGAGTGATCCGGGCTTATAAGCCTGGATCACACGAGGCGTTAATTGCTGACGTTGGGACCGCGTCATTTGCTGCGCTTATCGAACCTGTGAAGGAAAATAACCCATACGCCAGTTATCAAAAGAATTGTTTGCACTTTTCATTTTGCAATCACTTTTTAAACGATGTCACTCTTTCATGACTCGCAAAAGACCGTACATGTCACTAACGCAGTCCTAATGTCAGCAAATGACGATTCGTGTGAGCCGGGCGTAGGGATCCAAATGGCGTCCTTCCGTCTTCTGTCGTCCGTCGTCCGTCGTCCGTAACAAATAGTTAAGTTTACCTACAAGCATCTCTTGTGATTAATAACTTGGCAACTGTTAATCTTATTGTGACCAAACTTGGGTCAGAGATGCACTTGGTGGACCTTCACGTTATGGTGCTGTCGATGATTGCATGCTAAGGTCAAAGGTCATTTGAGGTCATTATGTTAAATTTACCTGCAAGACTTTTATGTCAAATAACTTGGCAACCATTAATCATGTTTAACCAAACTTGGATAAGAGATGCACTTGGGGGACCTTCACGCTATGGTTCTGTCGAGGGTCACATGCTAACGTCACAGGTCATTTGAGATCATTATGTTAAATTTTACGTGCAAGACTATTTTGGGTCAGGGATTCTCTTTGGAGATATTCATGTAAATTCGTCACAATGTGGGCGAGACACAATCTGGCTATAGCCTTGATTTAAGTTAGTCATGTTATTGCGATACATCAAGACCTGTGTGACCAGTGAACTTATAACTCGTTACTAAAATGCATCGCAGTAGGGAGATCTTTACAAACCGATTTTGTTTTATTATAGGTAAACATGTCAAAGGTCAAAGATGTCTATTTTACATAAAATTATGAGTTTTTAGCATCGTTATCTCGATATCTCAAGAACCATTTGAGCCATGAATTTCAAGCTCGATACAATGTATCACCGTATGAACACGAACTGATCAGATTTTGGGATAAGTAGGTCAAAGGTCAAGGTCGAAGAGGTCTGTTTACATGGCATTGTAGGATTTTAGCCTTCTTATCTCGATATCTGAAGAACCATTTTAGCCATAAACGTTATAATCGAACTAGAATATGTCGCTGTATGGAGATGAACCAAAAAGATCTTGAGGTAAGCAGGTCAAAGGTAAAATGTCGCAGAGGTCAGTTAGTATTAATCACGAGTCTTTAGTTGCGTATGTAAATCGTAGTCTCACAAAAACCCTTTGACCTATGCACGCTAACCAGTATGCATCAGCATATGAAGGTAATATCAGCAGGGTTTGGAGAGGTCATCAAATCAAAGATCGAGTGTGAAAAAATCTATGTAATTTTAGTAAGAATAATACATGTAGTTGAGAATTAATACATAGCCTGAGGTACATTGGGGATGCCGTCGCATTCATCTTGTTTATCATTATTTCAGAGAGGACACTGATCAAAATACACGTGACCATGGTAATGGTGATGCTAGCCGAGAGAGAGATGTTCCTACGTCAGATAACGGAGGTAGCTTAGACCGACATGAACGTAATGACATTCAGGATTCTTCAAGGAGCTCACTGCCTGGTTCGTTAAAATATATATCGAATTCATTTTTTTCTAACTTCCATCTTCAGTTCAAATATTAGATTTTAAAAAGACATTATACCAACATATTGATATTGGATGGCGTTCGTAGACGGAGAATGAAGGCTAATTAAAGCCTCTGCCAAATGTGCCAAACTTCACCGCTTTCCTTCTAGGACGCTGTCTTTTACCTGCACCACCATTTTAGTTCAAGGTTCAAGATTTATTTCGCTCCCCTTTTAATAATATCTGTATTCTATCAGCCGAACCATTGCCATGATTTTATCCCTAAGCTGCATCAACATTTGTTCTTCTAGACTCACTGACTATTTTTTATTTTTAATGATTTGTTCGATCCCTTCCAATCTGCATAATGTCCTCACCACAGTGTAGAAACCCTCCTGATCAATGTGTCCAACTTCGTCGATCAGGAAATGGACCGAGGAAACATCACTGCTATGCTCTTACTCGATATGTCCTCCGCCTTTGATACCGTCAAACATACTATTTTGTTAAACACCCTTCGTTTTCTTGGCGTCAGAAGTCAGGCATACGAATGTATTCAGTCTTTATCTTTCACGTCACTCTCAAATTATTTGTGTCAATGATTGCAAATCAAACACTATGCCTCTCACTCGTGGTGTACCACTGGGCCGACCTTCTTTTTTATCATTTGATCGGATTGGGACACATTTTACGACGACATGGCATTAGCTTTCACATATATGCTGATGATATCCCACTTTATATTTCTTTCAAACCTATAAAAACACTAATATTTTAAATGCTGTTGGTCACCTTGAAAATTGCTTGAACGATGTTCATTCTTCGTTGAACTCACATTCATTGAAAGTGAACTCTACCAAATGCGAGTTTCTTTTATTTGGTTCGAAGACTCAATTAAGTAAAATTGATTTGAAATAGATTTCTTTTCTGGTAATGCGATTAATGTGTCCCAAGCTCGTTGCAACCTTGGAGTATTGTTATATTACATTTCCAAAAGGACGACACGATAACAGTTTCAAAATAAAAACAACAAAGAAAACATGGCATTTTAAAGAATAATGGTACATGTTTCGGTGCCATGCAAACTCCATCCTGAGCCTGAAATTTTACAACAGAATCAACTTTATATATACTCTCTGATTACAAGGAATATGTAAAACATCATGAGTGAATAAATATAGGGTATGTCATGAATTCAGTTAATAGGGTGAAGGACCTGACTGGTCAATGACGTGAATGGACAATACATTGTTATTAAATAGATAACATTATTTGATACTTGTACACCTGTTGGTTGAGTTGTGGTTTTGTCTAGTTGATATATAGGCCTTCTTTTATTTTGAGTTGGAAATTTGTGTGGGCAGTATCTAGAATTTTGAAGCATTGTGTATTACACTCTGTTAGACATTGTTTTGAAGACTGTAAGTGTTTCCAGATATGGGAGTTTTTGTCCATCCCCAAATGCCCCTGTACTCGTGTTATGTAATGTCGTTTGGTCTGGCCAGTATAACGAGCCTTACATCTCGAACAGATGAATTGGTATATAACACGAGCACGGAGCTCCTGGGGAATGGCATCTTTAACAGATAAGAGAGAACTCAATTTGAATGAAGAAAAGGGAAGAATAATGGAAAGGTCTTTACAGTATTGTTTGACCATACTTCTCAATTTCTTTTCAGGTTCCCTAGATGGGTTACCGATGTAAGATTGCTTGAAATATCTCTTTGTTCTCTCTACTCATCTAACATCATTTTGATTTTGGGGCTTCTGAATTCATGACATACCCTATATTTATTCACTCATGATGGATTAGATATTCTGTGCAATTAGAGAGTATATAAAAGTTTATTCTGTCGACATTTCAGGCTGAGGATGGAATTTGCATGACTCCGAAACACGTACCATTATTTAAAATAGTATGTTTTCTTGTTTTTGTTTTTTGTTTTGGTTTGTTTTGTTTTGTTTTGTTTTTTGTTGTTTTTTGTTTTGTTTTGTTTTGTTTTGTTTTTGTGTTTTTTTGTGGGGGTGGGGGTTGTTGTTGAAACTTTTATATTGCAACATGACAGTGTCTCATCAGATTTCCAGTGTTTGTAGATCAGTGAGGTACCAAATCCGTAATATTGGGTTCATTAGAAAATATTTAACTAGACCGGCTATATAGAAATTAGTTCACGCTCTGATTTCCTCTCGGCTTGATTTTGGGAACGCACTTTTCTTTAATCTACCACAAACCCAGTTGTCCAAACTGGAAAAGTTCCAAAATGCAGCAGCACGCATTGCTACCCTGTCTAAGAAACAAACTGATATCACCCTTAAAGGTTCCCTTTTATGAAATTCTAATTCTTGTTATTTTGTACATGATACTCATCTAAATTGAAAAATGACATCCGTTTGCAATGAATACGTATCTGAATATTTTTAAAATAATATTTTCCCCACGTATTCAGGCCTAAACGAGTCTGCTAAGCTCCGCCCCCTTTTAAACCCCGAATTCTCGTTCTTCGAGCATGATTGACGTGTGACGTCACAAACCGACATCGCCGGTGCTTGTTTACAATATCTTGCATATATCACGCGTGCAAACTAACTTGCAGTTATATACCACCTCGAAAACCACCTCTAAATCGAAGTATGCCGCAACGCTGTGTCTTTGCAGGTTGCAGCAACATCACAATGGAGGGTGTAAGTCTACATTTATTCCTCAAAGACCCAAATATTAGAAGAAAATGGACCTCAAAAGTGAAACTAACTCGCGTCAATTGGAAGAGGCCGAGTGACCGCAGTGTCCGTGTGTTCCGAGCACATTTGTGCGGAGGACTTCCTCGATAGTACGGGGCTGCATGCGGCGTTTGGCATCAAGAAGAGGCCGTCCCTGAAGCAAGATGCCATCCCCAAAATCAAACTTGATCTACGGTATCTATTGATCATATATCTATTGATCAACTATCACTGTACCTACATTGACTTAGTCTACCGGTACTTATTATTCATAGCAGCACAATGAAAACATGCAAGGTAACAGGAGAGCTAAGGTTTTCTGGATATCAATGTTAGAATTTACTAGAAACAAAACGCTACCACCCCATGCACCAGTAAAACCCTACCCAAGCCCAGGCCAGGCAGGGTCAGCAGGCGAACGACCGAACGGCACGGCGTGTACACCTGCGCACGTCGAGCTCACTGCCTCGATCAGCTATCAGCTCAGCCTCATCAGGACTGGGGCATTTTGCAAGCGCAAACAAGATTCATAATTGGTGGATATGCGTAAATTAAAATTTAATCGGCAATCTAATTATCAAAAGGAATTACTAGTTATAATTCCCAAGTCTCCCGTCGATATCTTCTCCGTTATTGAAATCAGGGACGTCTCTGTCATATAATCAGAATCCGACATGTCTGGTTCAAACAAATACGGCCGTGCCCCTAATTCCTCTTTTATTTCTTCTGTCTGAAGAAGATGTTATCGTTCGTTGATATAGGATTAAAAAAAAACTAAAATGAAGGGCTGTAATGGCACGAAGTCGAAGCTAGGATCTACACGAAGTCGAAGCTAGGATCTACACGAAGTTCAATAGCCTACACACACACTTTCAGCTTGCGTGGAGTCAAGCATTCTGAGTGTGACGTCACATGACGTCATCGATCGCCGGACCGATTTTCCAAAATTTTTAGGGGCGTTCCCAATTAATTTTTTATTTTCAAGTTTACAGATTAATGAATGGAATTCAGGTAAAATGGTTGACAGATCTGGATTCACAGTAGAAAAGTCTACTAATTTGAAGTTCCTTTGTAATTCCATAAAAGGGAACCTCTCTGAAATCACTTCACTGATTGTAAGTCAGAGATCGCATTATTTTTAAAATTTCACTTCTTGTTTTCCATTGTATCAAGGGTTCTGCTCCTCATTATAATGTAAGCTTAGTTCACAAATACTCTCCTGTCAGATATCTACGCTCATCCAACTCTGGTTCTCTTGTTCCAAAATAAGCAAAAACATGGGGGGGGGGGGACAAGCTTTTGCCCTGCTTTATGGAATAACCTACCCATAGTCATTAGAAATTGTGATTCTCCAGATTCATTTAAAAGCAATGTAAAAACTTACTTGTTTAATGCTTCCCTTTGATTTTTATATTCTTCTCGTGTATTTCCACTTTCTGCTTTCTGTATTTATTTATCTTACTCTGCACCTACGGCATTCTACAGAGTGGATTTGGCGCATAATGAATTATATAAATTATTATTATCATACTGTATAGCATGGCTCAGATAGCACAACCCACTATGTTTGACTGTCCACAATCACAGAAACAATGAAGCTTTGTCAGTGAGAACCTGCAGCTCGCGGTGCAAACCGTCCATCATGATCCGGCAAGCAGTGCGATAACCCCCCCCCCCCCCGGCTGTAGTAGGAGACTGTATACTATTTGTATTATTGTATAAGATTTTGTATTTCAAAAAACCCACTCCTAAATCCTGCAAACGACCCAACAGCCTCCCAGCCGCTTAGAAGAAGGCCGGCAACGAGACCCTGTTTCCTACTTTGTTATCATGAAAAGGGCAATATCTTACTTTTAGCACTAGTTCCTCACATAATGAGGAAAGTAGCTCATGCGAGTATTAGCATTATTATTTGGGTTCTTGATTCTACCATAATCTCTTTACATCTTCGCAACGCATGTCATAATGAAGGCACTTCCTTCCCGTGTGGGAGTGTATGTGTGCGAGCGAGGTCCCTCATCAAAGAGATAAGAATTCATAATTTTAAGTACCCCAACACGTAAAGAAGCCACAAGATTGTGAATGTGTACTATGTAGAGACGATATGTTATATAGCACAATAGCAAGAAAAAATCCTACTATATCATTTTGCATTAATAGGTTGTCTGCATAGAACCACCTCTATGCCCATTGTAAAAGAGACGTAATTTTATATAATTAAATGTACTTATGTTCAGAGGTGTAACATATTCTTAATCATTGGCCCGTATCACTTTAGAAATAAGATATCAGAAAAGGGTTTAAATGAAGATATTCTAGCTCACGGTATCATCTGCTAACACTTTACATGGGGGATGCCATTTTCTTGATGATATGCAGTTGTACATGAACCGTTGGAAATCGTTCCGGTCAGGAAGATATTTTTAATCATGTTAATCCTAGAGCTAAATTGCTTCTCTTCATTACAAAAAATCCCCATATATGTTGGAAAATATATAGCAGGTGTACATACATGTATATTCCAAAATTTGAAATGTATAGATTTCTTTTAAAATTCTCTGCTTTTGCTAAATAGAAATCAATTTCTTAGGCTTGCCTGGCAGAGCAGAACATAATTTATACAACGCAGATTCTGACTATTGAAGTCCATTATCTCAAAGCATGCAGGTGAATGTATAGTTTGTCACTATTGACGCTTGGAAAAGTTATCTATAAATTCGAATTAATTTGCTCCTTCGCATACGTCAGCAGTATCAAGAAAGTAGATTTCTATAGTGAAATAGTAATTTTCAAAGAAATGTAAAACACATTTTCGTTTTTAGAATATATGTATATATCTGTTAAATATATCAAATCTCAAATGGGATTTTGTATCAGGAAGAAAGATAATTTTGCATTCGGATTACAAATACCTTTATGTACACATCAAGAAAATGGCAGCCCCCCCCCCCCCCTTCCCCAAGGTATCGCTAGCAGACGATAAATTTTGCTGAGAAAATCTTGATTTATACCCATCTCTTATATTTTAATGCAAAACTACGCAGGACAAGAATAAGGAATAGATTACATCTTTGAATATAAGCACATTTATATTTTGAGGTTAATTCCCCCTTCAAGACCATTGCACCCAAGGCTTTGTTCTAATACCACCAATTACGCCAATAACTTTCAGTTCAACAGAATGCAGGACCCTACAGAATACAGATGCCCATTTATGATAAAGTGTGCCCTACTGCTGCCAAGTTAGGGCGCCGTTCTAATTTCAAAAAAATATTCTTTTGAATCTTCTATGGCCGAAACACCACTGTCAGAAGCGGGGGTGGAGAATTTTTACCTGTATCAATTTTTCACACAACACGACGTTAAACAGACAATTCTGGAGGCAGATTAAACAATGATGTATCACTTTAAATTGAGACGAATGTTTCTTTAAGGGGTCTGGCCTTGCCATGTTGAATTTCCAGTATCATCCCATTTCCGTTCTTAAAATTTCGTCCCCACTTATGCTGTCATTACATATTTTTAACCTCACTTTTGATTCCTTTGCCTTGGCGTCCCATTCGTTTTTCATAGAAAGATAAAATCAGATCACTAGTCATGCAGAAATATAAATGAAACTATACACCACAAAATGATTATAAAAACCTTGGCATTGGCACCTTGGGAGACATGCAGTTAATCACTAATAGAAATCTCAAGTACGATATACCTGGCTCTTTCACACTTTCACGTATGAATACCTAGCCGTTAGTGGCACGTAGGACCATGTCGTCTATCACGGCACCAAGTAGGGGCCACGAAGCTGCCGTTTGCAACAAGATAACCACACACTCGACAAATTTAGACCGCCGTAAAAGTTTGCCGTATCTGCCACAAAATACCATGTAATCTCAAATCAAATGGCCAAGTAACGCCACGTAAGGCTACGTAAAAAAAAACAACAAACAAACGTAACGTCACAGAGAGCCCCGTAGGCCCCTCGATAGTAGACAAGGCTGACTCTACCTGGCAAAATTTTGAGTATTTTGACATTTTTGCTCTACCTTGCAGTAAGCGCCACATAAACCCCGTAACTGACACGTAAAGGCCGTAAATACCACTTTATGGTCCACAGCTGCGATGGGCTGTAGGCCAACTCCTGAGATTCGTACGTCCTTCGTTTTTCATGGTCACAACAAGTCGTGCACCTCTCTGCATCTCTTCTTGGGCGTCTTGCACCGTCCTCATTAACTATCCCTTCTTACCTGCAAGAACTCTTGAGGCGAACGTACAGCCCCGTACAGGTACCGTGCAACCGACGTGCAACCGGCGCGCGACATGTCAGCCCGGGGGAGGGGGCACTCCGTATATAGTGTGCGGTGGGTATGTGCCGCGGAGAAGACCCCCATTTTTACACTCAAATTTCCGTTCCAAGCATACCATTTAAAAAATAAAAAAAATTTCGAGAAAAAGAAGAGAGAAACCCGTTCCAAAGCACCGCTTTTTATTTATTCCGTCGTTCCGGCCGTTCTGGCTCGCCCCGGCCCGTTTCGAAGAATATCATTTTTGGTGAAAAGTTGAAATGAATTTCATTCCAGGTGCTTAATTCCTCCGGGCTTTCCCCATTGCTTCCAATCCGGTTCCAATCCACCCCAGGGAATTCAGTTTTCATTCATGCTGAGTGCATGCATGCGAATTAACCCCACTTATATGAATACACACACCATAGACTTGTCATGACACACAGCGTATTTAGCTGATGGGAGCTTGTGGGAACCAGTTCCGTAGCATTATTTATATTGTAATCTAGTTCCAAAGACCCCCCCCCCCCTTTTCCACAGTGTTCCGAAGACCCCCCCCCCCCCCTTTATTTTTTTTTGTCTTGCCAGTGGCACATAGCTATCACTTTTGGGGTCGATTCCCCCCCCCCCCCCCCCCCCCCGGGGCTCCGTATGGAGCCATTGGCTTCATGAGACCTCCGAAAGGAGCACGTGCACGAAGTACTTGCATGCTTGCACGCACGTGTCACGTGCCTTCATCAGAAAAGCCACACATAGAGATTGCTGGACATGTCCGACAGCTTCCTTGCGTGTCTGTTGGACATGTCCAACAGCTTCAATTGCGTGTCCTGCGCTGCGTGCTCCTACGTGCTTGGAAAAAAACGTGCAGACCCGTGCGTGCGACGCAAGGATTTCTGCGAAATTCGTCGTAGACCACGTGTTTACATGAAAGTATGAATGTAGCATTTAGAAACATCACAAGGTCAAACACCTAGCCACTCACGCTTGGTAAGGTTCCGTTACGACTATCACACCTATTATGGGTTGGTCACAACCGATCATGCACCTCCTTGCATGTGGTCTACGACGGATTTTGCAGAAAATCTGAACATTGGTAGTTATGAAGACATTTGTTCAAGTTGTCTTTGCTCAATTCTATGAAATAAACTCCTGTCCAGCATAGACAGAGAAGACCTTGTCCGGTCCAGGAAAATAAGAGTTAAGATCTGAGGCATGTGACCTTGTTTTATGTCATTCAGATGATTCTTTCAGTGGCTTCCACGTCATAAAGGACCCCGAGAAAGAGGTGACACTGATATCAAAAATCGGCTTGGGAGCCTTTGGCGTGGTCTGGAAAGGCAAATGGAACCGCACACCTGTCGCAGTCAAGGTTCTCTCCACTGAAGGCAGTAAAGAAGACAAAGTTGAGAAAGAGGTCGAAGTCCACAAGTGAGTGGTTGTTTTGTTTCATTTCACCTCTCCAAGGAATGAAACAAATCACCACAAATGAATTAAACAGGAAAAAATCACAGAATGAGTTGTTTAGCCCTGTTTGATTTATGATAAATTCATTTATACTCAATCTTGACAAAATATTTGTTGACCCACGTATACACTGATCAACAGATTACATTTTGGATAAATCTTTTGAAAATTATAACCTAATACTTTGTTATTCTTATATTGGAAAATCCATATATTATTTTCAACCTTTACAAGAACTAAATCTTTTCTTAACGCTAAACCTAGCCCCAACCTTAAATAATCCCACTGAGACGCGGGAACAATAAATCTAAAAGTCCCAATCATCCTAAAACCAGCCCCGATAAATCGTTGGACCAATGGTAATTAGGGCCATAGACGTACATAACTGGATCTTTTGGGTGGTTGTATTTTTACCCAGACGTGTGGTCCATCCTAATATCGTGAAGATAATGGCGGTCGGTCACCAACCTGCTAAAAAAGAAACATTGATCGTCATGCAGCTTATAGAAGGGAGTAGTCTCGCGGATATCATCTTCAGAGTAAGTCATATTCATCACAATGTCAAATAATAAGAACAATATTTGACCAAGACCTGTATTTATTTATCAAGGCGACAAACGTTCTCTTTGCCATATTATGTAAACTGTTTTCAATGCATGGGCGTCGCCAGAACAAAAAAAAAGATTTTTTTTTTTTTTTTTTTTTTTTTTTTACGGGGGGGGGGGGGGGGGTGTCTTTTGAAAAGGGCGACATGTTCTATAGTGACCAGTAGGCAGTACATTTGTCTATACATCCATCTGGCCGGCCGGCTATATGCACTATTGTGTAGTGTCGAACAGCTCATATCAGCGCCACCAGCACCACTGCCTGACATTGGAGTTGGTAAGTTTTGCCACTGCAATGTGTAATTGTTTTCTGATTATTGATAAGAAATGTCGAGCCATAATCATTGGTGGCTACATGTGAACCCTTTAGTAAATAAGAAAATACATCCGTACTATTAATATGAGAAAACAGCTATTTGATGTACCGACAAAATAACGGGAAAGCATTTGTCTCCCATTTTTTATTTACATATAAAAGTTTGTTTTTTTTAATATCTGGATGACTCGGATAACATGGACCATTGGGATGTTTTAGCGGGGTGCATCTATCAAATCATTTTCTCACGTATTATTATGATGATCAGTATTGACTACTTATCTCTCTTTTTTTTTTTCCTTCTTTTTTTTTTTTTTTTATTTCCGGGGGACTTGTCCCCCCGTAATCATGGGATCACTGCCCCTGGTAATGATAATTATTTGTATTGATGTTGAATTTTCGATGTCATATTAAAAACCCATGGAAAATATTTTCAAAAAGGTCACACATTATTATCACAAATTAATACTAATATTTCTACAATAACCTAAAGTCATTATTACTATCGATTTTTCAATAATGAATTCGTTAATGCATCTCCGATTAACCTTTGAATTGTCTCATTTTAACTACGGTAATTATAAAAACATGAGAATATGGGCTCATGGCCCTTGTGTACCTTTTAGGAAATCATACACGATAATTATTGGGAGGTTTTGCCAACAGTATTGCATGTTTGTGTGTGTTTTTTTAATGATTAAAAACGGCTATATTACCGATGAGTACACACTCTTCTTGGGTGAAATATTTGATTGCAGGACGGCAATCCCTACTCATTCCAGGAGAAGGTCAAATTGTGCAGGGATCTCCTATCAGCAGTCACCTATCTCCACCACACAAACATCCTCCATCTGGACATCAAACCACAAAACGTAATGGTAAGTGTTCGTCCCTCATTTGCCATGACACGTATAGTCAACGTATACCATTGCACTTTCCGCATGTCCTTTATCGACTGGAATTGAAATTATACTGATAATAATGAAGACAAAAATAAGGATAAAAACAGATTTTAGATAGCGCATAAAAAGGATAATGAAAAAAAAATGGCAGGAAGGAGTTGCATGCTTAGGGAAAAGTGCTTAGTCAAATTATTATGATTGCTATGATAGTTTTATTATTATTGTTATTATTATTATTATTGTTTACTTTTGTTACTATTGGTATGATTAGTATTAGTAGTACGAATATTATTGTTATTATTATCATCATTATCATTATTGTTCCTATTATTATTATCATAAGCAGTATTATTTGTAATAGTGTTATCATTACTGTCGTTGTCGTTGTTATTATCATCATGAAATCTTTGCCTAAGATGTCTTTAGCAGAGTTTGTTCATGAGTATGACATTTTTTAATCTAGTCAGATAAAAATCTGATATTATACATTAACTTTTAGCTTAAAGATTATGAATAGGCAACATGATGTATAATCATGTCATAAACTTATATCGTGTGAGAACTAAGGAAATCAGAATATTTTTATTACAAAAAGAATAAGATATCAGGTAGATTTTCATGGCAATTTGCTGGTAGTCATGCTTGGAGGCTGATTTCTCTAATTTACCTATGGGTGGGCGGGTGTAAATTTTATTTTCATCAGATATATATATACATCGTAAGGTATATACTGGTAGAATTTCGTCGTATTATGTCGTATGCTCAGGTCGATGAGAAGACAAAGAGGCCATATCTGTGTGACCTAGGTCTTGGTCACATCAAGGCGATGTGTATGTCCGAGCCTTCAAAAGTATTTCATCAAGGGACACCCCTTTACATGCCCCCGGAAGCTTCCCCGTCTGAGAGTGGTAATATGCCAGCCACATCAGCGTATGATGTCTGGTCCGTCGGCTGTACTTTCTTAGAGCTCTTCACTGGAGAGTCCGTTTGGCCCAAAACCATTAATCCGATAGCGCTCATGTATAAGTTCACGACAGACGACGTCATGCCAGCCGGTGTGAACAACCTTGAAGAAGACATCAAGATAATCCTGGAACCTTGCTTTCAGAAAACGCCTTCAGCTCGTCCATCAGCGGAATCAATGATGCAGCAGTTTAGTGCCTTTGTGAAGGTTGAGCCAGAGTAGCCAAGATTATGAAATGCCAGTGTCTAGAAATCCAAATTATTAAATATGAATGTAGATTAAGGTATCTTTGAATTCTATTTCCCCCATAGATAATATTACGAATACTATTTCGATTATTTTAGGTCGAACATGTTTCGACTTAATCTTCCATTATACGATTTTTAGTATGGGGGCCTAAGTATAACATGCTTTTTCAATTTTCAGTGGAGAATTTGATGATTGTTTTCCTGCACTTATTCACTTTAAAGCACGTAAGTAAGAACCAATTGTTTTGCGAAATGATATTTCCTCTTTTTTTAAATAGAAATTTAGGGTAGATCTTAGCTACATCAGTGCATGGCTTTGCGTATGTAAATGGATAGCACACACATCTAATGGATGTTGTTGATAAATGTATATACTTAGCTAAGCCGTCCTCGGCCTTCAAGGTTGTTCACGATATCCACATTTTTTTGGTGTGTTCTTTGTTTTGTCATAATCGTGCTGTATGTAACGTGCCGATAAGGTAAACAAAGCATGTTGATAAAATGCATAATTGAATTATATCGTGTATTACAAATGATGAAAAATTGCTATTCATTTTGTTGAATTTCAAGTAATCTTTTCTCATCGCGCAGTCGGGAGAACAAAATAGTGAGGACGTCGAAGAAAGTCTAAATACTAAATGCCAGATTTCTTTAATCACACACACACACACACACACACACACACATATATATATATATATATATATATATATATATATATGTATATTGATACTTTATTCATAACTTTGCTGCCACGGATGACTGAGCAGCAGGCTTTTCAAAAAATATTGTCAAAAATCCTTTTGTACCAAGTTTGGGATGAAGCAGCGAGTGTGGGTCAAACCAATTATGCATTAGTTACTTCACAGTTGGAAGACAATTGCTGAGTTATTTTCAATTTATTTGGTGCATTTGAATAGAAAAGGTGCTAAAGTCAAGTCAAACTAAAGAAAGGGCTTATTACAAGCTAATTTTTTATGATATTTTATTTGCCCTGATAACACAATC
This sequence comes from Heliocidaris tuberculata, assembly GCA_025618425.1. Lineage (NCBI taxonomy): Eukaryota > Metazoa > Echinodermata > Echinoidea > Camarodonta > Echinometridae > Heliocidaris > Heliocidaris tuberculata. The sequence continues at coordinate 9,308,106 of CM046844.1, read as the reverse complement.
TTGGTTTCATCCGCATCCCTTTTTTAAGGTAAGTCTTTTTACTGAGTCATTCAAATGGACAACATTTATTTGGGAAGCTATCTTTTTTCTTGAAAGTCTGCTATCAATTACCTTGGTAATTCTCAACACTCGTATCTTTCTTTTTCTTCTCTTTAGTCTTTAAGGTCAGTAAACCTTTGAGTTCATGTGCTATTCGGGAAAAACACCGTGTGCACCTTATGCAGTTGTAATGGTGCAATAGACAAATGAGCAGAGTTTTTAGTTATCACGAGATAAGAAGTTAGAAGGCTGTTGAAATAAATTAAAGAATATCATGTGGATTGAAACAAGGTTATTTGAAAGCTTAGATACACTGGATAACTTTAAACAATGAAGCATTGAAGCACAAAGGAGAATTCAACTTTTAAAATGATTTGAGACTAAAGTAACACATTCACATGGCTTGACCTACATTCGTTGCATCACCCCAAACTTGGAACAAGGAGATTTTGACAACCCCCTTTTTTAAACCCGGTGCTCAGTCATCCGTGGCAGATATATCATGAATGAGGTACCACTGGACAGGCAATAAGTTACTCTTCACCATTAAATAAATGTCAAAGTCACATCGGTTATAACATTTTGATTAGAAGCTATCAAAGTTGGGTATACTTTTTTTTTGCGCACTGTACAGTGCGTCCCAGAAAAAAAAGAATCCGAGATTTATTGATGTTTAATCATATCTTAATTACAATTATGATTAATAAATGATACATATTTGTAAAGCTTGGATCCTCTTCTTTCATTTGATGCCACTCATATGATACATACTTTACACATAAGTGAATAAAGACAATATGAAGCAAGGCTACCAAAAAGTCGTTTGGCCAACGATATCTGAATTTCAAAGAGATAATCACATTTCTAGAAAGTTCATTTTCTACCCTTTCATATGACACCTCAATCAGGAAAAATGAGCCAGGGATGACAAAGCTCTGTTGGTGTAAATTGATTCTTGCATTTCCATGATTTATTAAAGGCTCCCAGATCGTCCCCATTCTGTTACCAGAAATGCTAGTTGCTCTGTTGTTAACTGAATGGTCAAGTAGGTTAATGGAAACGTACCTCACTATCGATCAGCTTTTATCATTTTGTACTCACCACTTCATTTTGTTGACGATCAGCCATGCATGAAGTCTTTTGTCTTGTTTGTTCATTGCTAGGACATGCAGCCAGTGCAAACAGATTCGTTTAATAAATCATGGAAATGCAAGCATCACTTTACACCAACAGAGCTTTGTCATTCCACGCTCACAAGCGTCTGCTTATTGGTATAGCGCCTTCTTCCTGGTATTGCAAGTTCTTGATTATCTCCATGCTTCTGTATATACATGTAAATTGTACTTTTTGAACAGATGAGAATGTTGTCTAAATTAATGGAGGAAAATAAATGTGTAATTTGAATTTGATTACAGTTTACAGTGTACAGTTTATGTAGCAAGAATTTCTAAAATATATTTCCTTGAAATATGAAAATCAGTACTGCTCCCTCAGGATCGTTTGTACATGTTGTATCAGATGTGATTTTTTTTGCAAAAGAATCAGTCACTTTCGTTCTCACGTGTCCTTATTAAAGGGACTCCTTCCCCACTAGTTCGGTTAAGTTCTTATACATTTGTATACATATGTAGAGGTGTTGTGGCCTAGTGGATAAGTCACCGGACTGCAGATCACAAGGTACGGGGTTCGAATCCTACCATGGCACTAAGGTCCTTTGGCAAGACTCTAATCTACATTTGCCACTCTCCACCCAGGTGTAAATGGGTACCTGATATGCTTGAGCGCTAGTTACTTTGGCGGCTCGGCTATAACCAGGGTAATAATGTCTAAGCGCCATGAGCGTCACTGCGTGACGGATATGAGCGCTATATAAGAAGCCATTATTATTATATCGTATTATATTGTATTGTATTGTATATTACTCGTTTTCTTATTGTTATTCTGAGCTGAATCTGATTTAATTTAACTAAAAAAAAAAAAACACTTGATATTCATTTCAGTGATTCATAAAGTCGGGCATATGATTGCCCGCTTAATGCATAGAAATTCGCTAGTGATCATGATCAGAGGCTATTTTGCCTTGTAAATCCTTGATGCTAGTTTGTGATCGTTTGCCTTATCGTCAAACCGAATATGCTGATCTTTGGCACCTTTCAAATTCCAAGTAAAAACAAATAAAGTGCATTAATTTCACAGCTGATTCGATGACTTCTATTTATTTTATTTTTTTATTTATTCATTTTTTATTTATTGATATTTCATCAGGGTAGCCCATTCAACAAAAATTGAAAAAAATTGTACCAAAACTAAACCACAGTAAGTAATCAGTGTCAATAATAATAACTATTAAACTTGCTGATGTGAGTAAGGATAAACAATGAAAATATTATGAATGAGAGACAGAGAAAGAAAATTGAGAAATAAAAGATTAAAAAATAGGCATGGAGAAAGAGAGAGAGAGGTGATGGAAGCGTACGGAGGGAAGACCAAAAGAAAAATAAGAAGAAGAAGAAGAGAGAGAGAGAGAAAAAAAACGAACTTGGGAGCAGTAAAATAATGTCGATTCTGAACAGTGACAATATCTTAACTCAGATTCAGAAAATGCTTCTTCAAGGAAAAGGGGACTCCTTCCCCACTAGTTCGGTTGAGTTCTTATACATTTGTATACATTATGTATTATATTGTATTGTATTCTATATTACTCGTTTTCTTTTTATTTTGAACTTTGACTAAATAGTAACGCCAAATGAATGTAGTATAAAAAACGCTTCACATTTTTGCAAACGGTGAGAGTTGTACTATACCATAAATAATCAGACGACGACGAACCTTTCAACTCGGATTTATAGAAGTTTTTTCCTAAGTTTTGAAGAGGAATCTGTGTGTAAGTTCAGCATACCTACGAGACTGTTCTCGTTAGTTGTGGTCGATATGCGATATGCATTATGTATCCCTTGCCCTTTTTAAAAGCGCATTTATTTGTTGTCGTCAACATTGATTGTGTTTTCCCAGAATTCATAGTAGTTTATAGAACATTTTAACTACCTACTGTATATAAGACTTTGAAGGTTTGTGTATACAAGTAGACCACTTTTTAAAGGCGCAGTTTGAATATGCATCAATTTTGTCCGTAGGTTGGTATGACCTCTCCGATAACCATATAACGATAACGAGGTTTTCAATTAAAGGTACACACTACGTGTGAGTATGCTCATTTATGCTAACAGTAGGACAGCTGTAGGGTGTACCTTCAATTTATTAAAGGCCCTTTAATCTTATAAATGCGCCATGTAGATATACCGTGCGTCCTCCAAAAAAGTTAACAGTTGGAAAAGGTCTCTCCAAATAAATAGTTCAGAATATTTTCAGTAAATTTTGATTCTTGTAGATAGCCTAGGGTCTCTTCTATGCAATAACACCCAAAAAATCTGACTAGCAATTACGTTTGACTGATCAAAAAACACTTTTGTGAAAGGGTGTAAAATTAAGACTTGAGAAGAATTGGTATTTCTACTGGCTGGTATGAACAAAGTTGAGAACCGTTTAGAATTAACAGTCGAAAGGTCTCCCCAGTCAAATATTTTTTAAATATTTTCAGGAAATGTTCATACCTGTGGATAGCTTAAGGTCTCTTCTATTAAATGACACAAAAATACCTTGCAATATTTTACGCTTGAGTGAGCAAAAGCCACTTTTGTGAAATGTTGCAAAATCCATACTTGACAAATGTTTGTGTTCAGGCTGGTGCCAGCAAAGTCATGAAAGTTGATTTTATATTCTGATCATCAAAAGACAATTTATGAAAGAACAGACTTTGTTCCCTGTATCTCCTGATATTTCCCATCAAAGTTTTATGGCTGAGTGAGCAAGCAAGATGACATTAAAAGATTGACCAAAATTAAAATGTTGAAACACTCAACAAAGTAGTTAATTGCTCACTCAAGCATAAGATGCTGATGGATGTGTAAGGATATACAGAGAACAAAACCTGTTATTTCATAAATTGTCCTTTGTTGATCAGAATAGGGAGATTTCTAAGCCTTTTCATGACCCTCAGCTTGGCGAATACCGGCCAGAGCCAATATCAATTCTTGTCAAGTCTGAGTTTTGCACCCTTTCACAAAAGTAGCTTTTGCTCACTGAAGCGTAAAATATTGTTGGATACTTTGGTATCATTTGATAGAAGAGACCCTAAGCTATCCACAGGTATGAAAATTTCCTTTAAATATTTTGGGACGCACTTTATACGATAGAGCAATGTCATTTCCTGAATTAACTTATGTTTTGTGTTGAAATAAAAAGTCGCTGGAATTTTTTATTTCTACTTTGTTTTAACGCTTAATAAGGGCGAGGTTAATACCATTTCATTACCTGAGTGTTACTGTGTCATGGTTTATTTTTGACAAAGTTCAATTCTAGGATGTTCTCTGATTCATAGTTCATTGTAACACCATAGCTGTAGAAAAGAGAGATACATTTATTTCTGTTATAAAAACGGGCAAATGTTTATGATGTCAATAATTTCTCGGGTCTATATATGATACATGAGATTCCCATAGTGTGATGATATGCATCCAATCAGAATTTACATAAAACATGAGCCGATGCCAAATGTCGGGAGTGGCAGGGGCGTACATCCCAAGATTTTTCCAAATCAGTAACTATCCCTCGCTCGACGAAAAAGTGCCCCTCTCGTAATGGAAAAGGTCCCCCTCCTGATGTGGAAAATTGCTATGATCTGGTATTTCTCTGCTTTATTTTTTCCTTTATACCATACTTTTGAAACTTGATTAAAATGGAAGCTGCTCCTTACTTTTAATTTCTATGATAATATCACCCTGATGTCCGCTCTGTAATTAAAGAAGTTGCAGTTTTGTTAAATGCAAAAATCGTTGTTCATATCGATTGCAGGTACCATTTGGGTAAAAAATGTGCCTGTCCGTTCTTACCCCTACCATGGACAAAACCATCCTTTAGCTTATAATGAGAGCATTATCCTTGCCATCACTATTTGGTTACAATAACCCTTTGTTTTACAGTTTCGTTTTGTCTTGGACGTATGGTATATAAAGAAAGAACAGTAGCATTTAACAGTCACGTTTTCAATAAGTGGCTTGAAAAGCAGATGGGAATGACATGAATCAAGAGGGTTTGATGTATCAGACGGTCGTGTTCCTGATAGGACAGTGGTTAAGATGTTTCGTACTATGTTGTTTAAAATTGTCTTTTGCTGTTGTAAATTTGAAGGATAATGTTTTAAAATCATTTATGATTTTAAATTGTTTGCTGTAAAAATGGTCGGTGCCATTTATCATATATCTCTGGTGGCAGACTTGTACTGCAATCTTTCTGTATTTCTTATGTATTGATAGAATTGAAAATAATAGTCGTTAGTTGTCAGTGAAAGCACTTTGTACATAATTATGTGGAAGTCCTGAGTATGGATTATGTAGCCTAGTCGGATAAAATGTTTATATCTCGGTGTGGCTTTCAATGACAGAGCTGAATATATTTCTTCCCTTTTTATTATGCTTTTCTTATCTTCGCCAAAAAATTATATACTTCATTGTCACTTACTCTGTAAAATTTCAGAAAGAACGTTAATAGCTTCCAGCAAATCATATAAAGTCGTAAGAAATAAATAATCAGAAGGTTAATTGAAATTGCTACATATCAATCTAATACACAACGAAATGTGAAAACAGTGGTTCAGTCAGCATTACGTTAAGTCCCATTGTCCATATTTCGTACTATAAATGAACTTTCAATTAATATTAAAACAACTCTTTCTTGACTGTCATTAATATTCTAAATCCTAAAATTTTCTGATGCCTATGAAGTTAACTACATTTCATATTTTTCATAATTGCTTAGTGCTTAAACATCTTATCTAATTTAATGCATTAACATAGCATCGTGCCTTTTGTCAAGATTTGAGGGGTGTTATTATTATCTTCCGCGTTTGGTATCTGGTTTTGTTTACAGACTGATGATTTTTCTAATAGTGCTGTTGTTATTTTATATTTCATGAAAAGTAATGTTAACAATTGATTTCAATTTGAGCTGTTTGAGTGTTAGAAGACGATAACAAAAAAAGCTTCAAATAGAGGTTGTAACAAGCTGAATTATATGAAAGCAGAGCAACCAAATAAAGCAGTTGGAGAAAGTTTTATAAGAATTTTGAATATTATGATTTAAAGACAATTAATGTTTGAGCTGAGATTATCATATATTTGTGAATATCAAACTTGCGAACTGGTCAAAATTCGATTGTGAGGAAATTGGTAACAATTCTCCATTACGTCCATAAATTTAAACTACAATCAGAAGTCAAGAATTTTCAAAATCACTTTTATGAACAGTAACTGTTATATCTTGGTGTTGTGCACCCGATATATCATATGAAGCATGTGGTTATGTCATCCAAAACCATCCCCCCCCCCCCCCTCACAAAAAAGAAAAGAAAAAAGAAAAGAAATAATCTTGATCGGCAATACAATTTTGAGGGGGAAAATTTTTTGGTCACTTTGTGGAAGCGATCTCAGCTTTAAAAAAAAATCAAAACTTCGATCGCGCAATATCTCCAAAACGTTTTGTTCAGATGTATTCCAATTTGGTACAATGTTAGATATGGTTATTCTCTCGGCGCAGACATTTTTGTCAATATAGTCACTGTATCGTGACGTCATCCATGCGTCATTTTGTAAAAATCCGAGATATGCTATATCTCTGCAATAGAATATTTGGCAAAATAAAAGTTCGTTAAATAAGAAAACATATTGAACAAAGGATGCGCGCGTACGCACGCGTCGGTAAAGTTGCGCCCACGCAAAATTTAAGAAATATAGTCTAGAATCAATTTCGGGCATGTTTAACCCTTTCAAGACAGTTGACCGCATTCTTTGGTTTGGCTCAGTAACTTTTGATTCAGAGCTCTAAAAAATATACCAGATGCATGAGTACAAAGAGCAAAAATTCCTGCACAAACTATGTCCATTTTTTTGTTGCATAGCCATATTGCGTTTAATGCCAGGAATTTTCAAAATGAGAATAAGCTTTGAAATCCTTAAATTGGCAACACATTGCGAAGTTCAAAATCATTGTTTTTAATCAAAATTGGCAATTTTTTTTAACTTTCCAAAAAAATTGATATCGTCTTCAAAGACATTACACCTTATTTGAACCATGTAGCAAAAAAAGATAAATATTATCGTTGCCTATTTGAAGCACAAAATGTGATCAATTTAGCACTTTAATAATTCCTGTCCTGAAAGGGTTAAGGCCATATGGTTAAGGCCAGGCCCCTAAAGCTCCGCCATCTTGTCGGGGTCCAATAGAAGGCCCGGTAAGCACCTTTGCATAATTCATGAGCGTAAATGCATGATTCATTTTGTAAGATGCTCCCCGAGAGTAGCATTTGTTTGTACGCGGTATGAAACGCATTACGCGCATCAGCTTAGAGCATGCGCAGTAAGAAAGGTCAAATTCAGTAATATATGCATTTATGGTAATGTATTCATCGCTTCAACGTACAGATTCGGCGAATCAGCGTCGGTAATTTCTAATTGTGACAGACGGCGCTCGGTCAATGCACTTTAATAGTAATCGATCTCCAAATCAAAATACATCCCTTTGCAAATTTGTAAACAAGTAAATAAATAAAGCCCAGACCTGAATGAGCGAGTTGGTCAGTTTAACAAAACTCTATCCTTGCTTCTAGATAAGCATGCTCCGGAAGTCACTAGAACTGTTAGATATCGTCCAGACACACCATGGTTCACAGATGAACTTAGAGAATTGAAGCAAAAACTTCGTGCTCTCGAACGGAAAGCTTTCTCTCGGTGTGGTCTTGAAATTGATCGGCAAATTTATGTGAAAGCGTCTCATCACTATAATAATCAACTCACTTCAGCCAAACGAGTTTATCATCGTAATCAACTGAAAAATTGTTCTCCTCGAGATCTCTTCAGGAAGGTTGATCACCTGTTACGACCCCAGTTAAAAACCTTACCAAACAATATCAGTTTTGATATATCTCTACCACAGCGTTTCTTGAGATATTTTGCAGAGAAAGTTCGGTCAATCACTGATGAATTACAGTCATCAGCGGCTGATAATAGTAGGGAATTTCCTGAGAAGCTTGCAACCTCATCATTCAGCAAATTCAAATCAGTGTCTGAAGATGAGGTTGCCAAGTTCATTACTACCTCTTCTTCCACAACATGTGAACTTGACCCTGTCCCAACTTCATTTCTGAAAAAATTTCGTGAAGAATTATTATCATTTATGACACAGGTCATTAATGATTCTTTCATGACTGGTTCTTTCCAGAAGGTTTCAAGCATGCAAATGTTATTCGTAGACTGAAGGGTTCGGCTACTGATGTTGAAGATCTGAAAAGTTATCGTCCGATTGCAAACTTGAGATATTTTGGCAAACTTTTAGAAAGAATAGCTTCATTCCAACTTCAACAGTACCTGAACACATTCAGTTTATACGCAAAGTCACAATCTGGTTACCGCTCGTTTCATAGCGTCGAAACAGCTCTTCTGCGAGTAACGGATGACATTCTTTTATCTCTAGACAAAGGAGAAGAAGTCATCCTTGTGCTGCTAGATTTTTCTTGCGCGTTTGATACTATTAAGCATGACATCTTGTTGAAACGTCTGAGACTTCGTTTTGGTATAAGTGGTCAAGCACTCGCTTGGATAGAGTCGTATCTGTTTCGGCGCACTCACACTGTTATTATTGGAAATGAGCGGTCATCCACAGAAATCATCCCTCAAGGGGTTCCTCAAGGGTCCGTATTGGGCCCAATCCTATTTACCCTCTATACCTCTCCCTTAGAAGATATTATTGATACTCACAAAATTCATAAGATGTTCTATGCAGATGACACACAACTGTACATTTCATTTAAGAGAACTGATAATATTAATGTCACTTCACAGGTATCAGAGTGTGTGCAATCAATCAAAGAGTGGTCTCAGGTAAATGGTTTAAAGCTCAATGATACAAAGACTGAGTTTCTTCATCTTTCTTCACGCCATAGGTCAAGCAACCTCATATCAACATTGAACATAAATGGTACAATTGTTCATGCAACCAGAACTTGCAGAAATTTAGGTGCTATTTTTGATGATAAGTTCACATTTGAAAATTTTGTCTCACAAAAGTGTCGCTCAGCTTCATTTGGATTATACAAAATAGGTAAAATTCGCAATTTTTTAGACAAACCAACCACTGAACGATTAATTCATGCTTTTGTTATGTGCCATTTTGATTTCTGTAATAGTTTGCTTTCTGGTCTCCCTTCTTCTCAAATTCAAAGACTACAACTCCTTCAAAATTCTGCAGCCCGACTTGTTACACGCACGAAGAAACATGAATCAATAACTCCAGTCTTAAGAGATCTACACTGGTTGCCCATCAAGTCCCGTATCCAATTTAAAATACTTATGTTAACCTACCAATGTTTACATCAGCTGGCTCCTACTTATCTCTCTGAAGTACTAACTCCATATAAACCCGATAGAATGTTACGTTCCAGTTTCAAGTCCCTGCTCTGCGTTCCACAAATAATGACAAAATCATACGGGGAAAGGTCTTTTACACATTCTGCCGCTCTTTTGTGGAACAAGTTGCCTGAATATCTGAAAAGTATAAATTCCTATGAAAACTTCATTAATTCTCTAAAGACATACCTTTTCACCACTTTATAGTTAATCAGAATCGTGAACCCAGTGCATCTTTCCTTTCTTTCCTCTCCTAAAGTGCATAGAGACATGCAATTTTGCTTATGTGTAATGCGCTATATAAAAATGTTTGATTATTATTATTATTAAAGCTAAAAATGTAACCGGACACAAATCTAATCATGGAATGCGGATAATGTAAAAATAAATGTAAAGGTACTTGACACGTTTCCAGTGGCATAAGTCTGTTTTGTTGTTGATATACTTAATACCGGTGAATATATTCATTCGATATGCATAAAGGATAATGATAAATAAATAAATAAATAAATAAATGATAATACATACACGTCTAATGAAATTTAAAAAAAAAAAATTAAAAAAACCTCTTGCAGTGTAGGACTTTTTTCAGGGATGGTTTTTATTACAGAAAGGATAATCTTCATTTGGGGGGGGGGGGTTGAGGGGATGGGGTCCTTTAGTTCATTTAGGTTTTTTCGTTAACCTTTTAGTTAGTCTTGATGTAAATGATTTTTTTTTTCAGTGTACGTTTGTTCTTTTTTTGGAAGGGATTTTTTTTTTATTAATAGGAACAATCCATTAGCGTAGCTGAGGGGAAGGGGCAGGGGGGCAGAGTGCCCCCGACAACTTTTCCTCCCATTTTTATGGAGGAAAACATGTGATAACCCCCCCCCCCCCCCCCCCAGGGCTGGGGAAAATAGGTTGTGCCCCCCCCCCCCCCCCCCCCCCCCCCACTTGGCGAGTTTGTTTTGGAGAGCTGGCGAGAAGAAAAAAATACGGGTCTCCCTTCAAGCAGAATTTTAGAATATACAAATTTTGTTTTGTTTGCTTGTCAGAGAATTATGGAGGAAAACATCTGATAACTCCCCCCCCCCCCCCCCCCAACTGAGCACCACTGGAACAATCAAAATACCGGGAAGAATTATCTTCTAACTTTTAATTTGCATTTGTGAGTAAAATTTATATGTTGCCATTCACTAGTGTACCCAAAGGGGCCGGGGGCAAGGGGGCAGAGGGAGTCTGCTCGCTCTGAATAATGGTCCTTATGAGTTTATGAATAGTGACCCTCTTTTCGCTTTATGAATAGCGACCCTTCAGGTATAGGAAATTACACGTTATGAATAACGGTCCTTATGACTAGCAAGGTTACCCCGGGCAGAGTGGCCCTGACAAGTTTTGACAAAAAAAAAGGTTATCGGGTTCCTGAAAAAGATTCTCGACACCCCCCCCCCCCCCCCCCCACTGAGCGATCTTTGGAGGGCTGGCTATTTTCGGAACTGATAACCTTTTTTTTTTTTCTTTAATGCTTGTCAGAGAATTAGGGAGGAAAACTGGACCCCATAAAATCTGATAACCCCCCCCCCCTATCCACTGAGCAACTTTTGGAGGGCTGGCGGAAACAAAAAATTCTCGACCCCCCCCCCCCCCCCCGAGTGACTTTTGGAGGGCTGGGGGGGGGATCGTCGCCAATGATAACCCCTTTTTTTTAACCCCTCTTGACGCCAAGGTCCAGATACGCCACTGTGGCCATTCCTTTCCAGCTTTCATGCCTGTAAGTCACCACTCAATCACAAGTCTTGTACAATACCATTCATTTGCATCACCTCGTGACTGACCAGTCCAGTCAAACCTTATTGTCTTCACTCTTCCTTTCACATACGCAGGGATGTCGCTAGAGAATTTTGAATGGGGCAATAGTAACTGTGCCGAGAAAAAAAAATTCCCACAAATTTCCAACAATGAAAAAAGTAAAACTGAAGTATATATTTTTATATAATTTTTGACATGCCAAAATACTGACAGTTTGAAACATTACAAATATTAAGGTGTATTGCCATCCCGCCACCCCAGGGGTGCATCCAGGATTTTGTAAAAGATGGGGTACACACTGTAGAAAATTCTCTGACAAGTTGAAAAAGGTCATTTCAAAGGAGGAAGGGGGAGGGGGTACAATCTTGAAGTTGTATACTGAAGGTATATCACTCTGTATCAAGGGGGGCATGGGCCAGAAGTGCCCCCTAAATCTGATACTGCCCCCTTCCACCCCCACCCCCTCGAGCAACACCACCCCCTCGAGCAACACCACTGCTTTTTCTCTCATTTTTTTATCTTTCTCATTCCATTCTAACTCTGGCCTACCTTTCACACAAACTTTGCATTTAACATTTCTAGTTATGGAACCCCCTCCCCCCCCCCCCCCCCCCTTTGAATACTCTATGTAAAAGTATATCACATGAACATTATCACTAAAATGAGAATTCAAGTTTGAATTAAAAAAGCTCTTAGAATATGTAAATATTTAAGGCAACTGGATCGATGACTTTCCATCCCCTTAACATGATAAAAGAGATGAACTAAATCCTTTTTTGTTTTTGTTTTTGTTGTGTATTTAATAACAATAAATATCAATTCAAATAATAAGTTTATAATTTGAAAAAAAAAGAAAATCTTGAAATTGCACATCCTTGCAGAAGTCTAGTGGTAAGTCAAATTTTCATATCACTTACTAGTATATCATTGAATGAATTTTCGGTTTTTCTCACAAGTTCTCAAGCAATTTGCGTATCAACTGTTTCATTCTATTATACTGTTGAAATGGTCACCGACATAAATAAGAAATCTAGGTTATGTTAAATTTCATTCAGCTGAAGGCACTTATTTTTTAGAATTTCAGCATATGCAATATTCGAACAAAAATCCTCCAATTCAGAAACCCTTGTTAGGGATATCTGTACCGTTTTATTCTGAATGAAATCCCCAACTTCATTACGTGTATCCACTCGTGAGACTGCTGATCTAGTTAACAGGAATGAAGAGCTGTAGTGGTAATCCATAAGTCTGTTGAATGAAAAGAGAAAATAGAACAAATTAAAAAGTATTAACCCTTTCGAGACAATCGACCACATTTTTTGGTTTAGCTCAATAACTTTTGATTCAGAGCTCTAAAAGATATACCAGATACATGAGTAGAAAGAGCAAAAATTTCTACACACATTGTTTCCATTTTTGTTGCATGACCATATTGCGTTTGATGCCAGGAATTTTTAAAAGGAGAATAAGCTTGAAAATCCTTAAATTGGCAACACAATGAGAGGTTCAAAATCACTGTTTTTATCAAAATTGGCAATTTTTTTTAAACTTTCGACTAAGTTTCTAATGATGCATATTGTTTTCAAAGACATTACATTTTGTTAGAACCGTGTAGCACTAAAAGAAAAATATTGTTGTTGCCAATTTGAGAAACAAAATGTGATCAATTTACCCCTTAAATAATTCCTGTCATGAAAGGGTTAAGGTCGTAAACAACAAGAAAGGACTGCAATGTGCCAGATATGTATATGCATGACTCAAACAGAGTGAATATTGCTTGATATAAAGCTATTTTACCCACATGCATTAAAATTGAGTTCTTTTGTAAGCATGATAATGGAAATGATGAATCCTTATAAAAATTAAATAAAATTCCCATATTTGACTAAAAATTCTTCTTTTTCAGGTCAGAGGGAAAGGAAATTACAATAGTTTCAAATAACTTCCTTCCTCTTCAAGTTGTTTACTATTGATATAGGCCTATTATATATTTTTTATTTTGGTATATTTTTCATTTTTCATTTTTTTTTTTTTTTTTTTTTTTGTGGGGGGGGGGGGGGGGTATTGCCAAATCTAATTATGCACAGTAGAGGCCTACCTCTCCCAGCTTGAGCATGCAGGTCAGTATATCTGCTCTTTGTTCATTTCTCCGGATTGTGTATCTCAATATTCTTTCACCGTCCATTGTAAAGAATCATGCTGTGTAAAAAAAAAGGATAAAAATGAATAAATTTATAAGTACATGTGTAAATGAATATATATTTCGCAGAAATACTTGTACTCCACTAATTCTGACTTTATTTGATCTTCTCAAACATCTAAATACATCTAATTTAGATCATAGATCAAAGCTCAAAAGAGACCGTTTTCACAGAATGTATTATGAATAAATGTGAAGTGTAATCTTTTCCTTCTTCTCCATGCTTACACACAATACTGGGCTTTGTTGGTAATGGTTTAAAATGTTTGTATAAAGGACAAGCTATTCAAAAATCAATGGCAACTAGTAAGGGCACCTGTAATATGCTTTTAACTAACACATTTAGGTACCCTGGAAGCCCTAATTCATAGTTCATTTCCTTGTTTCCTGTTAAATTACAATATTTATGATAATCATAAAAATTTAAATTGATTCGAATTACATTATACATGTATAAGCATAGAGATACTCAGGAAATGTTCTGTAAACTTACCTTTAATTTAGGAAGGCTAAATTTCTCCTTCATCATATATGGTCAACAGTTTGCGCAATATTTGAATAACATTTCTTGGGTTCCTTTCCATTTTGATCTGTTAAAAAAAAATGAAAACAGATTTGTCACTTTTTTTGATCTTTCTTGATAGTCATAGCTACATTGATAATACTTGTTTTTATCAGGCAAATAAATTCCAATCCATTATTATTCATAGGTCAAAATTCAGTAACCTTATGTTTATTAAGGTGCATTCAAGCTACATAGGTTTCTTGGAAAGAAAAAGAAACAGCCTCAGCAACAAAACTTTCTAGTGACGTGTGACTGAAATTTTGAACAGGGATCCCTAAACTGGCTTTAAACACCAGACTGAATTTTTGCCCAAAATACATTTGACTCCCCCCCCCCCCCCAAAAAAAAAAAAAAAAATCATAGTCTATCAGACTCAAGTTAACTTACAGTCAGTTTAAGTGACCAAATGGCATGGATTGAACCAAATACAGAAGATACAAGTCTTTTAAGAACGAAAAAAAGTCAGGCATGAAAGTGAAGTTGAACAGAGTTCTTATCAAACATGGTTAGAGATCTACATGTACTTTGACTTTGTCCCCCAAGCACAGCTTTAGCCCTAGCCAAGTCTACATCTACTCAAGATACACTATCCTTCAGACTTCAGTTTATGGAATAAAATTTCCACAAATATTCAGAGTTCAAAACAGTAAACCTCGTGTAACATTAATGAATTTATATCAGCACTAATGTTGGTCTACATATCTTATCAAAATCATCGACATCGTAGAATCCCACCACACAGTCACAGTTTCCAAATCTAACGTTAACCGTAGTCTCGCAGACTACGTTAAATCCAAGTCCAAGTTGGACTAACGAATACGCTTGTGTGCAGCATACAGATGATCAACATGAGGAAAAGCTTATGCAGTATAGTCTATCATCATTCAAAGAGTTTATTAATATAACGTTAGATCTGTTTAGATCTTCTTAGATCCAACTTGTTTGCATGTATTGAATTTTTGACGCTGTCGAAATAGCCACCGCGCCTGTGGCTGGAACTGACCCGTGACTGCCCGTGTAGCTGTCATGAGCCGCAGCGTGTGAAGACAGCGATCTCCGTGTCAAATTACATGTCGACGATAAATTTAGAACTGTAATTTCGAGAGAAAATTGTTTCAATCCTTTTTCAACCTAACTCCTGTGAATTCTTTCGTATTAAATGTAGATAAATTGTCATAGATCACCTAGAATTGTACAAGTTATTTTTATTAGTAAACTAAATGTACGAAATTTAATGATAATTTGAGCTCTACTCACCTTGTCCTTTTGAACTAATATCTCTCATTTCGTGCGGATGACGTCATTGCATATAATCTGCATAATTAATAGGTCTTGAATTGACGAAGTTGAGGTCAAGTAAATTTTAAGCGATATTATAAAACGGGTTCAAGAATGTAGCCAATCCTGATTGGTCAAATAACATCACGTGACCGTGCAAAAAAAAAGTGATAACGCACGGCGAGGGGACTAACGCACGGCTAATCCGGATCAAACACTAAGATTGTAAGAAAACACTAAAATTGTAGACCCGTTTTATAAAACTATTAATACATGGTTGTGAGTTCGTGCGTTAGTGCGATCCAGCAACACGCAGGTTTTTATCGTGGTGTCTAACACACTCGGCTACGCCTCGTGTGTTAGTACACCACGATAAAAACCTTTGTGTTGCCAGATCGCACTAACGCACTCCCAACCATGTACTAATAGTATACTATCGAATTATGTACATATTCAGGACCTAGTATCCAATCAAAGTTTCACAATAAACTGACACGCACAAGAAATATGAATAATGCAACGTATCGGGTGCTTATCGGGCTCTTCAAATGATCCGAAAGAGGCGGGGCCTAATTCCATTCGCGTAATGATTTCCGCACGTGCTGCTTTTCGTCTAGTAAATCTATAATACGTCTATGGTTAAGGCCATTGCATTTTATACATTTCAAAATTTTCTGCGCATGCGCGCGCGTCATCCACCACTATTTGAACGTCTGGGCAGACGATGTGAATTGACCAGTTTTATTTCCCTTGCAGCTTCTTCAATGTGGTTATGTTATGACTTTCTATTATACAGATAATAGCATAATTTTTGTGTCGGAATTTTACAAAATGGTGCCTAGATGACGTCACGTTGCTATGACTGTGTTGAATATGTACAAGTGCCGAGACAATAAGCATATCTACCATCCTACCGAATTTGGAGATATTGTAGAACAAAAGTGGGTAAAAATAAAAATAAAGAATAAAGAAAGAAGATTTCTTACAAAAACATGAGGTGGTCTGTACTTGAAGTATGATTTCCAGAATATTTTCTTAAACGCGCGCATTGTTGATCAATTGCAATTGGTGCGTGCATTAATACCATCAGTACACGCACGCGCGCAACAATACACACATGTTAGCGCATGCGCACATAAGTGTCATAATGATTTAGGATTGATTTTTCATGTGTTTCAGAAAAACATTGTTAATCATTTCCAATGTCTGAGGCGTGAACACTTCTCATTTCTTGACTGCTCTACAGCTCACCTGTATAGTTGTACTTGTTCAACTCTAGTTATTACTATTATTATTAGTAGTAGTAGTAGTAGTAGTAGTAGTAACTCCAAATTGAAAAAAAAATAAGCGGAAATATTTTTAAACAAATGTAAACTGGAAAAGGCGGCGATCGGGGGTTCCCTCTGGAATTTTTTTTCAGAGTGGGGGTTTGTTTACTCAACCCCTGGAAATTTCGTGATAAAAATGAAAAATCAAAAAAATTTAGTTGATAATGAATAGTCAAGTCTACATCACAACATTTATAGACTCTAGAGGTCTAGTACTCTAGAAAGCAAAATTGCACTAAGATGAAAAAAAAAATCTCACTCGGTTGCTATGTTTCCTCGCATATTAGTGACAAATATAGTTTAACATTAGATACTGTTGAAGATCTGTCATATGAACTGGCAAATCTATTGATTGTGAACAAGTGCTAGAGAATACGAATTCTCTTAAAGGTTCACCGCAAAAGTCAGGCGGGATTAGGGAACACCTTTTTCTGGAAAATTGTCGAGGGGTCGACTCCCCCCCCCCCCCCCCCCCCACCTGAATTTTAGAAAACCCGCTTTAAAAAATGTATAAGACAATATTGTGCAAAAGAAAAAAAAAACCTCGGTCTTTATGAATAGATAATAACTTATAAAAATCAACAAGAATGCATGGTTTATATTTTTCAAAATGCAAAATTTATAGTCACACTTATTAGGGTCCGTCAAATACTTCCCCTCTTTGTTGCTACGCTTCTCTGCCCGTCGCATCTACCCCACCCCCGGTCGTGACAAGAAATCGCCTCCCCTGGAAGTTGATGTCGTTCAGAGATTTCAGAGCTCTAACCTTTCTTTTGAATTAGTTGCATCTGTAATGACGGCTGTAAACCCTGTATGTTACATGTTCAGTGTTTATTTTTAAGAAGTTAAATGTTTCCAAGAAAAACATTATATCCCATAGAAACATTATTAACTTGGGTCACCAGAGGAGTTTAAAAGTAAATATTGACTAATCCATCCGATACCCTGAAAGCCTTTTTATAAAAAATGTGCACTTTGAATACACATTTGTCTGAAGAGTCTACCTTCTGATGCACAAATATGTTTCAGTAAAGGCCACCGCACACCTTCGGTCTGCGATTCGATTTGTGAAATAAATCGCTAAATGAAATCTACCCTATTCAGGTTCTAAAAAGTAATATGAATACTAATCATAGGGTTTTGGTCAGCTGTCAGCTTTCTACAGGGAATAAGAACAAATTTAGTTTTAAATCGTAGGCAGTCGTATGATTTTTGTGACGTCACTACGACTCGGAGCCGATCTGGCCATTCCAACGACTAGAAAACTCGGAAAATGCCGTATTATCGATTTTACTATCTGTATGACTATTCAGACCCTCAATCAAAAATATTTTTCGTTTTTAAATGATTTGTCAAATGATATTACATTTTCTTCTGACATCGGATCGCAGACCGATCGTAAGGTGTGCGGTGGCCTTAAGGGGCTTGCAATAAGCCTGTTCGTAATTAGTACGTGGTACAGATGACCCTGAAATGACCCCAATTTGAACGCGCATTTGTTTTTGTGGAAGCACTACTTCTTTAACATGTAAAATCATACTGGTGCGCGCATCGTGGTGCTTAAAAAATACAGCGGCTCATTGTGATGGTCGAAAAGTACCCAAATGGTTGGCACTAGGGCACTACTATGACTACGTCAAGTGAATTTCAGTGTATTTTGAAAAGTCACTTTTTCTTCCGTAGTATGTTAGTGTTTCTTAATTTTTCCTTAAAATAAAACGTTTCGAAGCTCTTCAAACAATATTGTCTCTAACGTCATTTTTTCATTGGCTAATGTAGGATACACCTGCACAAACATGTTCAAATATTTTTCATTTTCTCTCTCCCCAATTTCTTTTTTTTACAAAAATCCACTGACTCATAACATGGAAATATAGATCTGTGATCCACTCTCATACAAACCTCCACT
This sequence comes from Heliocidaris tuberculata, assembly GCA_025618425.1. Taxonomy (NCBI): domain Eukaryota; kingdom Metazoa; phylum Echinodermata; class Echinoidea; order Camarodonta; family Echinometridae; genus Heliocidaris; species Heliocidaris tuberculata. The sequence continues at coordinate 9,289,481 of CM046844.1, read as the reverse complement.
TCTTTATCATGCAGGTCCATAAACACCCTATGCATAAATCTGATAAGAAAAAAGCACATTTTGGGAAATGCAATATCAAAGAAGGTGGTATGAATGAAGTAATCATTCATTCATTCATTCATTCATTCATTCATTCACCTTCATTCATTGATCCATATTTCAAAAATACAGAAAATTGGCTTCCACTGGCATAAGAAAAACAGTATACATAATAATATAACAATTTATATGCATACATCATATAAACATATACATACACAAGTACAGATAATGAAAGGAATAAAAAAAGAAAGTGGAGGAGAGAAAAAGAAATGTAACAGAGTGATTATCGAACTACCATAAATACAAATACAATATACCCCGAAGGAACAAGATATACGGGCTGAAAAGAGAGTAAAATGAGGAATCACATTGCACTTGGAAGGAGATACAAGGATAAAGGAAATGAAAAAGGAAGAGAAAATGGAGAAGGTCGAGAAAATGGAAGCGGAAAGAGATGAGAGGGTGTAGAGAGAGAGAGAGAGAGAAGGAAAGAGCATTAGATAGAGTGGGAGAGAAGGAAAAAGAGAGAGGGGCGACAGAAGAGGAGAGCTAGCTGAGAGAGAGATAGAGAGAAAAACATGTAAAGAGACTACCGCATGATTTAAAAAATGAACACTGCAACTACACTGATACGTAAGTGGCACATTGAAAAATAAATTTAAAAAAAAAAATCGGCTATATGCATTTTACATTGCACGCAAACTCTACTTGAAATTGATAGTGTGGAGCAGTTGTATTTATTCCAAATGATCGATGAACAAGCGTAGTCCTACAAACATCGTTGGATCAAAGTAAAGTACATGTATTACATGTTAACAAAACTCCCTTTAACAATTTGTTGATAAAGTTCCATACTAAACATTTCTTTAAAGGATACCCCTGCTTGAAAGTCTTGAGACGTTCCAGAATTTCTCCTTAATACTCCCATTTCTGAAATTTTAGAAATGTTTACAATTTTATGTATCATAAACGGTGTTAAGAGAAAATCCAGCATCATGTTAAAAAAAAAACCCTGATAATATCCTCCTTTCTCAACCTGTAAAACGATGCTGGGTATCTCCAACATAGTTGGGGCTCATAACTTGAAGTCAGAGTTTTCGATGGTTGAAAAAAAATTGCTGTCAAAACTTTGGTACATTCAATGATGTGATTGACATGACTGTGTCATTTTTGCAAAGCGCAGACAATAAGCTTAAAGACCATCTCTGAACTGAAAAATGAAATGGATAAATCATATATCAAACTAAAGCTTATGAGCCATAGAATACAGTAATTACTACTATTTACTCACAACGTGTCATGCAGAGGAGAAATAATTGTTTGAAAGCTTAAATTCAAGAGCATCAAAACCCGGAAATAATCTCACGAAAAACAGAAGACGACTTGATGACGTCATCATATATAGAGGCTATCTAGGCCACCGGTTGCTTCTTCACGTGTGTTAACGTGCTGTCAACATGGTAGGCCTATGTATATTACTTTGTTTTTTCGTTATAGAGTCTTACATTCAAATATTTCAACAAGTTACAAATAAATATCGAATAGCTCTATTGTTTCATTGAATCCTTATTAGTAAATTAGCTAAATCAATGTGAAATAAACTTATCAGATTCTCTGAGAAATGAGATGTTTATTATGACTCCGAGGCTACCATAAGTCGATCTGCGGTAAATATACGGCAATTGCAGTAGGATGGGGGTCGTGTGTCCGGACACTCTTTTGCTTTTGGATTTAACAAAATATATTAACTAAATGGCACCGACCATCATGAACATTAAATGTGCTTTTAAAAATATTGTCAAACATAATTCTCAACCGATTTGTAAAATATAACTTGTAAACTTCTTCAAAATCAAATTTTGTCCGGATACACAACCTGTCGGGACACACAACATCTGGGAGCTGGGTACTGTAGTACGGGCCAGCCTGTGCCGGTACGCCGGCTTGCAAAGACATGGTAATATGGTACATGTTTACTCGATGCGAGCGATATTTTATATAGATCGAGTCTACTGTTACTCAGGGGCGGCGCTACAGGGGGGGGGGGCGACCGCCCCCCCCCCCCCTATGATTTTTTGAAAAAAAAGAAGTGAAAAAAGAGAAAAAAAAAGAAGAAGAAAGAAGAAAAGGGGAAGAAAAGGAAGAAAGAAGAAAGAGGAGTATTAAAAAGAGAGGTCTTAAACATATAACTCTTTATTACCCCTGTTATTTAATGGAGAAAAAAATATGACGTCATCTTTAGGTCGTCTTGCCCCTCCTATCAAAATACCCTGGCGCCGCCCCTGCTGTTACTATACCGTTTAGCGGACTTCTGAAAACTCTACTATTATCAAATTCACTCCCTTTAATTTTCAGATTTAGGGTATAGTTGTAGAATTGTAGGATTTGTAGAAACTTTCATAAACTTTCTCAAATTTTCTCAAACAATTACTCGCGCACAATTGTTATTTGCATGGCTGGCCGGTCGCGATGTACAATCGAGCTGGCTGCTCTACATACGATGACGTCATCACGACAGCGGCTTATTTGTCATCCGTTGACCCCGAAGTCAGAGGGGGCTGAAAATGAAGTCTTTATCTACTTATTGCACGATAACGATATGAAACATAAGTTTTATATGACTTTGTATGTTTTTGTATTCTACGTCCCATCAGCTTTCCATTGATATATACATGTAGTTGTATTTTCATCGGAGAAGGTCTTAATTATAACACACAGTTTGTAACAAGGGGTAAGATATTGGTCAATGAAAACCTGCAAAATGCAGTGATAATCACACTAACCACCTTCATATAATATGTATTGGCACAATTAAATTGAGATGTTAAGAAACTCAAGCTTGATCGATGATATAGCTGATGTTACCTTGTTATTACCATTCTCTTTGCTATCACTTGCAAGCTTCTTTTTTCCCCTTTCTAACGATGCCAGATTTGTTACGATGGTGTTATTTCAGGAGCATAGTACAGATGAATATGGGTGCGTGTCCGAAATGAAGTCCTGCAAAATACGTTGCTATCGTTTCCACTTTCGACCAAAGAGGTGCCAGCTTGTTGTAGGTGATGTACTTTTAACAATTTTCCCCACTACTAAACAGTGGGGGGGGGGGGGGGGTTAATGAGTAAACCATGATATCTTCATGTCTTGCTTTTATTATTTCTTATAGAGGGCATACTTTATTTTTTAAATTGTGATGGAGGATTGTATTTTCATTCTGGTGCAGAAATTACAAATTTTCTAAAAATCAGTTTAAGACTCGATATCAACGATGGAGCTACTATCTCAATGTATTGTTAAAGACCATGATGAATTTTAAATTTTGATGTTATTCATGGCTTAGAACCATCAAATAGTGTCTACCTTATAGACAATCATTTAAGAAATATCCATGCCAAAAGAAAATTATTAGTAAAAGTCACTGATTGATTTTTTAATGTCATCAATGATTTATGCTCACATTTGTAAATATTTGTTATTGTTATATAAATGAGGTCCCTCGTATGAAGGAAAAAGTAACTGTATTCAGGGCTCCCAACTCATGGAAATAGAGGGACAATAGCAATTTCCCCCATATTCAACAGTAGGATACTGCACATCCCAAAATCACATACAATTTGGGCATATATTGTAAATAAAAACCAACAGGCTTTAACATGATACCAAAGGCAATGATAAGAATGGTGTAAATAGTATGACAGTTTCAATCAAATCCGAAGAAGATATATTGTATAAGAGAATACACCTTTGACAGCAGAATTGCATTTGGCAAAAATAATAATAATAATAATGAAATAAAAATAGAAAATAAATAAGTTAATTTTTTTTAAACATTGCATTTTGCAGGATTTCACGGTAAGCTTATTTCCCGATTAGGGTATGATGATCGGTAATGATCGGAGGAAATTTACATCCGCATTAAAAAACTTGCCATCATTATGATCAGATATCGACATACTTTCTAATGGTACCAAATAAAATAATTCAGTAATCGGAGAATATTCACAATCAAATTCGATTTTTCTATTTGGCAGTTTAAGTTGATGCTCAACCTCATTCATGTGATCAACCGCGAGTCGGAGTTTGATGCTGGTTTTTTTTTTTTTTTTTTTTTTTTTTGGGGGGGGGGGGGGGTTGTCAATGCCACCTTTTGTCAGGAACGTTGCATAAAATCTAAGTACGTAACGAAAATGACCCATTAGTCTAAAGCATATGTTTATCAAATAGGTAAGACATCATTCATTTTCTTGTTATATCCTAGTTCCCGCACTAGTTTCTCCCACATTAGTTTTTGTCCATATTTATCTTCTGACCATCGAAAATACGGTTTATTCTTACTGAGGAACAGCCGAACCAGATATGGTAAATGGCCATCAGGAATGTCTCCCTTAAATATCAAAATAATCTTTTCTAGCTCTACCTCATTCATGTGATCAACCGCGAGACGTAGTTTTCCGATGAATGCATGATTTTCTACAGCTCGATCGCTCACGATCAGGATGCTTTTAAAACTTTGCTCGATGACTTCGGTGATGGCATCGATGTAGAACATTCCAAGAGGGAGATCGTCATCTCCACACACGATCCTGTTGAAATCAGGAAGCCTCTCTTCGATTCCGGGTTTCAATATCCCTCTCACCCACTGTTCGTCATCGTCGTCGAAGGCGAGATTGATGTCGTACTCGTAATCGAGCCTCTCGCGACCGTCATGATCCTCCTGTCTGCCAATAAACAATAGTTTGAGATGGAAGAATTTGTAGTTGATCAACCATCTCCGCTGGTAAGCAACAATACATACCATAGCACAGGTGACAATGACAAAGGCCGTGATGATGTAGACCCAGACCTTAGGTCCGCAGACCTCTGTGGGATCAAAGGCAAGGATGGGCTGATTCTTAAACGGTGACAGTGAAACAGACGAACAGTTCGTTTGCTCTGGATGGATGATGGACACAGCGGCTTTGTTTATCCAATCAACGAACCACCTTAACTCACAGTTACAGCTAAAAGGATTGTTCGAAACATCAAGTGTTTGCCTTGGTAGAACTGTTCCCTCTTCAATAGTGATTAGATGATTGTGAGATATATACAAATATGACAGGTGGGGGTTATTTGCAAAGACGTCTGAACCTAAATCTTTGATCTCGTTGCTTTTGATAGACACACCAACTAACGAACTGAGATTGGCTAGGTGTTGGGATGTCAATTCTGTTATGTGATTTTCATTAATGGACAGAGATTGTAAAGATGTAAGAATTCCAAATATATCCTTATCCAGGTAACTGATCTCAGAATTATCCATTTCAAGATTCGTGAGGTTAAGGAGACCTTTAAATGTACCCGGTAGTAATCTGTCCAGTTTGTTGCCTTTGAGGTAGAGACGTTCTAACGTTGATAAGGAGGACAGCACTGGAAGATCTTTAGTATGGGGGTCCCAGAAGCTGGAAGCCGTTAACCCCGATCCCTGCATTTTCAATCTTCGAAGGTTTGACAACCCTGTAAATAATTTATACGACAATGCGACTGATGTATAAGACATGTCTAATAATGTAAGTTCATTTAGATTAGTAAACGGACTGTATACCTGACCAAAATAAGATAGATGAGATAAAAAAAGTATTTGAAGATGGTTGTTGGATGCAAAAGCGTAGTCTTCAATTGTTGTTATTTGGTTGGAAGATATATTGAGAGTAGTGAGGTTGGTCATTCCAAAAAACGAGTTCTTATTGATACGCACAAGTCGGTTATACGATATGTCCAGGAACTTCAAGTTTGGCAGATTCCACCCTCCCCGCTGGGGCTTCACATCAGTTATTTTGCACCTTGCTAAATTGAGAGACGTTAGTGATGCTATACCAGCAAACTGCTTTGGGCTAAGCTCTGTCAAACGATTACTCTGTAGAATTAAGGAATGGAGTCGCGGGCTGAATGAAAACTTGTCCTTGGTTACAGTGGAAAGTAGGTTTCCAGTCAGGTCAAGAATTTCCAGAGACTCAAGTCCATCAAAGGAATCATTTAGTAAAGTCTTTATACCACACTGGTGGATATCAATTTTGATAAGACCGTTCAAGCCCCAGAAAGCACGAGATGGGATGGAGGGAATACGATTGCTTTGTAAATCCAAATAGGTTAAGTTAGGCAATACCTGGGTCTGATTCGATAAATGAGATAGGGGCACAATCACCGAAATTCCGTTTGATGCTACATGAAGCGTCTTTAAAGACGACATTCCCAGGAACGGTTGGACACTAAAATTACGGATATGATTACCTGTTAGGCTCATCTCTCGCACACCCCTAAGATGTTGGAACAAACCATTTTGTAGTGAGGTGATGTTGTTCTTCGTAAATTCCAACAGGTCAATTCTTGTATCCTTAAGAGGAAGAAATTCGTTTTCATGAAGGGATGAGAGTTTATTAATTTTTAATCCAAGCAAAGTCATATTTCTGCTTCTGAATCCTGTAAAATCTAGCCTTGACACAAAGTTATTTTGCAATCTTATTTGAGTCAGCGTGGATACTGAATTCAGTGCGTTTCCAGGGAAACCAACAAATCGATTTACGGAGAGATCAACAATTTGCAGCTTCTGATTCTGGGAGAATATGCCTGTTGGGAGAGATGTGAAATTGTTATGTGCAAGTGAGATCGAATAAAGCTCAGGCATAGCATGAAAGGCACCTATCTCGATGGTATTCATATCGTTTGACTGAAGATATAAGTACCTCAAACGTGGAAGGCCACTGAAAGATGTATTGGTCAGTTTCGTCAGTCGGTTATCATGCAGATCTAACACGGAGATGTCATCAGTGAGGTTAGTCGGTACCGCTGTCAGACCACGATGTGAACAAGTAGCTGTCAAACCTTGCATGGTTATTTTATAATGACACGGAGCTCCTTTTAATTCTGCAGCATCTCCTCCTGCGGAATCCATCGCAAATGAAGATGCTAGCACACCAGTAATCCATAGCAGTACAATGCTCTTCATTTTAATGATCAACATTGTTATCAGAAGGCAGAACAAAAAGGAACTTTTTGCTTTATTATTTTTTTTTTCAACTGGTATTTTTTGCAAAATTGACAGCGTTTTTTTTTTCTTATTCACAATTTACAAAAGAGGATGTCGTAATGTCTGAATATCAAAGTGTTCTTGTTCCTTGTGCCTCTACCGTTGTAAGTAAGTCCCCATAAGTTCATCTCCGGAACACTGAGCAATCGTTCTTAGCACATCCATTCTCTATGATCCCTAGTGAGTGTAGTTTTGTAACCTTCCACTTCGATGACTGCTACAGAACGCCCACTGCTGGTCGTAGTAGATGTGGCTTGACCCTCCCCATGTTTGTGTCATCGTCTACGGTTAGAATCTACAGAATAACGAATAAGAAAGAAAATACACGCATAAAAAATAAATCATATCAAAATACACCCACACACTTAGGCGAACAGACTGGTGTAAAAAATATGTCATTGTTTTGAGTGGCAACTATTCATAAAGAAAATTACTTTCGCATTTATTCAGGCATCACTCTCTCCTTAGACCACGAACCAGTTTCAGCTGCTATTTCTATACCATTTTGCAATATATTATGTCCTAGAAATCTCAAAATATGCTAATTTTAAAGTGGAAGTTATAACAAGTCGCGTTTGTGCAGAAAAGTCGGAATTTCATGAATAATTCTACTATCTCGTGAGAAATGTTAAAACAGAACTTCATTGCTGTTTCACATGATAGATATCCTATGAATTTCATATTATACCTGACAGAAAAAAAAACTCTTGCTCATTCACGAGAGTGATCAATGCTAGCACGTCATTAAAATGAATGACCTTGTAAATGACATTCTAGTCGCCAATGGCAAGAGCAGATCCAGGATTTCTAGAAGTAAGAGATACAATTCATTTAAACCAAAATTTCTACCATGATCCCCATAACAATATGATTTTCAAAAGTCCTGCTATCCACGCTGGGCGGGGGTGGTGGTGGGGGCGCTTCGGTTAGGCCTTCCGTATCCATATACGTAGGGGGAGGGGTAATTAAATGAATAACCTCATTTAAGAGAATGTTACTCTTGTTTGTGGAAGTGAAAAGATACAAAGCAAAGCACTGAAATTTGCTAGGCCTATGCCTTGTGAGCTTCGCGAAAAGTACTTGATTTCAATGCAGTATTGTATGTTATATTCCAATATGATTGCTACATCGATCAGTGGCTCTCAATTTTGTATGATGATCAAGATGCTTGTTATGAGGGATATAGGGTCGAATAACTGAAGAATGCCTTTGATGGTAATGTCATGTGTTGTGGATACAAGCAGTCACATGTTGTCAGATTTCTATGAGAAATAATAGCTAGTGAATTACATTTGTATTTAACACAATAAAAACTATTTCGAAAAATGAACTCAAGGCAATTTCAATAGCCCAGTCCAGGGGCGGATCTAGCTTTTTATAAAGGGGGGGGGGGTTGGGGGCGGTATGCGAGGGAGCGTAGCGACCGAGCCCGAGCGAGCGGAGAATTTTTTAAAATCTGTGTGTGAAAATGGCGTTTTCTTGCATCTAAAACACCACTATTTTTGGTATAGAGGTCATTGCCAAATTAACCCCCCCCCCAAGATAAAAAAAAAATGGTCCCCGGATTTTTTTTTTTTTTTTTTGGGGGGGGGAACCCCCCCCCCCCACCCCCCCCCCCCCCCCTCTAGATCCGCTTCTGCAGTCTATCACCTTTAGAAATGTGCGAACATTATTATGGTGTATTACGTAATCCGAACCTGATTTCTATGGGCAGTACAATAGGCCTTTGAAATTGTCCTTGAGTTTATTTTTCGAAAGTAGTTTTTATCGTGTTTTTAATACATGTTGATGGGAAAATTTCGCAAAGGAAAGCAGACAAAAATTCAGTTGGCTCCATTATTGTTGAATCTCATCGGCAAGAATAGAATAGCTGTCTGCTTTACTAGTAGTTTATCTCAATGTTGACATAACTTTGCCTCGTTATACTACATCCGTTTGGAAATGATTTATATAGACAAAAGTGGCTTCAGTTGTTGTTGAATCTCCTTTGTAAAAATAATTCTCAATTTCGGTGTTTTCTTTTTCTTAGTTATCATCCTGTTCTATCATCTTGGATCCTTTATTAGTGATGTTGTATATCGAACAGCTCTGTAATACAAGCAACATGAAGCACCAGTGCTGTAGCGTGCGTCAAGACATTGGGGAGGCACCGTCGTTATGGAGAGGGGGGGGGGCACGTCTTACTGAAAGGATGAAATGCGAGGTAACAAGTGACATGAAAAGGATTAGGGAAAGGCGTGGGGTCGTGTCATCTTCTATTAACATGATAAACGTTCTCTATTTCATTTCTATCTTTCCTTTTCTCCTTTTTAAGTATTTTTCCCCTTTTTAGCAATTCTACTGGGAGGGGGCACGTGTTCCCTATGCCCCTGTAGCTACGCCACTCGATTGTCTATTGTTTGGTATTATTTTGGATACCGTATCTAAAGTGATCATCATGCATAGATCCGAATGGACTGCAAGTATATCCGGCTCAGATAACAGACCGACATGATGGATTATAAACTGGGCGCAGGGATGGCCTAAAATGGCATTCTGAAAATAACACCGGTGAGTCATCACCAGCAATAAAACCATTGGGTACTCTGACATCCCGGGGGGAATGGGGGTATATATCCCCCCCCCCCCCCAATTTTAAGTGGAGGGATGGCCTGTATTATCATCCCCCCATAATTTTTGATAAAAATAAATAAGAATTATGATACATTAACTTAAAACTAATAATTATCCAAACTCAATTATGTTTGATCTTGAAATACCATTACATTCTTTAATGATCAGAAGTAAGGAAATAGGAAATGCCATAATTCCAATGCAAAAATATCGAAGAAAATCGTTCGCTCCCATTCTTATTCTCAATTAAGGGGTTCCGTCCATTGGTGTAGATCCGTGCATTCCTTATTTTCATTAAAAACCATTTTGGGATGCTCTAAAATGCAAAATGCAACCCTAACCCTAACCCTATCCCTGGTGTGGGAGGGGGATATCCCCTCCCACACCCTCCTCACCGGTCACCCCCCCCCCCCCCCCCCCCCCCCCCCCATCGTGAACTCGGATCGACACTCCTGCCGATGACAATTGCTCCGGGTTTCTTTTCGTCACAGATTCACTTTTAGGGTAAGGTTTAGAGTTATGATTGCATGTAGGTATAGTGTTTGGTCAAGGGTTGATGTTTAGGGTTCGGTTTGTGTACGACATTGGAAGGGAGCAATTGTCACCGAGAATATAATTTTGAACAACTCACCATAGATGATCTGGCCAGTGATGTATATAGTGGCGTATCCAGAGAGTGATAAACAAGGGGGCGGATCACTCTCCAGAGAAGTGGGGGTGTGGGGTGAATGTTCCTGGACAGCCCGGCTGGACTCAAAATTGGTACTGCAAGTAGTATTGATTTCTTTTTCTTTCTTTCTTAATTCCCTGCCACAGCACTAGCCTCCTTTGGCAAGCATTAATATTCATGTGCCCAAGGAGATGGGAGGTTTACCATCTCCCTGATACGCCACACTCGACCCAGGTGTAGTAAGTAGGTACCTGGTAGGATTTATTCTTTGAATGCATTTATACGGTTGCAGTGCTAAAGCCGGGGTAATTTATGTAGGACCCTCAGGGAGAACATTATAGATATACTGACTGCTATGAGAGGCACAGCAGGATGTAAGGTCCCCGAGAGCCTATAGAAACAACTGTGCCTCGAATATTGAAGCAGCATTATCTTTTATATACCGCACAAAGCCAGGTAAGAGTCAAAGAATACATGTGCGACTTACCAGTCACGGGGTCCTCACATTTGAAAATCATCATCAAACTGTTAATAAACTAAAAAAATCGGAGATGAATCGAGATAGGAGATCGCCGGTCTTCTGCGCAAAGTAAAATAAATTCAGCAATCAAATCGCAATGCGATTATGGTATCTGCGCTCGCGCTCGCACAAAGTAATTTTTACACGTAAACCAATGGGGATCGCAGCAAAATTTAACTATGCCCGTGGGCACAGTTCATTTTCGCGGGCATGGTTAAAAACACGACTTCACTTTCAACCAATCAGATGACAGGATTAGGAAAGATTCTTAAAGAAAGGTATATAATATTTACTATTGACGAGGCTCTCCTTGGTAAAACAAAACAAAACTTATGATAATTATATGCCGGCTTTGTCCTACGCTGGATACGCCATTGTGCGCTTTATGGACATAGAAGAGGTTGGGTCTGGAATATATACCGTATTATAGTCATGGCAGAGTGTGAGAAAGAAGAAGTGATTAAAGAGAGGCAGAGTGAGTGACTGAGAGAGATCGAGAGAGGGGGGCAGACAGAGACAGAGAGAGACAGAGAAAGAGAGGGAGAAAACAAACTGGGAAATGGAGGGATGAAGAGAGTGAAAGAGAGAAAGAGAGAAAGGAAAAAAAAAGATAAAGAGTGAGAGAGAGGAAAATAAGGGGTGATAGTTATAATAATGAATAATAACTGGGTCGTATTTACCCAGGGTAGCCACATCGGTATTGATACTGCTCTTCCTGCAGGCCCTGCAATTATTATTACCCAGCTTTGCCAGGTACACATTTATATCTGGGTCAAGTGGAACAAATTATTGTTGGCAAAACACCTTGTCCAAGGGTGTAAGCACCGAGCGAGGATCGAAGCCGTGACCTCTTGTTTGAGAATCAAGAGCCTTCACCAATATACCACAGTACTCACACAGAGATAAAATACGTATAAAGAGAAGGGGAAAGAAACCGAGGATAGATAGAGAAAGCGAGAGATAAAGAGGGGATAACAAGAAAGAAAGAGAGAGAGAAAGAAAGAAAGAGAGGGAGAGAGAAAGAGAAACAGAGAGGGAGAGATTGAGATGGCAAGGAGAGGGGCTAGGAGAGAGGTCAAATAAAATCAAGATACCAAAGAATGAATACGCTTATTCAATTTAGATTTTTAAAAAGTGCAACATATTAGTATACGGAAAACTATGTTTGTCAAGAAATGCATAAACATTGGCAAAAAACCTTGGTTAACTTTGTGCCAATTACCAAACCATATTTCATACCAAATTCCAGGGACGTTCCACTTAACCTGTAATTAGGTAAACCGCATTCTCTCTCACAGTTGATGAATATATTTGAATACAAAGACTGTATTCTGAAGCATCTTTCAATGATGATGCTAGGGATTGTACTTTTGAAACTAATGCTTATTGGCAGTGCCAACACGTTCAGTGCTAACATAATAATCATACAGGAAGTCATGACCGTGCCATAGGAAGTGGTATTATGGAGGTGGACTTCTTCTTCCTCCTCCTCTTCCTCTTCCTCTTCCTCTTCTTCTTTTTCTTCTTCTTCTTCTTCTTCTTCTTCTTCTTCTTCTTCTTCTTCTTCTTCTTCTTCTTCTTCTTCTTCTTCTTCTCTCTCACTCTTTCTCTTTCTCTCTCTTTCTCTCGCTCTTTCCTTACATTATAGGGGTAGGGGCAGAATTTTGCCTGCCGGGGGGGGGGGGGTGGGAATGACACCCCTGGCCTTCCCCGAATAGTAATCTCTCAGTTGCCGATTTTGCGAGAGTGCGAAGCGGGCGAGCAAACATTGACACTTTGTTATCGTGGCAATACAATTTTTTAAATCAAAATATACCAAATAAGATATGAAAATAGACCGCCTCACCATGCTCACTGCCCGAAAAAAAAGGAATGAATAACGGAGAGAGTCTCTGAAACTCTTTTTGTTATTCGTTCTATCTTGACAACAGACACTGCACTTTAACAATTCCCTTCTTCTCCATCCACTGCAGTATATTGAAGAAGTTACTAGGCAAACTTAGTAACTCCTTTGTATGATAATGCCATCTATCCGATATTTATACTCAGATATTGACACTGGCTCGCATTATACAACTCCTCCCACGTGAATACATTCTTTGTTATTCTTATAACGTTTATCTCGCCATTCAAAAACGATAAAATAAATAGAGCTTATTCTTGCTGCTCTCCGAGACATACAGCTGAAAAAAAAGAATGACATTGCACTAAATTGAGGTTAATATATTCAAACGATTTTTGTGTTTGTACAAAGTAAATAATTATGTCTGAACTAGGACGTGCCGTCCGCCACTAAAAAAAAAAAAAAAAAAAAAAATGATTTGTCGCGTCTAAGAGAGAGACAGGCTAAAGTCTTCCCCCACGAAAGTCATAATGCAACCATGAGGAGGAAAACCAAACCCATAAGATATTTAGAAATAAGATATTAATGTAAGATTTTGCGATAAGATATTGTTTTTGCCCAGTAGTCACAGTGCTCGGTTTTATTTTCTTTGCCTTTTCCCCTTTTTTCCTTATGGGGGTGGGTGTGGGGTGTGGGTGTGGGAGTATAATTTACACAAAACGTCTTGCTTCTCTTAATACAGCTTTCATCATCATGATCACAGAAAATGTAGTCGTACACTATTGACTGATCAGGTTCATGTGTCCAGGGACGGAGCTCATATTCCTAAAAGCTTAATGCATTGTAATCTGCATGTATTCTTCACTGTACCATGCAGGTCTAATAAAGGTGACTAAATTATTGGAGGCCACAACAGTCTAGAGTGATTTTGTTTCACTGTCCATTTTATGCAATGCAAATGGCTGACAATATATTCAATTGCAGTGCAGTATGAGTATTACATGTCTTATTTTTTTTAAAAGAATTAATAGAAATATTAGGTAATTACTACAATGCCCAGTATAAGTTAAAGGCTTGCCAACATCATTATAGTTAATATTAATAGCTTTGCATTGGGAGTTATTTATTCCCTTTGAGAGAAAAGTTTTAGCTTGATATTGGCCTTGGCTCATTGGTTTCCATTTCATATTCGCCTTAAAAATCTAAATTTATTCATCGTTTTATCGTTTACAAACCCCCTTTTTTATACGCTCAAGTATATCAATTAAGATTTAGTTGTTATCTCTAAATAAATAATGACATAAATGTAAACATGTGACTGAAACTGTACACTTGCTCTTTGTCGGAGATAGATTTTAGTTAGTTTGTTTTCATGCGTTCAATTATATTAATTAAGAGGTAGTAGTTATCTCTAAATACACATTGATATCAATGTAAATATCTGAATGAGAGACCGGACTAGAACGGATATCTTTTTGAGATAGAAGGTTATATCGTTTAATGATTTGCCATTTTTGTATGTGTTCAATCACATCAATTAAGAGGAAACAATTTCCTGTCAATATATCTTTTATATTGATATAAATGTAATTATCTGAATGGGACTATAGACACGTTATCTGATTGAGATAGATGTATATCTACATCGTTTAATGATTTACAAATTCATTTTTCTTTGTATTAAATTGCATTGATTAAGGTGCACTAATTACTTCTAATTATATATTGATACCAATGTAAATATCTGAATGAAACTGTAGATAGGCTTTCTTTCTGAGATAGATGTTTATATCGCTAAATGGTTTGCACACTGTTTTTTTTTTTTTTTTTTTGCGTTCAGTTACTTTAATAAAGGTGCAATAATTACCTCTAAATACATAGTGCTGAAACCATGAAGCTACAAACCAATGCTGAAACTGACCCGTTATAGGTATTCTCATATTATAATGCAGCCTGTAATTATTTTTCAATGAAGTGGTTATCAACGGAAAGTACATCAAGTGGATGTATCCGGTATGAGAATCGTTAAAGTACACATTCAAAGAAAATCACAAATATGATAAATAATGTATCACTAGAAACTGGCAAGTTAACAGATAGCAATCGTATCAGTTTAAAGTCAACTACATATCAGGTAATTAAACAATAATACAAATAAAACTACCTCCCAGCATCTGCGATATACGAGCGCTTCGCCAAAAAAATAACAATGTTTCAATGACGTCAATAAAGGGAACAATCCTGTCCAAGCAGACGACGTCCCATAAAGAATGAACATAAGTGCAGTGCAGTTATTTCTCAAATTATAAAGAATTTAGTGTATTCAAATGTGCCCATATTTCACACCATTCTAAAATGGGAATGAAACAGATTCTGATTACTGAAATCTTTTGTTTGTAAATATATAGGATGAGGGTTAATGAACAATCAAAGAAACCACACTTTCAAATTGAAAAGCCCGCTGAATGATTGCAAGGACGGTATTCATCCCTCATTCAACGCCGAACGTCCAGCGGTGTATGCAGCTGTGAATGCAATGGCGTCTATTTTGTTTACAAGCAACTGATTCCTTTATTCTTGTAACGCTTCATTTTCCATCCAAATAAACCCATGCACGGGGTTTAGAGTGAGGCAATATATGTATTAAACATAATAGACTAATGCTAGTGAAGTGAAATAACTGAAGAGAAGATGACAAAACAGGCACTGAAAATATGTGAGATGTTATGGGACATCGTCTGCTTGTGCAATTAACGTCCTGTCTTTGACGTCACACATTTCAGCGGCTTTCGGAGAGCTGTTCAGGTGCTATGTCGGGGCTGTATTTTAGCAATTTGTAATTGATAATAATCATTACTTCGAATGTTTGCAAGCGTCGAATTTTGACAAACTTGTCCGGTCTAACCTTCACCTACGCAATAATGAAACTTAAGTCAGTTTTAAAAATCAATGAATATCTACTTTAAACTGTCAGTTATTTTCCGCTTTTGGCAGCAAGTGAAAGCCTGCATTGGATAGAGATTTGATGGGGGGGGGGGGGTAAAATACTATCTCGCCCTTGCATGCCCAAATTGGTAGAATATTGACATTTCTCTTGCAATATTACAGGTAGCCCTCTCAAAAGCTGTGTTTTATTATATTATTAAAATCTTATCAGTAGATCTTATAGTAATAATAAACTATCCCCTGTTGTGTTATTTGCCGCTTCGTAGTATGATCAGCTCTTACCATTTTTGTCCTTGAATGATTGAACATGTGTCAAAGCATCAGTCACACCGCGAAACTGACTCCAAACCAGCCTATATATTCTCGGCCATTCGTGGTAATTAATTTTTCATTCGACCTGATATAGGTCTCATCGGTGTGAACTTGAGTATGATCACTACGATATCTTATGCATTCATCTCAATCGAGTATTTCATCACGAGTCTTAAATGGAACATAAATCACCGATGCATGCAGTTCTCAGGGTTAGCAAGAGAGGCTACCCCAGGGACGGCGATTTCATGCTATAACCGGGGGGGGGGGGGATGACATTCGAGGAAGTTCGAAAAAGCTACGAGGGCATTCCAGACAATAGGCCTATTAGCAGTATTTGGCAGTATAAAGATAATGCATTTATGCGACGTCCCTAGTAAATTATATTTTTGCGTAGATCGCGTAGATCGAGGGAGAAAATTGTGTTTTATCATTATTTTTTTTATTTTTTTTTATTTTTTTTTACTTTCGAACTTTTGAATTTTAAATCACTTGTGATCACACAGGCAATTTGAAATCTAATTTTGATATCCATAAATTTTCTGTTTTGTCTTAATGCGGTTAGGCATCGTTGAATCCTCATTTTCTTTTACAATTTTTAGCATTTTTGTTGTTGTTGTTGTTTTGTGGAGGGGGCACATTTTACAGGGAGAGGTGTCCCCCTTAAATCGTAATCCTGCATTTGCGTTCTACGGTATAGTTCCTGTAAACACACACTGAAATCTCTGCCCATGTAATACGTT
Source organism: Heliocidaris tuberculata (assembly GCA_025618425.1). NCBI lineage: Eukaryota > Metazoa > Echinodermata > Echinoidea > Camarodonta > Echinometridae > Heliocidaris > Heliocidaris tuberculata. The sequence goes on along the minus strand of CM046844.1, from coordinate 9,272,729 downwards.
CAGTGTTAAGATCTGGTGTTTAAAGTTAAAGCATAATTTGGGAGGGAGCGGACTTTGCCATTTTTTCTCGACATTCGCATCCTTCGCATCCTTCGTTCGCGTGCCCCGTGAAAACACACCTTTAGAAGTTTTCTCCGTTTTTGCTACTATATATACTCCTCCCCTCACTGACTGATGGACTATGATAGTAGTAGGCCATGTCATGGGGATACATGTCAAGATACCCAACTTAAACATTTCGATGACGTCTCGGTAAATTGTATAGTGTGAGGATTGATGAGACAGGAGACAGGGACGTATAGCTGAACTTCAACTTTATTAGATCAAGCTTTCGGCCTTCCCGGTCTTCTTCAGGTTCTGAAGATAATAATACAAACATGTCAAACAAGTATACACTATATATTTTTATTATTATTATTTGATCTAATAAAGTTGAGGTTCAGCTACGTCCCTGTCTCCTTTCTCATCAATCCTCACACACACACATACCCACACACACACACACACACCCATATATATATATATATATATATATATATATATATATATATGTATATATACATACATTCACTTTAGTTAGCGGTCTTTTACATTAAATTTCTGTACAATATTTCCGAGCTATGTTGTTATCATTCATTCATTAAGTTGCTTTAATAAACTTTAGCCATGAAGGTATATGCTGATATCAATATGCAAATGTATATTTTGTTATTAAATTGAATATAAAAACACACAATTATGTGTGTGTATATTGAAGTATATGCCATATATTTGTATTATCATCTTCAGAAACTGAAGAAGACCGGGAAGGCCGAAAGCTTGATCTAATAAAGTTGAAGTTCAGCTATATACGTCCTTGTCTCCTGTCTCATCAATCCCCTATCTCTCTCTCTCTCTCTCTCTCTCTCTCTATATATATATATATATATATATATATGTATATATATATATATATATATATATATATATATATATATATATATATATTTATTTATTATATGGTGCGATCAAGGTTCTGTGATAACTCTCACCACGCCTTTGTTCAACGCAAAATTGTTTGGAACCAGCAACCTTGACAGCTTGGCCGGTATGTCGACTTAGTTCGTTACTGCATTGTGAAAGGTGCAATTCAAGAAGCTGTGACATATATCATTACCAATTCCAATCAGAATCGGCACCCCTGATCGGATAAAATTTATTTATTCGCCTCCTTGAAATTACATAGACGCAAATTCACTACACAACCCCGAACTAACACTACATATCGAAACATTACTGACGCAGGTATCGCAAATTTAATTGAAAATCTACAATCAACAGATTGTATAATAAATGGTCAAATGTTTTTTACTCCACAGACACTAATGAATCGTACGAATTTTTCATGAATAAACTCACATCCTGTTTAGATACTCACATTCCGCTTATCACCCAGAAAAGACCAAATCACCAAAAAAAAAAAAAAAATCCAATACAACATTGGGTGACAAAGTCACGTTTAAGATATATTAACGGCAAAAATAATCTGTACTATAAATATATTACAAAACCAAGTGATACCTCGCGTAAGATTTATACTTCTTACAACAATATTCTAACCACTTTATTGCGTGTTTCCAAGAAAGAATACTACACTACACAATTAAACTTATACAAAAATGATATGAAAAACTCATGGAAAATTCTCAGTGGTGTACTACATAAAGATTAAAAAAAGCTCACAAATAACAAAAATCAGAAATGACAACACAATTACCGATAATGCCATTATTATTGCAGAAACATTTAACTAATATTTTTCACAAGTGGGGAACAATCTACCGCAACAGGTGCCTTCAAGCAACAAATCCTTTCATGATTTTCTTGATAATCCAAATCAGAACTCCATATTTTCTTCACCAACTAATGCAAGTGAAATAATCAATATTGTTAACAGTCTGCATGTTAGGAAAAGCGCCGGGTCCGACGGTATTCATAACTCCTTGCTAAAGAGAATAATTAGTGTGATCGTTGATCCCCTAGTAACACGATAAAAACTACTTTCGAAAAATAAACTCAATACAATTCGAATAGCCCTGTCTATCACCTTTAGAAATGTGCGAACATTACAATGGCGTATTACGTAATCCGAACAAGATTTCTATGGGCAGTACAATAGGCCTTTGAAATTGCCCTTGAGTTTATTTTTCGAAAGTAGTTTTTATCGTGTTTAGTGCATATTTTTAATCTTTCTCTTAATTAAGGACGGGTACCAGACAACATGAAAATCGCTAAAGTAATACCTATTTTCAAAAAGGAGACAAGGAATTTGTTACTAACTATCGACCCATATCTTTATTAACTTCTTTATCAAAAGTATTTGAGAAAATAGTCTATACGAGTACATCCGCTTTCCTCAAAAAACACAATATCCTGTCAAACTCTCAATTTGGGTTTCGCGAAAATTATAGTACTTCGTATGCAATTTCGTCCTTTATAAATAAAGTTGCTAATTCAATTGATCAATGTTTTCATACTGTTGGTATTTTCCTGGACTTCTCCAAGGCCTTCGATACCATTAACCATGAAATTCTTCTATATAAATTCTCATATTATGGCATTAGAGGAAAGGCCTTGGAGTGGTTCAGGAATTATCTCACAAACAGAGTACAATTCGTATCTATAGACAACCATTGTTCTAGTACGCTTCCGGTTAATTGGGGATAACCACAGGGTAGTATCCTAGGTCCTCTTCTGTTTATCATTTATATAAATGACATTCAGAAATCCTCGAATACTCTTTCATTTATTCTTTTTCCCGATGACTCCAACCTTTTCTTTTCTCATCCACATGCAAATGAACTTCTTAGAATACTAAACACAGAAATTATACAAGTAACAGATTGGATCAAGGCTAATAAACTATCTCTTAACCTGCAGAAAACCAATTATATGCTTTTTAGTAACAGAACTGATTATCTTCCCGGTAACATCATTTTGGATAACACTGTCCGCCAAAAAGTAACTACAACCAAATTCTTAGGAATTCTAATCGACAATAAACTAACTTGGAAACCGCATATTGACCACATATGCAAAACCATCTCCCGTAACATTGGAGTTATTAACAAACTGAAATATTTCTTTCCTTCTCCCACTCTACGCACATTGTATTACACTTTGATATTACCATATTAGTCCGGCAGATTGGTGAAATAATTGTGCACTTTTTCATAAAAGCATGAAATTTGGCATGTATGTAAAGTTTTTGATGCCGAATAATTCTGGATGTGGGCCAACAAAAATTCGGGCCCTGGGGCCCTTTGTGCCCATTTTTTTTTTTAAATGGCCCTCTCATGGTCTGCTCCCTTCAAAGTTGATGTAATCAAATCAAGTTTAATATAATGAAATGTTATGCGATATTTCACGGCCTCTAAAATCAGACAAATGCTTTAGATGCCCATTTTTCAAATAAAGGGCCATCCTATATATCAAAATATTATAAAGTCACTGATTTGTTGAATATAAATAAAATGCTTCTAATTGTGATTAGTTGGCATTACCTCTTTGAAATCAATAACACGATAAAAACTATTTTCGAAAAATCAACTCAATACAATTCGAATAGCCCTGTCTATCACCTTTAGAAATGTGCGAACATTACAATGGCGTATTACGTAATCCGAACTGGATTTCTATGGGCAGTACAATAGGCCTTTGAAATTGCCCTTGAGTTTATTTTTCGAAAGTAGTTTTTATCGTGTTCAATGAGATATGTGGCGCAGGTGCCCATTATGACCAAAATAGGCCCCAAAAGGCCCAAAAATAATATATCTGCAACCTAATTTTTTTTTTTAATCTTTGTTCCTAATTTTTAATGGTATAGACATCAATTTTGAACCGAGGTTATAGCAGGCCACATAGGCCCATCGATGGCCCATTCGAGACAATTAAATTTGATAGATTCCCTCACAGAGGTTGGCCAAATTCAAAAAATTCAAAATAGTTGCCATAGTGTTAAAATGCCTACTTGCATGTAACTTGACTTTGGGCTTTAAAGCAAAGCTATTTGCAAGCTGGTTATCACAGGCAGAATAGTTGGGTCACTTCGTTTCATCAAGAACGCCGTCACATTCAAAATGGCCTCCGTTGTGATTTAAGGTGTGACTATTGATATTTTAAAGTTAACGTTGTATCTGGAAGCTTTTAACATGTTTAACTTGGTATAAAAGTGTAGAATTTAGTACTGATATGCTGGAAATTTCTATAAACAGACAATATCAATCTAACATTTAAAACATGTTTCTCTTCTTATTGGAGAGTTAGACCCCGTTCTCACTCACTTTTGAAAGTGGTCTTAGTTAGACCGCTCCAGAGGAACGGGTCTTGAGGAACGGTTTGCTAGCGTTCACACTCCGAGCAGTTTTTCTCGCTCAAACCGCTCCACGATTCAAAGTGGCCTTGTTGCTATGGCAGCTCAGTTCAGCGGGTCAAATTTTTCGCGCGGAATACAAACTGATGTACCGTAGCGTGCCTGCCGGCTGACCGATCGATTGCTTTTGCTTTGTTTTGTGCGCGGAACGTCACTGGCTCACTTCCGGTTGAAGTACGCTTTCGTTCACATTGCACGTTTAGAGCGGTCCATACCGCTCTTAATAAGACCCGTTCCTCAAGACCACCTCCCCGAGGTGGTCTTCTGGAGCGGTCCAGAAGACCACTTCCTGGACCACTTTGACCGTTCACACTCACCTAAGAACCGTTCCTGAGGAACGGGTCTTAGATAGACCGCTCCAAAAGTCCACTTTCAAAGTGAGTGAGAACGGGGTCTTATTCATGAACAATTTACATCAATATTCTGATGAAGCAAAAAAATAGTCTTCTTTTACAAATAAATGTTATAATGCCAACATAAACCTATAATCAGATGCGAAACAAGTAAATGATAAAAATGCACTTTACTCTTTTTTTCATCTTCGTGGCCATATTGAAAAAAGACAAAAGTGATAATGTCCTTACGAAACAACCTAGACATCGTAAGAGTTTAAAAGATGCCAATTAATATCTGTATTCTTTATAAATATCCGCAACACCTATTAAAGGGCAATCCAAACTTTGTAATAAATTGATTTGTGTAAAATCAGAATAAAAGAGAAGCATAATGATGAAAGTTTAAAAGAAATGGGACCAAGAATAAGAATATCGATGTTTCAGCAATGAGATCACTATTTGAATCGCAAATTTGCAGTTCGGTCAGTCGATTGTGAGGTATTCCCGGTCAACGCTCGATTTTGTCGTACACCGTTAATTTTCCTTTTTCTCATAAGCCCTTTTTCCCTCAGGGCACTACTAAAAATGTATTTAAGTAATATTTTTTGAAAAATTTACATTTTAGTCAATGTGTGTGTTGGAACAAATGGGAGCTACATCACAGTGACATTACTGGTTCGGCCAATTTGAAATTCCTGTTTGTATAGGGATTACAACTTTCATATTGCTTGTCCGATTTCGTTCAAACTTTTTACAGTCTAATTCTCTGATTTTTCTGCTTTCTTCCAGAGCAACTTGCCATTAAGGTCGGATGTCCCTTTAAAGAAAGAGAGCCTGAATACATTATTCTATAGCATATTAACCATTTTGCATTTTGACGTTTTATACCAAAATGCAAAATTATCAGATGCAAATTACATTATGCAGTATTTTTCAATTTGATGGAAATCTTGGAAATGAAATTCCCCACTATTTAAAAATTTCACCAATATAAGATATAAATTTACCTTTGTTTCATTGTGTCTCGACCAAATACACAATTGTAACGCGCTTGTCTATTTTTGGAGAAAAAGTTCCAACATCCATAACCTTCTGCCTATAAGATATAAGCTTCAAGAAACAGCAAACTTAATGCAAATAACCATATCTTGAAACAGACCAGTGGTCATTTTTAATTTGACTGCCATCTTAATGAAAGGAAATGACCCTATACATTAGAGGTATTCTGCTTTATATAAAACATACTAAAGGAAATGACCCTATACATTAGAGGTATTCTGCTTTATATAAAACATACTACCTTGCCAATAGTTATACTTAAAGAGCCCAAACTCAAATTTATGCATATTCATACACTTCGGGGGCGGTGTTGAATCCTCTTGTGAGGGAAAGAATTGTCTTTGATGGGCCATCAATGGGCCCATGTGATTCCTAAAGTGGTATTTTCATATGACCTTGATTTCCAAATTAATGTCTACCATTTAAAATTTGAACAATTTTTTTGTTTTTAATCTTATTTTGCAGATAAATTTGGGGGGCATTTGGGGGACTTTTTTGTTATAATGGGCACCTGTGGCACCTATGTTGTTGATTTCAAAGACGTAATGTCGACTGATCACAATTAGAAGCATTTTGATTATATTCAACATAACAGTGACTTTGTGATATTTTGATATATATATAGCATGGCCCTCTATTTGAAAAATGGGCACCTAAAGCATTTGTTTGAATTTAGAGGCCGGGAAATACTACATGATATTTCATTATATCAAACTAAATTTGATTATATCAACTTTGAAGGGGAAAGACCCTGAGAGGGCCGTTTTTTTTAAATGGGCACAACGGGCCCCAGGGCCAGAATTTTTGTTGGCCCCATATCCAGAATTTCATGCTTTTATGAAAAAGTGCACAATTCCATCGATTTTCTGCACCAATCTGCTGGACTATATATAACTTATGGTATATTAGCATGGGGCTGTGCAATACAAGCACAACTGAACAGAATACTTCTTCTTCAAAAAAAAAGTACTTAGAATTATTTTTCATGCAAAATTTAGATCTCACACTGATATTTTATTTTTCGAAAATAACATCCTCAAGGTGAAGGACAATCATCATCCAACTAGGCCAGTTTATGTACAAATTAGGTAAAAATGAACGGTTCGAAAGAACAACACCATACATAAATATCCAACGAGACAAGGCAATGCTTACCACCTACCTCTAACAAGAACACTCTTTGCACAAAACACCTTTGTTTTTTCAGGTTCCATGTATTGGCACTCTTTAGATAAAGAAATTAAAGAATCCCCTAGTCTTAACATTTTTAAACGTAAACTTAAAAAATATCTGTTCAGCCTATACCCCCTTCAAACAGGTCAAGCTTAATACAAAAAAAAGAAAAAAAGAACATTCACCCTTTTTATGTTTTCCTGTGAACACGTGCCTAACGACCCTGTTCTTGTTCCTGCTCCCAACCTCTTTTCTTTTCCTTTCAATTTCCCGTCTATTCACTCTTCCTCTTTGTTTTCCTATAAACCTATGTTGGCATACCGTGAAATTTTTCTGTAACTTTCGCCACTTTATCCAAATTATTATAAATTTGTTTGACCAAGACCCTTTTACGTACTTAAGTCTTTGAGGCATGCATCATACAAGCATTGCTTTCTCAGCATGCCCGTTTCATTGTATATGTTAGGTCAATAATGATCGGTTTGTGTAAATTATTTTTTGTACTCTTCTTATAGTACCCTTTATTTTTGTTTGTTAGTTTGATATACTAAAGTTATTACATTGCTTTATGTTTAATCATTTGATCGATATGTATCATGTATAATTATTTTGAAACGGAAAATAAATCAAATCAAATCAAATCAAATCAAATCAAGACACTACCTCTTAGCATGATCAGAAGTACCCATACGAACATTCATATTGTCTTTCTAGTTTCAAACTTGCGATTGTGATGAAGGCACAAGGAATGTGTGATCCTGTCCATAATAGATTCTTTTAAAGTTTAGATTTCATGCCTTCATTTTTATTTCATTTTTTATTTTCATTTTTCAAAGTGACAACTGTATAGCAAACGATGCAAAAATAATTTAACAAAGAAAACCAAAGTGCAGAAACAGTTGAAGCTTAGTTATAAGAAAAGACAACAACAACAGTAAAGACTACATTAAAGTAATCAAAGTAATTAAATGAAAATGGCAATGAAAACATAGACCAGCAATGAAGGAGAGCTTATGGAAAACGCTGGTCCCTGGCAAAAGGTACATAATGATTTATGCAATACATATAAAAATTAAACTAAACAATCATGCATATGCCAAATATTTTTCTTTTTTAAACACCTGTTCTGATACTAGATCAAATGCAAAATGATGTAGATCAGAACCCCAAACCAAATTATTTACATATTTCGGTTACTTACAGCTCTGCTTTGGACAAAATGCAGCAGCTGGAGGCCTTGTAATTAACCTATTAACTGAAACCAGAGAAATCTGAAAACTTGCTTTCTGAGACTTACCACAATTGAATATTTGCCGAGGTCCATACAAAGACATATTGAGGAACTTATCCCATATAGCTGACACATATCTCGTTCTTCTGAGACGAGAGACGGACAATCATGATGTGATAGCAATGAACTATATTATGACAAAAACATGACCACTATAGAGCTGGTTGCTCAGCTACAGATAAGGAACCTGCACATCCGCTTTCCAGCCTGAGAATATATATGCTTGCCAAAACTGTACTCGATGGAATATCTCACACTGGTCATTATAATGAGTGGTCGAAGTTCTTTGTAAATCATCACACCTCTTACACGGGTTAATATATTACTTCAGACTGTTGTTTATTTTTCTTGTTTATTCAACTGCCAGACAGACTTTTGTTGCGTCAACTGCGGGGGAATTACAGGCCTATTGTTGGTGCATTGTGTAATATTTGACCTTTGTCGAAAGAGACTAATCTATGGATAATGGTAGGGGGGAAAGTCCATAAGTGACGTTTAGTTATTTGTTTTGTATTATGTTTACAATATTTCGTCTGTTCAGAGCCGAATGGTCGTGAGTTCATATTGACAGGGATTTAACGCCTTTATGGCTCTTAGCAAGATATATCAAATTTTAAACCACGCATTCATAGGCTAAGAAAGGATGGGATGGGGCGCCGAATTTACATCAGCCAGGGTGGCGCAGCACTGCAGTTGCAAGAGCCCCAAATCGAAAGGCAAAAATAAAAAAATTAAAAAGACAAGAAATCAAAGAGAGAGAATTAGAGGGATGGGAGTGGATGAGAATGTTAAAGAAAAATGATACAATCCCCTTACACAAGCTCTTCTCCGCTCGCGTTGGCCTTGTTGTCTCACGCTTTATCTGCTGTCCACATCAATGGCAAAACCGCGGCTACTCCACTGATCAGCAAAAATAGTGTAGTAAAAAAAAAAAAAAGGAGGTCCCCGTGCACCATAAATATGTATTTAACCAATTCATTGTAATGCCTAACCTTTAACATGTTTAAGTGTCTGGTCAAGAATTTATTTAATCATTGCCTAATCATGTCCCATTAATAAAAATAAGGCAATCTTGGATTTTGTTATGAAATTCCCGTGTGTGAAATAACTGTATTCCTCACCTTCTTCTGGCCACGTCTCCCCCCCCCCCCCGCCCCCTTTTCTCTATCTCTCTCTTATGAATCATCCCTTCATCCTCTCAACTCCCTATTCAGTCTTCACCCATACCTCTCTATCATTCTGTCTGCCCGTCTCTCTCTCTCTCTCTCTCTCTCTCACTCTCTCTCTCTATCTTTCTTATCTCTATTCTGATAAATTCAGGGGTGATATACTCTGACTTTGCTTGGCTGGATGCCCAACAGACGAAAAATCACGTAGCATTATATCCAATTTCGAAGTGAAGTGTCCGTTCAAAATCAAAAGAAAAAGTACCTGTACAGTGAATTTTGTCCAAAGTAGCCACTGTTTCATTATTGACTTCCGAATGTAATATATTCCCTTAATGAATTTCAGAAGATTTATACTTGAAATGTTCATTCAGTATTCAAGCACTTAATGTTCAGGATATTGCTTAGACTTGCCTATTCAACTCGTCCAACAAAAACTGTTTCGGGGTAGGGTCCAGAGACAGAACATGCCAATCCATTGGAATTCTTTACTTCTTCGTATATTTCTTTCAGTATAAATAAAAGCATTTGCATAGCTTACAGGTATCTTGGAGTCACTTTACTGTTGCAATGAAGACAAGGAAAGTTTTTATAAACTTCCAAGAGAGAAACACGGGTATCTTTAACCGAGGAATGTGTGTTGTGAACAATCCTCCTGATGCATTGTCAAGCATGGATGAGGAGAAGTTTGTATTAAAATTAAATAGTCTGGTGCGGTTTTCAGAGTTATTGTATCGGTGTTTATTACAAGATTGCCAAAGCAGGCAATGCGACCTCGTCTGTCTTTAAAGGCCAAGTCCACACTAATATCAAGTTGATTTGAATAAATAGAGTAAAACTAAACAAGCATAACAGTGAAAATTTTATTGAAATCGGACCTAAAATAAGAGAGCTACTGCATTTTGAAGTTTTGCATTATTTCTTGAAACAGTGATATGCATAACATGGGCAGTATGCAAATGAGTGAACCATGATGTCACACACTCACTTTCCCTTATATGTATTTTATTATATGAAGTATCATATATTTTAATTTTTTGCTTCAATAATGTAAAACATGGTTTGACTCCTTATGGAACATGTAAATTCATCATTATTGTAACTTATTTTGATACAAGGGAGAGATTCTTTATTATCACATCCATAAAAATTGAAATATTTGAAATTTCATATAATAAAATACATAAGGAAAAGTGAGTGTGTGACATCATCGGTTCACTCATTTGCATACCGACCATGTTATGCATATCACTGTTTCAAGAAATAATGCCAAACTTCAAAATGCAGTAACTTTCTTATTTCACATCCGATTTCAGAGAAATTTTCACCAGTGAAATTTTCACTGTTATGCTTGTTTAATTTTACTCTATTTATTCAAATCAACTTGATATTAGTGTGGACTTGGCCTTTAATCAGGAAATATTTCACACTACGTCACTGTAACAACGCCAAATATAATGCATTCAAGCTACATAATACGCAGGGTCAGTATAGCTTAAGAAATAATGTGATATAACATGAAATAAAAGCCTTTTGGGGTTTAAAATTTCTGTACGTGAACTTTAAATACCCTATGTGGGGATCTCTAATGTACGAGTCGGGGTTTTTTTAATCAATGTTGGACATTGACCAACTACCTACTGGTTAACTCCAAGAAGACAAAAGAAATTGTCTTCGACTTCAGGCAAAAGAAAGCCTTTGAACCAGCCGATAGACCTGTCTATATAAACAATGATGTCATAGATAATGTTGAATGTTATAGAGACCTAGGCACGGAAATTGATAATAAGTTGTCGTGGGATGCAAAATCAAAGTATGCTCTAACCAAATCCAATCAGCGGTTATATTTCCTTAGAAAGTTGAAGTATTTTCATGTCAACGATAGGATTCTGTTTCTGTTTTACCAGTCGATCATCCAGAGTATTATTACATTTGACTCAGTTATTTGGTTTAATAATGCAAAACAAAGAGATAAACAAAAGCTCAGAAGAGTTGTTAAGCAAGCCAGTAAAGATAATGAATAATACCGTTGACCTGGATGAAATCTGTAAAGAAAGGGTAATCTCAAAGGCTCTATCCATTATGTCTGATCTGACCCATCCCCTGAATAGCCAGTACGTATACCTGAGAAGCGGACGGAGACTGAAATCTGTAAAAGCAAGAACTAGTCGACGCATCAATTCGTTCATCCCATTCTCCATCAGAGTTGATAATGAAACCCAATAGAGAGGTTATATAGATATATAGATATATAGGTACATATAGGTGATATAGAGATATATATAGGTGGAATAAAAGAAACTAAGTTTAGATCACGATATGAAACAGTGTAATTAGAATAGAACCTTCAAAAATAATAAGAAAATTATGAAGTACATCATGTACTTATATGCTTTTGTAACCCTGATACTGTTATAACACTGGAAAAGAAAGCTTAATTCCTACCGTTTATGAATAAAGGAAAAAGACGTGAAAGGAAAGTGAAATAAGACATCAAAGTAAAATAGATAGAAGAAGAAATGAAATGATAAGAGAAGAATAAGAGGGTAAGAGAAGAATATAGAAGATATAGAAGAAGAAGAAAAGAAGAAGAAGAAAAGAAGAAGGAATGAAGAAATGAAATTAATTAGTAAATAATATACTCCACACTAAAACACAATGTTATACAGTACTATGAAGGAAAATTGTTTAATAATACTTAACCATTACCATATCATTTAACCCAATTGTTTTCAGTCAGAACCAGGTAGACCTATCCATTGTGCAAATTGCAATTTATTTATTTTTATGTGATAATTTTGTATATATGTATTATGTTCAGTTGATTTATATTAATGTCGTAATATTGTAAAGCAAGTTTTTATACAAGTACAAACAATTATCCTCTATGGACATAATAAATGATTGAATTGAAAAAAGTGTGTTACACCACGTGTATCATTAGGCTGCTGTTGGCTCGTTTCATTTTTTTTTTCATTGTATAGCATCCAAACCTGTAAAATTGCTTTTGAGAGCCCTATATAGGAAGGTCATTACATATGAAACAAAACCGACGTAAAAACTCGTCACAAAATTTTTTGACCATCATCAAAATTTGATATATTCGATACTCCCCCTTTCTTAATTAATGTATTATCAGCTTTTGATGAAATAATGTATTAACTGTTACTGTTTCTATGCATGTAATGTGCGAACCACAGGTTCACGAACAACTTCATCTGAGAGCATTCACAATTGAGCGAAAATATTAATGACTGCTATACTATGTCATTTTAAACACAAATGAGGACAATAGGAAGTCATCATACTTATAAATCTAATGCGCTACGGTTTGTTGTAAGAGCATATAAATGGCTCTAAACATAGGCACGCGATTTTAAAATAAGATTAAAACAATACTAATCACTAACCTGCCAATTCAGTTTGATGCAAATATTAATACATAACCTGATCGACACCAGTTATATACAACTTCCTCCATCAAGTGGGAATGATGCAGAACTGTTGTTTCTAATGTTAAGGTGCATGGTGCATAAGCAACACTCAGCAGGAGATAAATCCACAATAATACAGTATATTATTTTAAGCTCGCTGAAACCAATTGAACAATTTCCAGTGGAAATCCCGTGCAAACAGCTCGAAACGCATGCGTATACAATCCCCTCTTTCAGACTAGAGGGTTTTCGTATACGACGTATGGATATACGACGTTTTTATGTGTCTGAATGCTCTTACATTGATACGTCGTATCTCATACGTCGTATATTGAAACGATGCTAAAAGCATCGTTTTGTTCTATGATCCTATATTCATACGACGTATATTTGTGTCTGAATGCTCTCATATCCATACGTCGTATAAGTTGGCGGGGCTTATTAAATGTAAACACCATGCGCAAAGCCCTAGCTCGCAAGTTCGTACTGCGCAAGGGAGAGACTCGTACACATATTCATGATCTTCCCATGAAACATGACAGTGCGCGAGGTCTGAATGCTGCCATACAATTATCGTATAACGGTAAGTTGTGTCTGAATGCTCTCATATCAATACTTCGTTTATCCATAAGTCGTATGAATATAGGATAACATGATCTTCCCATGAAACATGACAGTGCGCGAGGTCTGAATGCTGCCATACAATTATCGTATAACGGTAAGTTGTGTCTGAATGCTCTCATATCAATACTTCGTTTATCCATAAGTCGTATGAATATAGGATAACATGGTGTATCTGAAAGGGGGGGGGGCAGTCTTGTATATATTGTAACCTGTTCAGATTGCAAGAAAGTTATACGGAATTCGTATAAAGAATGTGGGTAGGGAGGGGTCCTTGTCGTTTGTTGTTGTTTTTTTTTAAATAACAGATTCCGTAAAATTATGATTTGTTCACTTTGTTTGGATCACACTAATATGTTTAAATCTTATATAATCATGTATGGAATAATTTCAATTCAGTTACAACATTGGGAACGTACATTCATTAGTTTGATTTTACATTCCAGAGGAAGAATATTTTGCATGATAATTATATAAGTGTTGATAAAGTATTTTATTTGTTCATTTTGTTAAAACATTCAAAGAGAATATGTTGATTGTATAATTTGTATTTCATGGAATCATTAATAAAGCTCATTGAAAAAAAAAATAAAGAAACGTCGTCTAAAGACTCATCGTATCGCGAAAGAAATATCGCAAGGTTAGTTGACATTGTGTAGTATCAGGTTACGTCATTGGCAGCGCTGGAGAATTATAGTCCATTGGTCATATCAGAGCGCACACACGACGAGCCCCGCCCTGTTACATGTATTCGGTTTTCGTACGATAAGACGTTCACAAGACAAGTTGTTTTTTTTTCTGGAGTTTTCGTTTATATACGACGTTCAGGCTAGAAAAAATGAATTGCTTATATCGGATAGCTGTACGGGTTTCTTATAGCTATACGATGAATTTTAATTGGAAGTGTGAACGCGGTGTTAAAGGCCAAGTCCACACGAATATCAAGTTGATTTGAATAAATAGAGCAAAATTAAACAAGCATAACAGTGAAAATTTTATTGAAATCGGATGTAAAATAAGAAAGTTACGGCATTTTGAAGTTTTGCACTATTTCTTGAAACAGTGATATGCATTAAACATGGCCGGTATGCAAATGAGTGAACCGATGATGTCACACACTCACTTTTCCTTGTGTATTTTATTATATGAAATATCATATATTTCAATTTTTTGCTTCAATAATGTAAAACATGGTTTGACTCCCTAAGGGACATGTAAAATCATCATTATTGTAACTTATTTTGATACAAGGGAGAGATTATTTATTATCATATCCATAAAAATTGAAATATTTGAAATTTCATATAATAAAGTACATAGCAAAAAGTGAGTGTGTGACATCATCGGTTCACTTATTTGCATACCGCCCATGTTATGCATATCACTGTTTCATGAAATAACGCAAAACTTCAAAATGCCTGAACGATCTTTTTTTTGCATCCGATTTCAGTGAAATTTTTACTGTTATGGTTGTTTGGTTTTACTCTATTCATTCAAATCAACTTGATATTAGTGTGGACTTGGCCTTTAAAAGTTTTCGGTGTTCGCATCGTTATCCCACCCACAGAAATCACAATCTTGACAGGAATTAAGTCATTCAAAATCATTATTAGTATGTTAAATCTATTTAATGTTCATAATACACACATTGCGGTGTGGCCGTCAAAACCCCGTAATTAAATACATGTACATTTTATCAGTGGGGGACTAGCCCTAATTAGCGAGCGATTGTCCATTGAGTTGACCCCCTTTGACCTCGCCAGTTCTTGCATTTTCCACGATTTACGTAAAGTTGTTTACAAATGCAAGCTGAAAAATAATGTATCAAACACCACTTTTTGGAAACATAAAGTTCGAAAAATGATTAAATATAAATGTATCTTTCACAACAATACTGCAAAATCAAAGCTCGACCAATGGAAAATATGAAATTTTAGCGATATTTCTTCGATTACAAACAGAAAATTTTACCTGTTAAACTTCTAAAATTCCTCATTTCGGCTAGATTCGCAAGAAAATCACTGTCATGAATCATTTTATTGTACATTTTTCTACTATCATATGGTATTTACTTGAGGTGAATTTTCCGCATAGAGTTGTGTCAGAAAAAAAGGATCTCGGTGTCAGATCGCCGAGGCTGACATAACAGAAAAATACTACAACCTCGTCCCACGCGTTGAAATCTGTGTAGGGCTGAGCTCTGTGCGCGAGTGCTACCGTGCTCCAAGGGCCATGCGCATGCGCAATCAATGAATGAGCTGACTACGGCTGACTCATGAATATCGTGGGAGCGTTTCATCAAGCGTTTTGTCAGTGATTTTTATCCGACAACTGTTATAAGCTACTGAAATCCTTGCATCTGATTGGCTGAGAGCAAATTTGTCGGTAAAAATCACTGACAAAACGCTTGATGAAACGCTCCCCGTATGTGCAGATCGTGAATTTGGCATCACTGCGCATAATTTGCTGCTCTAAATTGCTGCAAGATATCGTGTGAAAAAGACGTAGTATCTCTGCAAAGAAAGAAGTCGCATCAGCGAAACTTTGTCTAAATAAAGAATATACACTCCCGAATAAGGAAATGAAGTTTCATGAATATTTATGCAGGGGTGGACTTGTGTCAGAAAAAAATAGACACGTAGTTTTTTGACGTTTTCATTTCAAAATGTTGCTATAACTCGACAAAACAGTCATCATATTTCAGGATTTTTTCAGACAATCATTTATAACTACAAATTAGTTCATGTGGGAAGTTTTAGCTCCTAAATCGCCAAAATAGAGGCGCAATTTAAAGTTCCTTGTTTTGCCATTGTGATGACCTCATGCACGCATGCACTGAGCTAGAAGTCCGTTGGTAATTCAAAACAAACCAGTGGTTATTGCTTGAGTGCACCTCCATGGGCCGGGCAATGGCGCATGAAACCTATTATTCGTTTCTACTATCGCTCATTTTCAATAAATAGAGAAGGACATAAAATAAATGGTGAAATTCGAACAAATTATACACACTGAATATTTTGATTTAAGATGTAAGATTTAAGATCTATGCAGTTCTTTCTAATAGGAAACTGGTAATACAACTCGGGATTCAATGAAATTAAATTCAAAACAACATTTATTTCCTTCTTTGTTCCATACATGAGATTACAGAAAAGAAATGTTTAGATACAATTGGCGGAGGCATGGTCTCTGGACAGCATAACAGAATGCTTGTGACTGATGCCGATTTACAACAAAAAAAAAAGAACAACAAAAAAAAAACCCAACGAAACATATTAAACAAGGCAATCAAAAGAAATATATACAATATTATATAGTACGATAGAAAAAGACAGAGGACGGGATATAATGACATAAAGTTAGGATGAAAGATAACGCCATGAACAAAGTAAATTGTTTAAAGGTTCATAAATGATTGTTTTAAACAAGTACTGGTTGTCGAAGATGTCGCAACTTTAACGAGACTTTCAGAATCTCTAATAGAAAAGTTAATGAAACTAAAACAAGCAATAAAACAAAACAAAACAAAGGTGACTTTCAGTCAATTACAGTCACTTTGGGGGCTTGCGCTTAGTCTTAGTCATGTTAGAGCCGCTTTTAACCGCACCTTTAAATGCATGAGGCCTTGATAGAATAAAAATTAAATATCAAAGCATCATCCTGCATGTCAAATATAGTTACACATAGATATGCAAAATAATAATAGTAATAGCTGTTTCTTATATAGCGCCTTACCAGTTACAATGTAACCGACCAAAGCGCTTACAGCAATATTACCCCGGTCACTGGATTCAGTATGTTGTAATTTGCATATACATATATATTCACACCATATTTGTTAATGTTTAATGTTTAATTCAGTCTATGTCACTTTTACGATATGTCTCTTTATACATGTACTTTGTCAACTGAGCAATTTCAGCTTTTAGCTGCATGACTGAAGCATATTAAAACAATAAATCAATACAACACAAGACAATACAATATTTTGTCTGAATCTTCTACACTGTATCAAAAGCGATGATGGACCCACTTGATCAATGGAAATACTTTGTAAATCTATGCAAGCTTTGTATATCTTAACAAAAACTGTTACATCTCAAATCCCAAACAAAAAACAACGTTATGTTTTCTTTCAAATACAGTATAGGTCACTTGAGAATTTCTGGAATACATAAATTATGAACATTGAAGTATTTACAAATGAAATACGCTAGATCTGAAATAAAATGTTGAAAACCATATCAACGTTCTTCTAAAAAGATGTGACCATTAACACAAGTTTATCAGTCAGCAAAATAAGATCAGATAAACATGAGGCTCACATATCAACAAATATGTTTCAGTACAAGTAATAATATAAATCAGATAGATATATCTTATATCCTCCTACAGTGGAACAGTAAATGTAAAAACAGAGGCCTAAAATTTTCCAATGCGTTATTCAAGAAAGGAGTCCAAGGATACATTATAGTCAATCATTATCCAATGAAATAGAATTGGTATATAAGGCAAATAATGTTGTATAATGTCATTAGGATATAAATAAATTATTGATCCTCTCCACAAGTGACTGGTACCATTTTATAATAGAGAACGGCAAGTAATACATGGAGCGATCAGCGTAGGCAATTAAACCTCCATAAACTGGCATTAAAGCTCTATGAGATATAAGAAAAGGGTGGATAATGTACACTGGTCGTGGAAAATAAAGCTCTTGAGTATTGAAAAAAAGTACTTGATAAGAATATGAATGAAACATGGAACTTCGATATTATAAACAAAAGGGTGAACGAAACAGAGATAGGTGAGATATGTGGATTATATACATGTAGTACATTCAGCTTTTGTAATATTTACATCATCATACAATAAGTTGGCTTTAACCTAGTTTTAGTACCACGTCAGATATATTCAAGAGCTTGAATTCTCAAACATGATAACATACAACTTCATCTCAGTTAAACAACTTACATTTATTTGTTAATCAAAAACAAATAATTCAGATTCAGATTCAGATTCAAAATACATTTATTTCCTTCTCATAATCATGATCAAATACAAATACATTCACAAAAAGAACGTGGTGGAAGGAGGCGAGGGTTCCAAGAAGCACTTGGCTTGTGGTGGGGTCGCCTTTACAGTACCTATTTACATATACAATATTAAACAACAATCATAACATACAAACCCCCCCCCCCCCCCAAAAAAAAAAAAAATAAAATAAATAAAATAAAAAATCTAAAAGATAAAAAAGAAAAAAAAAATCAAGAAAAATCTGCAATATGTGCTACTGACTATATTGTACAAAGTATATATTCTTTAAAGTACAAGTAAATGTATGGAGTGAAGAGCACGTTTTAGTAGAGTCATTTAAGTTGTTCCAGAGTTTGGGACCAGAAAAACGAATATTTTGTTGAAACGCAATTGTTCTATGTCTAGGAATATGAATGTCTCTCACAGATCTTGTTGGATAATTATGAAGATTACAATTAAAGTCAAACAGATTACAAAACTGATCGGGGAGATATTTGTAAATGCACTTATACATAATGCTGCTCTTTATGATGATGTAAATTTAATGCTGAGTATTTCCATGTTTGAAAGGTAGTGATGTTTCAAAGATAGTAATTAGTTCTGGCAACGCAAACCGAATTGGGATAGAATGTGTTGAATGCGTACCACAGGTTCTATGTGTATATATCGAAAGGTGCATTTTTCATATTTTCAATGTTTTTTCCATAATTTCCTATGAATTCTAGAGCAAATATCAGACCAAAACTCCAAATGCAAAGCTATCGCGCCACTTTGTCAACCTTACAGAACATGGCACAGCGATACTTCATTAAATTAATATACACTTCGTGCACATATAAAGCTGTCTGTCACTTCACACATACCAGGTGAATCCTGAGCATAATTGTAGTCATCCCCATCTTATTTCATATTTTCATTTATGGAGAAGTAGATTTGAATTGATATATTTAAAGCCAGGGTAATAATATCCAAAGTCCTTTGGAAGCACATAGAGACGTTATAACCTAGCGTGATATGCGCTATGCAAGAATATTATTATCGATTAGAATATTTTTGATAAATGATACATGTTTGTAAACTTGGTGGCACTGTAAGGATAAATGTTACCAACTTTGGCAGAAAGGGAGCACCTCTACAATAAGTGCGTGTATGATATTCTTGCTGTGAAGAAAACATTTTTACAGTTCGTATTATAAGATGCAGTTATCAAAAAAAAACATCCTTCAAATATGGCGCCAAACCACTCCATAATGGAGTACTGCAATAATATTTGTGACACTTCGGTGGTCAAATATGCGTTCTGCACACAGTATTTTACAAGTTTTGATAAAGTGAAAAACCTTTTTCACATCAGCCCGCTAAACTGCTGCATCATGGATTCAGCTGACGGTCGATTAGATGGCTCTTTCTGAAAGCATGGCTTCAAAATCTTCTTGATGTCTGCGTTGAGTTTCTCCACACCGGCTGGCATGACGTCGCCTCCCATGAACTTACAGAGGAGTGCCATTTGATTGATGGTCTTAGGCCAGACGGATTGCCCTGAGAAAAGTTCCACGAGTGTACAGGCTAAGGACCAGACATCAGAGGCTGCTGTGGCGGACATGTTACCTTGCTCGGTAGTACAGATTTCAGGTGGCATGTACAGGAATGTCCCCCGTGCAGGAACATGAGAAGCTCGTGACATGGTTGACCTCGTCTTGATATGGGCAAGACCAAGGTCACATAAATATGGCCTCTTTGTCTTTGTCTCAATCTGAAAATACCAGGAAAAAAATAACAAACCCAATCGGTGAAGTTTGTCTGTGACTTTGTATTTTATTTTAACAACATTCGAAGAAAAGTCGCCGAGTCGTAATTTGCATAAAAAAATTGTTTTACAGCAACAACTTTTTATTAATGTGATTGTCAGCATTTTGTAGCGTTTGCAAAACGCCAACTTTCAAATATTCTTTATTTTTATCTTCTATTAATTAAAAAATAGAATACAACGGTACATGGTGGGAGTTTTGAGAATGAAAATAAAAACATTTTGACAATTTAATAATGGACAGGCGAAAGGTGGAACATACGAACATAGGTACTTGCAAAGAAAGTGTGATGAATATTAATGACAGTGGTTAGACGACAGAATGAAGACAGGGGGATTAATAAAAAGGATATTGGGGGGAAATGAAGAGAGAGGAAGAGAAAAAAAAGGAAATGAGACAGAGAAGTACAGAAGTGAGTGAGACAGACAAAGAGAAAAAAAGACCCAAAGAGGGAGAGAGAGATTTGAGGGAAGAAAGTGATGAAGACATCCACGCGTGGCAACAGAGTATTTTATTAGGGATGGCAGAAGTTTAGGAGCATGTTTGAAAAATGAACGGGGTAGCGTAAATGCCCCTTGTCCCCATAACGCCGCCACTTTATATATGTAGGAATATGAGGAATGAACACTTACAATAACATTCTGCGGTTTGATGTCCAGATGGAGGATCTTGCAGTGGTGGAGATATGTGATGGCTGATAGGAGATCCCTAGACAACCGAATCTTCTGCTGGAATTCATATGGATTGCCCTCCTGCAGTTACAAATTGCAAAAGGTTGTATAACTCACAAGTAAAAACATTTAGAACAGACTTACTAAAAATTGCAGAAGGGTGAAGATGCATATCAGGCAGACTACTCCCATTCCATCTATCTCAGAAAGCTACCTCCCTGAAACAACTACACCTAAGAACAATCATCTCCTGGAAGATACCCCTGGAGAACTATCCCTTAAGAAAACACTAATTAGGACAATCACTTCCTACAACAACTACCCTTTAACATCCCTCTGCACACTACCTCTTCGAAAATTACCCCCAAAGTCCTCAGACAACTAGGGGGTAATTAAATTCAGGGGGGGGGGGGGTTGTCTTATGGCATTTGTCCAAGTTGGGCTATTTTCTGAAGGGTTTAGTTTTCTGGGGTTTAGTGTTTGAGGGAGGAGTTACTGAGGAAACTGTCCTAGAATCGTATACATGTATATGGGCACTCAATATATTGGACAGACGGGTATGTGCCGCTTTGACGACCCCCTTTTTCAACGTCCGATAGCCGTTCTCAAGATACCCGAATTTCCATAAACTGCCGTTCTCACCCTTCTCCCGCGTTTTCCGGCAGGAACAAAAGCGATTGTCTTTCTCCGTTTCCCCCGGCGCGCCCCGTTCCCTAGCTCTCACGTACGTTCGTCCATTCACTTGCATGAGCATGCATGCACTATAGAATCCCCACACTAAGTGCCATAGTTCCTTAGACCATGTTTTTTTCGCTCAGCTGGGTATGGATCCGCCGTTCCAAAGACCCTATGTTTTTCGATTCTAATCAGTTCCTTAGAGACCCATTTTGGGGTTGGCTGAGGCACATCCCCGTCAACATAAAACTCGAGTGCCCCCCCCCCCCCCCACCCCGGGGGGGGGGGGGGTAACCTCACTAGTCATAATGACCGCTATTCATAAGGACCGCTATTCATAAGGATTGCTTTCATTTACAAGGATTGCTTTTCATTCATTATTAGCTGCCATTATGAACAGCAGTCCTGATGACTAGCGAGAGCAAAAATGTTATTAGCCCATACAGGTAGATTTTAAAGGGCAATCCAACCTTGGTTATTATGATTTGCATGAAAGCAGAAAAATAAGGAAACAGGATGGTGAAAGTTTGAAAGCAATCGGACAAGAAATAAGAACATCACTAAATTTAAGCGAATCTCAAACTGGCAATTCTCGGGGTAGTTCTCAAAATATATTGCAGATAGTATATTGTTATAGGTCCCCATGAAAGAAAAAGATGCTACTGATTATTACATTATGAAAAAAATGACATTTTAGTAATTTTGTGTGTTGGAGCAAATGGAGGAGTTGTCCGCCACTACATCACAGTGACTTTACCAATTCGGCCAATTTGAAATTCCCATATATACAGTGATTACAACTTTAAAAAAATCATAACTATGTTATTGCCTTTCCGATTTCGTTCAAACTTTCACCAGTCTGCTTCTCTAATTTCCCCTCTTTCTTCCAGAACAACTTGCCATTAAGAGTGGATTTCTCTTTAACGGCTGAAAAGACACTAGAGTGAAAAAAAAAAAAAAAATTGCAAAATAGATATGCTTTATTGAAACATAAAAGGTTTAATAAAATAGAATTAATAATGTCATGCACTAATGTTTAGAACACAAGTATGCTCATCAAGTCATAATCATCATGTGGTCATCAAATATTATTATTATTACCTATATGGGGTAGTTTTACGGTGCATTTAAAATCCATGTTTTGCGCGGTCCGCGAACGACCTAGTTCTGGGGCCCGTTGCAGAAAGAGTTGCGTTTAAACGCAACTCAAAAAATCAAACGCAAGTCCCAAATGCGCGCTTCTGATTGGTTGAAAATCAAGTTGCGTTTGATTTCTGGAGTTGCGTTTAATTGCAACTCTTTCTGCAACGGGGCCCTGAGCGGTCATCATTCCCTGATATTTTCCCTCTTCCGGGTTTCACCATTCACTTTGTGTACAAAAAGTGCGGTCAACATTGAGCCCGATTAACATCCACCTTTTCTTGTCAGTGCGCTTTTATTAAAGTGCATACGCGCAGTATTGTGTACGCGTTAAAGTGTAGGCACAATGGATACGCGCGGTAACAATTTACGTCACAATTGCTTGGCCCAGAATACATACCTGAGCTGAGCTGCATGAATAACCTGAAATCAGAGGGACTGACAGGCAAACAGACGTGTCTGTCATTGCTACAAAATAGACATATACATGATATAGGTAATAATAATAATATTGACTGGCTCTACTTTCGGGGAATATCAAAAATGTTGCCCTTAAAAGAACCATATTGCCCTCGTCTTCGACTCGGGGCAATATGATTCTGTTGCGGGCAACATATTCTGATATCCCCCTCAAGGCCAGTCAATTATATAAATGATTTTTTACTTACCTGGAAAATGATTTTCATGAGATTACTCCCATCAATGAGCTGCATAACAATCATAGCATTTCCAGCTGTACGTTGGTGACCAACCGCCATTAGTTGCACGATGTTTGGATGTAGAGCACGCCTGGGTAGACAAAAAAGAATTCCCCACTTGAGAAAAATCAATGTCAAGACTACTACAGTAATCACAATTAAACTCCCTTGGATTTACAATTAAACATAAAAATTAAAATCCTTCAAAAAATTAATATTTTGGTGCATACAGATAATTTAGTTTGTTTAATAGAATTCAACTATTTTGATTTGCAATACAATGATATGAACTATTCTATACATTTATTTTACTTTTGGCAGAATTGTGATGACGTATGAACAAATAATTACTGATTCTGCAACTCTCATGGTAAACACGATATAAAAGATTCAAGAGCTTATTGTTATATACTCGAAAATTCACAATTCTGTCATTTTCATTTCTACGTTGTCGAGATCTGAGGCAAAGGGAATGGATTCTCCCTTCCTGGTTGTGCAATCATGTGGATTTACACCCTATTTGGATGGTTAATCGAAAGGGAATTATGATTGATAGAAGATGAAAAAGCATACTTATGGATTGCAACCTCCTGTTCAACTTCAGCATCTTGACTACCATCAGTGGTAAGGAGCTTGACTGCAACAGGAGTGCCTCTCCATTGCCCTTTCCACACCTCGCCAAATCCTCCTCTGCCAATTATTTCTTTCAGCTTCACGTCATTCTTAGGGTCCTTTATGATATGGACGCCACAGAAAGAATCATCTAAATAAAAAAGATCAACCGTAACATGCCTTAGATTTAGAACAACTTTGATACTCTTACATACGTCGTGGGCTTAGTATAAATTACAACTATAACTTATTCCTTGTTAGCTCCCGTACACGTGGAAAAAGGTGTGTAGATGGTAATATGTCATATGTACATGTATAATCTTGAATATGTCGGCAGTGTTTATCAAACCTTTACATTACCTGTGTGTTTGTTTGGAATGGAATAGGATTGAATTGGAATAGACTATGGATCCTGACCTTTTACTTGTTTACAAATGTATTAAGAATTTTAATCAATGAGAGAATCTACGTTAATAGCTTTCTATATGAGCTATGTTCTCAGTTATGACAAACTTGACACAAATGCCCACTCTCTATTGGCGAATCACTCTTTTTAATCTCCGTTGAGTGACTTTACACACATGTCCACTCTAAATAACGGTAGTTACTCCATTATGACAGGGGTAAGGCGCCGTTATCAAAGACTTTACGCACATGCCCACTCTACGAGAGTAAGTCATTCCATTACGACATAGGCATTATATCCGTTAAGAGAGCCTTTACACACATGTCCATTCTATGGGAGTAAGTCACTCCATTATGGTTTGCAATATCCGTTAAGAGAGACTTTTCACACATGTCCATTCTATAAGAATAAGTCACTCCACTGTCACAGGGGTATAGTGTATGCAATTCCACCACTGTCACCAGGTCATAATTTCATAAATACCAAATGACTGATGCACAAACTGATCCCTCCTTATGTAAGGGGTTAAGGAGGTACTGTAATCACGTCTAGGCTGGCTATAGGGACAAGTTCTTCCGCTTTGTTGAACACCTGCCTACAGAAATAAAAAACAGTATACGCCTAGACCATAAAGTTCCTCCACTTGTTGATGGGCTACCTATCACCGACGTGGTGTTGCTTTTTACTAATATTTTTTGTCCCTTAACTTGTTTTTCATTATTAGTAAGAAGTTTTCTTTCATTTCAATACAATGCAGCATTTTCACGAAATGTAAGTAGTGAAGAAGAATTGAAGACTAAAAGTATGAAGCAAACCTGAAAGTGAGCCCCTTGGCGATTCTGAAGGATCATTGCGGTCCCGTTGGTCTTCGCTACTCCCGCTACTTGAGCTAGGACGATATCTCTCACGGCCACCATCAGTAGCTTCGACCTTAACGAAGCTGCTATCACCAGCCTCCTCTCTGAAAATAAACAAACATGACTTCTGTGAGCACCTCTCAGTTTAGAAGTAATCGTGAGCTCCGCCAATGACCGAAAAATAATCTGACAAAATCAAACAAAACTTGCACTTAGTATTCAAGACTACATATTAATGATAGCTGCCCAATGATTTTGGTAGAAAATATATAATAGCAAAGTAATGAGCAAAGAAATAAGGAAATCAAGCTAGTAGGTCATGCTGTCCAACAATTTTACATAACTTTGTTCACACTATAATAATAATAATAATAAAAAACCGTTCTTCTATAGCGCATATCACATTATGATATAACGTCCCTATGCGCTTCCAGAGGATTTGGATATTACTATCCGGGCTTTAGCTCCACTATGCTGCTCCAAACAATCTATTGCATAATAAAAACAATTTAAAATGAAGTTAAGTCTGTTCCATTGCCAGTATCCAACATATCCAACATCAGCTTTAAATCTCAGTTCGGATAAAAAACACTCACTGTCATGATTAATATGATACACATAGTTCTTATCTATTTTGTGATCGTCGTTACACTTAAAGGATGTATAATGCACGCACACAAAAGTCTCACACGGTTAATACATTCAAGTGAGTAAAGAGAAACTTTGGTCTCGGAATACTGTCCTAGTTATGGAGTAGTTTTTCTAGAAAGAAAAATCATTTCCGTACCTTTCCAACTTGCGAGCAATGTGCTCCAGCACTTTTTGAACAGCGACCTCTTTCAGATAGTTGAGTGGTGTGTGCTTCTTGAGATTTGTTTGACCAATATTTGCCCCCTCTTGTACAAGATAACACATGAGGGCAGTAAGTGGCTTCGTGATCCCATTGTCACGATACTTCTTCCGGAACTGAGAGACACCCGCAAATAAAGAAGAAACAAAGGTTTATATAAATATTTAATTATGTGTCGAGATTTAATGTACAAATCAAATTACCATTATGAAGATAAAATGAATGTATTTATTCTGTAATACGGTAGAGACAAATTCAAAAGTGAATAATCGAAGAGGCCATTTTAAACTTGCAGGATTCTTCAGCTTCTGATAACACTGGCTTTCCAAACTGATTTGGACGGAATAGAAACAATTTAAGAGGTAGAAAATGTTTACATTTTTCAGATTGTCCGTATCAGGGATATCCTGTCCCTGTCGGTGTTTCATCACCGCGAGGTGAAGACAACTATCTCCGTCGCCATCTGTTGAGTTGACATCGGCACCATGCTTGATCAGGTCTTCGATGATGGGAGTACGACCTCGGGCAACAGCCAGGACGAGCGGCGTTTGGTGCTGCTCGTTGTACAGATCAACGGCACATTTTCCCTAATACAGAGAGACAAAGAAAGATAAAATCCAAGAAGAAGGGGTTAAAGAAGACAAGTGTGAATACATGGAGAAACAGGGAGTTATATGTCGGACAAACACGGGAAAATGATTCACACAGAAAAACAGAACAGGTAAACCGTGCGCACTTGTTCTTTCACAGCTTGGCAAATAATTCATGAATTTGAAGCTTGCTTTATTTCCTTTTCATACCGTGATGGTGTAAAGAACATAATTTAAAAAGAATTAAACATTACCCAAGAGATATGGTTTTATAGCTCCGGACAAAAAATTTCACATGGCCTAAAACATTTAAGTTACGGTATACGGTGGTGTTATCCAAATGTACACGGGAATAAACGTACAGAAGATCTATGTGATATCAAATTATGTATGGTTGCACTGACTTAAAACTAACAGTTTCAAGTAATGTTGAATACCTCCGTGATAAGTATTTCTGCGATATTGGGATGATTATTATGGACTGCAAGATGTAGAGCTGCGTAACCGTCGTCCTTACGGATGTCGACCAGAGATCGTTGTTTCTTGATTAAAAGACGAGTAGCACTAAACACACACAACAAAATAGATCAGAACTATTGATTACAATAATAATATCTGCGTTATTATATAGCACCATTCCTGTTAGAGGGAAATGGTCAAAATGCATTTAAGTTTTAACACCACCCCAGTTTAATCATTTACGATTCATCACAGATAGTAGACACTCTCCTCTCTACTAGGGAGAATTCAAGCCTCAAAGACGTTCTCATCCTATATACCAAGTACCCAGTGGTGAACACCTGGGTGGAGAGAGGCATTGTAGTTAAACTGCCTCACTTAAGGAATAAGTAAGTCCTTTTCATTGTTAGTCAAGACTAAACTGCTCGAGTACACATCTCCACTTAATTTTGTAACAGCTGTTGTTTTTTCTTATACCATCTTGAAAAATATTTTCACTATATTCAAAAAAGAAGAAATTAATATTATTTACAAAGATATCTGAAAACCATTTATTACTGATAAAGCAGTCAGAAGGTAAACATATTATTTCTTCAGGAATTTATTTTAGAAATTTTTTAAAGAACCATTTACAATAGCAGAGTTAGAATACTAAAATGCATTTCATTCATTTTTTGGAGATGATTATAATTTTAAAGGAGCGTTGATACGAGAGAATTAATTTTCAACTAGAGTTTTCTTTTCTTTAATCATGTAGACATTATTGAAATAACAACCACAAACATATTCCTGCTGCAGGCCTACTGTATGCAAAGCATTTCAAAATTTTGGCGTATTGTAGAAAACTCACTGTGAGTTGTCAGTCAAAGCAGCGTGATGTAACGGGTTGAATCCTCTTTTATTCTTCATCTCCAAGTTGATGTTTCTAGCATTTATAAGGAGCTCAGTAATTTCCTTCTGTTTCTTTCGTATAGCGTCGTGCAAAGGGGTGTCTCCGACATTGTCCTGGAAGTAGAGGTATTGTTTTCTTGCTTTCATCATCGAAATTCCCAATGCTAGAATACAGGAAACAACTCAAATGTACAGTAAACCATTGAACTACTCTTTAAAGTTCCATGAGAAAACTAAAAGAGTCCATTATACACAAAATTCTGGGTAATTTCATGCATTTTCATGCATTACATGTTAATATATCGTTTAACATGTTATCGACCTTGAATGAGAGCTTTAAAAGTTTTCTATCACATGAGTAAACATATTTGTGACGACATTGCACACTTTCATTAAGAAAGTTAATTCATTTCTTCTTTTATTAATTATCATTGGCATGTTAGATATATATATATATATATATATATATATATATATATATATAAATATATATATATATTTTTTTTTTTATCACCTTTACTGACCACAACAATTTCAGTAATTCCATGCTACTGAAATGGATACAATAATTATTTGAAATTAAATGCAATTAATTCTTGGTAAAAAGGGTTCTTTTTCTTTTTGTGCGGTTAGTGTGTCCTGCAGTTTACTTGAGATAATAAAGTATATCTTACTTGTACATTTGGATTGCATCCTCTTTCAAGGAGCAACCTCACACACTGGGTATGGTTCTTTGATGTCCCGATGTGAAGGGGACTTCTACCTCCCTTCACATTCACTGTATTGGGGTCAGCTCGGTGGTCTAACAGGTACTTGACAACTCGTGGTTCATCTCTATCGAAACAAATTCAAATATGATACACAAAACTTCATCATTGTCTGAGGAGATCTCAACACGTGGCTTAACCCTTTTGAGACAATTGACCACATTTTATGGTTTGGCTCAATAACTTTTGATTCTGAGCCCTAAAATATATACCAGATGCACGAGAAGAAAGAGCAAAAATTTCTGCACACACTATGTCCAGTTTTGTTGCATGACCATACTGCAACTTTAAGGCTGTTAGAAGCTTAAACTATAAGTTAATTCAATTATGTTACAAAATACATGCATCAACTGCAGTATCTAATTAACCCTTTCATGACAGGAATAATTTAAGGGCTAAATTGATCACATTTTGTTCTTCAAATTGGCAACAATATTTTTCTTTTAATGCTACATGGCAATAATAAAATGTAATGTCTTTGAAAACAACATACATGGTTAGGAACTTTGATGAAAGGTTGAAAAAAATGCCAATTTTGATAAAATACAATGATTTTGAACCTCTTGATGTGTTGCCAATTTACGAATTTTAATGCTTATTCTCTTTTTTAAAAATGCCTAGCATAAAACACATTATGGTCAGGCAACAATAATGAACACAGAGTGTGCAGAAATTTTTGCTCTTTCTGCTTGTGTATCTGGTAATTTTTTAAGGGCTCTGAATCAAAAGTTGTTGAGCCAAACCACAAAATGTGGTCAATTGTCTCTAAAGGGTTAACAACTACAGCACTAGGGATCTATGTAAATTTGGTCTCTCTGGTGACAAAAGTAAATGTTTTGATAAACGGAGTAATTTCCGCTATATAGGTATACATTTAGCATAGTACCGGTAAGAAAACAGCCCATCAGACAACCGAAGGGATATTACTTTAGAGGAACGATAACTAATGATACAAAGATTCTAATCTTTGTATTATATACACATTGAATAATAATTGTTTGAAAGTAGTGGCCTTTTGTTTAATAGACCATACTTTCCTTCAATAACGATAATATATAATTTTGACTGATAACATACTGATGTACAGCATTAGCTAAGGCAGTGTCACCGTCGTCATCTTTGACATCGAGTTTGGCTCCACCTTTGATAAGTAGCTCGACTATCTGTAGATGACCTTGATAGGCTGCTAGGTGAAGGGGTGTATTTTCTTGAACAACAACATTCACCTATGCACAAAAGCGGAAGAATACAAATGAAAATGAGACAAGTTATTAGTATTTTTTAATTTTTATCATTATCATTATTATTATTATTATTTCATTTGGCAAAGAAAATATTACAAAGCAGAAGAACATGTGTCAAAACAAAGATAATGCAACCATCGGAATGCCAGGAACAGAAAGGGTTAAGTAATAACTGTAGAATAAAGCTTTTAGTGGTTCAAAAAATAAAATATGTTGCATATTCATAATAAGTTCCATATTCAATTTAAGTTGCATATGTAAGTATTGTATAAGCAAGTATATATAGCTGAAATAGGACTAAGAGTACGTTTCAACAAAGAAGAATCATTGAGATGAAATAATGGTTGGCATTTAATAGGCAGAGAGATGGAGAGAAACAAGGTGGTGAAGTTTCTTGTCTTCACAACAATACTTGTAGAAAAGGTGTAATTCAGCAATCCTTAAATCTAACTTAAGAAGTAAACTAAATTCATCACAATGATACCCAGCCGTAAAATTCTACCACGTTAAACATACCAAATATTGGACTTTCAGCATATATATTGTAAGATACATTATAATAGAGAAGAAATAAACGTTATTTACAAATCCTTTGTTCTTCTTGAGGGCTTCAGCTACCCGTTTAACGTCCCCTTCCATAACAGCCTTGATGAAGTCCTTGGCACTATGAGCGGTTACTGCTCCATCGTCAGCTGCTTCAGCTGCGGCTGCTGTCATCATCTGACGGATATCATCTGAATCCACGAGTCCAAGCGGATCCAAAAGCTGCTTCAGCAAATGCGCCATCACACCTTAACCAAAGACAGATGTACAACAGGAGTGGAAAACAGGTAAATAATTTTTAAAATCTTTAGATTCAATAGATAAATAAGAATAAGCTTCGATCAATGTATTAATTGAATTTGAGCGAAATTGTAATTTGATGATTTCAAATGTCACTCTATATGGTTTCATTGTACAACAAATATAGTGTGAACCTTTTTTGTATGAAATTCAACCCATGGTTGCAATTAATAACTCTTTCTAATAAAAGAGACATACGTGTAATATGTGATATATTACCTTCGGTAAACGCGACATGTATTCATATATTCTCTTTAAAATGATCAAATAATTAAAATAGCCAGTTTTATTGATGCAAATATTACAAATGCTCTTAGATTATAAACTGACCACGACAGTATATTGATATACAAGTTGAAAATAAAACACATACAAAACATTAATTACTAATGATCAAATTTAGGCAGAGAGGATTATTTAAAATATGTTGTTATACATGTCTAAAAACCAACATATTCATTACTGACACCATTACTATCACCATCACTACTAACAATCCATGAAACTTTTGGTACCTGCTCTTATGTCTTGCTCAAAGATTCCCTCTGCACCTGTCCCCTGTTCGACAAGGATTAGTGCTTCCGGGTTAAAGGTCCAGAATGCTCCACCAACATTGACCTTCACGTCACCATCCGCATCTATGTGGAGGACACGCCCTTCCTCACCCAGAGCCTGATTGGATTTAAGAGAATTTAATTATTCTTAATTTAATCATTACATTAATCCTACATAGCTGTCCACAAACTCATTTCTAAATCATAATGAACATCTCATACAGTTCATGAACACAAAGTAATGTGAATTGAAGAGAAACATAACTCGTAAAGAAATAAAGAAACAATTGAATAATCATAATTTCGGTATAATGACCTAGAAATATATTTACATATATGTGCTTCAGAACTGCAGGACTTGCTAGAAAACATAACTTAAATAAAGGAGGTCCCAAACTTTTGTTTTTAAATCAGAGTTTGGAAGACGGAACACGCTTCCAGATTCAATAACTTGCATTTGGATTCCATACATAATAAAGATGTGGATTAACATAAATTATACAGGAAATTACAAAGTAATGCATGTACTGACATGTACATTCTACTGAGCACACAAAGAGATCGTCCATCAGTACTGACTGCATTATCATTTGTATCTTTAAGCTACCAATGCGGTCTTCAAACTATAGTCATTCAGTAATTCGTAATGTGTACAGTATATATCTGACCTTCGACATTTTACTGTTCCATCCTCCGTGGTTTTTCTGCAGACCCTTCACAATTTCCAGGTCAGAAATAACGCGCACTTTGTCTCCAGTGTTGAATGATGGTAGCTACAACAAGAACAAAATAATAATGACAATAATAAAAACAATAATAATGATACTACTAATTCTACGACTCTGCTTCTTCTATTACTTCTGCTACAACTACTACTAATACTACACAAAATAATGATAATCATCATCATCATCATCATCATCATCATCATAATAATAATAATAATAATAATAATGATAATGATAAATATAGTAATGATAAAAATAATGATGATGATGATATTGCATAGTGAATATCACTATAATAAAAGTCTCAACGCTCTTGGAGATTATTATCCTAGCTTTTGTCGGGCTTAAATGAAAAGCAATGTTTTCTTTCTAGATCCCCTCTTACTTCACCTGGGTCAAGAGTGGCAAACTATTTTCTTTCTTTTTTTCATATACCACACATTAATTAAACCTTTGTGACTGCAACAGGGTTGATAATCCATGTCTCTCCATCCGGGTACTTGATTCTGACATCGCCATTTGCTGTTAGACTCGCCAACCTGCCAACTTTCCCGATGCACTGGGGGTAAAAAAAAAAAAAAAAAATTTTAAACGAGAAAAGGACAAAAGTGCTGGATAAAATATCAACATGATACGAGGATAGAAAAATGATTTGTAAAGTTTAATTGTGTGAAATACAAGCAACGTCTTCATTTTATTTTTAAACAATTATGCAAAGTGTTGGTTTCACTGGCATCATTAAGATTTACATCACCATAGTTACAGTAAAAAAATAATCATGTATTGACTGAATATACGATACAAACCACAGACTTAACCAACATAATAGAGAGAACGATTTATGATTATTCCCCATGGTGTTTTGAATTATATTTTAAAAAGTACAATCGTACCTTTTCCATTCCTGACACCCATCCTCCATGGTTCTCTTGGAGTGGCTTGAGAACATCCTTATCTAACTTCACAACCACTCGGTCTCCAATCTCTAGTGAATTCAGCTCACCTGTAACAAAGATAGAAGACGAATAGATACAGAATTGTTCTATCTTTCTTTTCCCCCCTATCCCCCCCCCCCAATCTTCTTTCAGGGGGTCAGCCCCATCAGTGATTAGGCTCCAACGGAAGACATAGAGAGACAGAGAGACAGAGAGACAGAGAGAGAAAGGAAGATGGGGGATATGTATAGTAGACCACACAAAAACACACACGTATGCGCGCCCACGAACATACATCCACTCACACACTCTCACACCCAAACACATAATACATACTTATAAAAATGAACTGAATGCAAGTATAAATTTGGTATCTAGTATTTCATTTTTTAGAACATGGAAGCATGTATTATCTCAAAGTTGTGTATTATTATTTTTTTTATTTCTTTGTCGAATTATTCTTTAGCGAATAATTCTCTCCTAATTTATCTGTATATTTTCATACTAATTTTTTTTTTCTTAGCTGAATGTTACATCTATTATTGTTACACAATTTTCTTTTTATTGTGAATTCTATTTGTATATATTGATTTGCCGAATAAAATAATAGTAACAAATAAAAACTACAGTTGAACAAGGTAGAACTATACAGGTGGGCTGTAGAACAGTCAGGAAATGGGTATTGAATCATGCACAAATTGCAAATGTTGAATAATGCATTATAACAGATACAACGTCAAGTCTAGTCCATTTTAGTCATTTTATGCAATTTGCACGCGCATGCGCGTATTTGCGCGTTCAAGAAAATATTCTAGAAATCATAAGGGATTAATTAAAATGCTTAAACTAAAAAAAAAATTTTTTTTTTAATTTTAAAAAAGTCATTTTCAAGCAGAATAAGACACTTATGGTCATTGAAGCGTGCGCATGAGCGGAAAATTTTGAAATAATTAAAATGGCCTGAAACATGCCCAAAATTGATTATGGACCATTTAAAACATTTTCAGATTGCGCGCGCGCAACTTTACCGATGTGCACGTACGCGCACGCACCCTATGTTCAATTAATTTCTTTTTTAATTAACTTGCATCATGCCAGATATAGTTACGTTATGGCTTTCTATTGCAGATATAAAGCATATATGTCGAAATTTTACAAAATGGCGCCTAGATGACGTCACTATGTTGAAAATATACGGGTGCCGAGACAATAGCCATATCTACCATCGTACCGAACTTAGTACATTTGACAAAGCCGTTTTGGAGATTTGGAGATAATATGGACCCCAAAAAAGTGAGTCGAAATAAAAATAAATAAATAGTAATAATAAATAATAAAGAAAAATTCATACAAAAACATGAGGTGGTCTGTACTGGAATGTACACCCCACCTAAAAATTATTGTTTCACTTACCAAACTTGGGGAGGTGGTCCTTGTAGTAAGCGTATCCTGATGATGAGGCCTTCACGCACTTGATATCAACTTTCCCATCATGACCCAAGCGATATTCATAGGCGCCACCTGCATCCCAACGAACCGCTATGGCACTGCGCTGGATGTTGGCCCAGCTGGCATCTCGAATCACAACTCCAGTATTACCTGATCCACCTGTAAATATCATTTAGTCTACCATAAGTTTTATGCATTTCATGAAGTTGGGGTGCTTCAGATACATGTATGCGAGTCGTTATCATTTACATTTTCAGCCTATGATAAATTATGTAGTGCCGCACTGCAGAGCAACGTCACAATATGTGACCTTCCACTTTCAAATTCATTCGATCTCAACAACAACAAAAAAACAAACAAAAACCACGAATGTTATCATAAACAAAACAAGATTTACACTCCTTCAAACAAGAATTTTCTATAACATGAGTAAAACGATCACTGTTCCAAACGCTGAGTGACTTAGAATACTGCAGATATACATGTAATGTATCTATGAATAAATTCTTGATAAATCCATGACGAGATAGGAGTTAGGAGGATGGTCTTTATGACCCTTGTTCAGAATGACCAACTCACCATCTTGCTGTTGCCACTGCCAGTCCCTTCCCCGACACACCTTGGCACCGGTAAACAATCCCTTTGCATTAGTCTTCCGACACGCTGCTCGAGGTGACATAAGCTTACTATGACCAATAAAGCAAACCACTGTATTAAGAACCTTATAAACCTAAGAGACTTTATATATATCTTTATATCTTTATATATATATATATATATATATATATATGTATATATATAATCGTAAGGAAATAACATATACAACAGCTTTGGCAACTCTCGTGGAAATAATCATAATTGTGAGAAATGAAAATGAGAGAATAATGATGGTTGGTTGCTTAAATCAAAGTTCCCCAGAGCTGTCCTCTCTTTTTGAATTTTTTTCAACTTTTGCTAAATATTTCAAAAAGGGAGGACAGCTCTGGGGAACTTTGATTTAAGCTACGCAACCATTATTCTCTCATTTTCATTTCTCACAATTACACACACACATATATACATATATATACGTTGGGTTAAAGCAAGAAATGACTTCTGTTTAATTTTTTTGTGTCTTCATTATGCAAACAAGTAGATTTTTTTTATCAAATGTAGATACATATGAGTGAAGCTACTGAAGCGTGACCAACAGCATCACGACTCAAAAGCTTCACCCAAACATTCCACGACGAAGGCTATGTTATGTCCAAAGCTTGGCTCTAACAAAACAAAGAGTCTTTCATTATGCAATTATATTAAATAATATGCACATTTACAAACAGCAATGGAAACTCTTTTCTCGTTTTAAAAAAAAATAATATTTTGCACTTTTCCATAGGATGAAACTTAAACTTGTAAACTTTGAACTCTTGAAAAACTGTAAATTAGTGTCACTACCCATCGGACAGATTGGGTTAGTTATATAACAACATTTATGACTGAACATTCAAATAGATTAATTATCGGGATTATTACGAGTCTTTAGTTTTATTTTTCTCATGGCAGACACGAACAAGCTTTGAAGATTTATAGAAGAGTGATCCTACCCTGCAGATTTGGGTAGGATGATCCGGAGAAACGAGTGCTTGAGGTCGTGCTTGGATGTCATGTAGCATTTGTTACAAAGGTCGTAGTCATAGCACGAGCTACATTTCCATCTCATGCCAACAACGTCATTTTCCCCGCATTCATCACATGTTACACCATTATGCTTTATACCTGCCGATCGATGAAAAGTTCAAGTTCAAGTTCAAGTTTATTTTTTCCACTCATAGAAGATAACAAGAAAGCATACACAAATAAATAAACACATATACTAATACATTTACATATTTGACCCCCCAAAAAGAGGGGAAATGTATTGGGCCATTTTATAATCTTAATTTTAAAGGGACCTCTTGCATGAAAAGCTGCGATTAAACGCAACTCCCGCGTTTAAGCGGAACTTTTTTTCAGCATGAGGCCCTCTTGCATAAAAAGATCACATGAAATAGAGCTGGTCATTATTTTCCCAATAAACATCTTCCAAATGATTCATATATGAATATGATTTATATTGAAGTCTGATGATACCCTAGTTTTGCAAAGATACAATGATAATACAAAGATCCGGAAAGCGAAATTGAATAGGCTTACTGCTTCATATTTAGAAAGTCGGTGGTATGAAGGTCATTTGTGACATAGGGCTGTTTACGAACTCACTATAATACACTTCCTTGAAATTATAGCGATTCAGTTATTATCATAAGCAAAATGTTTCATAAATTAAGTACCCATACAAAAAAAGTCTCACCTGCGCCGGCGTTGTCATAGATCAGCAGATCGTATTTTTCATCGAAGCCGGCTCGGTAATCAGCGACTTTGCCCATGTCCCAACAGACGACCACGATCTTGGAATGTGCTGGGTTCGAGACCCCCTTCCCGATGGTAACCACAGTTCCGAGGTGCCCTTCGCCGTCATCCTGGTCCGACCATTTCCAATCTGGACCTCGTACCACCCTCGTTCCCACTTTCATCGCCATCGTGATGCGACCAGAAAAGGGGTTTTGGTGGCTACTGAAAAGCACAACGGTATAAAAGAACCAGTTTAACGAACACAAAAATACATCAATGCTTGTGCACACAAAAATATACATATGTGCATGACTGCATTCGACGCTTATCATGCTTATATATCTGGTTTTGATATGAGAGTAAAAGCTATCGACAGTAATCGACTCCTTAATTTTTGAAACAAGTAATTGAAATAGAGAATGAAACTGTATTCGCAAAGTGACTATATCATTTGAGGATGATGAAATGACCTCGATCCTTTTGGAAAGGAAATAATTTGAGAAGTTCATCACAAACGGTACATTACTTTCATGTTTTACGTATTAACACAACTATTCCCTGTCTCAAAATTGCCAGTAGGATTGCACATCTCCCAACAGCAAATTAGGAAATAGGGGGTGGTTAAAACTTCTTTTTTTTTAAACGCATGGGTGATACGTCACCATCCACACACGCACACACAGACCCACCCTCTCTGTTGACCCTATAGACACTCCTATACTGTTAGCGATATATCATTCCATAAACTCAACTTTAAAATCAGCTTAATTCAGATATTCCATCAGATTTACTTATTTTATGTTATTGTGATAGAGCGAATATCGGCTAAAGTAATCTATAAGCAAGATGTTCCGTTTGAATAAACATTATTTGGAGGAAATACAGGTGAAAATCTACATGTATAACCTAAATTCGTATGAGAAAGATAGGGCGAGAGAGAAAGGGGAGGAGAAAGAAAGGTTGAACAGAAAGAGATTGATGGAGGAAAGAAAAATCATCACAAGAACACTAAACATGACAGAAAAATTCTTTTAAAAAAATATATTCAAGAGCGAAGGTTTGAGGGTCATCACGGTAGAAGGAATTACAAATATATATTAGAGGAAAGTCCCAAAAGGTTCAAAAGACAGACTACCCACTAGACTGATTAAAACAAAGAATTACATAAAGGAAGATAGAAAATGTCGGTCTCATGGGCCATCGGCTTGGTGAACCCTTAAAAAAGTTGTCAGAAGGCCGGTGAGACCGCCGTTGTCAGTCTGGTAGGCTGCAGCCGAAAGTTTTAGGGGTTGTACTATAAACCCCTGAAATTAAGCAAACTAAGAAAATTAAGGAACTCTGTTTTTTTTCTCTCCCGTCTATTCCAATCAACTGCATTTATATTTATTACTTTCAGCAGGTTCTCGCGAAGGGTGACTAAAATCTATGCAAATCATCGTAACCTACCAACCTTGCATAATCTAGTCTTGAAACTTCCGCTTGTTACCACGGTAAAAACATTATGCTCTACCTACATCAGTGTTCATTTAATAGAACCCTGTCGATCAAAGTCCAGTTCAATGTGAAATGTATCGTGTATATCAAATATTGCATGTACAGTACTAATTACACAGTAAAAACGTTGTTTTAAAGGTTGTTTAAAACTTATACAACCTGTTTGATATTAAAACAAATTGTTTACAATATGAACTGTACAACAGGTTGTTCAGTTCATATTGTAAACAACTGTTTGCATTTTTAAAAAGCTTTTTCTCTGTGTTAGCCTGATCGGTTAAGATACTTAGGCATTGTGTCCTTCCGAGACATTGAATATTTTATGGATGATAATTTTAGTTGTTGACCATGGAACCAAATTTTATCAAATTTTAACTCCTTCAGTGATGCCCATCACAAAGAAACATAAAATAGCTCTTTCAAAATTTGTCAAATGTCCGTCTGTGACTAATCGATCAGGCTCAATTACAGAAAAAAAAAATGGTTACACGCAGTATTATGCCATAATGTGGAAAAGTGCGTCTAGGTCCTCAGTACATAATATACAATAATGTACAAGCCTATAAACAAAATTAAACAATATTTGAACAACAGTAAACATGGCAGGAGGATTCTAAGGGGAAACAATCAGCAGTTTTGGCAAGGTAATTTATCATACAGTTACTCTAAACGTATAAATTCTCTTGGTATTATTGAGCATTATTTATTTAATACCGGTAATACTATCAATATAAATATTATTGTAAAAAATACTTCTTGAAAGTAAAATGTATATTTCACTGCTCTCGCAGTTGACAACAAGATTTTTATTTCGAGATATTCTCTCTCAATTTGATTTTTTTTTTCACCTAAATATTAGTACCATGGACTTGTGTCATGGATGTGTTGCTTTCTAAGGTTATGGATAGCGGTCATTATGAATAGCGGTCATTCTGACCAGCGATCCTTATGACTAGCGATGTTACCCCGTCCAATCAAATGAGTAAGATATTTCATCAAAACCTTCATGAACCATAGATATGTGATCATACCGAATTATATGTATAGAAAATTACCATCGGCATTGACTATTATTTCTCCCGTGCACTGAAATAAAGTAAGGCCTAAGTAACTGCAAGTTGAAGAATGCAAACTGTGGATTTTCACCGTATCTTGGAATACAATTTTTTAACGTTATTAGTTTTACATGTTTTTTTTTTGTTTTTGTTTTTTTTTGTTTTTGTGCATTAAACCGGTCTAAGACCAAACAGACCATCAATTTTCTGTGATGAACATTGAAATCTTTACAAGGATAATACAGACCGGAGTTAATGGTCCGGTCAGACAAATCACTGTTCCTATATTTTGTCTTCTTCTTGAAATTTCCATTTTTCGTTATTCTATTTGTGGCTGCATGTCGGAAACGATATGTCATCCATCGCATAAACTTAAATGAGCGAATCAGCCGTAACACTATAAATATTTGGTTACTAAAAATCCTTCGAAATATCATAACCAGAACACTTACACTAAACATGACATTTCATCGAAAGGGTAAAAAATGTGCAGAATTTAAAGAGCCAATGATTAGGAGATTGTGTACTACCCCTGTGTCATTACGAAAACTACGAGAATTAAGAACAAAGAGGAATCTAAAAAACAATAAAGATATTTATAGTTGGCTCCCTTCGATATTTTTATACAGTATTCATTAAGTCTCAGTAAGTTCTGGCGAAGGGTGACTAATATGTATGCAAATAATTGTATCCTGCCATTCGGGCTGCCAACTTCGTAATTTTGACTTAAAACTTCCGCTTAAGTTACCACGATAAAAAAAATTGTTCTACCTACATGTACATCAATGTTCATTTATTAGAACCCTGCCGATCAAAGTCCAAAAGAGTGTGAAATGTATATTATATCACATACATTAATTCTTTAAAAAAAAGTGTTTACATACAGTACATGCCATAATGTGGACAAGTGCGTCTATAGGTCCTCAGTAAACTGTAAAAATAATATGCCCATTGTAATTTTTACTTATTTTTCCCATGTAGAATTTACTTTAAAACATAGGTTTTGCCACTTACGCACTCGATTTAAGTCTTACTAACTCAAACTTCCAATTTAGGAGAATATACGTGAAATTTTAAAGTAAAATTAAATACAAAAGAACATTCAAGTAATTTTAACTTGTATTAATTTAGTAATGTGTACTCAAAGGAAGAAGTTAAACGTATTACTCAAACAATTTATGTTGATTGCACTTATCTCTTTTAAGTAAAGACTGATGCTGTACGTAATATAAGTATTAACATAATTGATGGATATTCATTAAGACCAAATTAATATCTTTTTAAAAATAAAACAATTCTTTTATTGTGGTTGAATGAAAATTTCAGGAATTTAAAAATATATTTCTTAATTCATTTAAGCAAAGATATGAAGATATATCAAAACTTGATATTTCAGGAAAACTGTCAACCAATATTCTTTTTAAGATGCTACGATCAAGTACAGTATATAGAAAATTCGGAGCCCTCCAGTAGTTGACAAATTAAAGCGTATGCAATAGTGTTTGTTGGTGATGGTGGTAGATAATTATTGGTTAAATCCTAAATTGAAATAGTATGAGTGAATGTTAGACGGGTACAAGTTTAATCATGTCATAAGTTTTTTTTAATTATTTTTTATTGTTTTCCATCATGATTACAACACTTAAAATATTTACGTTAATGAAACTCAATTTAACTGAGTAAAAATTTATTAAGCAAAATAAGTAAATTCTACTTAAAATTCCCTGTTACAAATGCTTGAAATAATCAAGGCAATTTGTTGAAGAACGTTTTGGGGGTAATTTCAACGAATTTTCTTTTTACAGTGTATATAATATACTATAATGTATAAGCCCTGTAAACAAAATTACACAATTAATTTGAACAACAGCAAATTTAAATTAAAGGAAGATTCTGAAAGGGGGAAAATATCAGCAGTTTTGGCAAGGTCTTTTATCGTACAGTTACTGTAAATGGATAAACGCTCTGGATATTAATGAGCATGATTTATTCAATAATACGATTATTGTAAAATATACTTCTCGAAAGTAAAATTTACATTTTAACGCTCTCGCAGTTGATGACAAGATTTATATGTCGAGATACATGTATCTCTTTCATTTCCATTAATACTGTGGCACTGGGCTTGGTACATGGGGGCATGGATGTGTTACTTTCTAAGGAAACATTTGAGATGTATATTTCCAATCAACTTAGTAACATATTTCATCAAAACTGTCATGAACCATAGAAATAATGTGTATGATCATAATGAATTCAAGAAAAGGGGGTTTAATCAAAACAAAGAAAGTAACACACTTTTCTTATTTAGATTACAAAGACGGAACTAATTAGAGACTGTGAAACAAGCAGGGTGAAAGGTAGTATGAAATTCCTGGTTATTCCCCACGAGTACATGTAAAGTTCAAAGTTTATTTTCACATTTTCATATAAAACAATATATAAACATGGTAAAATACATATATAGATTTTTTTTAAAAACATCTGAAAAGCACAACATTTAAGGAGAAGAATAAGCAAGGAAAAATTGATATAAACACATCACAAAAAGGAAATTCCCCCTAAAACAAATCGCTGTAATATCTGAATCAGGAACCTTGAGGAAATCTGAATACAGAGACATGTAGCTGTACTTCTCAGCTACCTTTCATTTGAAATTTAGGAAAAATCATTTGGTCATGCTTCAGTGAGCACGCCCTAAAGGCAAAATGGCCACTTTTTATAGTTCACAAGCCCAATGTCATAACTTTGATTCAATGATATCGGAACAAATTAAAAATTTTCAGCACCGGAAGGCATGCAACAAACGTTTCATGTCCTTCCTAGCATAATAAATGACTTGTGCGCAAAATTTCACGGCTGAGTGAGCACGAGGCGAAAATTGCCAAAACTGCAGTTTTGACATCTTTCCCCGTGGTAAATTTTATCTTGTCTCTTGAGCACAATGATGAGTAAATCATGCAAACGAGAAGAAAGTTTAAGGCTTTCATCCGCTTTAATCTTGCTATTTGATATTAATTTGGCATTAAGTTCCTGGTTATTGGTGACCTCCTGAAGATAACTCGACAATTTCATGCAATAACTCACGGTAGAATGAACACAAATCATGTATGAAAAAATGCCAAATTTCACTTCTGTTAAATACTGAGTCAGTAAATTTTTTTTGTATACCTTATAAAACATAAATTTTCATTAACTTATGATAAAATTCAACAGAAAGAAAAAAATGGTGGTGTTCTTTGCATTATTGCAAGCAGTGTCTATTGAATTTTATTGAATTTTATAAGTAAATGATAGAAAAATTTACATATAGACAAAGACACGCAAGCCTATTGAATCATATGTAGCATAATTATGTAGCAAGTTATGTAGCATATGTAGCATATGCATAAAAAATTACCATTGTCATTGATGATTATTTCTCCCATGCATTGAAATAAAGTAAGG
Source organism: Heliocidaris tuberculata (assembly GCA_025618425.1). NCBI lineage: Eukaryota > Metazoa > Echinodermata > Echinoidea > Camarodonta > Echinometridae > Heliocidaris > Heliocidaris tuberculata. The sequence goes on along the minus strand of CM046844.1, from coordinate 9,229,656 downwards.
CCTAAGTAACTGCACGTTGAAGAAAGCAAACTGCGGATTTTTACCGTATTTTAATCCAGTATTCTAATCTTAGATTTATTAACGTTATAAGTTTATCTGAAATGTATTTTTGTTGGTGCATTAAATGGGTCTCAGACCAAACAGACCATCAATTTTCTTTGATGAGCACTGACAACTTTACGAGGATAACACAGGCCGGAGTTAATGGTCCGGCCAGACAAATCAGTAGTATTCCTATATTTTGTCATCTACTCAAAATTTCCATTTTTTCAGTATTCTATTTGTGGACTGTAATTTCGGAAACAATATGTCATATTTTATGCGTTCATTACTCTCAGTAAGTTCTTGCGAATGGTGACTAAAATAAATTTATGCAAATAATTGCAACCTGCAAACTTTGTAATTTAGATTTGAAACTTCCGTTTATGTTTCCACGGTAAAAACATTATGTTCATTTAATAGAACCCTGCCGATCAATGTCCAATTCAATATGAAAGTATCATGTATATTATATCACATATACTAATTATAAAAAGGGTGTTTACACGCAGTATTATGCCATAATGTGGACAAGTGCGTCTGTAGGTCCTCAATTATAATAATGTCTATAAACAAAATTAAACAATCTGAACAACAGCAAAAGGGGGATTCCGAAAGGGGAAAAATCAGCAGTTTTGGCAAGGTCGTTTATCATATAGTTACTGTAAATGTATAAATTTCCTTGATATTAGTGAGCATAATTTTTTTTTAATGTACCTGTAATAGCCTTCCATAAATCAGTGGCCTGAGTTAGCCCTAAAAGGGCCGGGATATTTTGGCTATGCCACAGCCGGGGGGGGGGGGGAGGGAGGGTGGAATGCATCCCCCCCCCCCCGAGATCTCAACCGTCGACCGCGCGATCGCGCCGAAAATCGGCACGCACGTCGTCCACAACGTAATCGACAAAATTGTATAATTAAATGCTCCGAAAAAAAATTCACATCAATTCATTATGCTAATTTATGCATGAAATCAAAATTTTGCTCTAAATCATTAAATAAAGCTCAAAAGATGCTTATTTTTGGTCTAGACACTCTTTCCAGTATTCTTAGCAAATATACTTGAAAAAATTCGGTATCAAAATTGATTTCTTTTGTATTTTATTGTATTTAAAATTTCTTACGTATTTCTTTGTTTTTAACCTTTTGTTTTTTATTGTTTTGTGATGAAATTTGTCGGGGACACTTTCGCGATAATAAACAGCATAAACTAAATTAATTTTAATCAGTAAATGTAAAAATATTCATAGATTTCTAAATTTTGACTGAAAACACATTTTGTATTGAAATTATATATATACATATGAAATCACGTTTTTGAGCAATTTTTGGTCTGACGTGCAAGTACGAAATGTTGAGTAACTTCGGAACCGCATGCCCGGACATCGCGAATTTGGTCTCAAAAGATGCGTGAGATTCGAAAGAAAAAAGTAATGAAACGCCGCGACGACTGCTTTGCGCGTTGCGGACATATCGCGAAAAACGTCTTGGGGGGGGGGGTGGATTCCATCCCCCCGGCCCTTTTAGGGTTAAGCCAGGTTTAACTTTTACAAGTCTTTTACATGTAATTAAAATTCGAAGGGAGGTAGGGACTAAATTTTATGTAGTCCTTTACTCTTCCTTCTATTTAAGTTCTATAGCATCCAGGGAAGTTACAATTCCCTGTAGTATCACAGAAAACTATGCTTATAACAAATAACTTTGATTTTTTTTTTTTTTTTTTTTTTGCACTTTGACTTTGTGCTAACGTCAATATCAAATATATTCATGGTTGTAAAATGTCTGAAATGTATATTAGATTTGTGCCGTGAAACGTTTGAATTCTGAAAATATGTTTTGTACACTTCGTAGTTGTCCATAGATCAAGGGGTCACCAACCCTTGATAGCGGACAAACTTTAGTGAAAACACTATATTCCAAACCTGTTTAACAGAGGTGAAACGAAAAGCAAATGTCCAGACAAGAGGTGACCTAGCATGAGGCCTGGAAAATTGCAGAGAAAGCAAGGTCATAATTTGAAGTGTTCAGTCTACTTTATTATTTCTGTGTTTATACATGTTACGTTAAAGGGAAATCCAACCTTAATGGCAAGTTGCTCTGACAGAAAGAGGAAATATCAGAGAAGCAGATTGGTGTAAGTTTGAACGAAACAAGCAATAAGAAAATAATTATTTTTTAAAAGTTGTAATCACTATACATAATATATATGGGAATTTCAAATTGACGAATAGGTAATGCCACTTTGATGTAGTTGCGGACAACTACCTCATTTGCTCCAACAAACATAATGACCAAAATTTCGTGGGTTTTTTGTTTTGTTTTGTTTTTTAATGTATTACTAAGTAGGACCATTTTCTTTCATGAGGACCTATAAAAAATATGCTATCTCCAATATATTTTGAGTACTGCCCCGAGGGTAAAAGCGCTTCGGAGAAAACCGCAAATTAATGATATTTTTGTGTACGACAAACGCGAGAACTGTCCGCAAGTATATGTCACAATCGACTCACCAAATTGCCAATTTGAGATTCGTACAGATGTAGTGATCTCATTTTTCAAATATCCATAACTTTCTTATTCCCTTGTCCGATTTCCTTCAAACCTTAACTATCCTGTTTTTCTTATTTCTCTGCTTTTACACAAATCATCTTATTACCAATGTTAGTTTGCCCTTTAACCAGTTAATTATAACGATGTTTTGAAATACATGTGCTTGTATTTCTTCTGAATTCGCATGAACATACAGGAATAGTACAAACTGACTGATCTTTAGAAGCTTGTCTGTGTCACTATGCTTGAGAACAAAACCTTTATACTGATACTAAACCCAGGGGCAGATCCAGGAGTTTGTAAAATAGGGGGGGCGCACAAATCAAAAATAAAAATGCCAAGCGAAAAAAAGGTCATCGGCTTAAAAAAAAGGATGCGCACAGCAATATACAAAAAAGGGGGCACAATGTACACTTTGGTTTCAAAGGAGGGGGGGGGGCACAGGCCAGAAATGCGCCCCCCACCCACCCCTAAATCCGCCACTGCTAAAGCAACAGAAATTATGTTTACAATATATTTCGTTTTCTTCCGCAGCGAGTCCAAAGTACAATCAATAATAAGGAATAGTAGAAATACTCCCAGAGCCTTCATGGCTATGATGGGCTTTTACTCTCGTTGAAATCTCTCTCTGAATAAAAAAAAAAGAAGAAAAAAAAAAAAAAGAGATCTATTGTTGGTACAGTAATCGTCGGATCGATAAAGGCTGTGTGACAAATCCGTAGGGGATAAAAATTTGTTTTCAAGACTAATTTTTTTTCTCAGACTATCTTTAGAATGATGAAGGTAGTGGTATTGTATGAAAACAATGAAATGTATGACAACATTTAGTAACTATCCTGTCTAAATCTATGATATTTCTGCATGGAAGTAGGCCTATGGTTTAAAAAATATCTGACGTCTTAAATTAAGGGAAGGAGACGTGTCAATATACACACTCATGCGAGTTTAGTTATTTGGGCAAAATCATGACAACATGTATTTTCGTTAAATATAGATATCAACACTATGTCATTGTGAGATCTGTGACTGTATGTTTTACATAAATTTGTCCCAGTAAAAATTTCGATAATTTTAAATAGGCCAATAATGCTAATGAAGTTTGGGTGAATACACAGTTGAAATCACCTAAACATCAGGTATTAGATTTTTTTTTTTTTTTTTTTTTTTTTTTTTTACTCACCATCAGGTCTTTATCATTGCATGGTATGCCTTGTTTCCTCCTATATTTAGTCCTATGACTCCTGTCATTCATTTGCCAGTTCTTCATATTTTGTAATCATTATTATTATTATCATTATTATTATCATTTATTATTATTATTATTATTATTGTTGTTGTTGTTGTTGTTGTTATTATTATTATCATCATTACTACTATTACTATCATTATTTTTTTTTTTAAGTATTTGGCGTCACAATGTGCCTGGGAGGGGAAGAACGATCTGAATCACTGTAACCCCCTGGTCTCCCCTCCCGATATAAGGGATTGACATTTTTACCAGTGATATTGTTACTTATCGAGCTTGTGAAGCTTATATGTAATCGTATATAAACGAAAATGTTCATTATGAATTATGGTGATTAAGATCTTAGCTGAATAATCAGTGTACACATAATCAAATCTATTTCCCTATAGAAGAGCGAGACTAGTCCCTATATGAGCGTTGTATGCGCAGGTTGAATGATCACAGGTGTCCTATAAGGCTGGTAAGTTCGATGGGGAACAGGCTAACTATTAATACATTACTAGCAGCAGTACCCGTGGAAAAATTCCACGGGTGCTAGCCAGGGAAGTATGGATTGATTTTTGCGAACACATCTTCTTTGGAACAATGTTGAAATTATTACTGTTTTAAATTGTGGCTTATTAAATTATATTGAATGGGATAAACATATTACAATGTTTTTGTTACCAAATAATCATATTCAAACTATATGTTTTCAAATGATAGGTTAATATGTGTACATGAATATCATGTATTTTTTTAATTAATAAGACAAATGCTTAATAATTATGGTTCTATGGGTAATGGTTTCTAAAAGAAATATTTTGTAATTTTTGTTTTTCATCTAAGTTAATTTTTAGTTTCTCTTGTATTTATCTTAGATTATTTTAGTATTGTTTTATTAGTTCAAGTGAATAATACATGAAATATTAAGAGAAAAATAAGTTTAAGATTACAACATGTCATTCTTACTATAGAATATGTCACATGCTTTTTTTGAAAGGTAAAAGTCTGTTTGTTTGTTTTTTATTTGGTTTTGGGCTAAAATAAGTTATCATTTTTATGTCTTATAGTGGTGATTATGTATAATACACTTTTGCTGATGAGAGAGATTGCATATCTACTGTTTTTATGTAGGAAATAACAATACAATTATTTCAAAACTTGTTTCCACGTGAAAATCACTGGCCATATAATACTGTGAAATTAATCTTATTTTATTTGAGCTAATGCCTTTTAACTTCCATGAAGATTGTTTTATGTTTGTGTGTTTATTGAAGCAAATTTTTTACCTGTCCTTTCCCACCCCGTTCTCACAATATCACCTAAGGAGAAACGTGAGCGTAGGTGCCTGATGCCTAAACATATAAAATCCTACCGTGCCATCCATTACATTTTTTTGTAATGAAACATGATTTGCAAAAGTCATAATCCAATTTACTCACGTACCCCTGCAATATTTGAAACCCCAGATAAAATTGTGAATCCACCACTTAATAATAATCTGTGGACAATTATGGATGGTGAGTGCAGGCTCTATCCCCTTATCATGCCCCCTCCCCTCCCTTCACTCCAGCCAGTGGCGTATAGAAAGGTTCCACTTTCTTTGGGGGTGATTTCATTTTTTCTACAATGAACATAAACTGTTAATTAATGCCCACCCCCCCCCCTCTCCGCTTTTTACGCCCATGAATCCAGTGATTACATTTTTTGTACAATAAAATAAAATTGATGCACTCACATATGCCCCATCAAAAAAAAAAAAAAAAAAAAAAAAAAAAGACAGCCCAAAATGCTGATTTTTTTTTTTTTTGTTGCTTGTGAGAATAATGAGGGAAAACTGGAACCCATAAAATCTGGTAACCCCCCCCCCCCCCCCAATGAGCGACTTTTGGAGGGCTGGAGAAACAAAAAAAATTCTTGGAGGGCTGGCGAATTTTTTTTTTTCACTTACACCCCCCCCCCCCCCCACCCCCCACCCCGCTGAGGGACTTTTGGAGGGCTGGCGAAAAAAATTCATGGAGGGCTGGCCAATTTTTTTTTTTTCACTTACCCCCATCCCCCCCCCCCCCCCCCCAGCTATCTATGAACATGACTCCAGTGATTTCATTCAAATTTTTCTACAATGAAGTTAATCATATCCCCCATCAACCACTGTACACCCCCCCCCCCACCCCCACCCCGCTATCTTTGCCCATGACTCCAGCATACTCTATTAATTCTTCAAAGGATTAACCGTTAACGCCCCTAGCACATGTTTGCCCCTGAAACTGAAAGACTATTATTAACGAATTAAGCTTGATCTATAGTCTTGAGCCTCTTTCACACCGGGCCTGCGTAGAGTTGCGTTGTGCGGCGTACCGAGTACTCCAAAATTACGTGCAGGACCGGCGTAGTCCCTGCGTGTTTTGCATAGGCTGCCGTACGGTGGCGTATGGTTGCGTACCCTGTGCATAGGCACCGCGTACCTATGGCATATGCAATTGGTGTACCTCCGCGTAGGATTATGTATAACATGCGTATGGTTGCGTTCGAATACGTATAGGTCTCGCGTAAAGGGTACGTAGGTTTGCTTATGCTGAACCCACACGAAGCAAAAGTACACAACACTACGCCCTTCCTTACGTAACTCTACGGTAGTGTTGCGTAGACTTGCGTAAAACTGCGTACTTTCTGCGTGACGCGTCCAGTGCTCTTTAAACATGTTTAATTTTTTGCGTCCATCTCGCGTACCCCTTTGCGTCCCTCGGCGTATTTCCACGTAGGCTAACGGAGGCACTGCTTGGGGCAGAGTAAAGCTCAGCATCGTCCGTACGCCACACTACGCAACTCTACGCAGGGCTGGTGTGAAAGCCCCTTTATTACGCGCAGGATCGGCGTAGGCTGGGGTATTGTTGCGTACCCTGTGCATAGGTACCGCGTACCTACAACATATGCAATTGGCGTACCTACGCGTAGGATTGCGTATAACAGGCGTAGGGTTGCGTACGTATACGTAGGTCTGGCGTAAAGGGTACGTAAGTTTGCTTATGCTGAACCCACAATAAGCAAAATTACGCAACACTACGCCAGCCTCAAAGGATTTTTCGTCAGACTGGTGTATGATAGCGTACTATAGCGTAGGCATGGCGTACAGTAGCGTAGTGTTTTATACTTGCGTAAAAACTGCGTACTTTCTGCATGCAGTGGTCTACGGCGAAAGTACGCGAAAAAATTAGACATGTTAATTTTTGGGGTCCATCTCGCGTACCCCTTTTTGTCCCTCTGCGTATTGCCACGTAGGCCAGCATAAGCTCAGTGTAGGCGATACGCCGCACTATGCAACTCTACGCAAGCCCGGTGTGAAAGCCCCTTTAGGTCTATATAGTCATGATAGTCTACAGATCTACATAGACAGAAAAATCTGTCTGGTTTCAAAACACACATACTTTTTAAATAGACTCTGCTCTCACTGAGTAGATTCCGGAATTATTTTTTTAGAGTAAAAAAATGGATGTAGAATCTACTCTAATATACGGTATGAACTATGATGAATTAAATATCATCAAATTTAAAAAAAATGACGATATTCGACCTAAACTGTTTCCAGTCTTGAAATAAGCAACCCAGTGAGGAATTTACTGCCGTTTTAGAATTCAAATTGATGTAGAATCTACTCAGATATACGGTGAATTTATCATCAAATTCTAACTGTAGCATTAAAAAACAGAAGATAGTCAACTGCTTCCAATCTTGGAATAAGCAGCTCAGTATTTACTGCCGGACTCCTCCCCTCAAGTTCAGCCATGCAGCCATCCCAGCCTCAGAGAGCGGGCGCTGCCGTGACCGAACACGACAAACGACAAAGAGAAGAATTTCATGCAGATAAAATAGGACAAAGGAAGTCCATAAATACAGTTTCCAACAATTTGTTAGATCTAAAGAATGTCACTCACGTCCAAAATCAACCTTAGAATGTATTTGTAAGCTCGGGAAACCGTAGTCACCTCATGTTGAGTGCATGTGTGTACATTACATACAAATTGCATGCATGCATTGTCGCGTCGATCGCATGCATTGCATTGAAATTGCATCGCAGTACGTGGGTGCTACTCCTATGGTGTACTTATCACAAAGTGTACTATGAAACAATGAAATACATACGTACACATACCACGGAGCTCTATCGAGGCTGGGACACTGTGGGACAACCCCCATGCCATCGTTATTTTCTTACGGGGGTTCCCCCCGGTAAGAGCAAGTTTAGCAAGATGGCTAACGCGAGTCGTCTAACACGGTCGCACAATGCAAGTTGATACTCCTCGTGCACAACTTGTTCGTCACTCGCCATGCGCATGCATGCCGTGCCTGTGATGGGCCGTAAGGGAGGTTGCACGGCTGACGACACCGCCGTCGTGCGAGGTATCCACACGGAAAGCAGCCGTTCCTTCGGCCTGCCCGTCCTCCCCAATCCCCCAAATCACGTTTAGGGACGTCGACGGCGACGACGGGGTCGACGTCACACGCGGACTACGGGTTACACGACCTGTGGAATTATGCCACCGATCCCGCGCCACGGCGAGGGCGGACACGGCGGGGGGAAAGAGTTTTTGCTTCCACAAAAAACGGCCTTTTACGGTTTTGAGTATTAATATATATATGATAAAAACTGGTTAGTGCAGGGGCGTAGATAGCGGGGGGAGGGGATGGGGGTATGCATCCCCCAACTTTTCGAGTGGGGGGGGGGGGATGGTGGGTACAATCATCCCCCCCCCCCCCAGGTTTCACCCCATAAAAAAAATAATAAAAGCGGTGGAAAATATACATTTCTATATTATGTTGTAGATAAATATAATTTGATATATTATATCTATTAATTTTATTGTTATATATTCTTTATTTCGATATAAATGTTATATATCTGTGTACAATATTGTAGATTTATATGAATTTATCAATATTTATCTACAATGCTGTCGTGGCTTCTATATATATTTTTACACCACTAGAAAGTGAAAACCATCTACTTCAAATTATACAACATGGGTGTTGATCTGGGAGTGATATTATTATTTAGATTAAAAGTACATGTATTATTCTGGATTTAGAGGGTTCAGTCGGTAACTTTCCTTTATAATGCAATTCTGCAAAACTGAAATGAAAATATAGTCACAGGAATCGAATGTGTTGGAGAAAGAGGGAATACATCACCCCCAATATTCATCGAGGATGATGATGACCTGTGTCATCATCACCCAACTATGCATAGAAGAATTATGAAATGACAATCATAACATGTACGATGTAGGCTCGGTCAGAAGCACCGCTCCGGGCGTTGCATGTGGGCACAGTGCCCCTTCTTTTCCCTTTAACTTCAGATAAGTACCCCCATTTTTCTTTCGAGTAAGTCCCAGTTCCATATTCTTTTCAAGTGCCCATTTTGATAATTACACCTCATTCCTCACCTTACCTTTGATAAATGCTCCTATTTCAACGAGAGCATTTTCCCCCTTTTAATCCCTTTTATTCCTTTTAATGTAACAAGTCATTTTTTTTCTTTGTAATATATAGACACTGATTGAATTTTTCTACTTTATATAAGAACATTTTCCCGTTCTTATAAATGTCCCTTTTCAGGTGTTATAAGTGCCCCTTTTCACCTGTGATGAACTGCCTTTTCTACCTTTTCTACACATTCATTTATTTTTCTAATAATTGAAGTGTCCGTTTCCCCATGATAAGTACCACGTTTCCCTTTTCCATAACATGTGCCCCTAATCCAAAGTGACTAAGAGCCAGTATTCCCAAATGCTCGCTCGCTACGCTCGCTCGTATTGAATGTATAGCTTATTAAATAAATTTTCATTGTGAAATTTTGCAATTACAATGTAATTGCTATTGTTAGCTGGCTCGCTCAGTATTCAAATCATACTACAAAATTGCAAAGCATGATGCTGAAGTTGTATCTTGGATATGTAAAGAAAAAAAAACCATATACATGTTTACTTACTATATATATATATATATATTATATTATATTATATTTATACAAGTATATACGTATACACACACACACACATACATACATATATATGTGTATATATATATATGTGTATATATATATATATATATATATATATATATATAAATGGCCTTGGGGGAAATCATACCCCCCATGCAGGTATGAGGACCTGTCTACGCCAATGGGTCAGTGCATACAATTTAAGCATGTTTCCAAAACTCTTTCATCGACTCTGTTCCACGATGATCCTACGGTATCTCACATTACAGTGTTCCTCCCTGGTCCACTCACGAAAGCCTCTTCATTTCCATGATTTCCATGACAAAAACTGTTGATTGTTATCACCGACTCGACGAGATAATTGTGATTACCTTGTCGTGTCAAACTACCATACCACCAGTAAATTTTAAAGATATAAGGTTGAATTCTTGCAATGCGATTGCATCGTAAAAATAATTGTCTGCACGTTATTGCGAAAGTTTGATTATGTTTCAGAAATCATGAAAACGATAAGAGACTAAATTTTGCAGCATTTTTTTTTTTTTTTTTTTTGGGGGGGGGGACTTTTTAATTACTTAATTCTCTGACAAGCAATAAAAAACCAACAACAACAAAAAAGGTTATCAGCATTTTTTTTTGGGGGGGGGACTTTTTACTCAAAAATTCTCTGACAAGCAAAAAAAAAAAAGAAAAAAAAAAGGTTATCAGCATTTTGGGGGTGTATTTTTACTCAGAAATTCTCTGGCAAGCAACAAAACCAAAACACCAGAATTATGCTAAAATTCTGCTAGATTTTGTCAAATTATGCCTAGCATAATGCTGGATGCAAAAGCGGTCTAAATTCTGCCAGAAAGCAGAATTCTGCCAACTCTGGCAACCTTGCATAACTACCACAACCTCCACAATCACACTACCAGAGGCGTCGATTCGTTTGGTGTAGTGGTTCATTCACTTGACTCTCAATCCAAGGATCGAGGGTTTGAATCTCAGCCCGGCACTGGCAGGATTTATTCCTTGAAATGCACTGTGCGCTGATTACGGCAGCCGGAGCTATAAAGCCAGGGTAATAATATCCAAACCCTTTGGAAGCGCATAGGGACGTTATATCATAATGTGATATGCGCCATACAAGAACGGTTTATTATTATTATTATTATTGTTATTATTATTATTATTAATATTATCATTATTATTATATTATTATTAAAACATTGGAGGGCCAAGCATTGTTTGTGAACAATGCTCTGCCCCTCTAATGCCTTGTCTATTTCGGACGAATCGACGCCTCTGACAACCACCACTTGCACCATCGATCACCACCATAACGATTACCACCACCACATCAGTCATCAGTATCATTATCATCACTACCAACATCATGCAGCTCCAGCACCATAATCCTCACCTCCTGCACGGCCACCCATCACATCGTGAAAATAATTGTATACACGTTATTGCGAAAGGTTGATATACGTTTCAGAAATCATGAAAAAGATAAGAGACAAAATCTTAAATTACCCGCAAAGATCACCATTCCTATCACAACCACAACATCATCAACTGTTCATCAAACTATACGAACTCATATCGCCACTGTCATCATTATCATCACAACGCACCATGGCACCACTCCCACAATTACTACCACTTAACCTGCTCATGCACCACTACCCTGACCACCTTCAACGCTATCGCCACCACACATGTGACCGAGTACGGTACCAACATCGGCAACTAGTAACCATTATTAATTTACATGTACAGTATTTTCAAACTTTAGTTTTTTACTAAACTAAGTAAGTAACAGCACAAAATGATCTGCGCAATGTACACACACAAAAGACTAGACAGACGTTGGCACTTGGCATGGAAATTGGGAGTGTGTAATAATATACTCCAACGAACATGGTATATTATACACGGATTTTCACTAACCTTATATTCAGAGTCGAATCGGAATAACTGCCCAGCCCTCAATACCAGTTGGGTATGATATATCCTTAATTATTAGGCTGCTTCCAATAACACCAGACTTTAAAAAAAAAAGATAAATACTGCAATACAGAGTACAATCATGTACACGTACGTAGATGGCTGCAGTACACTATCTTTCATCGACGAGTTATGGGGATTCCCAGGTATAGCGCATGCGTGGTATGTCATCATCACCCACCACCCCCCCCCCCCCTCCCACACACACACACACACACACACACACACACACACACCTGACAATTGCAAGCACAGTCTAATGATACGGACCCTGAAATTTCATTTCAGTTTCAGTTTCAGTTTCAGTTTATTGTTTCATATTTCACATTTACAATGTGTTTTTTCACAGTATACATGTAAATGGGTACAAACAATTATTGGTACAAACGAGATAAATGATACGAACAAACAAGAGATATATTGTCAGAGAAAATAAAAGAAGATGAGTACCTCATATCTATGCGTTTGCATGCAATATTAATTGAGCAGACTGGGCTATAATAATAATGAAATATTGAGGAGCCTAAGGAGGAAGCTACGCTTGTGAGTTATAGGCTCCAAAGAGTAATAATATTTGAAATAGTCTTTGAAAATAGTAAGAACGAGCAATGCATGATACAGCAATATGAGTATATAAATGAATATAAATTAAATTATTGTGTTACAGTAATCAATTTCGCTTTTGCTCTCCCAGTAAACCTTTGTAGATAAATTGTATTCCGTCTGTCTATGACTATGTAGTAGGAATCAAGTTACATTCATACACCAAGCGAGGTTTATTATTAGGCTGGGCTACAGAGCTAGCGTACTATTTATTTATTTTTAAAAATTTTTATTTATTTAATTTCCAGAAACATATAATAACATGAAAACAATTTTAAAACAAACATAACAACATAAGTGTAACATTAACAAGAACCAATGCCTGGGTATTACCTATAAGAAATGATAATTTCTGTTTAAAGGCTCTCCTAATTGGTTGTTGTAATACAAACTAATACAAAAAATAATAGGCAGCAGGTGGCAACAATAAAAAAAAAAAGACGAGAATGAAACCTAACATAACAATGCATATTTTACATGACGGAGGCCTTAGAACTGCAGCTCTATACTCATATTTTGTTTTATGGTGTCTTTGCATGAAAGACTAACGCTTCACTTTGTACTTGACTTCACTGACGAATTGATAATCTTTAAACGAATGCAATTGTTAACTTTTCAGTTAAAATCTTTTCCTTTAAATGTTAGAGCTTCCAAAAAAAAACCTATAGTTTATAATAAAATAATACATGTAGGCCTATGTAGGCCCCCTATTCTGTATTTTCAAATGAGTAGCATGTGCCCACAACTATATTCCCTTTTGCATCTGACATAATTAGATCAGCTGTAAACTTATTAGTTTAATTCTATTTCAATTTAACAGGGGTGGATCCAGGATTATCTGCCGGGACGGTGTACAAGTTTGAATTATTTTTGACAAGCAAAGGGCCGGCAAAAGAATTTAAAAATAAAGAAAAGGAAAGTCACGTCATTCATGCGTCTTTAAGGGTCTAATTTAGCTACCAGGTGCACAAAATGGGGGGGGGGGGCACATAATTTTATACTAGTTAAGATGTGACAGAGTGGTTCCCTAGGTGTGAGAACAATCGACAGAGAGGAAGAGGGAGAGAGGGAGAGAGAGAGAGAGAGGGGGGGGTGGGAGAGACATTTAAGTGGGGGGGGGGGGGGGGTCTCTATCAGTTGGACGGTTCACGCCAGACGGTTGCCTTTTTTTCTTACCGGGCCTATGGTATGCCTGTTCATTTCATTTTCAGATCTAATATGCGAAAATGAATGTAGGCTACTCTTGTGAACAAAGGCCTATATTTTTCTTGAAAGGATCGAAATGATTCTAGGACAACTACCCCCTGGAAAACTACCCCCCCCCCCCGCCCGGACACCTACCCCCTGGACAACTACCCCCCCCCCCGCCCAGACAACTACCCCCTGGACAACTACCCCCCGGACAATTACCCCCAGGACATCTACCCCCCGGACAACTACCCCCAGGACAATTACCCCCCGGACAATTACCCCCCCCCCCGGAAAAAATTCCCCCTCCCCCATAAAATGACGATTACCCCGATACCTCCCTCCTCCGGAAAACTACCCCAGAATCTGGGGGTAGTAATACAGGGGGGGGGGGGTACTTGACCAGGGGGTAATTGGTCGGGGGGGGGGTAGTTGTCCTAGGGGGTAATTGTCCTGGGGGTAGTTTTCCGAGGGGTAGTTGGGGGGGGGGGGTAATTGTCCAGCTGGTAGTTGTCTGGATACGATCGAAACATGGGGGCACAACCCCTTTACCCCACTCCTGGGTCGATCGATCTGCTTATGAATAATTTCATATTGTCATAAAATATGAAATCTTACTTTATAAACAGAGTAAACTACAAAAAAGTGTTTTTTAATAAATCTAATAATAATGCGATTATGCGTGCCATGGCCCTATCTCTGACCTCAACTTCAAGAAGTGTCACTGAAAACATTTCGCCCGGATTTCATCATTGCGGTTCGTGCAAGGAAAAACCGGGAAATCCCCTTTCGCCATTTCAAAACAACGTTGTCCATTTCTTTTGTCAACATCGTGCGCGCAGGGTCTGTGTGTTATTCGTGGATGTGTGTGTGTGTACGTATTCAGTAGGTGCTTAGTGTGTGAATTATGATCATGAACCCTATACAAAGTGAATGAAACTACGTGCTCCGTGCATGAGGAGCTCGGAGCGGGACGTCCACAGGACGCCACCTTCATCTCCAGCAGATAGATGATACATGCATATTCATGTACTTGTACTGTTCCACTGCACTCTAGTCTTCAATTCTTATATCGGGATATTGTGATACCTGGAAAGATGGATATGTTGTGAAGATTCAGCATCGTGATACCGGTATCAAAAATCTGCAGCTTCAACAGTGTCTCGCTGTCTAGGATTTCTGTTCATTTTGATAAGGTATGTTTGACCATATTTATTGCCTTTATTGACATTTTTTCTACAGATCTAGCTAACTTTAGACATGTTAGATGGAAGATAAGCATAATGGTAAATAAGGATAAGTCCGATAACCATGAATGAAGGAAAGATTGTGTGCAGCTGTGAGTTTGATCACTATTGAAATTCGGAAGTAGACTATACTATAGTATGGTAGTGGATCCAGTGTCCGAACACTTTTCAGAAAATCAACAATAGCAAATAAAATATCAAATGAATATCTGTCAAACTTAGATAATGAATGCTCAAAGTCCTACAGAAAAAGAAGTTGATGGAATTTTAAAAAGACAACGTAGATTTAATACGATATTCCCTTCCGAGTGAACCCCTTCCCAACGACGCGGTGTTTTGGTCCTTTGAAAAGGGTACTGTATTTCCGAACGTGTGAAACCTATGGAAAAAAAGACACAACCTTTGTTTCAATAGTGTAGTTTTCATACGCGTAATCCCACGCGTATGAAAACCCATTTTTGGCGCTTAACAGTACACGTTCGGTAATATAATCTGTTCGGAATTACAATCCTTTTTATATTATCATTCTGGTCCTGATATCATTCACAGAATTTGTACTGCATTCATAGATATAGCCTAAGGCTGGTCTTCTAAAATAAAGTATGAGTTAACTAGTTATAATTCTTTGCCTGTACAGTGTTATTATTGGCATTATCATGGTTGAGGAATATTCACTCCACACATCACAGAAGCTTTTCATGACATTGTGTCACACTCATTAAATGGTTTCCTCTTTCCCCCACAGACTCTACATCTGCACGCAAGTGAACGCGCGTGCAAATGGACGAGGACATGGTTTCCTCAACCACGCTGATATGGCCTTATTATTTCTATCCAGACATATTATAAATGAACGATGTTACAAAGTCTGAAATTGATATAGAGTCTGTATTAGTGTATCTAATTGATGCACTGCCTGATTCAGTTAATATGTTTCATGCAAAAGATGTAAATAAATAACTTGTATAGTATAGTATGTTGTAAATAGTTGTTCATAGTTTTCATGCACACGTTTGGCAGCAGATAAAACTGCAGTGCACATGCCACTCCCATTTCATGCCCCCCACTTTATGCACTTGTTTTAGTGACACATGGATCTACATGTAGTACCTGGATATAGAACTGAATTTGCCTTAAATGATAAATATAGGGTCTATGTAGATTATTTGCAGTGTGAAATTCAGTGACTTTAAATTTCAAGGGATTCCAAAGTAAGAATTCTTGTTGCAAATATTTGCAAAAGAAAACATGACTGGAGTCACAAGACTAGTTTTCATCAGCTAAACTTTAAAAGACCAGATGTGAAATATATACTGTACAAACTTTTGTGTTTGGGATAAAGAGATGAGAAATATAGCCTACAGTCATCTGTCAAGTAGAAAAATGTATTGATCCCTCAGTGCTATTTGTAAATACAGATTTGTAAATCTCTTGAATATTGAAAATATATTTTGGTAATTTTTTTAAAATCCATTTCTTTGTGATAATAAATGACACTCCTTGACTACATGGTAACCTGGTGAATGTGGAGATGAGTTTAATACCAAATATTTCTTGCATGTTCATCAGGTTAACAAATACTTATGGGGATGCACACACTCATCTATCGTCAGTTTATTGTACAATTACTTTTTCAAATTTTATTTACTATTTATCATAATTAAGCATTTGAAGGAGGAGCACAAGATTGAGGTCACAGGTTCAAATCTAAGGCAAGCATCATGCTCCCGTACATAGGAGAACGTGTGGTACGTGGTCCAGACTGGGAATACAGTGATGATGACGGGGGTGACGGTTGCGTCGGAACTGTTATTGGTCAGTTGTTTTATCCTTTAGTTTCCTTATAATAAGAGATTAATTTGTTCTCTCATGTCAAAATTTATGATTTATATGAAAATCGAAAAAAAATTGAGTTAATTTGATGCAGAGAATAAGAATTATAAAGTAATGGAGCAAGGGATAGGTGACAAAGATGATATCAGAAACTCTCTTTTAGTTGATACAAAGTTGGAAAAACTGTTTTTTAAATTCTTTTGAAAAAGAAGAAATCTCAATGTGTTGGGAGGACTATCGAATTGAGCAGAACAGGATGAGGTATGAAAAAGGATCCTGAAATTTAGTGTCTACATTTTCACTTTAGGTGATTGGAATTGCTCTTCTTTTCATCATGAATTTTTGAACTGTACTTGTACATGTATGTAGAGTACATAGCAAGAGTTACATCTTTATTCTAAATGTGTATGAAATCGCAAAGCATGCTAAACTTATACATGTAGGCTAATTAATTAAAACAAATGGGATGAACAAGTAAGTTCATTATTGTGGCAGTTATTAGTTTCAATACTTTTATGAAGATAACTGTGTACGATTCACAGATTCCTATCTTTTGTTTTGTGATTTAGCCATAAAGAAAGAAACCTTGGCAGGGAATTCTGGGCCCACTGTGACGACCAGGACCAATTGCAAGGTCCAGAAGGTAACCGTTGCTTGGGACCTGGGCCACATTGGGGACTACAGGACAGGACTGGATGGCAAGTATGACCTAGCATGCGTGGATGTTGGTTTAGGTAGGTACAATCAGTTAGTTTCAACATATTTTTTATATTAAACCCCTTCTTTCAGTACTTCAAGTCTGTAGTCAAAGTAGCTCTTTAGTTTTTTCTTTGTCCTCTTTCTCTGGCACAAAACTGGGATACTGTTGGCACTATGGAAATCTCCAATTTGGGTATTAGTGATCACCAAAGTGCTCTAGTGATCAGACTCTCGTATCTTACATGTAGGTCCAGTTCTATTATATTTAGATTGATTAGTTCTCCTATTGACATGATTTCATCTACTTACCACAGGTCGGCCCCATCTCTTGGCTCGATGTGACGAGTGTTCCTGTACCCCTGCAGGATACCGATGGTTATGTACAGTGTGTAAGACCTACGATTTGTGTGATGCCTGCTATAACAAGAATGAACATCATCTAGACCATCAGTTTGCTAGATTTACGTCTTCCATCGGATCCTTGTAAGCCACCCTCATCATTTCCATTTATCATCTTTTTTTTCCTGCACTTTCCATGCAGTCTGGTCTCCAGCATCCATATTTGCAAGGTTTGGGAGTCTGAAAAATGAGTATGTCTCCAATCCTTATAAGTCTGACTCATCACTAGATATCCTAGGCTTCATTAATTTGAATCTTGAATAAAAAGGAATATTTATCTCCGATAGGTAATAGGACAATGGCCCCTTGTTCTGACAAATCTATATCATCTGCTTAGAGCCACAATGGCGTTGACTCATAACCATTTTACACAGAGTTAACAAGGTTATCAATTCCTACCCCACTGCCCACCATGATCTTGTATTTTCATACTCTTCAGTTCTCTCTTATTCTCTGAACTTCCAGTTTTTGAGGACTTTGGTTATCCATCGTACCTTGTATATAATGTTACTAATTCTTACTTCCTACTTTAACTTTGTCTTCTGCACAGTGTGCGTGCCCCCACGCGGGAGAGCAGTCTCAATGTCCGACTAGAAGCAAAAGGATTGTTTAAAGGAGCGAAAGTTTCAAAAGGTCAGTTTGTGCAGTGGTGTACATGTAGCTTGACTCCTACCATTGACGGGTGGGGGGGGGGGAGGGTCAACATTCTTACTAGGTGAATGTAATTCTCAAATAAATAAGAAAATCAAAGGTACATTGTTTCTGACTTTGAGAAGTGTTACCCTTTGAGCTTATTCTTATCCAATTGTGAAATTCCATCAAGGAATATTCCCATGGGTATTGCTTTAACTGATCTTTGCATGCTATGTGAGCTGGTGGCACTAAACATACAACATGACCTGAAAACAAACAATGCAATACTGTTTCGCTCCCACATTGTTTCATTCTGCATAATAGCTCTATTCAAGTCAAGGTTATATTTTTGTTCAAAAATCAATTCATATTTCAGTTCTTTCTTCCTTTTTCATTGGAATTGAATATTTCACATATCATTGCCTGGTATTCTAACAGAGATTGACTTTGGTCCAGTGATTTATGGAGTACCAAGCGTCAATCTGCTCCTCACTTTAAAAGAAATTACCAAATTCTACAAAATAAATGTACAAACAAAAATCTTGTCCCCATCAAATTGAATTTTCAGTTTAATTTCCTGATTGGATTTATTTTGTTTATTCCTTTTGTTACAGAAATAAAGTAATTTGAACAGAATGAAGAGCTTGACACTTGGCACTCCATAATTCAGTAAACTAAGCCAAATCAGGTTTAACTAAGTCCACCTTTATGAATATGAGCCATTGACTCTAAAAGTTCAACCAATATTTTCTATCACACAAGGATACAAAAGAATATTTAAAATATAATTATATAGTATTAACTGGCCTTGAGGGTGATAAGATATTCACCGACTAGATTCAATATGGATCTAGTGAGGGTGTTACGATCCAAAATCCTCAAAAGATAACAATCGAACAAAAGATAGTAACTTTAGGTGATTTATGGTTTATTTTTACTATTTACAAGCATTCAGTATGACATGATATATATAAAAACAAATTTCAGATATTACATTTAGAACATGTACTTAATTTAGCAAAGACTTACAATTTCTCAGCTGGGAAACTCGTAATTCACAGAATATGAATGCAAGGTGTAAGTCCAGAATGTTCTTGAAGTGTAGAGTAAGTTGGCTGCTACTCCACAGTAATAATCCGAATTTATAAATCCAAATGGTATGGTGTCCAGCTGGTAAAAGGAGATTCCACAAGATCTGTTGACGATGTCGATAACGATGTCAGAGACGGTGTCGACCACGATGTCAGTAATGATGTCGACTGCGATGTCAGTAATGTCGACTGTGATGTCGATAATGATGTTGAACACGATGTCCAATACGATGTCAAGAATGATGTCTAAGATGAGGTCCAAGACGATCTCCACAGGTTGATATCAATATCATTAATATCAGATGATGTTAACCGAGAATTTACGCAATATATGCTCCACGATGTAGTCAGGGTATAAATTCTGAAATTTCTGTGGAAGCTCCCAGCTTATATACAATCTCAGCCCTTGATTGGAATTTTCTACCTTCTACTACAACATTCATGAAGGTTTGGAACTTTCTTGTAAGTTCCACATACTTCTAGTTGTAACAAACAAAAGAAGGGGATTCCAATGATCTATTTATCGACTCATTGCAATGTAATACACTCTTACTAAGAAGTTCATGCAAAGGTCAGGTAATCAGGTCACAAAATGCAATTACATTTTTACTATCATACAGTACATCACACATAATGTAATGATCTAGAATGATCTTCCTCTACTGGATGTGCATTATTTAATCTGTAATTAATGATTCTTTCACTGTTACAGAGTACGCTGACTTTTTACATCTGAATAATGATTTCTCTTCTGGAAATTTCTATGTTCATAAATACATAAAGAAAACTGGAAAATAACTTCCTTCCAGAAGATTCTTCAATTATATAACAAGGGGGATATATGTCGTATCTCCCGAAAGTAGGAGCCAGTCAATATTATCATTATTATCCACATCAGACATCTAGAGCAAACAAGACGTAACATATTGATAAAATGGTTTCCAAAATCATCACCTACATTGTAATCCGTGTTTGTCAAAATTTGCAAATCCAACAACAAACTGTGCACTGCATCACCAGGCAATACAAGCCTATATTGCCAGGTTTCATAATAAGTAAAGTCCATAGGCTTTTGTGAAAGAAGGTGATACAAGGAATATCACCCTCTTTGCCTGGTTTTGCACCAAAGACGAGGGGAATACAATTTTGTAAAACCACAGCTCAGATGTCTTAAAGGAGAATGAAACCCTGGGGAAAAATCAATTTTAATGAAAAGAGAGGATAGAGAGAAGCAATTTTAAAAATTTTCCATCAAAATCGGTTAAGAAATGAGAAAGTTATGAAAGTTTGAACAGTCTCGATTTACTTTCTATGGCAATCCTCAAATTGGCAATGTTGCTTCAAAGTGACAGGTTTAGTAGGACAACTCTCCATACGTATGTTTTGTACCCAACATTTCATATTTTCTCCATTATCTCTAAAGATGCTGCTTGTCTTTTTGTGAACTCAACATATGTTGTGTCAAATACATTTTCCCATCATATATCTTGAGCTAAGGAGACAAGCTGCACCTTGAGAGATAATGGGGAAAATATGAAATTTTGTGTACAAAACATATAGAGAGTTGTCCTACTTAACCTGTCACTTTGAAGCAACATTGCCAATTTGAGGATCGCCATAGAAAGTAAATTGAGACTTTTCAAACTTTCATAACTTTCTCATTTCTTAACCGATTTTGATGGAACTTTTTTTAAAATTGCTTCTCTATATCCTCTCTTTTCATTAAAATTGATATTTCCCCAGGGTTTCATTCTCCTTTAAAGGGGGTACCCAATGCTGAAACAATGTTAGTTCATTTAAAAGATCATGATTTTATTAGAAGAAAATCATCTGCCTTAAATTTTTTTTTAAATTCGTGTTGCCAGAAAATCCCCGAAATATGGTAAGATTTCAGGATATTTTGGCCCCTCAGCTGTGTCCCAATTTCAGCTAGGTAACCACAATGACGTCAAAGTGGTTACCTTGTCGCGCAATTATAGCAAAATGCGCGCAAGGTGTAATGCATTTTGTACAGTCTAGCACGCAACACATCTGCAATACGCGAACCTGGGTAACCACTTTGACGTCATTGTGGTTACCTAGCTGAAATTGGGACACAGCTGAGGGTCCAAAATATCCTGAAGTATTACCATATTTCGGGGATTTTTCTGGCAACACAAATTTTTAAAAAACTTAAGGCAGATGATTTTCTGCTAATAAAATCATGATCTTTTAAATGAACTAACATTGTTTCACCATTGGGTACCCCCTTTAAGGCCACCGCACACCTTACGATCAGTCTGCGATCCGATTTGTGAAATAAATGGCTATGGCATTAAATATTGGCATTTTAACAAATGAAATCTACCCTATTCAGGTTCTGAAAAGTAATATGAATACTAAACATAGGGTTTTGGTGAGCCGTCAGCATTCTACAAGGAATAAGGGCAAAATTAATTTCAAATTGTAGACAGTCGTACGATTTTTGTGACGTCACTACAACTCGTAGCCGATTTGGCCATTCCACTGACTAGAAAACTCGGCAAAGGCCGTATTATCGTTTTCACTATCTGTATGACTATTCAGACCCTCAATAAAAAATATTTTTCATTTTTAAATGATTTGTCAAATGATATTACATTTTCTCCTAAAATCGGATCGCAGACCGATCGTAAGGTATGCAGTGGCCTTTATACGGATAATGATCATTTATATATCCTGTGTATAGGATTGTAGAAATGCAGAATAGTCATTTTGAAGATATTGTTCTTTGACAGTGAAAACTGCCATCCTTCATGATACTGTACTTGTTTTCAATGCAAGTTTTGTCTTATGATGGTTCAGCTATTATCCTCTACATGCCCATGTAGCTTCAGTGCCATTGTTTCAGTGTAATTTACTCTTTCTTTGGTAACATACATTTACCACAGGTACCTTGTAAAGTTAACAGGACAACCTCTTTCTAAAACTGCCTCACTCAAAAACAAAAGTAACTCCTGGAGATTGCGTTTTTTAGTTGTGCCACTCCAAAACTTTAGAACAACCTTCCCACTTGTCATAAGAAATGCCCACTCTGTTTTAGTCTTCAAAATTCTATTGAAAACCCACTTTTTTTAGTAGCTTTTATGTAGATTGTTGTGTGTCTGTCATGTAAGCTATTAAAGGAGTTTTTCATCTTGTAGCTGCGCTGTACAAATTGATCTCATTATTGTTATTACTATTGTCTTTAGTGTTATAAATTTACTAATAATAATGATAATGATAATGTGCCATATTCATGGACAGCATAATCAGAGACATGTCTGAAAACAGGCATATTTGTTAACTGAGTGACACAGACAATAGACATACATGTGAACTTGAATTATTTCAGATGGCAAGCGAGGCATCGTGACAGAGACCCTGAGTTTCAGGGATAAACAGCAATGGGGGGCCATTGAGGTGAAATGGGAAGGGCAGGAGGAGGCTAGCCTCCATGCTCGGACAGAAGACGGTACCATTGATATCAAGTGTGAAGAAACAGCAAAATATGGACTGTACTACAAGGATCATCTAGCAAACCTAGGTAAGAACAAGGCTTGATTTCTCCTATTATTATTACTTTTTTACTTTTTTTGGGGGGGGGGGGCAGGAGTGGGGGAGCATATCTGAACACAATGCCATTTAATTTCCTTGAAGTTGAGACTTACATGTAACACTCTAGTAGCTTTGGAAGTTTAAAGAGAACAACAACAACATAAAAAAGGTTGGATATATAGGATGTCTGGCTAACTGAATCTGTTGTCCCATATTTTGCCCCTATATCCCTATTCTTATGTCTTTACACTATTTCTGTAGTTATATACAAATGCCAAGTCGGTCTGCTTTGCCATTGGGGCATACATATTCCTTATTTTTATTAAGATTTCAAACTTTTTTGATAATGGAAGTAAGGTTTTCATTTTAATATCATCTCCACATGTTTCAGGTGAGAGAAATTATAATATTGTAGGAGACCTAGCTTCAGTGCTCACTGATGTTGACAAGATCAAACAGCTACAAGAAGGACACGGAGACTGGATTCCACAGATGACAGAGGTAAGTCTATCTCTTGATATGTCCTCCTTACGTATACACGGTGTAGGGCTTCAAAATAATTTTTTTTTTTTTTTTTTTTTGGGGGGGGGGTCAGGAGAGAATCTTTAGCGTCTTCATGCACGAACTCACTGTTCAATTTTTTTAATTATAAGGGTCTGGAGATAAAATATGGAGGCCCATGTGTCACAGGCCACCTGCTGCTGTCGAGCCTTGCATACATGTAGTTCTATTTTTTTTGTAGATCCAAATTTTATGTGATGTTGGTATTGTGCATTTCAAATTATACATTATTTTCTTTCATAAAATGTCCCCTTTTTCTTGTTTTTGAACTTCAACCCTTTTTATTTTGGGCTCTGGAAATCCTTTTTGTCTTACTCATGGTTCCACAAGGTTCATAGAATCCATTAAAAAAAGAAATTATTTTCATCCTGTCTTACCTACACAGTCACTGCGTCAGGTTGCCATCATTGTCGCTGTAACGTACAAGGGTGACTGCAAGCTCCACTTCCCAGTACTAGGCCTGGAGTGGGATTTCAACACCGAAGTTGTCACCAGGGTACGTAGGCTATTACAACATGGACCATGACTAAATGATTTCACCTTTTGTTGTTATTTTTATTAGTAATCATTTCCCATCACCTGTGCCTGTGAGAAGGAAGAGCAAACTTTGTTACGATAACCGTCTGATTTCTCTACCCGATGTAACTGATTTGGATGTTTGGGTGTACCACCACAGTGGGGTTCCCCCTACGCTCTGTGACGAGTGCAATTTTCCTTCTGGAAGATTTTACATATCACTTTGGCCAGTGAAGCTGCAGGTTTTTGAAATTACAGGGGATATTTGTCACATGACTTGTTTTGTAGCATTTTTTTTGTATTTTTAGCATGAGCAAAAGTAAAAGATTAGATATCAGATACATGTATCATCCAATCCAAGCCAGGAATTGTAGAACACCAATATATAGTTGCCTAATGAACTTCTTTTTTTTTTAACCACAGAGTAAATAAGGTTTTGGAAAACATGAGTAAGTTATAGGGAAGCAAATTTTCTAGGATTGTTGTAGTGTGGGATGTATGGGTGCACCCAATGACCGACATTTCTCTTTCTTTTATATGTATAAGCAGTTAGAGGAGTTTGGTATTGGAGACACGGTGAGGCTCATCAGCGATGAGGAGAGGATTAAAAAGATTCAGCCAGGACATGGAGAATGGAAAGATGAAATGTCTCAGGTAAGAATTCCTAGTAGAGGTGTCGTGTATAGTAGTAGCAGTAGCAGTAGCAGCAGCAGCAGCAGCAAGTATGTATTGCAGCAGCAGCAGCAGGTAGGTCAAAGGTCACAGGTCAATTTCTGAAATTCAGGTGTTAGCCTAATTCTCGCGATTACTCAAGAACCATTTGAGGTATGAACTTCAAACTTGGTGCTAGTATGTATTACCATAGGAAGACGATCTAATAAGATTTTGGGGTACGTAGGTCAAAAGTAAAAGGTCAAAGAGGTCAATTGCGGAAATTGCAGGTTTTAGCCTTGTTGATATATCTCAAGAACCATGTGATCCATTATTACTTCAAACTTGGTACTAATATGTATCACTATAGGAAGACAATCTGATTAGATTTTTGCAAATGTAGGTCAAAGTTCAAAGGTCAGAGAAGTCAATTCTGAGATTGAAGGTTTTTGCCTTCTTAACACTACATGTACATGTATATCTCAAGAACCATTTGATCCATTAACTTCAAACTTGGTAGTAGTATGTTTCACCGTAGGAAGACGATCTGATTAGATTTTGGAAAATGAAGGTCAAAGGTCAAAAGTCATGGAGGTTATTTACCTTGAAATTTCAGATTATTACCTTGTAAACACTTTCTTGAACTCTTTGAGCCATTAACTTCAAATTTGGAACTATTGTGCATCACCATAGTGAGACAAACTGATTAGACTTTTGTCATACTTGGTACTAGTATGTATCACCATAAGAAGACGATCTGATTAGATTTTGGCAAATGTAGGTCTAAGGTCAAAAGTCATGGAGGTCATTTACCTAGAAATTTCAGGTTATTGCCTTGTAAACACTTTCTTGAACACTTTGAGCCATTAACTTCAAACTTGGAACTAAAGTGTGCATCACCATAGCGAGACAAACTGATTAGACTTTTGTTTATGTAGGTCAAAGGTGCAGGTCATAGAGGTCATTATATGTAAAATTAATGTATTTTAGCTTTGTTATCACCATACCTCAAATATTTTGTATTCATGACTAGGAGGAGATACAGTGATCAGACTTTCGGGTTATAAGGTGTAAGGTCAACTGTCAAAGAGGTCAGTTAACATGTAATTGTAGGCTTTTTATTCTGTTATCAGTTCTTATCACAATATTTCAAGAACAGTTTGAGCCATCAACTGAATTTTGGCAGAGGCGTATTCATGTACGAGACGCAGTCGCATTCATGTTGGGTTTTTTTTCTACATCATCAAGCCAGTATGAGAAATTTAAACATGTTTGGACCGAAAGTTTTTTATGGTATACATTTTTATTTTCCTTGTTCATTGCAGGACCTTGGACAGGAAGGGACAGTGTTAACAGTGCAGAGGACAGGTGATATCAAGGTTCTAGTCAATGGTCATCCTTGGACGTTACATCCAGCCTGTGTGACCCTGGTCAGGGCCGAGGAACAGAGGAGTCCTACAGAATGGGAGGAAGCCCAGGAATGTAATATGATGATTTTAAAACTCTGCTCAAGACATACCTATTTAAAATCGCATACAACTGGCCAGTACTTCAGTCTTTCCCTAATGAATCATAGATCGCATACTTATTTTCCTTTTTTCTGTCTCATCAGCACCTTTGATTTGGCAACAAGGTATTGGCCCTCTACAAATCCACGGATTGGATTGGATTACATCTTGGGTCCGTATTATAAAGACTCGCGGTTGACTTGATTGGATCACTAGTTAACTTGAGTTACCTTGAGATGGAAATCGATTAAAGCTCTGTTGGCCAACATAAGAGATGGGCAGTTGTTAGTTTCCGATTGATGAGATCAATACTAACCGTTTGTAAAGAGGGGCCCTTGACCCTCATTTAATTTAGTGCTTAGATTTAACTTAGTTTTTGGCTTAGATAAAATATTAAGTCGGCTTCAGTATTCACTTGATTTATTTAGCTAAGTATTTTACCCAAAGTTTAATCTGTTGTTTTTGGAGCCATGTATTTGATATACTTCATAATCGTGTTTTCTTTGTGTTCATTGATTTTTGATGGAAGTAAATGTTACCGCTTATTGCCATCTATAGCATTTCAAATTGATTTTTTTTTTGTCATATGCCAAAATGAGTTAATGGTACAATTTGGAATGTATTCTCAATCAGTGATAGTGCTGAAAGCAATGCAGGATGAGCTGATCTTGGGTCACGTGGGTGCGGGTCTCTCGTCTATCAACGCCATGAAAGAAGATATCATCAAGTTTGTACAGAATGCTCATGATGGTAACCTGGCAGCAGTCAAGGAGGCACTGGAGAAAAATCCAAGCTGGGTGAGTTCACAAAAGTTCAGAACATAATAATAATAATAGTAACAATAATGGCCTCTTATATAGCGCTCATATCCTTCACGCTGTGATGCTCATGGCGCTTGGACATTATTATCCCAGTTATAGCCGAGCCACCAAAGTAACTAGCGCTCAAGCATATCAGGTACCCATTTACACCTGGGTGGAGAGTGGCAAATGTAGATCAATGTCTTGCCAAAGGACATTAGTGCTGTGGTGGGATTCGAACCCTGTACCTTGTGATCTTCTGTCCAGTGACTTATCCACTAGACCACTACACCTCTATAATTTATACAATTCAATTCATTTCATTTCAGTAAATTCAATAATGGTTTTGTTTTGGCAATGCTTTGCAGCCAGATGCTGAATTGTGCATGTTTTCAATAATTCCTCAATATTATTTTACATTACATTGTATCATTAACAGTTGCATTCAAAATGACACAAATTTTCATATTTGCTTGAAGTACATTGATTAAGAAATATGTAACAGGTCGGTTACTTTGTTTGTAACATGTGTACAGAATTATAAAAAAGGTCATTGTACGTGGTTGAAATATCTAAAGTGGTGAATGGAATCTTGAAATAGAAGTAGTCATTACGATCACTGATTTACTTTTATGGTATACATGTAACATGACATTAAGTTGTTGCTAATAAAGTGAGAATGGCAAATCATATTAAAAGCATGAATATCAAATCTCTTTGAGTTTATGATACAAATAAATTGACCCTAACATTTTTTATTTAAAAAAATGAAAAAACTGTATTTGTATATTGCAGAGGCATATTGATATTGATATTTCATTAGTAAGGTTGAAGGTTGTTTATATTTTATTGACTCTTCATGTGCAGAAACATGTCTGGGCACCGACAAAGTCTGAATTTACTTGAGTGCAGGTTGTTGTTCTTTCACCTCAGTAAACAGCGAAGAAAAATTGCAACATACACCACAATCTTCCAAGTATCTGTCTTTCGATAGTACATGGCCCTGGTTCTTCAAAAGAATATTCCACCACTTCTCAATGAATCCAATGCATATACAATGCATCTCCACTGTCAGCATGACTTTTGTTTGTTTGCTTCGCTTTCTCTTTACAAGGCAATCATATGCTACCAAACGCAGTGACAAGTACAGTACAAAAGATCAAAATAACAACAATTTTGATTGGAGTAATTATATAACAAGAGTGACCTCTAAATTGAAAAAATGATCCGCCACCCCTTGATTGACCTGTGGTATGCGTAAAATTCAGTGGCTGCGAAATAATTTCATGTACATTTCTACATACTTGACATTTTAATTGAGAACCTCTGTTGTCAATTTATTATGACTGTGCTTTGGTCCTAAAATGTATCTGTAAGTTTCCTTTTTTCCTTTATGCTTTGTTCAAACATAGGTTAACATACAGGTGTCAAAGAAGACTGCGATGCACGTTGCCTGCAATTCAGGTCATCTCGAAGTCGTCAAGTATCTCCTGACCAAGAATGCTTTGATAGAAGCCAAAGATGAGAAAGGGTTCCGTCCACTCCACTGTGCCATATTTTCGTGAGTATATCAGGTCTATTTACTTCTGTGAACAGCTATCTCACAGAGAGTGACTATCAATTTCATCAATTTGGTTTAAACCCAGTCTAAACTTGCCCTTTAAACCAGAGTTTTAAACAATCACATTCTGAACTCTGGGTTAACTTAAACTCCAGTCTAGTGTTGTTTAACTTTGTGCATTAATTTAGACTTGACTTGCGGTTTAAGTCAGTTTTAATGAAACTCTGGTTTAACTTAGACTGGAGTTTAAGTTAAACCTTAGTTCAGAATATGGGCCATATCTCTGATACATCTCTTGCTGTCCCAAAGGGTTTTGTATGTTTCAAGTTTATACCACGGCCCTCTTGCATAAAAAGTTGCGTTTAAATGTAACCTGATTTTCAACCAATTAGAATTGCATGTCTGCGATTTGCATTTAATTTTTTTAGTTGAGCTTAAACACAACTTTCTGTGCGAGGGAGCTCAAAACATGAATGTTGGATACTTTTCAAGCAGTTCCACCTCTCTAATCATGCCTTGTATCACAAAATCATTTATTAACCCTTTCAGGATACGAATTATTCAAGGGTAAATTGATCAGATTTTGTTCTTCAAATTGGCAACAATATTTTTCTTTTAGTGCTACATGGTTCAAATAAAGTGTAATGTCTATGAAAACAAAAAGCATGGTTAGAAACTTTGTCCAAACGTTGAAAAATTGCCAATTTTGACAAAAAGCAATGATTTTTTAACCTCTCAATGTGTTGCCAATTTAAGGATTTTAAGGCGTACTCTGCTTTTTAAATTTCCTGGCATCAAACGCAATATGGTCATGCAACAAAAATGGGCACAGTGTGTGCAGAAATTTTTGCTCTTTCTACTCATGCATCTGATATATTTTTGAGGGCTCTGAATCAAAAGTTATTGAGCCAAACCACAAAATGTGGTCAGTTGTCTTGAAAGGGTTAAAAAAGAAAATGCCTATCACTGTTGATCTTCCTTTATTGTTGAATATGTAGAAAGAAGCCTAAGGTGGTGGAGTATCTGTTGAAGCAAGGAGCTTACCCTAGTGCAGTGAGTAACATAGGATTGAGTCCTCTACATCTGGCTGCAACCAAGGGTTTCACAGAGTTAGCTGCAATCCTTCTCAAGCACGGATGTAATATTAATGTTCAGGTACTGTTCATCATTGCTCTCGTTTTTGATCCATTCATACATGTACCTGTAATGACGGTGTATTTCCAAGCATCTGTAGAACATGTGCAGTATTATTATGTTTTTATGTGATGCTTTACACAAGATCAGTGGGGGTCGTCATAACCCTGAATAGCTGACCGTATTTCAAATCACGTCACTAGGAATAAAATTAAATGTTGCTGTACCTTGGGCAACTTTAACCCAACTTCTTATTTTGTATCTTGTACTTTTAGACTAAGAAATGCTTGTCTTTCGCTCTTGCAATTCAGTACAAGTTTATATATTATTTACCATGGAATATTGCTTTTATGTAGATGATTATTGACAAATGAATCATGATAAAATATTGCCATAAGTGGAATTTCATTTGTGATATATTTTCGTGAACTTGATGGCACCGTAAGGGTTAATCGGTGAGACAAGAATATGTGGATCTCCTCTTGATTGTTCGTCATTCTCTATGTTTTTCATTAGGATCAGTGTGGCGATGTGGCTCTCCATTTTGCTATTGTTGGAGAGAGCAAGGAATGCCAGAAGCTTCTGATTGAATCACCGATGATTGATCTGACTCTACGGAACTACAAGGGATACAATGCCCTTCACTTTGCTGCTCTCAGAAACTCTGAGTTGTGAGTCTCGTCAATAATATTTTGCTAACACGTTGTAAATTGTAAACTTGTATGCCTCTCCTGTCTGTAAATATTTATGTAGGATATATTTTACTGGGTGTTTAAAAATAGAATTGATATTTTTGATCATAAACCTTTTCATTGCCATGTCCAATTTGTAAAGCCCAAATAGTGAGACTTTAAAACGTCTAGTGTTTCTTCTTGAAATTCAAACAGGTTAGGGATTGTCGAGTTAGATATCTTTGAACACTGCATAGAAATCATTAAAAACTTCTCTCACAATGCTGAGGAAGGGTTAAGGACTTGGAAGTACGTTTTAATCCACTTCTAATTTACAGAGCCTCAAGTCACATATAGTAATGTTTTAATGCTATTCATTGTTACATTTACAATGTTGTAATCATTTCATAGGATCCTGTGTGTGCTTTTAAGTAAGAGGCAGTCATCATTTCAAAGCACAATGAAACTACTAGGCTGCATAAATACTCCTTCACAGCTTTCTTCCTGAACTATTCGTGTGAAAATCATAGGTCTTTCGTTCACATTGTTTCCTTGTCATTTCTTATCTTTTCATCGAATCGTAAATCAATCATATCTTCTTGAACTTCATCTCATGATAATGTATATTGAAAGGTGCTTCAACATCTGCTCTGGTGACAATTGCTCTGGGTTCTATTTTCGTCAAATATTTAGGGTTAGGGTTAGGGTTGCAACTGGATTTTAGGTTAGGATTAGGGATAGGGTTAGTGTTAAGTATAGTTTTTGGTCCAGGAATGAAGTTTAGAATTTGGTTAGTTTAGGAAAGTGACATGGAGCAATTGTCTCTGGACTGAGCATGTTGTGGACAACCTCATTGCAAACATGAATAATTGAAAGTAATACCTGATCTTCTTTCAGGGCTGTGGGTCTGATCCTGGATAAGATGCCTGTCCTAGCTTTAAACAGGAAAGAAGATGGCCTCACAGCACTCCACATAGCAGCTCTTGCCAACAATTCAACCATTGCCAGGATCCTTATTGAAAAGGTATGCATGAAACGAGCTAGATTTCCCTTGCTTCATCACAACTTTCTTTTATGGTGACTTTTTTGTTCTGCAATATTATAGGTATTAAGCTGTTATCTATACTAATACAATTTGTTTATTTGTATTTTATTGTAAAATCATATTTCATATACATGTTGAACCTCTGTATATGAAGATATTTATAGGTGCACATTTCTTCAATTTTGCAGGGGCGAAGCACAATTGATTCTCTTTCCAACAGTAATGCGACTCCTCTCTTTCTGGCCGTCGCAAGGGGTGCCTCTGAAACAGTAGAGGTGCTGGTGATCCATGGTGCAAACATCAACTTACCAACAAAGGCAGGACAGACATGCATGCATGCCATCCTAGAGCTGGTCAAAGATCCAGAATGTGAGGTGGAAGATTCTCTCACACTCAGAAAGGTAAATGACATCCATAGGCCTGTTGTTATGGTGATGGTGGTGGTGATGATGATGATGATGGTAATGATGACAAGGTATTTGTGATGATGGTAGTGAACTTTTTGCATCCAATCCTGGAGTTGGTTAAAGATTCTGTGAGAGCATATTTGTGAAAGATAACGATTTCATGAAGCTGGTTGTCATGATAATGATGAAGATGATGATGATGGTGGTGGTGGTGATGAAGATGATGATGGTGGTGGTGGTGATGAAGATGATGATGGTGGTGGTGGTGGTGATGATGATGATGATGGTGGTGGTGGTGGTGATGAAGATGATGATGATGGTGGTGGTGGTGATGAAGATGATGATGATGGTGGTGGTGGTGGTGATGAAGATGATGATGATGGTGGTGGTGGTGGTGGTGATGATGATGATGATGATGATGACAATGCAGATGATGTGGATGATGAAAGAGATAATGATGGTGGCCACAGACCTAGTGATGATTATGAGGTTGATAATGATGATGATGTTCGGTATGATGATGATTTAACATCATGATGATGATGATGATGGTCGTGTTTACTGTGTGCACTGATTTCAACTAATGAACTCACAGCCATGTGTTATTTCTGTAATATACATGTACATGTACCGTATTTGCATTGTATATCTGTCTCCTTCTAGATTCGCGCTTCCATGAGGGAGATAGGAGTCGCATCGCCTGGTGGCGCCCTTGCCTGTTATCTTGTAAGAAATGGAGGAAGACTTGACATTCCTGACAAGGATGGAGACAAACCAATGGATCTTGTGGTCGATATGAAACTCAAGGAATGTCTTGAGAAAAGTTTAGCATCCTCCAGGTTAGAGCAACATATGTTCTTATTGATGATTCTCTTTATAGAAAAGGAATTTAGAAACATTCTTGTTACCCAATATAAATCTTTCCCATTTGTTGGTACAACAAACACGATTTTTGACATTTGATTTTAGGATTTTTTCTTCAGATAATTTTTGCATGTTGCATTTTATACATTCTATATACCATTGTCATGATTGCATATATTATTACCATTACTTTATACTAAGTGTATTTCCATTTTTTAAAAATTCAAAATCATGAATGATAATTTTGTCTCAGTTTCAAACATAATCCTAATTACAGGGACAAGCACCCCAAAAATATGTTGCTCTTTGTATTTTGAAATCCATTCAGGTGTACTGTGTTGACAATTCAGACAATACCAGCTTTGAATATTACTTGAACTGTGAAGAGGCATTGCAAGTTTATATACACTTTATAGATATGGATAAAGGCACCTGATAGACTACACTAGTTGACACATTCATGGGCAGAAGCATGCGCACAGAAGTTAGTTATGGGTATACATGTACGTACTTTCCTGCGGGCCTTTACTTGAAATTATTCTTTATTTTCCTTTTACTGGATAATCTTTAATATTTTGAATGTCTCAAATAGTATTTTTTTGTGTGTGATTTATGTCTTCTAATAATTTAGTACAATTTGTGTGTGTGTGTGTGTGTGTGTGTGTGTGTGTGTGTGTGTGTGAGATTGGTCTCCTTTAAGCTTGTTTACTAGAACCAAAGTGTTAACTCCGACGGATTTCTTTCACACTGCACATCTTCGTTTACTCCTTAGCCCTCATCGTTCCCCAGCACCAGCTGCCAGGAAAGAAAGAAACCCTCTCCTCTCCAGGATCCTTCCCTTCCTGAACAAGGACCGAGGGGTGCGTAAGAAGCCCCCATCAAACTCTGAAGGACTGGATGAAGTGGAGTACTTACATGAAGAAGGGGAGGTGCAATTCTCCATCAGTCCATTCAGTGAGTAAACCAGGGCTCAAGTTATTTCGGTGAAGATAAACACCAGATCCTTCTCGTGATTCGATTAAATTATCATTTTGAATATTGAGATCTCGCATTGAAACTACAGTATAGAGAGAAGCTGGTTTAGAATAACCCACTTCGTAATTACAATTTTTCGCATGTGCAGATAAAGGTCATTTGTACAGAGTACATTTTGACCTTTATGCGCTTTCATTTTGTACGCACCAAGATGCGCGCACCAGTTTGATTTTACATTGTTAAACAAGTAGGCATCAACCAAAACAAATGCTTGTGCGCTTACAAATTGGGGTCATTTGTACCATGTACTAATTACGAACTGGCCTATTAGTATAAGCCAGTTTAACATTTACAGTTTAAGATTAAACTGTAGATGGGCTCTTAGGACCATCAAAATGTAATCAAACTAGCAAGCATGTGCTGGAAATTACAGTCACTGAAAAGCACAACTAACACCTCACTGTAGGATAGTGCATTGTTAAGCACATGTTCAGCACTACCAGCTTGATTTTCTCACTGTTCTTCACTCTTTTCTCAATCGTAATATATTTTCTCTCTAAATCATCAGGCAGAAATCATTTACTTTTGGTCTTGAGCAATAGGAGAAAGTTTTGTTTAATTCTGTCAGAATAGATTTTACATATTTGCCAGAACACAAGCTTACACTTCAGTTACAGTGCAAACTGAGATGCAGCGTTATGTATTAGAGCACAATAATGGGTAACACCTGGAATTGATAAAATAAAACCTCTGTAAATCATATTGATAGATTGATGGAAGCCATTTATAGATTTAAAAGATAACATGTGATAGATGCTTCTAAAGATGCCAGTCTCTCTCTCTCTCTCTCTCTCTCTCTTTGTCTCTCTCTTGATCTGATTCTATTTTCCTCTATCTGTCTTTGTCTCTTTCTGTCTCTACTTTCTACTCTCTCTCTCTCTCTCTATCTCTCTCTCTCTATGTTCTCCTCTTTTTTTTCTCTAATGCTATCCTGCAGAGATTGGTGATGAGCTACCAAAGTCTCCTTTGGAGGATTTCACAGCTGATGCCATCTCACCAGACCAGATTGTGACAGATGAAGATCTGAAAGCGGTAAGCAATCACGTCTTCCTTTTCCTGTTGTATTACATTGTACTATTTGGCATCACCTGTGCCTGGAAAGGGAAAAGCGAACTGAATCACTGTAACCTTTTATAGGTCTTTCCTCCCAGCACGATATAACTGACTGGGATGTGCAGATGTATCACTACACCGGGGTTCCCCCCTACTCTTATTCGAATAGTGTGGGTTCTTAACGTGCAAAGGTGGTGACTGTCCTCCAAACAGGGCCTCCATTTAACGTCCTATCAGAGGGAAGGAGTGTTTTCCACTGGAACATAGCCTGCGTCTATAGAACAAGGGAGGGGCACATTAACACACAACCCAGGCTTCAGTCATCCGCCCGGGGTGGATTCGAACCCACAATCTTTGGTTAGACAGGCAGACGCTTTTTCGACTGAGCCAACTCGCCTCCTCACTTGCATGTGGTGTACCCATCCACACAGCCCTTTCAAAGCCAAGTTTAAAATCCTTGAGGTTTGGTGGTCTGCTGGCTCTCAGAGAAATGGGCAGTTCAGGTAGGGTTCCATGGTGGGAAGTGCCTCTCAAAAGTGGCATTTGGTGGCTCCATCTGAAATGGATCCCATACATGACTATTGCAGAGGACATGCTGTCTGTCTTTGTGGACTACACCAACATAGTTTATATGTAAATAAAAGAAACTATTCAGTGATGATAATATTTTGGATTTATATAGCGCCAAATACATCTGAAATATATTGTTACCCTGGTCGTCAGTTTCTGGCTTGCTTGCACACAATGTAGGCACCTTCTCCACTCCCTGGGGAGCATTCTAGCCAGGCGCCTTTTTACAGATGCTCACAATGATGAACAAGCCACAAATTGTATTGAAATCGTTCGTTAGTAATAACACTTGAATAGATTTAAAAGATAACAAGTTGAAATCCTTGAGGTTTAAAGATCTGCTTGGCTCTTGGAGATAGTGGCCGTTCAGGTTGGTGGTTCATCCATTGTTGGGAGCGTTTCCCAACAGTGGCCATTGTTAGCCTCACTTCTGCATGAGGTCTCTGCCATAATGTCCAATAATCAGATTAATTGAAGGGAATCTTTTAACTTAAATCACAGACAGACAGACACCACTATTGTAGATGAGGTATAGTACATGAACATGTATCCTCCTTGAAACCCCCCCCCCCCCCTCTAAAAAAAAGGTTGTCATTCCAATTTTTAGAGGATCATTTATTTCTTGTAGGAGTCCTACACCATGGATAAGTAGCATCCAGCACTGAAATCTAAGCTTTTTTTTTCTGTTATCTTTTTTATGTTAATGAAATAGAATGTAGAGAAGGCAGCTGAGCATGCTTGCAGTGTTTGTCAAGAGCAGTTGACACAACTGATTGGGATCCCCTGTCAACATATACAGGCATGGCCAGGTAAGCATAGCTGAAGAAGATTTTTTTTTCTTATTGATTTGAGTAAAGAGGAGAAGAAAAGGTTGGAAGGCCCACTTATTTTGTTAGAGAGCATAGATTGTTAGGTTTTTATTGGTAACTACCATGATAACATCACTCAACAGCCAATCAAAATCAAGGTTTCCATGGGAGTTACCATTGATGGCAAAGTTACCGCTAATGGTAAGTTTTATGCAACGGGGCCCAGGTCTTTTGAGTGTGTTTGTCTTCGTGGCCCTTATACTACTTTATGCAGCAAAATAATTGTGAAGCCCTTTGTAACTGCAAAGAAAAGGACCTAAACCAAATACTTTGTTCATTAGATTGGCCTGGAAAGAAATATGGTTAGTGTAGGAGAGGTGTGGAGAAGGAGAGATGATAGACTTCTGATACCCCAATCAGACTGCCACACCAACTGAAAAATCGACACAATCTTGACTATTTGGGGGTATTGTAAGTTTTTGTTTGGTTTGTTGTCAGTCTTATGTCGATCTTATCGGTGAAACTAAAGTATACATGTATGAGAGACAGATTTTGGGGACAGGAGAATCACAGATAAAAAATAATTGGTTGAGAGGAGAGAAGATAGGGAGACCTGAGAGTGAAAAAGGTTACGAGAAATAGACATAAGAGGGCTTAGTGAGAGAGAGAGATGAGGAGATGATGTTAACCTCAAAGATGAAATTATTGGTCAGGGAAAAGAGGTGAAAAGACGAGGTTAGAGGGGAAAAATGCATCAAGACAGAGAGATGAGTGATTTACTGATCAACAGATCTACAGACAGAAACTGAGACATATAAAAAACAGAAAAGGAAAGAGAGATGAGGATAGCAATATTTTATATCAATTTTTTGCAACTATGTTTTATCTTTATCTCCATCCTTACTCGCAGATGAAGAGGCAAATGCCTTACCCACTACCACTACCCAAAGAGCAGAACCACCCAAACGAGTTGTCTCTGTTCTCCGGCGCCAGAACAGCGAGTTCCGTTCAGCTCTGGCGTGCACGGTGTGTTTCCAGCGCAAGAAGGGCGTTGTGTTTGAATGCGGTCACAGTACCTGTAAGGAGTGTGCGGAGTTACTACCGGACTGCCCTGTCTGCCGCAAGCCAGCTTCCAAAGTCTTCCCTCTCTACCTCTGAGAAAGGTGGATGCTGTCTGTACCCTTAGTGTAAGTTAAAGAGAAGCTTGAGTTCAGGTAAAAGTGAAAAAAAAATAATTTGTGAGCTTTCTCATTCTTTTTATGCCCGTTTGGAAGTATATCATAATAGAAATATCCCCTGAAAAGGATTGCTCTTCAAATGCTCTTGTAATTGAAATATGAAGAGAAAAATGCGAAGTGTTTGGGCCAAACATTCATGCTACGTAGTGTGCAGTCCCATATACCCAATCTTTGTGCGCAGTGCATGTACTTTTCAGCGAGATTCAGTCAATTTTTTATCATTTTGATGATTCCAAAACCTTGCATATTGTTCTTTTTACATCATCAATCTTTCCTGATTGCTTCAAGGCAGTTTCTTTCACATTGTAATTGCATGAACAAAACACAGCCTTATCTTCAAACCATTGAATACTCGGCACAAGATAACTGTGGCTGTAGTTTATGGAAAATGAATGTTATATCAAAATCAAATCGTATCCAATGTGGAATGCTTATTTTACATATTGGTCATAATTTGCTGCACAAATTGAATAGAAAGTGTCAGAGATTTTGCAATCTTATATCAAAAAATTACTTCAGTTTTTTATATATCCTGATAATTTTGACATAGATACTCTTTGTCAGTTATAAAATATAGGCCTTTTTGAAAGATATCTTCTGCACTGCATTTTGTAACCTGTTTCATTCAGGATGAAACTCATGGGCAATGCATGTTTATTGAAAATGAAATTGCATCCAACAGGTTGGACCTATTGTTACTGGTATTCACAAGTACTGCTTACTAGATTACCAAGTTCTTTTTTCACTATGAAAATTTTCACTATAGAAAGTAGCCTTCATCCTAGATGAGATTTTTTTTTTTAAAGAAAGATTCATGTTGTTTGAAAATTGAGAATTTTTTCATCAAGTTTCATATTATGAGCCAAAAGCACACAACGCAAGGATTCTGACATACACATAGTGCATGTGAGAAGAAAATGATTTTGTGGTTAATGCTTTTAGTTGAAGGGGTTCTAGTCAGAGAGGATTGATTTATAAGCCATATAAAGTTATATGAATATATTAACATGTGGGTGATTCCAAGAAATGTCAATTTTTAGTGAAAATAAAAAGTGTAATTTGAACATTTTCCTTCTATGTCAGTTGAATATGCATGATTTGAACTATATGGAACAATATTCAATTGTTTACATTTTTAAAATATTTTGACCCAAAATAGCTATTTTTTTAACCCATTAATTAAATTACACTTTTTTATGGTAAATATGGAATCACATATTGAGTCATTTTTAGGGATTTCTTCTGTTATTATAAAAAAGTTAATCAATCTGGTTAGGACTAAGGTAAATTTTATGTCTACATCCAAAAGTAAAAAAATATTCGTATTCTTCAGATTTAAAGGAGGTCAAAGGTCAAATGGATTTTTTCCCGTCTGTCACGTTTTGTAAGGTACTTTATGCATTGACAATAAATTGCACAATTGTTATGGAATTAAAATTTTGTAGTCTTGCTCTTTGGTAGGTGGAAATTCATTTCTACTGCTACCTTGGTATAATTCCATATTATGAAGATAATTACCCTTGTATGTATTTAAATCATTTTCAGGAAAATGCTATATTGCCAGCCAGAATACTTTTAGCAGTAGATAGGATTATGTTTGTTTTGTTTTTCTTTAAAGAGTACATGTACTTACTGAAGCCAAACATTATATTGCCAGCCAAAAAAGCCTAATATTACAGTATGCAATAATGCCAGCTAGAGCAATTTTAGAGAACATATAAATTATGTTTATAGTACAGTTCTAGGAAAATGCAATATGACTATCCAAAATAATGTTTAAAAGTACTAGAAAATATTGTTCAAAATAATACTGGTTTATGTGATACTTGTGCTGTAGAAAGTTACATGTAAGTCAATTATTTCATTCTAAAAGAGGCATGGTTTCTGTATTTTGTGAGATATCTATATACATGTATGTGTGAGAGTGATCAAAGGTATAGTGTATTCAGAGTTGGGTTTTTTTATCCAAACAGTTGCTAATACTTATATGCTGTAATCTTTGGTTTATTTTTGTTTGTTGATTTGTTATCTTTTTTATCAATAGATTTAGAAAATGGAAGAAAGTGACTAACATGTATTTTGTCACTAACTTTTTTTTTCAATTGTTTTTAGTTAAGAATTAAGCTTGTTGCCTGAAAGACCTGCTATTCCATGTTTGCACTGATTGCATTTATTCCGCATAGTCATCATCTTCTGAAAAATAGCATTAAAGGTGTTTTGAGCAATAT
Source organism: Heliocidaris tuberculata (assembly GCA_025618425.1). NCBI lineage: Eukaryota > Metazoa > Echinodermata > Echinoidea > Camarodonta > Echinometridae > Heliocidaris > Heliocidaris tuberculata. The sequence continues at coordinate 9,189,951 of CM046844.1, read as the reverse complement.
CTCCTTCTGGTCCTAATTGCCTACCTTGAGACTCTGTTAGCAGTTGGACCAACATAACATTGGGCAATCTCTTGTACCTTTTTTTTTTTTTTTGGAGGTGTGTTTCCAGTGTAAAATAATCTTCAAAATTGACAAAAAGAGGAATGTGGATATTCTCACAATTTATGAAATGCCATTCTGGTTGTTGTGAGAGCTGGTAGCAGATGGTGAATTACCTTATCCTACATACATGTATTGTACTATCTTCTGCCTTTAGCCAAATAGAGGTGTAAATGAACTGTGACTATTAAAACGATGGTTCCCATAAGCATTGAATTTTATGCTTTTTTTTTACCCCCAAGGGCAGTTGAAGATTTTCTTCTGTATATAAAAGAAAAGATTCACAGATATTTCAAACTTAGATAATGAGGGTGTGTATTATGTATGTGTGACAAATATTTCATTATTTTGTTTTACAAAAAAAAGTCACAACCTAACAAAGCCCAATCTGCAGATATGCATAAAATTCAGTGATTTCATGGAGCATTTATATAATATTGAATGGCCTTGAGTGAGATACAAGGCTATATCGCACGAGCTATGAGCATATTTCACGAGTCGGCATGACGAGTGAAATATTTTCAAAGCGAGTGCAATATACCCTTGTGTCCCACGAAAGAAAAGTCATTCAATATTATTATTATTAATTGTATGAAACCTAGTTCCTCAATTTTAACCATTACATGTGCTTATATTTTTGTATTAGCTTCAACATAAAACACAGGTAGAAAAACATTATTTCGTCCTTACCCAAGCATCTTGCAAGGGCTGCGCACATACATCCTTTGCGTATTTAAACGCGTATTCACTTTTTAACGCGTCACGCACACCTCAAACCATGAGATATGAAGATACATGTATATTGCACGGTCATCGGGTACTTTTCCCCAACCATGAGATATTGTTTTAAAATTGCACGGTCATCCGGGTACTTTTGCGCAAACCATGAGATACGCTAATTTTTCTGGTCGCCTGAAAATCCTTCATACAAATAATAATTAATATTATTTCAACTCTATAAGAAGAACATCAGTCTTTGACTAGTAAAGGCATAAATTGATGTTTATATGCCATTCTGAACTATATATGAAGTACTATTATACAGTGTGATATTCAAATGATTTTCATTGCCCTACACTTTTTTCGTACAAACTGTCAACATCTACTTGAAAAGTCATAGGTAATTTTGATTCATTAAGGAATACAACAGAATAGCAATAGGTATATGTGTGTTATTATAGTACTGTATGACAACTCTGGTTTCCTGTTTCTTGCTCATTTTGCTCAGTACTTGAAAGAAAATTAAGAAATGTATGTTTATATGTCTTTAAAGGGAAGGTTGAGTTCTGGGAAAGGTTTTAAAAAGTTGTGAGCTTTCTTATTCCTTTTGTCAGTTTGGAAGAACATCATAGTAGAAATGTCCCCTGAAAAGGATCGCTCTTCAAATGCCCTCACATTCAAAATATGACTAGAAACAGTTGAAATGTTCGGTCCAAACATTTGTGGGTAGTCCCACATACACATTTCTGTGTGCAGTGCATGTGACTCTCAGCAGGATTGAGTCATTTTCTTATCATTTGGGCGATTCCAAAACCTTACAGCATACACCAATTCGTATGTGCAGTATATAATCAACCTTTCCCAATTGCTTTGAGACATTTTCTTTAGCAATTGAATCTCCTGACCAGGGGAGAGTTTCATCAAGTGTTTTGTCAGTGATTTTTACCGACAACTGTTATAAGCTACTGAAATCCTTGCATCTGATTGGCTGACAGCAAATTTGTCGGATAAAATATCTGGCAAGTCCTTTCATGAAACGCCCCCCTGAACTCAACCTTCCCTTTAAGGACTCAGTACTTGAAAGAAATGTATGTTTATATGTCTTTAACCCTTTCATGACAGGAATTATTTAAAGGCTAAACTGATCACACTTCGTTCTTCAAATTGGCAACAATAATATTTTTCTTTTAGTTCTACATGGTTCTAACGAAATGCAATGTCTTTGAAAACAATATACATCATTAGAAACTTAGTCGAAAAGTTGAAAAAATTGCAAATTTTGATAAAAAATAGTGATTTTGAACCTCTCAGTGTGTTGCCAATTTAAGGATTATGAAGCTTATTCTCCTTTTTGAAATTCCTGGCATCAAACGCAATATGGTCATGCAACAAAAATGGACACAATGGGTGTAGAAATTTTTGCTTTTTCTACTCCTGCATCTGGTTATTTTTTAGAGCTCTGAATCAAAAGTTATTGAGCCAAACCACAAAATGTGGTCAATTGTCTTGAAAGGGTTAAGATGTTGCAGCAGTTTAAATGGGGAAAGAGAGCAATATTCTGTACTAGATTTATGCTGTAATGGTTTGAATGATTAGGTTGCCTTGATAAATGATGTGATTAATGTAATTTATATATAATTTAGTCATTATGTTTGAGTAGCCAATAGAATCAGATAAGTTTTATGCTTTATTCTGAAATATACAGTTGTGGATTTGAACATCAAATAAACAGTACTATTTGTATGTTTTCCAATAATCTAATAATCAAGTTTGAACAAAGATATTTTAAAACAGTAAGTAGCAAATATACATTAATAACTCAGTTGTATGCATTACCGCACTTATATTACTTTGCCCTTTGCTAATTATTTTTTATTGATACAATAGTTTTACTTACAATTTTGGCTTGAAACAAATTTGTATGATTACAGTAAATACTAAATGTATTGGAATAATTTGTATATTTTGTACTATTCATATCAGGTTTGCCTTATGTTTGGAGCAGGTACAATAGTTATCATTTTTACCTGTAGATATTGATAGGTTTTTTTTAATATGAGCCTAGCCCCCAAATTAAAAATTTGCTAGTTACATGTTTTCTCTTGTGTTTCTTGTCAGTATCTTACATCTGTCTTACCCAGTATCTGTTAATGTATAGATATAGGGAGGGGGGGGGGGGGTCTGTATGGGCTATTCCTTTAAAGAATGTTAAAAAATAATTGAGAGAAACCCTCCTTTTTCTTTGTTTACCTAATATATTTTCCCTATCTGACTGTGTGTCTGTGTGTGTCTCTCTTTCTTCCTCTGTCTCTCTCTCTCTTTCTTGCTCTCTCCGTCTCTCGCTCTCTCTCCCTCTCCCCCCCCCCCCCCCTCTCTCTCTCTCTCCCCCCCCCCCTCTCTCTCTCTCTCTCTCCCCCCTCTCTCTCTCTCTCTCCCTCTCTTTTCCTCTGTTTCTCTGTGCTGACTTGATACCTTATTGTTAATTATTAAGACGTCATATAAAAAACCTATGACAGTAACATGGCTTTCTTATGCCCTGGTATTAGTAATTTCATTGTTCTGAAACACATCATGAATTGGTTAGGGCCAAAATAAATTAAGTCTTTTGTTACACAAATATTAACCTTTATCGTCCATGCCGATCGAGTGACGTTATATAGCCATCTTTACGTGACCGCAACTGTAAAGGGCTGGTTACATTTGTCGGTTTACGATAATGAGATTTTTAATTAAAGGCATATACACCCTATAATTATGTTGAGTACGCGTGAGTATACATGCTCGTGTCTGATAGCTCTATGGTGTACCTTTAATGAAAATATCTTTATTGTTATCGTTATCGGACAAATGTGACCAGCCCTAAAGGCGCTGAAATGAAATGTTATGCAAGAGAATAATCCCGGGAAAACGGAAGCTTCTGGAATGTTCCGAATATTTTTTCTCTCTTATTTCCATATCCTTAAATCTTCGTATATTCAACATTTTTCTGGATCTATCTCACAATCTACACGACTCTCTGTCTCTATATAATCTCTCCTTTCCATCCCTTTCCCTTTCTCTCTCTCTCTCTCTCTCTCTCTCTCTCTCTATCTTTGCTCCCTCTTCTCTCCCTCGCTTTCCCTCTTATTCTTACTATAAAAATTCGACTTCTCATTCTCAGACTCTCTCTTTCTCCCTCCATCCATTTATCTTTCCCCCCCCCCCTCCTCCGGGTCCACTCGCTATTCATAAGAACCGCTATTCATTTAACACGCACTATGAATAGAGGTCCTTATGAGTAGTTATGAATAGTGGTCCGTATGAATGGATGTCCTTATGAATAGCGAGGAAATTTGTCTATGGTTTGCTTGCTATTCAGAAGGACCGCTATTCGTACAAAACCGTTATTCATTTAGTCACGCGTTATGGATAGCGCTCCTTTTGAATAAGTGGTCCTTATGAATAGCGGTCCTTATGACTAGCGAGGTTACCCCCCCCCCCCCCGGGAAAAAAAAACATAAGAGTCAAGAAGAACTGCATTTTCATCTTTTTTTAATGCTGAAACAAAGCCAAGAATGAATGTCAAACATAATTACTCAAGCAAATTTAGGAATATGATTTAAATACATGGAAAGTATTAAAATAAATATTTCAATTGGTCACGTTTAAAACAAATAATATATATGTTGGTAAACATATTATTGTTATATGTAAATTATTGTCTTCATGTATATTGAATACAAGAAAAGGCTTATATAATAACATACATGTTTAATGCAAATACATGTATACCGCCAACTTAAGGAGTAAAATAATGTTAGTAATTAATTCCTTTCACAGAATAATCATATTGTATATTGTCAGTTTAATCAAAACCACAGAAGACCTATTTCAATCATTATTTTATTAAATATGAGAATACTTCTGATAAAAACAAGAGGGGATGCATTCCAAGGATGGGACAGCTCATGAACAAAAACTCCACAGATACTACAAGGCATTTTCTCTGTTCATTACGGTCATCCGGTACTTTTACACAAACCATGTGATATTGTTTTAAAATTGCACGGTCATCCGGGTACTTTTGCGCAAACCATGAGATACGCTAATTTTTCTGGTCGCCTGAAAACCCTTCATACAAATAATATTATTTCAACTCTATAAGAAGAACATCAGTCTTTGACTAGTAAAGGCATAAATGGATATTTATATGCCATTCTGAACTATATATGAAGTAATATTATACAGTGTGATATTCAAATGATTTTCATTGCCCTACACTTTTTTCGTACAAACTGTCAACATCTACGTGAAAAGTCATAGGTAATTTTGATTCATTAAGGAATACAACAGACTAGCAATAGGTATATGTGTGTTATTATAGTACTGTATGACAACTCTGGTTTCCTGTTTCTTGCTCATTTTGCTCAGTACTTGAAAGAAAATTAAGAAATGTATGTTTATATGTCTTTAAAGGGAAGGTTGAGTTCTGGGAAAGGTTTTAAAAAGTTGTGAGCTTTCTTATTCCTTTTTGTCAGTTTGGAAGAACATCATAGTAGAAATGTCCCCTGAAAAGGATCGCTCTTCAAATGCCCTCACATTCAAAATATGACTAGAAACAGTTGAAATGTTCGGTCCAAACATTTGTGGGTAGTCCCACATACACATTTCTGTGTGCAGTGCATGTGACTCTCAGCAGGATTGAGTCATTTTCTTATCATTTGGGCGATTCCAAAACCTTACAGCATACACCAATTCGTATGTGCAGTATATAATCAACCTTTCCCAATTGCTTTGAGACATTTTCTTTAGCAATTGAATCTCCTGACCAGGGGAGCGTTTCATCAAGTGTTTTGTCAGTGATTTTTACCGACAACTGTTATAAGCTACTGAAATCCTTGCATCTGATTGGCTGACAGCAAATTTGTCGGATAAAATATCTGGCAAGTCCTTTCATGAAACGCCCCCCTGAACTCAACCTTCCCTTTAAGGACTCAGTACTTGAAAGAAATGTATGTTTATATGTCTTTAACCCTTTCATGACAGGAATTATTTAAAGGCTAAACTGATCACACTTCGTTCTTCAAATTGGCAACAATAATATTTTTCTTTTAGTTCTACATGGTTCTAACGAAATGCAATGTCTTTGAAAACAATATATATCATTAGAAACTTAGTCGAAAAGTTGAAAAAATTGCAAATTTTGATAAAAAATAGTGATTTTGAACCACAGAACTCCTAAAGACGTAGAAAGCTCATACCCATTCCCAATGCACAGATCGCGGTATAGCCGTCAAACCCGCTGGAGGATTCGCTCGAGTGCACACGCCGCCATATTGCTTAGTCCTCGATCTTTTCAACTTGCCCACCAGACCGTGTGCTTACCAATGCCTATTTATATTATATCGGATCTTCTCTATCAAAATAAATGGTCTTGTGCCTTCTTCACTTGAAATTTTGGAGTTGGCTTTTCCACTGAAGTTCAGTTGCTTTTCATACATAAGTAACGTCAACTAATCATGTACATTTTTATTTTTTTATGGAGGGGGAAGAGGTTGGTTCTCTTTCAATTAAGATACAAAGGTTAAATTTTTATTCTCTCAAGTTCAAGATAATATTAAACAGTTTTTTTTCTATCAATATCATTTTAGTTCTCTTTCAAGAAGGCAGCCTGAGTTCATTTGTTCACCGTCATCCTTGACACCCCCTCGGGAAAAAAAAGAAGCAAAATACATTTTCATGTAGGCCTACACGTTAAAAAATATATACTTCCTCTTTGGTATCATGTAGATGACTTGCATAACGTTATACTTTTTGTACAGTGTCATCTGGTATAAAAAGGCCTACAAATTTGTTTTGATTTAAGGGTTTGTTCAACATGCTTCTGCCATGTTTCCTTTTATCTTTGATGATAATCCTTACATAAGTCAGGACTTTATCAAGTAAAGCATAATCATCATAGAACCTCAACTTCTACCACTATTTTGGGGACTGCCGGTGATTTTGAATACAAGTACAGCACTTGTGCAATAAATTGTGATTCAGTGTTTTATATGTACAATAAGAAATATTGCTGCAAATTTCACGTGATAAATAACATTTTGGCAAAGAATTAGTCGAAAAATCAACTTAAGGCAATTTCAATAACCATGTCCATTGCCTATTGAAATAAGCGAACATTACAATAACGTATTACGTAATCCGAACAGGGTATTGAAATTGCCCTAAAGTTGATTTTTCGAAATCCTTTGCTGTCGAGTTCTTTGCATCAAATTAGAACTGTACTGACTTGTTTGCAGTTAATTCATGGCTCTCGAATTTGATCGGCTGGGCAAAGATAGGTGATTAAATCTTGCTTCCAATTTGGCAGTTGTGACAAGCGCTTCGTTGGGCTTGATGTATTTTTCAGTGTTCTTATTTAGAGTGGGAATCTATATCCTACCAACCTTCAACAAAACACAGATGTCTGGATCATAACAGTGATCTGTAAAAACAAGAATTTTCTTGAGGGCTATATACATGTATATTGCAACGTACTGAAATACAAGTAAAAGACTTGATAGTCAGGAGATGAATACAATAATATAAATTCCGTTTTCAATCAAGTTATTTGCCAAAGTCATGAGAACGGCGATGGCAAGTTAAGCAAATGGCTACAAAATTTGATTTTCTTGTCATTTCAATCACCAAAATTGTTTGAAATGGTAAATAAATGTAGTACAGAAAAAATTATCAAAATGAGCAACAAGAGTGGATGATGACTGCACTTCTGTAATAAGCATGAAAATGCCAGAAGCAACATTTGATAACACTCCTGCCAATTTATTTCAAGTATTACAAGAGAAATTTCCCTCTTTTTTTTTTCTTTTCTTGGTTCATTTCAATAGGCCTACTAGCATTAACAAAATCGAGAAATTTCAGTAAGATTTTATATCACCCTAGTGTTATATTTCAACGATCAAACATTTTATACTGAATGTCGTTGACGCGACGTATAGGAACTGCATGAATCTGGAGAGCGAAGGACTAACCAAGATGGCGGATATCACGTGATCACGTACGAGCGATGGCTACAATTTCGCACCCGCACGAGCCTTCTACGTCTTTAGGAGTTCTGTGTTTTGAACCTCTCAGTGTGTTGCCAATTTAAGGATTATCAAGCTTATTCTCCTTTTTGAAATTCCTGGCATCAAACGCAATATGGTCATGCAACAAAAATGGACACAATGGGTGTAGAAATTTTTGCTTTTTCTACTCCTGCATCTGGTTATTTTTTAGAGCTCTGAATCAAAAGTTATTGAGCCAAACCACAAAATGTGGTCAATTGTCTTGAAAGGGTTAAGATGTTGCAGCAGTTTAAATGGGGAAAGAGAGCAATATTCTGTACTAGATTTATGCTGTAATGGTTTGAATGATTAGGTTTCCTTGATAAATGATGTGATTAATGTAATTTATATATAATTTGGTCATTATGTTTGAGTAGCCAATAGAATCAGATAAGTTTTATGCTTTGAACTGAAATATACAGTTGCGGATTTGAACATCAAATAAACAGTACTATTTTTTATGTTTTCCACATTATAATCAAGTTTGAACAAAAATATTTTATAACAGTAAGTAGCAAATATACATTAATAACTCATTTGTATACATTATAGCACTTGCTAATTTTTTTGGAGGAATGGGAGTATTAATACAATAGTTTTTACTTACAAGTTTGGTTTGAAACATTATTGTAAGATTACAATAAATAATAAATGTACTGGAATAATTTGTATATTTTGTACTATTCATATCAGGTTTGCCTTATGTTTGGAGCAGGTACAATAGTTATCATTTAACTGTAGATATTTGATAGTTTTTTAATATGAGGCCAGCCCCGAAATTTAATTTTTGATAGTTCTTATGTGTTTTCTCTTGTTTTTCTTGTTGGTATCTTAGGTCTCTCTTACCCAGTATCTGTTATTGTATGGATATGGGGAGGGTTCTGTATGGGCTATTCCTTAAAAGAATGTTCAAAAATAATTGAGAGAAAATTAACAACTTATAAACCCTTCCGTTTTCTTTGTTTAGCTTATATATTTCCCCTATCTAACTGTTTGTGTGTGTGTGTGTGTGTGTGTGTGTGTGTCTCTCTCTCTCTCTCTCTCTAACGTGAACCATTAATCAGCCTTCAATTTCCACGAAGGTTCTAGGGAAATGGGAGATTTTCATCTCACTGGTTCTTCAAAAACAAAGAACTATAAAAGATAGTAGGAAAGAAAAGCACATTAAGAGGGAAGCTGAGAAATACAAGTAAAGATAGAAAATAAAATTAATACTGAAGAAATATTATAAAAGGAAAGGAAGGAAAGAGAAAAAACAAAGAAATTCCTAAAGAATTTTTTTTTAAAGTGGATACAAAAAGCAAACAAAGAAATAGAAGCAAATTGTAATATTGATGGATAGCTAGAAAAATAGAAAATCAAAGTAATACATGAGAAAGTGCCACTATGAGGACAAAGAAAGATGGAGAAAGAAAGAGAGAGAGAAAAAAAGGTATACATGAGCAAAAATTTTAAAAAAGACAGAGGATAGATAACGAAATTCCAAGAAATACAAAAGGAAGACAGAAAGACAACATACAAAAATAGGGAAAACATAGAAATAGGTATAAATATAGGGGGGAAGGGATAATCAAAGCAAAACAGTGAAGGATAGAGGAATAGAAAAGAGATGCAACGTAATACATAAGGATAGAAAGAAATTAGCAAGCAATTGAAATACGTGAGCACAGATGAAAATAAAATAAAAAGAATGAAAATTCAAGAAGAACATGAAATGTATTGAAAAAAAAAAATGAAAGAAGAATTAAAGTATTAGAATACATAAGGGGTGATAGGAAAAGGAGATGAGAGAGAGAGAGAGAAAACAAACAACAACATTCATATTCAAATCAAGAATAGACCTCTTTATGAATGACAAATTCAACCTCACACACCTATTTCATTTACTAAAATAAGCAAATTTTTGTTCTCTGTATAAACACTATACGGGATTTTCGGACTGACGGCTCCCGTTGGTTTGTACTTAATAGAATCAAGTATTTCTGAGTCGTTCAACTCTGAAATGATACCATTTGCTATGAAATTTGACCCGAACGATATATCACCTCTTATTCCACAAGCTAAGTACTTAACAGAAAATTAATTAATGAGAGTCATCCACTCCGAACAACAATTTTTCTCTTCTCCGTTTCAATATAAGAAGCCTTAATAAAAACCGGGGGGGGGGGGGGCGTTTCATAAAGCCGTTCGTAAAGTTACGCATGACTTTACGAACGACTTGAATATGAAGTGCCAGCTAGGATGCCCAAAGTTTCTCCTGATGTTTTAACAAAGTGTGACTGTATTTCCAATAACCTCAATTAAATTATGGCAAAAAATATACTTTGCATTAAAAATGTTTGTTATAATAAGAATGTTAATCTACATCTGCACATGCAGTTCAACTTTAGTCGATGCATGCAGTTAAAAATGATTGAGCATCCCATTTGGCTTGTCATAGTTAAGTCATTCGTAAAGTCATGCGTAACTTTACGAACAGCTTTATGAAACACCCCCAGGACTATTTCAAGACATTCCTCGACAAGCTTCCTATCCAACCAGACAAAGCCATTCTTATCACCTTCCACGTACTCGAACAGCTTTTGCGCACAATACAATTATATTTACAGGACCAAAACTGTGGAATGACCTCCCCCAGACTTAACTAATACCGGCTCACTGTATACATTTTAAACGCAAATTCAAAATATCCCTCTTAAATACTTACGTAATTCATCCTATATGGCCCCTAGTTATGTACTGTACGCCATTCTCCCCCATTTTATTATTTTTCTTTTTTAATGTTTTCTTAAAGTCATCTCTCATATACATGTATGTAATAATGTCCAAGACTTTTTTTTTTTAATCTACGATAATACAAGTCTAGCTTCTGACTAGATTCCCCCATATTTCACACCAAGTTTGTTTGTCTCATCCCAACTTTAAAATGATGGAAATATTGATCTGTGTCTCTGCATGTTCATTTGCTTTTTTTCTTCTTCTTTTGTTGAAAGTATTGAAGATATTTTCCTCTATTATTGTAATATTGCAACGGTCATTGTTTATGTTCCATTTATGCGATTTGAAATATGAAATATACTGAACATGCTGAAACTGAAACTAGAATTTGATAGTCAAAAAGTCATATCTTAAAGAACATTATTTTTTGAGGACTCATATTCACATATGTCATAGAAGAAAAAAAAAGGCTCTACAACATACCAACAAATCTACTTCAACCAACAAATCCCTGTGGAGTTAAACTCAACCAAATTTTATACACAATTGCTGAGGCAATGTCAAATTAATGAAAACGACTAGAGCCAAGACTAAAATTAAATAAGGATCAATACTTGACCAATTAATATTACTCACTGAAGGTATACTACTTGTGCGACCCTTGAAAGTTATGAGTTTAAGGTTTTTAATTTTGAGGATATGAGGCTAAGGTGAAATTTTGTGTACTAAGTGAATTCGATTTTGTACTTTGACAAAAATTCAGGATATTTTTTTTAATAAAAAAAAAAATCATTCAAAATCAAATATAAAAAATCATGATGCCTGCCTTCTAGAACGAGTTAGGGATGGTAAGATCCAAAACATATTTCTAAAATATCAAAGACTTTTGTTTTTATAGTCTTAAAAACTCTGTGTATAAAGTCAATGGGACTAGGGTAATCCGCCATTAGGGCAGTGTCTCTATGCCTAATCCTAACCGTACGTAACCCTAAGGGAAAATTGCACTATTAGATCGGGAAATGGGCATTAATCAGACGAAAAAAGGGGCTCTTATTTCAACTTTAAAGGGGCACTTATCAGAAGCTGAAAAGGGCACTTATTAGAAAGAATAATGGGGCAGTTATACGGAGAAAAGTGGGCACTTATCAGAGGTGAAAAAGGGCCCTAGTCAAAAGGGGAAATTGCATTTATTGGAACGGAAAAGGGGCACTTATTGGCAGACGAAAACAGGGGTACTTATCAGATATGAATGGGGCTCTAGTATCTGAGGTTAAAAGGGGCACCATTCAAAAGGTGAAAAGGGCATTTAATAGAAAGAAAAAGGGACCGCCTCTGATGTGGATGTTGAATATTTGAAATTTCTTTCTCATGGTCTGCCTCTCAACAATCTCTTTTTAATGGTGCTAATGAAAATGTATTCAAGTAATACAGAATGAATGTAAATTTTCTGCTGTATAATTTCTTTTATAATTATATAAATATGAACAATTTTTATAGTGGTATATGTGGTAAGTGTAGTAATATGAAGAATACAGACGTGTAAAATTATATATAATACAATGGCAGATGCAATGAATGATATTAATGTCAGACTACAGCATTGTGGATTGGATGCTAATAAAAAAAATACCTTGAATTTGTAATGTTGATATTCCATATTTGTATCAGATTGACATGTTGGCAATTGATTGTGAAATGTTTTTCCTTATGACATCCAACTGGATGGACGTTTGTCTTAAAAGCAACACTGTAGAAATGACTATTAAAATGAATTAATGAATGGAAAAATACTTGTATATGCCTATTTTTCTGTTTGCTTTACTTCTGATTTTCATGGTTCACAGCACCCCCCCCCCCCCGCCCCCAAAACCTTTGAATTAAAGTAATTTTTGAAAATCGGCCACGTCATAGTATAGCTAGGTCTTTACGTTTATTAAGATGATTACTTTCGACTAATGCCCCATTTACACTTGCATGCATTATGGTCCCGCACTGCATAGTGGCAGGCATGTTCCGGACTAGCTCACGACTAGTTCACGAATAAGTTGCTCAAATATGCGCACTCGTTACGCATACTTCCCGCACAGTTTTCGCATAACATGCGCATAGTCTACGCACGATGGCACGCGCACTGGCAGGCACTGGCACGGTTAGGTTGCAACTAGGTTGCGTAAAGTTCACGGAGTCTTTACGAATGTTGCCCAAAAAAAAATAAACACGTTTGTCACGCTTTTCAAGCATTGGACCGCATCTTCCAGCATCCTCCCACACACTGCCACGAATTCTTCCCACAATGACATACAAGATGCGGAAACCATGCGGAAACCCAAATGCTTGCAAGTACAGTGTAAATAGGGCATAACTTTTGAGCTCAATATTAAGCTCAGTGGGAGAGAAAGAGAAAGAAAAAGGGATGGATAGAAAGGGGAGAAGAAAGATGAGATCAAAGGACAAAGGGAGAAGGAAAAAGGAGTGGAAGAAAGAGAGGGAGAGACGAGGGATTAAGAGGTCGGAAAAAGAAGCTTAGGTGATCCTAGATTTGCTCTTGCGACATTTGCTCTGGGCTTTAATTCGTCAAAGACATAGCGTTTGGGTTGCAATTGGGTTACTTAGGTTAGGTTTAGGCTGTGTTTGCTCAGGAGTTAAATAAGACGCCTTTTACACCGAGGTCCTGTCTCAGGCAACACCAGACGGGACCTCGGTGTGAAACATGTACAAACAGAACAGAGGTTAATTTAATGTTTCAACAAGGGTTATCAATCTTGAATATGCTACAGAAATTTAAAAAAAATTTACATCCTTATCTTGGTTACAGTTAAATACATGTAGGTTACAAAGTTTTAAAACTTTCAGTCAATGACGACCATGACTATTTCATGTATCATATCCTTGTCATGTTGTAGTTTTGTTGGTATCAGCCTCTTTACAGCACAAGTTCATCTTTCTTTCTCTCAATCACCACACCTTTTCAATTATATGTATTTCTCTCATTTTTTTTCCCGATCTCTTCATTTCCCCCTTTCTATTAAAGCACCTTTTTCAATTTGCTCTTCCCTTTCCTCTCTTTATATCCATATTTCCTTATACATGTGCATGTATATCCCATTTCCCTCTATTTTACGTTCTCCAACTCTTGGTTTACCACTGGTTGTCTCTTATCCTTCTCTATCTCTCTCTCTCTCTTGCTCTTTCTCTCTCTTGACACCTGAAAATGTGATAACCTTTCATTATCTCTTGTCCAATATTTTTCGGAATATAGTGCCCCCACACCTTTACCAAAACCTGGATCTGCCCCTGGCTTGCAATCACACTCTCACATCAACATCAACCTGTTTAATAATGAAACAAGAGACACTTTGTTTTAGTTTATGCAGTTCTTCTTTTAGGTATTCTTTTTAGTAACGTTTCAAAATATGTATACAGTACGTGTAATGCTTCTCAATGGTTTTTTTTATTTTTAGTAAAAAAATACATCAACTTATGTTTGCTTCTCAATGGTTCTTCTTTTACGCACAGTTGCTAACAAAAAAATACATCAACTTATGTTTGCTTCTCAATGGTTCTTCTTTTACGAACAGTTGCTAACAAAAAATGCATAGCTTATGTTTGCTTCTCAATGGTTCTTCTTTTACGTATAGTTGCTTACAAAAAATGCGTCAACTTATGTTTGCTTCTCAATGGTTTTCCTTTTACGTAGTTGCTTACATAACTGTATAAATTAAGTTTACATTAACTAAATTAAGTTTACATTAAGTAAATTAAGTTTACATTAACTAAATTAAGTTTACATTAACTAAATCAAGTTTACATTAACTAAATTAAGTTTACATTAAGTAAATTAAGTTTACATTAACTAAATTAAGTTTACATTAACTAAATTAAGTTTACATTAACTAAATCAAGTTTACATTAACTAAATTATCTTTACATTAAATACTATAATATTATACCCATGTGAGCAAGAGTTTTTGAAGGTTTATATCTATAATATAAAGAATGGCGTTGATCACATTGTTACCATTCGCATCTGATTGCGTGTGTATAGACAAGTCACAGTGTGATACACCTCAAAACAAAAGATGACGCAGGAGTCGCTCAGTCTGAGTTGCCATCAGCCTCTAAGAGGTTGACAGCTTCCCAAACCGAGCGCCTCCCATGTCTCCTGCGTCATCAATTGTTAAGAGATGTATCACACTACGACCACTCTACACACACGCAATCAGACGGGAGTGGTAACAATGTCATCATGCTCTTTCCTTATACACTAATAATAACAATAAACAAAACATTGAAAATAATGATTATTGCAATAAAAAAAAAAAAAGCAATTGCAATAAAAATAACAATATCATTAAGAATAATAAATACAATAAAAATAATTATAATAATGAAAACAAAACTGATAATGACAATAATAGTAATAATAATAGAAAAATACTACTGCTAATAATAATGATAATAATAATGATAATATAAATAATGATAACAACATTGATAATAATAATAATAATAATAAAAATACTACTACTAATAATAATGATAATAATGATAACATCAATAGTGATAACAACACTGAAAATAACAATAACAGTAAGAATAAGAACATGTAAGTGTAAAAATGATCATAATATGAATACTATTGATGATGATGATGATGATAATACTATTACTGCTACTGATAATAACATAAATAAAAATAAAATGATAATAAAAAAAATATTCAATAATAGTATTAATTAAAGTAATAATTATAATAACAATAATAATAATAATAATAATAATAATAATAATACCGGTAATAATAATGATAATAATAATAATAATAACAGTCAAAGTAATAACAGTAATATTCATCATCATCATCATCATAATTATATTCAAAATAACAAAAAAAAGTACAGTAAAGTTTGCCATAAATAAAGCTATGATACATTGCAAAGAAAGACAATAGACAATATTATCATCTCAACCCAACAGTTTTCTTACCATGTCATGAATTTTAATGTTCCTAGGATAGGCCTCCTCAGAAGAGAAAAAATTAACAGCTGTGCATTTGACCACAACCAGATGCATCTATAAAGACTTATCTAGTTGTGATCAAATGCACAGCTGTTAACTTCTGTCAGTCTGAATGAGAATTCTATCCCAGAGACATCAAAGGTTCAGGACTTGGTGAGAAAACTGTTGGGTTCAAATGATCTGGAAATGCGGTTTCATCCCACTCAGTTTAAGGTAATGCACAGTGTCAGTCATGGGCAGCTATACATGTAGGTGATGGTGGAACAAAAATGAAGCCCACATTGGGGTATTGCAGCTAATGAGTCTTTAACCTCAGCAAAATACCATGTAGCCTCTGAATAAATTAAATCATAAGACCTGATTCTTGTCCACAGCAGTGTAACAATCATCTTCATAGTCATTATGCTCAGCTTGGAAACTGAGTTTGGTATTATTTTTTTATAATAAGATAAGTAAATTACAATGAAGAATATCATTAAAGATACCTTGTCTGAACAGAGTCTCTGTTCTGTTTTGTGTCATAAAGTAAATGACAAAGTCAGAAAATTCTTAAACATGGCCCTCAAAAAAAAGAGGTGACTTTAGAGTAGCTTCAACTAGCTACCTGTACTGTCCTGCCCATTGATCTGCCAAATTGGCTTGCTCTTCATTAATCATCAATAATTATGATGTATAAGATGGTCCTGTGGTCCATCACTCTCTTTGACACTCATAGGTAAATTGGAATGCCAATGACACTGTGCATTACCTTTAATCTCTATTAAAGACAAACTGCAGATTGGATCAAATCTAGCTGAAATGTAGGGGTAATTATGGGGGTTTCCTAGTTAACACCCTAAATTCCCAATAGGCATAACCTACATGCATTCTTGTACAAGTCCCTATTCCCCATTGGTGTATTAAACCTACCCTTGTACAATTCCCAATTCCCAATTCCCAATTGGTGTAACCTACCCTTGTAGAATTCCCAATTCCAAATTGGGGCAACCTTCCCTTGCTCCCTTGCACAACCGTGACTTTGCGAACAATTCAAAACTACGCAGTCCTAATTTCTAGAGGCTCATTATCTTGCCAAGTGGAGATGCCTTCTTAGATCATCCTCCCTCATCACCTATCTTCCCGGTACTCTGACATATGCTCCAGCGAGAATTGCTTCAGGCGTTATTTTGACAAAGGTTTAGCTTTAGGGTTAGGGTTGAAAGGCTTTAGGTACTGTAAACGTGGAATATTTCGCGGTGTTGAAATTTTCGCGGATATCGTGCGGCATGGAATATGCGCGAAATTAAAAAACACGTGAAATTCACTTTACTCAGCCAAGCGCGAAAAATTAATCGCGGGAAAATTTCCACTTTTACAGTAATTAGTTTCGGGTTAGGGCGGGAAAAAAGTTGCAATGGTGTAACCCAACCGACCCTAACAATTTGGCCCACAGCAATTGTCGCCAAAGCAATAAGCCGAAGCTACATGTAGCTGATAAGCTTCCCTTATCATCTCAACAAGCTGGCCTCCCTCATCCTGAAACTCAAAATACCTCCAACCACGCGTTCACACTACCCCAACGCACAATACATGATCTGACGACAACCTGATTGTGGAAGAATTCGCAAAGACTTCAGGTTAGAAATTTTAACAATATCAAATCTTCCTCATCAAGGTTCCGACTGCTCTTACATGACATGGTAAAATCGCAATTGTTGGACTTTACATGTCTCTACATTGAAGTGGGCTCAGCCCCAGATAGCCTGAGTTCTCACCCAAAGGCACGCAAAGCTGAACAATTGCGATTTTACAATTCGTAAGAGAAGGAAGAACCTTGGTGAGGAAGATTTGTATGTTTGAAGTCGAATACTGAACCCTTTGCCTTTTCTACCAAAATCAGGTTGTGGTAAGATCATGTAGTGTGCGCCGGGCCTCGACACTCACGTATCTCCAAAGTTAGCAGGCACATCTCCCTCTTCTTGTTCTGTTCCTCCAGGGTTGTCTCTGCCAAGTCATGATCCAACAGTGCGGAAGGGAACCTGTATTTGAAAGCCATCAACAGCTCTCCTGCATCCTACTTGGCACCTGAACTGATCATACTCAAACAAAAAGTTAGACACTAAACAGATGATGCAGATCTCAATGAACCAACATGGTAACAAGTCATGTGTCCCAAAGCATTTGCCTCTTTTTGCCCAAAATTTTGGTGCTCAAAAATACGTTGCCCTATGAAATTAAAAAAATGAAAATAGAAATTAAAAAATTAAAAATAATAAAAAATGCCTGTGTCGCACAAGATGCTGGAAACCGCCTACAATAACTTAATGAATAGTGCGCATGAAAAATCTTATATCTTATTACACACAGATGTTAAGGGTATGCACAGAGGCCTTTTGTTTAAATGCAGCTTTGATTCTTTTACCCTCATTTGCCATCCACTTGCACATAAATTTGTTTATTTTGCTGTTGCGGTTTTTATAAGGCGGTTTACACCATCAGGTGTGAGAAAGGAATTTACCTTGAATTAAATGTTGGGTTGTACGAAAGATGCTCAGCAGTAAATTCCTACATTAACCGAAATACTAACTTCAACCCTGGATGAAACACTATCCTAACCCTAAAATTAAACCTAACCTACGACCTAATTGCAACCCTAACACTAACCCTAAATCTTTGATGACGGAGAAATTGTCATCGGAGCATATGCATGTCGGAGCAACCATAATATAACACTCTGATAACACTCCAGTATTATCCTGCAGAAATATGATGTCTGCATTAGGATTACATTAAAAAGTCAGGCAATCCAAAGTCAACCTAGAAATCTCAGAGAATGATTGAATACCTTAATCCAGACCAGTATGTTCTACAAAGCTCTTTTGCTTGATCAAGTTTGATCAAACAAAGAATCAGTGTAAACACTTCTGCTCAATGCAGATACTACTAACACTACTTTACGGTACCGAAGAGCAGGAAAAGCGTGCATAATTAATCAAGACAGAACTTGAGGGCTTCAGTGCCTTGAGATAAGAAGTTTAGGTGTCAGATTATCAAGAATGGAGTTTAGGGAGGAAAGCATATCATCTTGAGAAAGATCTGACAGATTGGCGATGCCTCTTACATGCATCACTGGTTCCCTGCCTTCATGGCCTTAAAGGGAGCCACCGCTCGATATCCATGTACGTTCAATTTCTTTCGCTTGCCCCTATTGCAAGGTCGTGCATAACAACGATCTTGGAGCAGCGAACAAAATTGCCGTCGAGGGTGGGGTAGTTGGTCAGTTGGGCTGTTCAGTTCGTCTTTCTTCGGTCGAATGCGTATCACTGCAATTGCGTGCTCGTTTACCGAAGATGTACGGAGATTCATGAATATTACCCGAGCCGGGCCAAGCTCCAAAGCACCACGATTGGCGACTTTTCGGTCCCTTTAAGTTAACAGTATACATGCACAACCGACATTATGAATACACAGCTACCCCACCCTCTAGGTGTTGGGCAAAAGCTGGAGTGGGGGCATAAGCTATCGCCTTTTGGATGGGTAAAACATCATTCCATTGCCTATCTCAATGAAGATGTTTAGGTTATCTGGTTGCTTAACCCATTGCTTACGGTAACTGGGTAGTCCCTTGATTAAGTCTATGGGAATTAGAGAATTCAGCAGTCAACAGATAAAGCTGAATGCATCCATGCACCTCATCAGTTTGTAAAAACAAATAGCTATTGTTTTCAGTTATCTGCAAAAGGACATCATTGGATCAGTATGATACATGAACTATTTGTTGATATCTACTGTCCATAATAGGAACAGAAATCATACAGAAGTTCTGAGAACCTGTAAGAAGTTCAGCGGTTCAGGGTTTCCTCACTTCACTTTAATCACAGGATATGAATCTATATCCTGAATGAGTGTTTATTTCCTTAGACAAAGTATCCTATCACCTTGGTCTTTCTTGATCCAGGTGTAAAAAATATATGTTCACCTAGTAGGAATTCAAATCATTATGTTGCATGTATGCCAATAAAGGCTGCAAGAAGAACTTGAAAGGAGCAGTAGCTTGTACATTTTCAGTCAATTTTGAGATTTGCTTAAACAGATGGTAATGTACCGGAACCAGGGGAGACAGTAGGTACAAGGAAAAAATTTAAAGAAAGAGAAGGAAGATGAAGTAATCATGTGTTGCAAAATATGTGAAACAGACATTTATAATCACATATTCCGATGAAACTTTGTTTGTGATACAGTCAGACACCTGTCACACTCTGTACCAATTGGTGGCATTACATCTCTCTATTTCAAGCTAACATCTAGTCAACCAATAATTATGAATATATGATCCACCCCCACCCCCCCCCCCTTCCAAGAAGGGCGGGGCAGCAATCATGGGGGCACAATAGCTTAGTAAAAAGAGCAGTGGTTCCTGAAGCACACACTGCTGGTTAAAAAAAAAGGCTCTCTTGACGCGTGAAGCATTAACCAGGCTAGTTCCTCAGAAAGGAATTCAACTTCTTGAGTCCACTGGTTGCTTACTTTCACGCAGTCTTAGTTTCTAGTGTCAAACTGACTAACAAGCAAACAAGCATCCTATGTTATATTGTGCCAAAGAACTTCTCCATTCTGGCAGAATATTTAGCTGTATCTGTTGACCAAGAATATATTTTGTCTGAATTCGCCATCCATGAGATGAACAGAGGCACATAAATATGTCTAATTGGGGGCACTTCTTGTGCAAGCCATTACAAAGATATCGTTTCTATTTGCCTCAACCAAGACATCATAATTCTGGCTGAGCATTTGTGTTGAACATCATAACTCAGGCAGTTTGCCAAATTTATCTACAGGCTCTCACCGGTACTCTCCAATCATGGAGTAGTAAATTATCTCCTACAAAGATTCTTAAACATCTTTATTAATAAACACAGGTGCACCTTCCTGTTTGAGCAAGTTTCTGGATAATGCTCCAGATCTTGGTGGTCATTTACCAGCCTGAACATTCTTTAGCAAGGCAGTTAGTAGGGTGCATGAGATAGTAGAATGCCAACAGAAAATGCCCTCGACATCTGCCTATAGAAGATAATCTGATAAACCTATACATGTATAACATTATTAAGAGCAGTATAAGAATGCACATAAAAAAGAGCAGTGATGTGGGTAACATAACTAGAGACATAAACCTGGCTATTCTATATGAAACAGATTGAAGGGGCATATAGGACAGTTCAAAGATTTTGTGTCATAGGATGACACATTTGAAGATGTCTTCATACTATCAGGCTGCAAGCCATGTGGTAACAGAGAGATGTGGCTCACCTAAAATGAGTGTCAGCCTCCGTACAGGTATATGTAGGCCACAATTTACTTGTGCCTTTTAAGCTTTCAAGAGTTCGAGTTCTACCTTGTACCCCCTTCCTCTCTCTCTTTCTCTCTGCATCTCTGTCTCTCTCCAAAAGAGTAGAAATCACTTGAGGAGAGGGTATAGCTCAATTGTTAGAGCAACACTCGATGAAGGAACCGCATTCATGGTTGAAACCAAGTCAGTATGCGTACGGGCTGTTGCTCTTGAGTATGATCTTAATATGCAGATAACCATCAGAGTATGACTTAAAGTTTGTAGATCCATAATGGCATACCTATATATATATATATATATACACACACAAATTAGGCCTACTTTCCTAGTATCCAAGATAACTTACAAACATGCAAACAAACATAGTTTGCCATCGTGCCATATGGGGCGTACCACATACGTGTACATCCTGTGGTACAACTGCAAGTGTATTTTCCAATTCAGGGTACAGGACAGCATAGATCTACTATCCAAGAGAAGTACTGATGTTTCATCAGAAGTACAGAATGTCTAATGAGCACTTTATAATGGTTGCATCATACCATGGTTTGGAGGTTTCTTCACTTAACTTTCATTCAAGAGGTTTGCATAGCATTCAACTCCTCGCCACAGATCTCACTAATTCTCTGTATTTCAAGCCAACAGAGTAAAATAATAACCAGAAACCCCTCCCCCGACTTGCGGGACAGTGATCAAGAAGGCATGATACAATGTAGCTCCCTATAGGAGCACTGATTCTTGAAACCACCAAGTTTCTAGTTCAACACAAAGATAAAATTTGTGTTGTTATATATCATTGGTGAGTAAAATATCAAGTGATATACATATTGTACGTCACTCAAAAATTAGTGGAATTGCCGTGCTAGGCCTATGTCCTGGAGTACACTAGGTAAAACTAACCAAAAAGCAAACAAATTATGAAATATAATACCGTGGACCTACTACTCATCCATCATATATATTCATCTCGATTCAATTTTCACAAGAGGAAAGAAGGCATCTAATCTCGGACAGAAGCTACGATATGAAAGACAGAATGTGGCATTTTACCAGAAATACCGCCCTACTTTGACAAAAGGTAATAAGTATTATCTGAAATTTATCAAAAAATAATTGGAAAACACCTATCAACAGAACAGGTTTGGACAAAAAGGTAAATGTATACTGAGCATTTATTCAAGAATGCCTGCCCACATTTGACTATGTAAGAAGAATGTACATGTAAGTGTTTGAAAAAAGTTTCTGTGTATTTTCAAAAAGAAAAATATGAAATTCAATCAATTTGACAGTTGTTTTCTTTTGTCAAAGTAGGGCAGCATACATGTATCTACCCTTAATATACTAATGTAGAATACAATTTTTGCGTGTGGTAATTCATGGTATACAGCCAATCCAAATATTTTGCATTTATGCATGATAAATTAACAAAGGATGTATTCTACATGTTTTAGCCCAACCCTAAATACCCTAAAATGGCAAATGCTTCTTCACATGACTTTCTTACCATCCTGATCCCATGAAATCTGCTTCCCATCCATCCAGTGTCGAACCTGATGCCTGGGTCATCACAGTTCAGATGCCATGCAGCATGCAGGAGAGCAGTTGATGTCTGCAAACACAGATTCCCTTCTGTACCATCTTCACATAAAATGACAGAGATGACCCTGAAGGTTGACAACAAGAAGAGAAAGAGGTTAAGCTAACCTATGGATGTAGGTGAGTGGTATGTAGTGTGAAGAAAGAGATGGTCAGATGTCCACAGATGGAAAAGCTTCTGGAGTGGAGGGAGACCAGAATGGTGAAACTATGATGGAAACTCATCATAACAAGGACCTTGGGACCATGAAAATTACCCTGTTATATCAGGGATCTCCTTAAATCAGAGTAAAAAAAAAAAGAATATAAATACCGGAGACCAGCAATATTACCTTGTTATATCAGGAATCTTGTTATATATTGGAGTTCTTTATAACAAGTTTCCACTGTACAATACAAAATGTGAGGGATAAAGAAACTGATCTGTATAAAGAGCTGTTCAATAATGGGGTTGCCTGCATCTATGCAATAACACAATTTCATACTTAGGCAGGGATAATGCCAATGGACATTATGCGATTGGTTAGATTTACCTGGCAAGAAGCAAACAGTTTGCATTTGCTAGAAAAAGGAGCTGTTCAATAATCCAAAATTTATATCTTTTAAAAAAATTGACTTTACAATTCACTTTTTTAATCACATCTCAAAATAAATGTAACATGGGTATCTATTTCAGTTGCTCCCGAGAAAAGATAGGAAATATCAATGTTATAGTGGGGCATTTTTTTTTTTAATTCTTGTTTTAATGGAGAGATGAAAATAAACACAAAGTCTAAATATTTTGGTCAACCATGTGTTCCTAAATCCCATCGTTATTCTGTACATCTCTTCAGCATATTAGCGTTCATAATAATGAATAATGTTTACGATTTTGCAATTTAGAAGAAGAAAAAAATTCTTTTAAAAAATGCAAAATTTTGTTAAACATTTGCTTTAAAAAATACAAAAAGTTAGTGAAATGTCAACAAGGGAGTAATAACATGATTGTTACAAATTATTTTCTGAAAAAAATACATCTTAATAGAAGCAGGCAACCCCATGACATGACACTGATAAAGATCTCCCTGAAGGATAATGAGCCTCTATGAAAATTAAGCATTATCAGTCGCACATACATGTACCAAGGCAGGGTTCCCACAGAAATTTGAGAACCAAATTCCATGACTTTCCATGATTTTCCAAGACCCATTTTTGCCCTTTTCCATGACCAGATAAGTACCATTTTGTCCATTTTGGTATGGGTTGCGGCATCCAAGCGGCGTACGAATACCATACAGTGACATATATTATTTCATAATTGTGATGGAAGGCTGTCATAGCCACACACGGCCCAAACACAAAATCTATTTCAATGTCTTTTTTTCCAGAAAAATTCATTTTTCCATGACTTTCCAAGTTTTTCCATGAATGTGGGAACCCAGCTAGGGAACACAGCAGATGTGCTCCCCTGTGAACTTGGCAAACTCTGAAGTCATGAAGGCATACGGCTCTGATCCGGGTCATTAAGACATGAGCCCCTCTACTATTTCAATGCCACTTCTTAACTGGCATGTATTACAGTACAAATACAGTAATGTGCAAGAAGCATGTGCCTCCTCCACTTCAATTCATGTTTATTATTATTGCAATAAACATTCAACATACAGCAAGGTCTCAATTATACATATGCAAGACCCATCAGTCAAAAGAATGTCTACAAAGCATCTACAAATGAACACAAACTATGAGTTTGTTTGTGTTCAAACTGGAAAGTATGGTACACGTATCAATAGGGTCATTCCACAGGGTTGGGGCAATTTTTTGTGACAAACCAGAAGTGAGGAACTATGTCTCCTATCAACCATCACAATGTTTGCTAAAATTGAGTTCAGCATAAAAAGGAAAGCCACTTATGTTGAGAAATATTCTAGCTTCCTGGTGAATCAATTTGGCAAACCAAAATTGTACGTAATGTTATATTACATTGAAATGTCGGACAAGTCGATATTTGGGCTCATATGTTCCATGCTCCATTCGTTTGTACAACCAAATGCAGTGAGGGGCATGTGAGCCCAAGTATCGGTTTGGCGTGGTTTTCCTTCCTTCCTTTCACACTATAATTATAATGCATACTTTTTGATGTTCTACCCTTTTTATCTTTTTCAACGTGCAATATTAGAATATAGGAATATTACTATTTTGTCTACCTTTTATTTTGATGGTTCTTTTATGATTATAAACACAACGACATAGTTTCTCATACTTTCAAACCAAGTTTGCATATAAACTGAACAGTGCCCTTTATCTCATTTTTTAAATGTATATTAACTTTTTAGATGTATATACGTTGTATATTACATATTTTTACAATGTGTGACCAAAACAAATTTCCATGTATTCTTGTGAATCTGGATGAATAAAAGAATTTGAATATAAATGTGATGTCCATGTAATGGTGGTAAAAAAGGTAAAGAAATTTAAGCAAAGCTTTGAAATAGTACCAACTGAAACAGGAATGATTCTGGCTGGGCACTACTATACATATTCATTGCATGAAAATCTTCAACAGATGATTTCATCTTCCAGAAGATCTCAAACCAGTGTTACATGGACATTGTCCAAATATTTGCCCCAACTTCATGGAATGACCCAATCGTTAATAAAACAATTTATAAATCTCTAGAGACTCATAACTCCCCTCCAACAAGTCAAAACATCCAAGCCAAGCTTGCTACCTATAGCCATCAAGCCTTAAAAGGCTTAGCCAGTCTCCCTTATCCTATCCACCTCCAAGATCACTTGGGACAAAGTGATCACACTCGCTGCTACTGAAACAGGAACTTTTTACGGCAAATGCTTGTTGAGTATATAGGCACTGTAAGGACACTGGTATATGAAAGATTTAAGATGCACAGAAAAAAACAGATGGGGTCCAAATAAAGCCCTCAATAAATGAATGAATAAGGTAATGCCCTACGCGTACGTAGCACATTACTTCAATCATTCATGAGGGCTAAACTTGAACCACATGTGCTTTGTTCTGCACATCCTGTCACTTCCCCATGCCAGTGTGCAGTGCACATACTCAACAAGCATCTGTTTCAAAGTCCATGTTTCAGTATTACACACTTACGGACATTCTCGATCAGCATCTAGGACTTGGCATCGTTCTCTGCTTGTTCTCTGCCTTGAGGGTTGTCTCTGCCAAGTCATGATCAAATGATAGAGAGGGGAATCTGTATGTGAAGACACCAACAGCTCCCTGTATCCTGCTTGTCACCTGAACTGATCAGACTCAAACAAAAGGTTAGGCACTGCATAGATGGTGCAGATTTCAATGAACCAACATGGTAAGAAGTCATATGTAATAAAACATTTGCCTTATTTTTTGACCCAAATTTTGTGCTGTAAAAAAACCTACCCCACAAGTTAACTTAATATGAAATAGACCAAGATCAGTTAAACTTGATGCATAGTTTCTCGTCTCCATTTTTTTTTAATTGAGGGGGTTTTATGTTATTTGAAATTGATATCATTCCACACAAATGCTAGTGTGTCAATTGTTTTAATTTTCTTAATAGAATTGCATTTGTCCACGCATTACACCGGCTCAAAACAAGTTGATTTCGCATGACATGTATATTCAAAAAAAATTTGTACCTGCATTACATTTCTAAAGATTCTTCTTTTCATATCAAAAGAAAAATATAAAACAAATTTTAAAAATGAAGCAGGAAAGGACAAGAAACTAGGAATCAATTTTATCTCACCTTAGTATTTACCAGCAAATTATACGAAAATATGTGAAAAATGGCAAAAGGAAGAAGAAAGTAAGTGGAATGATTATATTCTTATTTACGTCTAAGTGCAGTGAGGTCACTGTTGATTCCTCCATGGGTAATAGCAACAATCAAATGAATGAAACTCTACCAACAGAAACTCTCAGTTAAACATCTTGGGATGACAGAGCCTTCTATTACTCGGGACCCAAACTTTGGAATAGCCTGCCGCGATCTATCAGGAGTGCTGAGTCCCAGTCAACTTATATGTCAACTAGCTAGCAAGACATATCCCTTCCCTGCTGTACTATCACTGCAAATAAAACACTAAAAAGGGAGAATAATGGCAATAATCTGTCTATTCCCACTATAAACTAAAAACATTGAATTTTGTGAGGCCTTTTAGAGCAAGCGCCATAAGCGCCCAGCACAGGCAGATACTGACTTTATACAAGCCATCATAAAGAGTTGAAACTCTTTATGAGCCTGGCAAAGGATTTCCCTGTGCCACACGGTATTTCTCATGGGAGAGATTTACCAAAGGTTCTAAGCTTATTAAAGTGTTTGAAGTTCAAAGTGAATCTATACAGGTTGTCTAAAGGGTTGTCATGTAACTATTCAAGCCCTGAAATGCGTAATTTTGAAAAGCTTATGTGTTGAACAAAGCAATCCTTCTGCCAATTTGTGGGTACTTGTTTTGTGCCGATTTGCACATGTGGCAAACGAGCGACTGTACGTGCCAATCAGTATTCTTGGCAAATGAAAGATTGATAGACTTATGCCACCATTTTAGATGGCATGACATGGACACACTGGTACTAAAACATCATCGATTAAATGTACAACATTCAGCCCAAAGATAATGTTGTTCTCTGTCTCATGCATTTAAGTGCTGCAAAGGATATGTTTTCATCCTATGTGCTGTCCAATTTTTGTGATGTATATTGTCTCTCTACCTAGCTCTTTCGATCTTTGCATTCCCTGCAGGGATACCATATAATTGTCACATTGGCACTAAGACATCACTGATTAAATCAACAGCATTCCCCTAAGCATGCTAAGTGACATCAAAATGTTGTCTTGTCTGCATCCCAAGGCAATAAAGGATATTCTTCATCCTTTGTCATGTTTGTGCTATGCACCAGCCTATTGCATGCTCTTTCTCTCTAATCTCCTTTGATTTTCTTCTCCGGAGGATCCTGCACCACAAGAGTCTGGGTTAAAAACCGAGCCAATGCCTTATTGCCTTTTATCAAGGATTATCATCAAATAATATTCCATCTGATATTATCAGTAGGCATCATAGTTGCTCTTGCACAAGCACAGTAGCCTCCCAAAGAACGAATTAAGAGTCACGGCTAAGTTCAAACCTTTGGCTAAGAGAATAGACTAGGCTGTATTGAGGAAAGCTTGTGAATTGAGGCATTAATAAGCCATTTCTTAAGCTGTGTTCCTGAGAGGCAGATATCACTCATGGATTGGTCGGACTGCTAGACTGCCAATATTCTCCCAACATACAAATGTAGTAATATTAATGGCCAGTCATCCAATTAAGCATGCTCTGGGATTTAGGTGAAAGTCTTACAAGGTACATAATTTTGATTATGCAATCAGGAAATCAACCAGAAGAATCTCTTCAAGAAACATTCTGAACAAAAAATGGTATTGGTCGTTTTCAGTCATCATGGACATTAAAGTCCCATTTTAGCAGTAAATTTTAAAGGATATGTGGGGTAAGAACATCCCAGACACTGGCAATTCTTTATCAGTTCATTTGTCCTGAAAATTCAAGGACACTTCTAGTACATTGGAAACTGTGAAGACATTGCTTGTCTTTTTTTCAGTAAATATGGGGTAGTTCCATTTTATATTATGCTCTGAATGTTATTTTAGATCAATGTCGGAGAGGTTTGCAGTTTGTGTGCAAACCTGATAATCATGTCAAATTATTTGCAAGACTACTGTACTATCATGACTAGTAAATGTGGCCACAAACTCCTCCAAGAGGGCGGTCATTTATCCGGCCTTGTGCTTCTGATCAATTTGTCAGAGTATCATTAAGCATGTTAAACAAGAGACTTTGAGCCCCTTGATGTGAGCCTTCTAAGCTTATCTGTCCAGATAAAAAGGAGGATAATTATTTTACCAACCCCACAGGGAATGAATAGGCTCGCCATCTTTAGATCTGATCTGTCTCAGCAACAGAATACAGGGGTGTGGAGAGCAATTCATTACTAGAAAGCCATAAAGAGCTCTGGGTCAAAAAATGAATTCTATTAAGAAATGAAAAGTATAAGAATTACCTTTGGATATCTCAGTTTAATCAACTTGAGGAAATCCAAAAAGAGCTCTTGTGACTACAAACTCCTCCAAGAGGGCGGTCATTTATCCGGCCTTGTGCCTCTGATCAATTTGTCAGAGTATCATTAAGCATGTTAAACAAGAGACTTTGAGCCCCTTGATGTGAGCCTTCTAAGCTTATCTGTCCAGATAAAAAGGAGGATAATCATTTTACCAACCCCACAGGGAATCAATAGGCTCGCCATCTTTAGATCTGATCTGTCTCAGCAACAGAATACAGGGGTGTGGAGAGCAATTCATCACTAGAAAGCCATAAAAGAGCTCTGGGTCAAAAAATGAATTCTATTAAGAAATGAAAAGTAAAAGAATTACCTTTGGATATCTCAGTTTAATCAACTTGAGGAAATCCAAAAAGAGCTCTTGTGACTAAAGAAACATGATTTTACATCAAGTTGATCTGATAAAATGAGGTAATTCGTGACATACATGCCTAAATGGCAACAGGTCATACAGACAGCAGCATTACAAAGATAGCCTATCGTACAAAGAGCTCCAGTGGCACAAACTGTTAAACTACTTGCATTTTTTACAAGTGGAATCTATTATTATAGGTATTGATGCCGTGGACTTACACTGTATTGGATGGTGAGAACAAAGTATTACGTAAACACACTAAAGTTTTTTAGCTCCTGAAAAATTAAACATTTTTAAGTTATGAAGTTTAAACACACACACAAATATGACTCACATTAAACCTTACAATATACCTATGTTCTCTAACTATGTAGAATACACTTTTCAGCTCCTCTGATAAATTTTTGACACAGCCAAACCTAAAATTTGCACACAAATTCATGCAAGATAATAAAAATGGTGTATTCTACACATTTCAGCCCAACCCCTAAAAAACCCTAAGATGTTATGGCAAATGCTTCTTCATATGATTTTCTTACCATCCTGATCCCATGAAATCTGCTTCCCATCCATCCAGTGTCGAACCTGATGCCTGGGTCATCACAGTTCAGATACCATGCAGCATGCAGGAGAGTAGTTGATGTCTGCAAACACAGATTCCCTTCTGTACCATCTTCACATAAAATGACAGAGATGGCCCTGAAGGTTGAAAACAAGAAGAGAAAGAGGTATTTCCTGCTGTCTGAAGGAAGAAGGTAAGTGGTCTGCAGTTTGTGTGATGCAGAGATGGCCCATGATCCACTGGCAATATGGATGGGGTAAAAGGAGACCAGTTCCATAAGAGGAATGGTACAGAAGCGCAAGCTAGGACGGCTATTTTACTTGTCAGAGATTTGTCATTGGTTTGCCGATTTGCAGGTACTGACATATCTATTAAAACCCTTGTCAGGCGCCCTTGTCTGGTAAAAGTTACCCTTGTCACTTCTATTTCTGGAGTTAGGTATGGTCACCAGATAGTATTAAGTACCTTTAGGAATTGGGTGTGCATCATATATCCCCAAATAGAAGCCAGAAAACCAATGACTTGACATAATAACTAGTACATATACACATAAATTTTCCAGAACATTTAGAAGATAAACTCAAGAGCAATCCAATGACTGACAGGTCTTGTTCTTAAATACAATCTCAACCTTGCTTTTAAATGCAACCCCTCTCCCCGCTACTGACTAGAGTTCCGCTTTACAAAAGAAAAAAAAATCCTTTTTAGTCTTCAAAATTGTACAAATTGTACCCCCCCCCCCCTTACACCCTTGCCCCGCTTGGCCACTCTGTGCCCTCAATAAGGTCTACCTCATGTAATAGTCTACTTCCCCCCCCCTAGTAAATTTCTAGTTTACGGGCCTTAGCGATGTGACAAAATGCACATCATGATCCTTGCAACGCTGTCTTTAATAGAGATATTTGAGGAAGAGGTGTAATTACTGGACATCGAATCGTGAATTTAAAGGTAATCTTATGGATTTCTCTGTGGGCTTCCCATTTTGGATGCACTGATACTAAGGAGATACAGATGTTTTCAACAAAAGCTGGTTCTTACTTTGAACTGCAAGCCAATCTATTTATCCTTGAGAGGCTTGCCCAGTGAGATGATGTTTCTCGGGTAGGGCTAGCATACCTGTACATGTTTGTTTTCCTGACGTACTTTGTGTTTTGATTTTTTTTTTTTCTTTTAAAATTTGTTTGAGCTTCGCCAAGCTACAACAATCTTCTTTTTTTTTAATGCTCTCTAGGATCCCAAATACAAATGTTGAAAAAATTGTGAGAAAGTTAATAGGAAATAAAATATGCATACCAACAATTTTATAGAATACATTAAATATTAGGCCTACTCCTATATTAAAATTGAAATCTATGATATTTTGATGTATTGATACAATACAAAAAATATATATAAAATCAACTAATTTTTCTTTTTTTCAATAATTAACCTAAATAATTTTTTTCTTAAAAGATTTCTTCTTTTTTTTACTTTCGTAAACAATAATTAAAAAAAATTCAATACATTAAAATGGCATTAAACTGGCAAAACTTGAACAGCGCCACCTTACACTAACTGCCAAATTGAGCTAATAATTTGAAAATTAATTGCATTTTATTTTGAATTTCGACAAACAGCTGTTTGGAAAATTTTATATTTAAAACTATTATTTTTGATGTTGCACATTTGGAAAATTGCCTACAGATACATTCTAAGCTTCTACAAACTAGAATGGGGCATGATGGGAAAATTAGAGGCACAGACACTTATTAAATTCTGTTGAAAGATGCCGCCATTAGGAGCTTCAATTTACTGTCACTTTAATAACTACCTCAAAATGTAGAGTAAGTTTGAAAGTTCGGTTGATAATTTTTTCTTTCTTTTTGATAAGATTCATAGACATGACTCTTGGGAAGAGCAGACCACTTGGATCTTCCCCACGGCAAAAATAACATTTTTAGTTTGCACTGCCCCCAACCCCCCCCCCCCCCCCCACCCCTACAATGACCAACGTTCCCCATCATAGCCCATCAGCCAAGCAAGCCATCCTCAACCTAGGTCGTTAAGATTACTAACCATCACAATGACCACATTACTACTACCGTAACAAGGACCTGTAAAGCATATGCCTGTTGAATATGGACACTGTAAACAGTGCACATACTAAACAAACACTTGCTCCACAACTCTTTATTTCGGTATCATACACTCACAAACATTCCTGATCAGCAGCTAGGACTCAACATCGTTCTCTGCTTGTTCTCTGCCTTGAGGGTTGTCTCTGCCAAGTCATGATCAAATGATAGAGAGGGGAATCTGTATGTGAAGACACCAACAGCTCTCTTGTATCCTGCTTGTCACCTGAACTGATCAGACTCAAACAAAAGGTTAGGCACTGTATAGATGGTGCAGATTCCAATGAACCAACATGGTAAGAAGTCATATGTCCAAAAGCATTTGCCTTTTCTCCCCACCCCGTCCCAATTTTCGGCTGTAAAAATCTAACCTTACTTAAATTACAAATATTTGTTGGTGATCTGACACATGCTCTGGCATGGCAACAATTGCCCCCTGGTCAATTTCATTAAATTCCTAAATTCAACCCTGAATTAAACACTACACCTAATCCTCGCTCTACCTTAACCTAAAACCAACCCTAACCTTGACTTAACCCTATATATCGCCAGGGCATATGTCAGATTACCAACAAATGGAAACGTACGAGGTAGATCTAAAGACGAAGAAAAGGAAATTGCCAATAACAGGAGAGAGAGAGAAAAAAGGACACACAATAGGAGAAATAATCAAAGAATATTCCTGTCTCAGAACAATACATGTATTAATTCATTTGAGCAAAAATTTAAAAGTAAAAATTTAAAAGCCAGATAGGCATAGGTGGTATATAATTCTTCAAGAGCAGAAACCAAAACTGTGGGCTGATCTTGAGAGAGACCGCTGTTTTGTACAAAACATGCACGCATAGTTTTATAAATTTGAGGGGGTAGATAAGAGAGAAAATAACAAAATAAAAAAGCTAGTGTACTCTACAGTACAATCCAAGAGCTAACACTATCATGCATTTGTGGAAGAAGTAAAAAAGTATAAAAGTATAAATTATGTTGAAAATATCAGAGCCGGCCCTTTCAACCAAGGAGATAAAGTAGCAACCAAGGCAAACTGCATGCTTGGAATGATTCGTTAAAACCTATCTGGATTCTCAACCAAGAATATAAGAGAAGCCACATTTACTTGTCTAGTAAGACCTCATGTTGAATATGCCTGTAGTGTGTGGGATCCTTATCTATCCAAGCACATCAACAAACTGGAGAGTGTTCAGAACAGAGGAGCAAGATTTGTCACCGGTAAATACGGAATTGACATTAGTGTATCTGATCTCAAGAGTGATCTGAAGTGGCAACCGATCCAAAATCGATGGTTCGTGGCTAGGCATTCACTCCTCTTCAAATCCATCCATGATCAAGTTGCTATACCCAAACCTGAATCAATTACTCAACCACAGAAGATCCTGAGAGGACACCACATTCTCTCCTTCTCCAACATGAGATGTAATACCGATACCTATCGCTTCACCTTTACTGCCTTTACTTCCTCCTGACATCGGCTGTAAGTCAGTAGAAACCTTCAAAGTTAAACTCTGGGATGCAATTCAAAGGAGCAGCATAAATATATATAGTCCTTCCATGTAATTGTAGTGATGGGACTTAACTCCAAAGTGTACTAAATACATGACACACACTCTCTAGAACGCTAAGTTCTTATTGGTCAACAATATCCCACTTCGAGGATCAGGACCAGAAACAGAACAGATTCAGATTCAGAACAGCTCACTAGAATGTTTTATACACAAAGCATGCCATGCCGGTCATGCATACCCATCGGCCTACATAATGTAATAAAAGATCAGACAGCATGAAGTTGACTTCTTCTCGAATCACTACACAAGTGCCGTCCAGTGCAGAACATAGGATCTGGCTTTGGTGTTGAAACCCTCCAGATCACTGACAGTGCACAGTTCAGGTAGGAGGGGGCAGACCATAAGGTGTTTCATCGTCTGATCCTCCCCACATGCGCAAGTTGTTTCTACATCCTTATTAAAGCCCTATTTTCGCCTGAGGACTTTGCAACCTCCTGTTTCAGACCATAGACGATTCAGACATGACCAGGGGGCCACGCCTCACTTGAACCCGGAGGAAGTGATTCACTTGGTCCATAAGAAATCTTATGAGGCATTGACTGCAGGTGGCTAGTCCACAGGGTCATCCTTCGACTATGGGCGGTACCATAGATCAAGGGATTCAATTGAATGGAAAAAACTGTGTCTAGATTAGATTTCAGTCTTTTTTTGGCAGGTTCAAGATTGTAGAGTGGGTGGAGAGGATTATATTCTTGCTTGGTTTTCTCCATCTGCGAAGAAACCTCTCGTCTGATGTGTGGTGGGGCAATACCACACAACAAGCAAACATCATCTACTCTTGTTGGTCACAGACAGCCAGAGATAGCTCTGCAAGCAGCATTCAAGACTGCATGGGTCAATTTTTGCAGCATGAGACGACCTACTCCAGACAGGGGCTGCATACTCAGCAGTTCAGAAGTTGACTGAATCCAGGTGAATGCTCACGGTTCTGGTTTTACCAATCCCAAAATCCATAGACCAGCTATGAACGGGTCTTCTCATTGTTTAGCCAAAGGAACTTTTGACACACATTTCAGAAGAACAGAAAATTGTTTACCAAGGGTTATTCAAGCCATATTGCCCCTTATTGCCCTGTTGTGACACATCGCCACTGCAATCATGCAATATTGTGGAACTTCCTTCAGAATTTCCAACCAAGATGGCACAATAGGGCTTAATTGGGTTTGTTTAAGGCCTTGGCTGCTTTAGCATCCTATGAAATTTGAACTACCTGGCTGACATTTAAAAAATATCTCGGCATGGGTGCCTAAAATAATCATGTTATCGCAATCAAGGGAACTCCATCAGAACCAAATATGAATGAAACTAAGCTCCAACTGTGTTGCTCTCTCATTTCATAGCTTCTGTAATGGGCTCAGCTTTTTATCGCTTTAAAAGTCAATATATCATGTGCAATGCTTGTCATACCAGGCCTTAATATTTCTGATACACATCTAGAAACAGGTAGGGGTGAATGCCTTTGCAATGTTCATGAACACTATTCAGCACTGAATGACATTGATTATACACACATTAAGCAAGAAAAGCTTTCTCCAGTGTTCACGCGTGTCTTTATAGTACTTTTCAAAGATACCAGTTATTTTTATTCCATATAAGCAATAAATACAGCAGAAGTACATGTACCTACAGATATTTCCGAGAATACTTCATGAATATTCTCTTTTTTGGCAAGGCGCCAGAATCTAACAAAACATGGCATATCTGGTTTTAGCCACCAGCCATTGGTACCAGGCATGGGTTTGTACATCCCACCGCTGCCACCACAGCAAGATAGATGACACTTCAATCACTATAGTCTTAAATGCAGTCACCTATAACCACTTACTAATTCAAGGCTGTGCACAAGCCTCAGCACAGAAAAGGGGACAGCTAAGAACAATTAAAAAACATTACTTGCTCGAGAGGGCAACAAACACAAGGGTGCGAGGCTTGAAGGTGGATAGGTACATGTACATTGTAGCATGGGCACACTGCTATACCTCATTAGATGTGCGGAAATTGGTCAGGGTGGTCCTCATGGCAAGATATTTTAACTTGCAGACTCTTTGCATGAGAGAGTATTCTTGCATAGTGATGTCACCATTCGAATGATGAATTTAAACAATACCATCATCCCAATTTATCATGTGGTGTAATAGGAAAAGCAATGATGCGTTTGTAATGACTGAAATTTCACTGAAATTATGCTTCACACACTAAAGTGGCAGCCTATGCATGGAAGGAGAGGACTTTTGAAGTCATCATGCTGTATACATGGACTCATCGCTATACCACTCAAACCATGATACATCTTTCCAGCACTGAGACCATCGCGAAGAAGGCAAGCTTACACACATATCCAAGAACTAGTGCAAAGCATCAAGCTTCAAAAAAATCCTTCATCACAAATGCCATCTGCTCATGGAACCACCCCCCCCCCCCCTCGACACAGTGACAGTAGCCCTTTCTCTTCAAGAGCTCCGGCAACTAATGGTAGGAGTAAGACTGTGACAGTATTAGGAATAGTTTTTACTTGCACATAAACACTTTTTAGAACATTGTGGCTCACACATGCAGCATGGCACACGTACCACACAGCTCTGCACAAAAGTACCATACTCTATTAGAGAACCGTACATGAACCTGAAGAAGAAGAAGAAGACAAAAAGGAATGGCCTACTGGCACAGGTAGTTTTTTCTTTCTTTTTAATTCATACCTGGACTAAGTAGTACATGTACATTGAAAAGTGTATATTCAGATAGACCATACGAAAACAAAAAAAGAATGGGTACTTGCATCTATTAGCCTTCTTCAGGAAATAAAAGTCAATATGCATGTAGTAATTAGACAAAGAAGTGAGATTAGGTCATTAAGCCACAAGGAGTAAAAGCCCTTTAGAATAAAGGGAATCAGTACAATACTGCAGCTTGTGTCAGTGCATTGTACAGCCTTGTATCACAAAGGTTAAAAAGTATCACAAGCTTATGATGCAGAAACCAAGAGAATGATATCTTTGCCTTATGGAAAGGTTTATACAATCCTTTGGATATGACATGCAAAATCCATTTACGGTACCGTCTATAGGCCTATGTGTCTGACTTTTATATTTGCCACTCTTAGCACATGCGCAGACACATAACGTAATCAAATGACAGACAGTGTGAAGGACCCTTGTCAATATGATATTTCGATACATGCTCCAGGACTGCTGGTGAAATATCATAGCAGCAATTTCTGATTACAAAAGGCAAAAACTTTGATACGATATAATCAATACCATACAGTCAGAAAACTAGACCTGTGATCAGAACCCATGATATGCGTGTATTGTTTCAAGAATTAAGAGACACATGCGATCATGCATTAAGCTTGTTCGTCATGCACGATAATCAAAATCTTGCTATATAGCATGATCATTAGCATCTTGTTCATCATGATCGTATCTTCAATGTCATTCCGATCACAAAGCATAATGACCTTCATCTTGATTAAAACTGAGGTCAGAGGCATATTCTATTCATGAAATGCTTGACAAATAATCCATGCATGAAAAATCGTTTAGGACAACACGTTAAGTTAAAACAAAGGATTTAGCTCAATGTAAATCATAATTCAAAAGTTTAAGGTAAAAGTTATTCATTTAAATTAAAAGGGAGAATGATAAGAACTCGTTAAGATGATTTCCAGATCAATACAATTTTTAATGTAAAAGTTACAACTAACAAGTAAAATATCTAAAGAGGAAAGAAAGTACATTCACAAATAATGCATGAAAACCAGAAAGGACAATGTCGATAACAAGTTAAGATGCAACCAAGTGTCAGACCAATGAAAGCCTTAATTCATGCAGTCACCACAAAATGGATCAAAATGGAAAAAACTTTTTGAGGGCTTACCAAAACTCTACATTACCTTTAACCAAAACTATACATGACCTTTAATACATGTAGGTCCCTATGTTTATTCACTGCATATACATGTAGACATAAATTTCATCTTGTTGGAAATAGACATCAGCACTAATTTATTCAAGTCTGGGAGCATAGACTTTGCATAGGTTATGCTTTATTAGGAAGTTATAAAGTTAAGTGGATCATTATCAGGAGTGGCTCAAGAGTATTGTAAAGGGGGAGGGGGTATGCAATTCCCAAAAAATTCTGACAAGCAAAGAAGGTCATCAGGTTTTTGGTGTGCCGACTAAAAATATCTCTTTGACAAAAAAAATGAAAGAAAGGTCATCACCTAAAATACAAGTGGTCCAATCCCCCGAAAATATCAGACAAGCAACAACCAAAAAAAAAAAAAAAAAGGGTCAACAGATTTTGGGGTGCTGATTCAACACCTCTAAATCTCTGACCATCACCCCAAAAAAAGGAGTTCATCACCCAAAATGGGAAGGGCCCAGTTGAAAAAATATCTCAGTCATGCAATAAACATATAGGGTATCGATCTCAAGGTTTGTTGGTCAAAAAAAAAAAGTTCATCACATCTCAAGGAAAGTCGGTCTCGTGGGCTGCAAACAGATACCAAGAATTCCCTTTTGTGGATTTCCAGATTTCTATTTTCAATTATATCTCTGCGTATGTCTAGACTCTTCCCGCCCGTTCCGAGTCTGCTTTAAGTGGAGTTCATTTCCTCCTCCCCCCCCCCCCCCCCCCTCCCATAACTTTACTGGCAAAGGGAAATTCCACAGTAACATATAGCGCGCGTGCTCAGATGGTTTTGGCAATCGTAAGGCTGCAGGTATTTCATTATAACATCTCACCAGACTTTACCATGGCTGAATATAAGAAAGAAATTGGAAGTCAGAACCCCCTGCCTGCACCCGTACCGCAGTGCGGGGATACGCCTTTCCCGTCAACATGGGGATCTGTGTAAAAGGTACCCAATGTCAACATCGGTGAAGTCTCGACCTTTCCAGGGGGCGGGCGCCTTTAATCCTACCTAGGGAAGAGATGACAAACCCTAGCAGGCAAAGAGTTCCTCGTAAGGGGAAAGAATGAGAAAAGAAACAAGAAGATCGACAGCTATGGAGGTAATAGGGTGCTTACCACCTCACTCTGGTGAACAATGACCAGCCCATCTTCAACTACACTGACTGCATTGTACATAAAGGCCACCGCACACCTTACGATCGGTGTGCGATCCGATTTGTGAAATAAATCGCTATGGCATTAAATACTGGCATTTTAACAAATGAAATCTATCCTATTCAGGTTCTGAAAACTAATATGAATACTTAACACAGGTTTTGGGTGAGCTGTCAGCTTTCTACAGGGAATAAGGGCAAAATTAATTTCAAATCGTAGGCAGTCGTACGATTTTTGTGACGTCACTAACGCTCGGAGCCGATTTGGCCATTCCACCGACTAGAAAACTCGGCAAAGGCCGTATTATCGATTTTACTATCTGTATGACTATTCAGACCCTCAATCAAAAATATTTTTCGTTTTCAAATGATTTTTCAAATGATAATACATTTTCTTCTGAAATCGGATCGCAGACCAATCGTAAGGTGTGCGGTGGCCTTTACACATATGATAATGTAATAGTCCATTTGACGCTCCTATGCGACCACAGCAAACCTACATGTAGCTAGAAGAGTTCTTTCCGTTGAAGATTTTTTTGTTGCTGTTGATTTGTACCCGTAAGTGGTCACTGAACAATTTCAGCAATGTTGGCCATTTGAAATTAACTGGAACCAGTTGGAATTTCTAACTGGTGCAACTGTTTTTTTTTTCATTCTGGTCGGGTGCTTACATCCTTCGACAAGATGTTTTACCAACATTTGTCCCTCTCGACCCAGGTGTACATGAGGACCTGGCAGTTGCTGGGGAAATAATTGCAGGGCCCTCAGGAAGAACAGCTTTGATGCTGATGAGGCTTCCCTGGTAAACAAAATCATTATCATTATTATTATTACTTAAAAAATCGGCATTTGGGGGGGGGGGGGTTATTCCACAATTCTCTGACAATCAAAAAAAAAAGAAAAAGAAAAAGAAAAGGTCATCAGCGTTTTTGGCTGTCTTTTTACTCCAAAATTGGCTAAAATTCTCTTTAAAAGTAAATTCTCGACAGTAATGCTAAAATTATGCCAGATTCTGTAAATTTATGCTAGGCATAATTCTTGATATTAGAATGGTCATACATGTAATCATGCAAAAAAGCATGATTATGCCAACTCTGGCAAATATGGATAGTACATGCACGCCTGAAGAAGATGAAAGTGGAACATACCAGGACCGACAGCCCTCAAGAACAACAGCCCACAATACAGATAGCCAACAAGACCAATAATGAAAAATAAGAAAAGTTGTTGGAGGGCCCTCGAGGGCCTCCAACTTGTATAGGACTGCACATGCAAGGTAAGATTTTTAGAAAAACCTGATCACACCTGCTGATTTTTGTGGGTTTTTTTCCTTTTTTATTCTTTCGATTTTCACAATTTTAGTTGAGCCTGGAAGGTAACCCCTTTAGCTAACTCCGAGGGTGGTTTGCATGGCTCACAGCATGTGAGAAATGGTGATATTTAGATCTAGATTTTTTTGTTGATATCCCCCTCCACACACAGTATATGCATCCCATGTATGATGGGGGGGGGGGGACCTAAAGCTACGCCGGCTAAAAAGTCATTTTATTCAGTGGTTGATGCAAATTTCTTTTATTATCTTGATTCTACATATTTTGAAGTTAAATCGCTGAAAAAATTACGAAGGACAAATGTCAATAACATACATTTTTGAGTCGATGTCGATGCAGTGTCAAATTTTGTTCGACAAAATGAAAGGGTCCTAAAGCTACGCACATGTAATAAATGAATGCAAATCTTGATTTTGGTGCTGAATGATGTGAATGTTACCCCAATTTCCAAATAGTGATAATATCACAAAAAATAAAGGAAAATTACTCATTCTTTTTGGCAATTGTAAATGACATAATTTTCGTTGCTCAGTTAAAATAAAAGTTTGGCGCATCGAACGCGTCGCATTGCGCGTATTTGCGGGGTGCTTAGCTTTAGGACCCCTCGGCCTCGCCATGTGCCAGTACCAAATTGATAAGCCATGCCACGGAGCTCGTACAGCTGGGGGGTGTTTCATAAAGCTGTTCGTAAAGTTACGCATGACTTTACGAACGACTCAAGTATGACAAGCCAAATGGGATGCTCAATCATTTTTAACTGCATCAACTAAAGTTGAACTGTGCAGATGTAGATTGACATTCTTATTATAACAAACATTTTTAATGCAAAAGTATATTTTTTGCCATAATTTAATTGAGGTTATTGGAAATACAGTCTCACTTTGTTAAAACATCAGGAGAAACTTTGGGCATCCTATCTGGCACTTCATATTCAAGTCGTTCGTAAAGTCACGCGTAACTTTAATTTATGAACAGCTTTATGAAACAGGGCCCTGAAAACCTGAAAATATAAGGTATACTGGGTGATTTCAAGTACAGTGTGCGGTGTTGGTGTTGGTGTTGAGAGCGTGGAAAGGCTGCTGAACCGAGCTCCAACACCAACGATGGGTTTAGAAAGCCGATACCGATCACGTTATCGATAGCTCAACACCATGCAGCTCAACACCGAGTGACGTCATACTCTACAAGTGAAAAGTCTCGACGATAAAATCATTTTCAATGAAAAATTCTAATGAACTAGCATCATATTTTATTAGAATTGAGTAAGTTCGAAAAGTTTAAGAGGAAAAATATTTTTCTTCCATTACATGTATATGGTTTTAAAAATCTAAACTTATTTTGACTGTAAAATGGGTTAAACCAACCACCAACATATGCTGAGTGGCAATAGGCCAAACCGCGAGGAACCGCGAGTGACATGTGAAGGGAGCAATAACATTAGATGATAGCAACACCAACACCAACACCGCACTTGAAATCAGGAATTCCCCGATCCCTGGGGGCTGGTGTTGGTGAATGGGAAAACATACATGTATGTTACATGTAAATCGTCAACACAAACCATGATGCTCGGTTCAGCAGACGACATTCAACACCAGCGCTCAATACTGACTACCGGAAATACGTCATATTTTGCGAGGTCAATCCCAACACCAGCCTGATTTCAAGTACTGTGTTGAGGCTGGTGTTGGTGTTCCCACAACACCAACAGTGGCAACACCAGCCTTCCACACCGTACTTGAAATCACACACTGTACGGTACATACTTAACCGTTCTACACTAATAAGATAGTTAACCGAGTGTTACACCAGAACAACGTCAACGACAACGTACCAAGCTATAGCCTATAACCTTCTGTCACTACGTTAGATCAATTAATTAGAATATGCCAATCCCAGATCCTAAAATATCAATTTTAGAGAACTCCTTCGATGTGCCCCCATGTTATGTTTCTACTTTCGACTTACTTAATTCTACACTTTCACACGACAGAATTCACGTGCGAACGTCCATCGCTGATAACCAGAAAAACCACTGTTTATTCTCCGCCCCAGACTTTGGGGGGAATTATCCTTGAACTTGTAACATTACTCTAACATAGAAATGCAACAATCCCGGCAACAAAACAAAAAAGGAAGACATGAAGACCTTAAAAAGCATAAAGCTACAGATTGCTTTGTTCTCTTGGGAAAAAAATCCAGCAGCCCCCTTAACTTTTGTACCCTGTCCGAAATGTCTGAAAATTTTCTGACAACCCCCCCCCCCCCAAAAAAAAAAAAAGATTATCACATTTTTGGGGTCTAGTTTTTCTCCAAAATTCTCTGACAAGCAAAAAAAAAAAAAAGGTTATTCAAAAAGGTGGGGGGGGGGACATTGGCCTATCTTCAAAAATGTGGGGGGACATGTCCCCCTGTCCCCCCCCCCTGGATTTGCGCCCATGCTCAGTAGTATGCTCGGCTTCCCTATACCCCCCCCCCCCCAAGTGCACTAATGGGAAAGGAGATTCATATGAATAATATGAATATGTTCATATTATATCATTATAGCGAAAATATTTAATGGGGATTTTTTTTTGAGGGGGCGGGGTGGAAGCAGGCTCATTAATAAAGCTGACAGCGTCTGATCGACAAACAGTGTATGCAACGGGTGCCTATACAGAACATATGTGCAGAGCGCATGTTGTGTGGGTATTGAAATCATGCCCGCGAAGAAACAAAATCCTATCACACACTTTAGATTATAGGCTATGGGGTAGATGACAGCAACTGACCCCATGAATATATTTTATGGCATATCTCTGCATTCTTTGTGTGACAAGAAGGATATACTGAAGAAAATCTCTGCATCAGTGCACTGCACCATAAACAGAATAAGGCTAATTGGCCAATTAGAATGAAATTGTTCACCAATCAGCAGCAAGAAACATGCATGAACATTGATACAAATATTATTAAGATTAAGGCAGAATGTTCTCACAATGAGAATTTTATGATAACTGGAACACATTACCAGAGGAAGCAGTCAAGTTGGTGCAACTGAACATCAGACCGTGGTCAAATCTATTTTTTGAGAGACAGTACTGTCCAGAGAGACCATCAACTACAAAACATGACGAGTGACAAGTAAGCATTAGCTTTATGGCATGCTTGAAACTTTGAAAGCCATATGCTCCATCCAGTGCACCCATAAAGTTCATGATCCAGTTCACGTAGCAGCAGACGATAATGGCCTAGTCTATATCCACAGACCCTCAACAAAATCCCCTATTGCTATTATTCAGCTTGTCCTTATTTTGTCAGCCTCTGTTTTTAGCTACAGCATATGGCTTATGAATTCCAGCATAAATTCTACGAGATCAGACCCTATTATGTGTTACGACTGATAAGGGTTTACGCATACAAACTATCTACTACTGGTCACGTGACTTACCATGCCGTCATTGACCAGAATTTGCCAATTTTTCCTGCTTGATCTAAAACTTTCAAAAAAAAGGATCACTGGATTTTTTACCAGTCACATAGTATTATACATCAGCATGTAGATAATTTATTCAGCATTTTGAATCTAATGACCTCTGGCCTCCTTGACACTTATAGTTTTTTTTTTTCAGTCGAAGAACAATGGCAACAGATATGATATATGTGTGGTTTTAGAGAGTTGCCATAGACAAATGATTGTGAACATGGGTAAGATCAAAGAAAAAATGATCACTAGATCCTGAAGAAAATATGACAACAAATACATCAAATTCCAAATAATGAAATTAACTTTCATAATCCGATCACCCCAGAGTGAGGAAATAAAAAATTATGAACATACACCCAGTTATTTGCAAAATGATGTGGGTGAAGTCGTGGGTTTGCGGCTGTGTAAAAAGAGTGTCTGTAAACCTTCGGACACTCAAATGTGCGCTACTACCCATTAACCCAACCCTGGACCAAGCTCCATACCAAACCTTTACCCTAACCCTAACCCCAAGTTACCTAAAGCCCAATTGCAACACTATAACTATCATGGCTATGTCTTTGACGAAACAAATTGCAGATCATTTTTTTATTTTGGTCGCCGGAGCATATCAGCCGGATCACCTTTACATCTCTACACCCAAGTAAACCCATGCAATTAAAGTAAGTATAAAAGCA
Source organism: Heliocidaris tuberculata (assembly GCA_025618425.1). Classification (NCBI taxonomy): domain Eukaryota; kingdom Metazoa; phylum Echinodermata; class Echinoidea; order Camarodonta; family Echinometridae; genus Heliocidaris; species Heliocidaris tuberculata. Next base: position 9,146,116 of record CM046844.1, on the reverse strand, counting down.
CGAGACTGATCAAAGCCAACTTTGTGTTGACCCTTTTATCAGTGGGATAACTACAAGGGGCATGGGTATAGGGGCACGTGCCTCCAATCCAACGGCAAAAGAGGGGAAAATGAAAGAGAAATAAAGGGAGAAAAGATGCAGCATGAAAAGTAGATCACGTACCCCCAATAATAATCAAAAGGGAAATAGAGAAGAAGAGAGGGGAATACAACATTATATGAGTACACAACCCACTTCCACACCCTCCCCCTACTAGATGTAGAATACACTTTTCAGTTCCTCTGATAAATTTTGCATATAGCCAAACCAAACATCTGCATGTAAATACATGCAAGATAATAAAAATGGTGTATTCTACACATTTCAGCCCAACCCCTAAAAAACCCTAAGATGTGGCAAATGCTTCTTCATATGACTTTCTTACCATCCTGATCACATGAAATTTGCTTCCCATCCATCCAGTGTCGAACCTGATGCCTGGGTCATCATAGTTCAGCTGCCATGCAGCATGCAGGAGAGTAGTTGATGTCTGCAAACACAGATTCCCTTCTGTACCATCTTCACATAAAATGACAGAGATGACCCTGAAGGTTGACAACAAGAAGAGAAAGAGGTATTTCCTGCTGTCTGAAGGAAGAAGGTAAGTGGTCTGTAGTGTGGAGTCAGTGTGATGGCAAGTGATCTACTTCCTATGATGAAAAGTCTGGGGTTCACCTAGGCTTTGGGGAACGTACTCCTATGATGTGAGGTCCAGGGGGCCCTTTTCAAATGTGCCCGCTCCCCTACCCCCTTCCCTATTCCCATGATCAACTGCGCCAGGGGGACCCATTCCTACTCTTTGTTACAAGCAGAAGAATTTTTGTTCACCAACACATATATATATATGTATATTTGTTAAATGTTTAAATGTTTAAATGCGTACATATTTTGTGTTTTACTGTAGTGCAGTATCCTGATAAGTTTCTTCATGGGTATATCCATGTTTTGTTTTATTTTAATATCTTTAAAAAGTAGTTTTCATTACCGATATTATAAAATATTATGGACATAAATGATATGTGCTATAGTTTACAAATATAATCACTTGCCCTTGCCAGCTAAAGATACTTTTTTAGACAACAGTTCTTTGTAAGTGATATTTTTCTTTCAGTAATTTTTTACATATTCCAGGATTCTGTTTAATGGAGCTCTTTTTAAATAGTTATCTTTAAGAGTTTTTTTTAATGCGTTAAGGAGCACATTCGTTCTCTACTCCCATTGACATCAATAATTTTCTTTTCCAGGGCCCCTGCCATACAGACTATTGATGTACTAGTAGGCCTACACCAGAACTGACTGGAGAGTGATTTTGCATCCAGTATCTCTGTAACAAGTGCATCCCTGTGTAGTGCTTTTAAACAATTTGGGAGATTTCTTTTTAAAGCAAAGTGATTTCTTTCACATTTGTATTTTTTCATCTAACTTGTGATCTAGATATCCAGTAATTACTACCTTTTAAAGGTAAACCACAGAGTTCAAAATTTTATTGGATTAGATAAGAATTCTGCTGAAGGCCTCAGCAACAGACCAGTTGGGAATTAGCACAAAGATAACCCAAACTTAACAAACTTTAACCCATAGCAGTTCACAGTTTTTCTTAAGATCTAAATTAATCAGCTTTCCCTCCTCAAAGTTGCACCAGTTATCCTTTTATTTTTTACACTCTTACATAGTTTGAAAAAAATAAAAATGTATACCAAATGAGCAAATGTGAATGAAAATTGCAAAATTTAACAGAAAAAATGCCAATTAGAACAAGAAAATGCGATCATTTATTTTACACAGTGTTGGCAATTTAGAGACTTTAATGATTATTTACAATTAAATCGCTCTTATTCATGAACGGCACAACGTACTGCATTGGAAATAGACTAAGAATTTTCCGTGATTTTTGCTCTTTCTGCTCATGTATAATGTGTATTTGCTAGCATTCTGGATCAATATAATGCAAAAACGTCACTAAAAGAAGACACTGTACTGCTATGGGTTATCCAAAATATTTGCCTGAGTGTAAATCATTAGGCAAACGCTATGGTTTACCTTTAAACCTCAACTGAGTGGGATGAAACTTTGTTGTTACTGTTTGTCTATTGTCCCTCTTCAACGGTGCATACAGAAACAATAGCAATAATAATGGCAATAGTAATGATAGTAATAATAAATATCACTTGATAGTAAAAAAAAAAATCTCTTGTATAATAAATGAAAATAAGTCTATCAGTAATCGTGAATAATAATAACATGATAATATTAATGATAACATAACGATAACAAATAATAAAATATATCCATAACTCTCAACTGATAAAGTAATAAAATGATATCAACTCTCAACAAAAACACGTTGCTCACATGGGTATTAAAAATTCTACATGTAAATCCTTACTGAAATGAAATTATGTTACACTAAAATTAAAGCAGATAAATGTACACTGAATCCTAAGACCATAACCTAATTTAACTATTCTAAACCCTAACCGAAACAAACCTACTCTAAACGACATCTCAAACAACTAACCCCTAAATTTAAACCCCATCCTAAAGAAACCTATGCTTAGCCCTAACCTCAACTAAATTAAAAATAAACCATAACTATCTTCCTAAACGCTAAGCACTAAACTAGTACAGCACTTAAAAAAGCAATTACACTGCAGAAAATATATAACAAAACAAGAGAAAACACTGGTACTTCTAAATCCCCCCCTGCCGCCCCCGCAATCACAACCTGTGCCACCCCTCCATCCTCCTCCCCTCCATCCTCCTCTCCGCCGTCCTCCTCTCCTTCATCCTCCTCTCCTTCATCCTCCTCTCCTTCATCCTCCTCTCCGCCGTCCTCCTCTCCTTCATCCTCCTCTCCGCCGTCCTCCTCTCCGCCGTCCTCCTCTCCTTCATCCTCCTCTCCTTCATCCTCCTCTCCTTCATCCTCCTCTCCGCCGTCCTCCTCTCTTCCATCCTCCTCTCCCCCATCATCTTGGCTCTCCACCTCCATGTCCTCTTCTCCTTCCTCATCTGTCTCCTCTTCCGCCATCTCCTCTTCCTCCTCTGGCTCATGGTTCAAAAGCTCCATGAGAGCTGCCAATTCTCGTTCCTCTTCCTCGAGGCGCAAAATAATCCCATCTGAAATTAATGAGATGTTTGATACATGTTCTTACTATTCTTGAGAAATAAGCAGTCTGTTTTCATGTTTTATTGGTAATTATTCGAGCGCCCTCACTGACTACAGAAATGACAGCATTTTCCAGCACTCCCGCGGTGATATTAAAGGGGAAGTCCGTTCCAAAAATTTCTTGGTTTTAATAAAAGCAGAAAAAGCAGACCTACAGATCAAAAAAAGTTTGAGGAAAATCGGACAACTAATAAGAAAGTTATGACTTTTTTAGTGGCATGAAAAACTAGAGAAACAATGAAAATCACTAGACAAATCGGCAACTCAGTCATGGGTTTGTGATGTCATTGGTACACAACTCACCAATTATTTTTTTTATATTCATAATGAAAATTCTCAATTTTCGTCCAAGAATATGATTTTCACATAACTTGAACCAAGTTATATCTTTAGTAATATGTTTTTGCATGTATAAATCCCTACAAAATTTTTCACGAACATAAAATATTGATGTTTTCAAAATATTACATTTCCACAATAACTCATTTTTTATGTATATTGTATAAAATATTCATATTATCATTATTTTTAAAGAAAATTATTTATTCTTGTTACGAATCTTAAGCATATTAATATATTGGGGGGGGGGGGACCATGACGTCTCCCAGAAATTTTGAAGACTAAAATAAAAATGGCCGTGACAAAAAATCGCTGCGCCTGTCATGTTAGAGAAGTTTGTATTATGCCTATGCCGGTATATAGGCCTGTGTCTTTTTTTTTTGCTTGCTTGCTTGCTTGCTTGCTTGCTTGCATGAGATTTCGCGGAATTCCTGTGACACATTTAGGAATGTGTCACAGTAAGGGCTTGCTATTTGATGTAAAAAGCCGCTTTATATATATATTTCCATCTTTCTGAATTCATATACAGGGCCAATCCAGAATTGTCCAAATATAGGGGAAGGGGAAATTCCCCAGCCTAAGATGCGGTAGGCTGGGGAAACTTTTTTTATATGATTATTTTATTCGGGCAACTGTCTCCTCATATACGGGCAACCGACTCTTATATATCTCGGGTGCGAGGTAAATTTGTTGATATTTGTTATATCTTACGTGTATTATGTCAAAATTACATTTTTCACTAAAAAATGCAGAGTTTGTGCGCGCTCGCAAGAAAATTGAAAATTGACATGCGAGGAAAAGGATTTCTGCCCCCCCCCCCCCCCTGCAAAACTGCAAAATTATGGAAGTAGGCTTATGATCCCACTAGCCCTGATTAGGACTCTGGAATTTTTCCCTGAAAAAAAATTCCTGTTGGAATCCCGCCAGCCCCATCCCCCGATACTTTGAAAAGGTAGCCGCCGCCCATTTTGTTTTGTTTTTAGTATGAGTGAACCAAAAGAAAGAAAAAAAATCAATATGCTGACAAGGGTGGTTCATCCCCACCAGCGGAATAGATAAATGAATAAATAGCCATGATAACTAACTAAGATAAATAGATAAATAAATAAAAAATACATAAAGAAATAAGTATACATATAGAAAGATATATAGATAAATAGATGAATGAAAGAATGAATTAATTAAATTAATAAATGAATAAATACATAAATTAACGAATTAATAAATAGATAGATACATGAATGAATAGATAATTTCATAAATGATACACTTACGGTGCTGCGTGCAGGTCGGTCGTAATCCCTCTGTGTTATGCTTAGCGGAGCGGGAGCACTGCCGCCCCCTCTGTGTTACAGAAGCGCATCTAACTGGTCTGCGAGCTAATAAATCTCTAATCCTGTACAAAGAAAGAAATATGATACCAGAAAATCAGCAATCACGTGGTATTGTTGGAGTAGACCCGTCATTCTGATACCAGAGAGAACGAAGAGATTTAAATATTCCTACTTGTGCCCCCGGAAGCAATTTTAGACTTCAGAAAGCCCCTGAAATGTAATTTCATTTTTTTTTTGCTTGTCAGATCATTTAAGCATAGTTTATCATGTTCATGAAGCTAAGCTTTAAAATGTTTAGAAGGGAGAGGGTGAGCTTAAGGTCCTTAGAAATGAAGCCCAATAGACACAAATTGAAATACTTTTTATTTTACCAACTAATGTTGAAATTTGAAATATCATAGAGCATACAAATCAAGAGATTATGTATGCATTGTAAATAATAACGTACGTCCAGAAACTGCCAATCGAAAGGAAATGTGGCTGAAATGGATTTTTTTAATGGATACTAATTCATTGCATACTACTATTAAAGACAATATACTATTGTGCATATATGGAAAGCAATATCATACAGATTGTGGCTTAAATGTGTTTATCCGATTTTATTCCAACTGCATGTTTGTTTGTTGTTGTTTTTTTTTGTTCGTCTGCTCTCCTTGAGATCAACCTTCTATCAAAGGTCGATCTCCCTTTACATGTTTAAGAATTTGATGACTATGTCAAATCCTCAAAAAGACTGGGAATTAAACAAAGCGTACATAACAAAATATGCTCACATTTGGTAAGTAGACATAAATAAACGGGAAGAAGTCAACCATGTCAACAATGGCGGCACCTGGGTGTAAAGACCCCCCCCCCCCCCCATGTTAGCCTCTGTACAATATGGAGGGCTTTTTAGTCCCTTTCAGTTTTCTAAACTGTGCCTGTTGAAGCCCCCGAAGGTGGGCACAACCGGCAATCCTTAGGTAGACATACAAAAACAGATTTTTTTGCATTGTGACTCTAATCTTAAAAACAAAACAAAAACAAAAACAAAAACAAAAACAGAATCCTAGATCCGCCTCTGCTTACTTGATTTTGGGAGATATTACTTTATTGCTAGCACCTGTTGTTTCTCTACACCAGTAAATATGAAGGGAGTTGCATAAATGAAGTGGAAAGGGGGAATCAACTTACACATCGTCTGGCAAATCTGCCCTATGCTGCCAGCAAGCCCTCGTAAGGTGGTTGGTAAATCTCTTGCAACGTTCGCGATGTTTCTTTGTCAGGCAAAGGCATCGAAATCTCCTGGTTCCGAAGAACCGCTCGTCTTCAATGTTTAAGTCCATGATGATCTACAGCAGAGTAAAGAATTGAAATAACTATTTCATTAAATTCATCAAAAGAATACAATCATATATTTCCAGAATTATATAATGTCTCCAGGTATACTCGAAACTATAAAAAGACTGATTTCTCATTGACTATGTAATGATTAACAATGCAATTTCAATGATAAATGCAGTTATGAAATTAGATAAGCCTCGTTATCTGTTTTAACCTTTATTTCTAATTTATACATTTACTCGAACAGTGAAACGATTTGAAACCTAATTGCGGTTCTCTGAATGCAATCAAAATACATGAAAAGTTAATTAAAAGATAATCATGATCTCATCTCTCTCTCACACTGAGATGGCCTGGCTAGGACCGACGGGATTCCAAAAATCATGTTCCTGGAAAAATCATTGTCAAAACAAGTTCATCCCTTTCAGACAATCCTGCATAGACCCGCCGCTGTGAAAATACTATGAATTTAGTAAAAATATTTACAACTCTTGCAATCGGACCAGGCAAAAACTATAATTATGACAAATGAAAACAAAGGTATCAGTGGTGTTTAGTTATGCACACAGCACTGCTATATAGGCTCATATATGAAGCATCAACAGAATTCATTAAATTATATAGGTTACATCTCAACATTACTTTTAGCGTTTTTGTTTAGTTTTTTTTTTTCGGGGGGGGGGTGAAATATCACTTGATGATAATGGAAATAGATTGTGATGTTATTAACCACTTCTCATTAACTGATTTGTACGGAAGCATCTAAATGCCATCTTACTTGACGACATGACAAGATAATTTATCTTGTCAAGCCAACATAATATCCAAATAATGTCGACATGCACAGATAATTTTTCTTACCAAGTCGACTTAGCAACATATATAAGTCGTCATGGCGAGATAGATTATCTTGCCAAGTCGACTTCCCAAAAAGTACATGTCGTCATGGCGACACAAATTATCTTGCCAAGTCGACTACCCCCAAAAGTACTTGTCGTCATGGCGACATAAATTATCTTGCCAAGGAGATTGCACAAAAGCAGATGTCGTCTAACTTGTCGAGATATATTATGCATATATGTTACCATGTCGACTTCACCAAAAATCTATGTCGTCATGACGACATGAACTTTTTGTGAAGTCGCCTGGGAAAGATAACCTATGTCACCATGACGACCTGTCCTTTTTAAGAAGTCGACTTCGCAAGATAATTTATCTCGCCATGACGACATGTTCTTTTAGTGATGTGGACTTGGCAATGTTATCTATCTCGCCATGTCGACATCTATTTTCTTATTAATTGACTTGGCAAGATAATCTATCTCGCCATGACGACTTGCAAACGTTAATAAGTGGACATGATAAGGAAAATATATCTGTACATGTCGACATGATATGGATATTATGTCGACCTGACAAGATAAATTATCTTGTCTTGTCGTCAAATAGGATGACACTTTGGAGCTTCCGTAGATTTGTATATTTGTATATTTTGATATAATCTCTCATCGTCTATTGTTCCCAAGAAAACTGATTTTCTGATGCATTTACCCATGTTGTTGTGATGTAGGTGCTTTTACATGTGTACAGTTTCATAAAATAAGTATTTTTTTATAAACTAGAAAAAGAATATTTTCATAAGTTTGTTTATTCATAAACATTAATTTTTTTTTTATTTCGTCTAAAATTCCATTTCTAATGTTTCTGACAGAAAAACAAAGCTTTCAGTGCATTGGGTAAAGGTATGAAAAAATCGCTTGCTTGGGAAGAATGGAAAGTTATTTGGACATTTAGTTATTTTACAAGATAATTCAAACGTTTTATACATACCGTTATGATTCTCGCAAAAGGGTCCGTTGTCTCTAAGAAGTCTAAAACTGTAATACAAAAGATAAAAAAGAGATTAAGAATTTACTTTCGAAATCTATTTTTTTCTGAAATACATCACGTCTGTACATAAATGTTAATTCAGGAGCATTTGGGGCTAAGGGGGCAACATGCCCATGACAAAAACAAAAACAAAAAACAAAGCAAAACAAAAATATGACACGGTTTCATATAGTAAGGAACTAATCATTGTTCAGTCAGTGGATATCATATTGCTCTATAGAGTATGGACGCACAGAGTATGGACATTTATCTTTGATGCCTGGCTAAGCCCAAATTACGTTATAAAACAGAGCAAAACAGAACGACTGAATATAAAGTTTGAAATACCGTTACACGATATTGTGCTGTTTTGTGGATACGAAATGCATCAGAAATGAAAAATGTATAAAAACGAAACATCGTTGATTCTTTTGTTCGCTCGCTTGGAGATCGCATAACAACATGGTTCAACTAATATTATATTTTTAACTTTAAAATTATGTCATAATGAGGAGATGGCATAAATGACTTCTTCGTGAGCACTTCAGTGTAAAATGAAATAATAGTAACCACTCCTTCATTGCAAGAAACAAAATATTGACACAATTTGCAATCTTTCCTGGTCCTCATAATCTGAATTTTAGGAATATCCTATGAGGAAAACTTCCTTATCATAAACAAGTTATGAGAAAAAAAGTTCAATTCAATTCAATTGAAAATGGTATTTATTGAAAATAATCATGCTTCGAAACATAACGTTGTATTGTGCACAATTTACAAATATAGAAAATAGTTTATATACATCGGAGATAATACATTCAAATAATATACCGGTATGTTATGTATATGTAAATGTTGATCTTTTATTATAAATATGACAGCATTGTTTTTTTACTTTTTGTCATGTGATTTATTGCCAATAAAACCGAAATTTAATTGAAAATAAATAATTTACATGATAGGTAATTAAAAAATAACAGTCGAAACATAACGTTGAATTGTGCACAATTTACCTATATAGAAAATAGTTTATATACATTGGAGATAATACATTCAAAAAAATAATTTACACGATAGGTAATTAAAGAATAACAGTGAGTAGTATTACAAATATTGTTCATATAAATGAAAATAAAAAGTATCATTCACTACACACAGGAATATACATTATCGTTAGCATTGGGTGATGGTTTACATTTACGAATATAATTTAGCGTGAGCAGAGTGTCAACATTGTGATGGGAGCAGTAACCGAATAGTTAACCCGTACACAGAGGTGTCGTAGTCGAGTGGTTTAATCACTTGACTGGGGATGCAAAGGTCGTGGGGTTCGAACCCCGGCACGGCACTTATGTCCTTGGGCAAGGCATTTTATCTACATTGCTCCTCTCCACCCAGGTGTTAAATGGGTACCCGGTATAGGATGCGAACGTCATTGTGGCTAGAATAGCGCCTGTGTACGTGTGCGCCTGTAAAATGGTTGCCAAGCTGGAATGCTCCCAAGTGGAGAGGAAAATGTGCCCTCTGAGTGCAGAATCGCAATTGAATCCAATGACCGGGGTAATAACACACTGTAAAGCGCTTTGATCAGTTACTTAATTGGAAAGGCGCTATATTAAAAACAGTTTTTTTTATTATTATTATTACATACAACTTAATGAGCTTTTAATTATTAATTTATTTACATAAGTGTAGGTATTTCATGCTTGAGTGAGCAAAAGCCACTTTTGTGAATGGGTGCAAAATAATCCTCACTTAATGGCAATTCCAAGCGTTACGGAATGACATTCACAAAATATTTTCAAGTTTGAAAGAAGAATATTATGAACATCATAATGAATATTTTCAAATTGGTAGTGCAATACATAAACTAATACGCGTTACTTTCACAACTGTTGAGTTTCATGTCAACCATGCATCAAATTTATGAAAAATTATCTATTATATTGCTTCGTTACGAAATGACACAAAAACATAGTTTGAAACACAGATTGAGCAAAAAATTTGATAAATTTTGATGACCTAAGAATCTGTAATACAAGTGAATGAGTAAATTACGCGATGCATAATGTCCCCGCCGGAAGTGTAGATCTTTGGAATGGCGTTATTTTTTGTAGTTTCTGATAGAGAAGAATAGAGGAGAATTAAGTAGCTTTTTTAGTGAATTTCAATAAATTTGCATAAAATTGCATAATTAATGAATTTCACAATTCTGTGCAGAAGTTTGGAAGCCCCCACCAAACTCTATCAGATAAAACAAACAGAATCAAAATCCGGTGCAAAATAGAGAAGAAGTAGCATTTTTCGTTGATTTTGAATACATTTCCATAAATTTGCATAATAAATAAATTTCACAATTCTGTGTAGAACTTTGGAAGCCCCCACCAAGCCCTAACAGATAAAACAAATAGAATCAAAATCCGCAGTGAAATAGAGGAGAAGTAGCATTTTTCGTTCATTTTGAATAACAAAATCCCAAAATATCCAAATTATTAAATTTTATATCATTTTCATACTAGATGATCTCATCATCTCTACTTTAGTTGATAATTGTTGATATATTAAGCTGAACTCATGCATATGTTCAGGGTTGAGTTAATTTATGCAAAACTGAATTTAATATCATTCCGTAACATTATTTTGTTACGGAATGACATAATTAATCATATACATTTTGTAGGTATTTGGTTTTACCTATCAACTTCCATAACAAAATGATAGTCCTTTTCGGAAATAAGTTGAAATTAGGTGTTTTGGGCGTTACGGAATGACAGTAGTTATAGTTATAGTTTCCAAGGTTACTGATGTATAATAGATTATGTAGAACAGAAACTAATGCTATTCTTGGTTAATATGTTACTGAAACTTTGTGTATCAAGTGTATTTCAGCAAACAAGTCGTATTAGTGTGACCTTTACTCTTCTTTTACAATCTATTATATCATTCATTGATTGAAATATTTTATGCAAATTTTCAGTGCGACAGTGTGAAAATATCTACATTTTATCAGATTATGAAAATTTGGATATTTAAGATCAATTTAATACCAGATTTGATATGATCAGACAGACTTGAAATTTTGGGGTTCATGTCCTTTTTTGCTTGGAATTGCCCTTAACAAGAATTTGTATTTTGTTCTAGCTGGTACCAGCGAAGTTCAGTCTTTTACGACTCTGAACTTCGCTGATACCAGTCAGAACATTAATTGTCATATTCTGATCAATAAAGAAAATTTATGAAAGAAGAGGCTCGTTCTCCGTATGTCCTGGCATATGTCATTAAAACTTTATGCCTGGGTGAGAAAGCCAGCTTGAATTTAAAAACTCACCAAAAATTATATTTCATAAGACTCAATAAAGTAGTTAATTGCTTACTCAAGAATAACAAATGTTAATGTGATATGTAAGGATATATCAAGAACAAAGCCTGTTCTTTCATTAATCGTCTTTTAATGATCAGAATATAAATTTCTAAGCCTATTCATGATATAACTATGCTAATACAAGCCAGAACAGATACCAGTTCTTGTCAAGTGTGGATTTTGCACGCTTTCACATAGCTGGCTTTTCTTACTCGTTCGTAAAATATTGCCAGATTTTTTTTTAAAATGTTGGTGTCATTTGATTTAAGAGACCATATAGCTATCCACAGTTATGAAAATTTCCTAAAATATTTTGAACTATTTATTTTGGGAGACTTTTTCAAACTGTTAACTTTTGGGGGGACTCAATGTATATATATATATATATATACATACAGTGTGTCCAAGAAAAAAGTAAACCGGGTTTCATGGCAGAAATTTTCTGTCATAATGAATAATTTCCTTGATGAGATATACATGTATGAAAAGCTCTGTTTCTCCTCTATCATTTGATGCACAACTCAATATTCATCATTCACTCATGATTGAATTAACACAATGGAAAACAGTGCTAACAAAATTTCATTTGCACGCACAAATTGCAACTTTGGGTGAGTTTTTAGGGTAGTAAAGGTAATTATTTTGACAAAAGAAAAGAATCACATTACAATTCATAATTTTCTCTTTTATATGACACCTCATGCGTAAAAAGTGAATGATGTATGCCAGAGAAAAGGTAAAATGAAAACATGTTTGATTTCTGCCTAAATGAGTGGATAGTTGAGTAAGAAGCTATTCAGTTATCCTGACCTGAAAATTTAACGGACAGAACTTTTCTAGGTTCATAAAAATGTCAAGTCGACTATTTCTTCTCCTACTCTATTCAGCTGAAAATGGACTTAAAGCTTGGGTGAATTTACCCAAACATGGGGAATGAAAAGGAACATTAGAGATGGTTGGGGTATAAAAAGGCTGAAAATTTAGCAAACCATCAGCTAGCCTGACAATGCAGCTTACCACATAAAGGGTGTTCATTGTAACGAAATTCTCTCCCTAACTGGCATTCTTCTTCGACCAGATCGACCCTTGTTTACATTGAGGCTCGTCCTGTCCTGCTGCCATTTTCTTATGTTTCTCCATAACGTAGTCTTCGCAGGAACGTCGCGATCTGGATATCTCTCATGGAAGGCTGCAGAAACTTCCTACAGGCTCCCAGAGTGAGCCCATTCCGTTACGATGAACACCCTTTGTTCTGTGGTCAGTTGCATGGTCAGGCAAGCTAATGATGGTATGCTTAATTTTCAGCCTTTTCATACTCCAACCATCTCTAATGTTCCTTTTCATTCCCCATGTTTGTGTAAATGCACAAGCATTAAGTCCATTGTCAGCTGATAGGTCAGGAATGCTAAATGCCTTTTGACTCAACTGTCCACTCATTTGGGCAGAAATCAATCATGTTTTCATTTTATTTGTTCTCTGGCATACATCATCATTTTTTAAAGCATGAGCTGTCATATAAAAGAGAAAATTCTGAATTTGTATATGATGTTTTTCTTTTTTCAAATCAATTATATTTGCTACCCTAAAAACTCACATAAATTTGCAATTTGTGCGTGCAAATGAAATTTGGCTAGCACCACTTTCCATTGTTTTAATTCAATCATGCGTGAATTATGAATAATAACTTGTGCATCAAATGAAAGAAGAGAAGCAGAGCTTTTCATATATGTATATGTATATCTCATCAAGGAAATTGTTCATTATGATGGAAAATTTCTGCTATGAAATCCGGTTTCCTTTTTTCTGGGACACACTGTATATAAAGTTCATGTTCACCAATGTTTTAGTTCCTGAAGATAAATGGTCGAAAAGTCGGAACTCATCATGACTCTGATCCGAGCACAGTAAGACATAATCATGTCATTCACATTGAAAGCGAATTTACAACATCATCATAGAGGTACTCTACATCAACTCATGAAAAGTGCCATCAAATCTTGAGATCTGACTGATATTGCTCTGTAAAAATCCAATCATAGTTACCGTACCTAGACATAATCAAATTATTCTTTGAAAAACGTCTTTGAATCTATATTGTTTGTAAAAAAAAAATCTATTGAAACTAGATTGCACTGGAAAAAGGCGCCTACAAATCCGTAATGACTTGTCTTTTGAAGAATGCATGTGAACATGAAGCTTGTCACCAAAAGCAAAGTATGTATTTTGTGAGCAATGTGAATATTTATATGTGATACGAAAAAGTAATGAGCAAACCAAAAATCTATTCAATTCGGAAACACTAAAATTCGAATGGCAAATGTGGATATAAAGTAATTTTCAGCCATAATTATTTTTAAAAATGAACACAAATGTATAAAGCAAACCCCATTGACACACGACAAACGCGACTTGGCGCCATGACAGTCTGCCCTTACATGGCCTTCGGAGAATATGGTGTTCAAAGAGTAATGGGGCCAGCTTGTATCATTAACATTATTATTATTATTGAACATTTAAATCATTAAAAGAATGCGAAACGTAAAAGTGCTCTGCGTAGACAGCTTTGTCGAAGAAAAAGTATAACACTGATTGTGAATAATTAATACGATAACAATTATTCAACAAAGCTTAAAATAGGAACATAAAAACAGAATCATATCACTTATAATCAGATAATTAAATTAAAATGGATATCACAACCAAGAGAATATCTATGACAACAATCAAAACATTTGCTGTATGGTAGATAGAGGACATGGTAACACTATATATCGCGTTTAAAGAGAAAGTCATAGAAGATGTTGTTCACTTACCATCCGTGAGCTACGCTGCCGCTTCAGGGAAGATTACTGCTTTTATATCACATTACGATCGGAGACGCTAGCATTGAACATGACCACTGAACTATAGATTAGACTCAATGGCTTACATTGCTATGTTGACGAGAAGCTTTAATATTTTTGTTGATCTTCTTTGTCCATCGTGTAACTCTCTCAAAGACTGCTTTGTCATGTAAAACGGTCATCATTGTCCCCAGCATCAGCTATGCCATGATCGTGGCCGTCCACGTCCCTCACTGATAAAAGAGAAATGGTTGACCGAACACCGAGCCTGCAACAAAGCATTAGGAACAAGGGCGTAAATCCTGGGGAAGACAGGGGGAGGGGAGGGGGACGTGTGCCCCAAAGGTTTTGACAGGGGACTCAATATCAAATGCCCCCCCCCCAACGATTTGTGATATTTTATCTTTCAGAGAATTTTGGAATATAAAGGCACCCCCAAACATCTGATGACTTAAAGAAAAAAAAATATTATTACCTATTTGGAAAAATGCATTTTTTTTTCTAGGTTCGATAATTTTCGGGGGGGGGGAGGCAAACAACACCTTATCCCTTCAAATACGCTATTGTCTCGTGTCTACATTACCCTTTTCTTTGACTTAGTTCTGTTAAGTTTGTGGTTTTGGGCGAGGTTGCATGCAATACAAAAGAAAATATAAAGAGAAGGTTGAGTTCTGGAAAAAGTGAAAAATAATTTGTGAGCTTTCTCATTCCTTTTAGGTCAATTTGGAAGAACATCATATATTCATGTAGTAGAAATGTCCCCTGAAAAGGATTGCTCCTCAAATGCCCTCAGATTCGAAATATATGAAGTGTTCGGGCCGAACATTCATGCCACATATGCGTGCAGTCCCACATACCCATTTCTGTGTGCAGTGAATTTACTTCTCAGCGAGATGTGGTCAATTTCTTATCATTTTGATGATTACAAAAAACTAACAGTGTACATAAATTCTTAGGTAGACATGATCAATCTTTCCCAATTGCTTTGAGACAGTTTCTTTTACAATGTAATCGCATGATCAGAACCAAACTTTATCTTTTAGGAATTAGCAAAGTATCGCTACTTTATGGGTTTCAAGAGCAATTCGAAAATTAAACACTATTACATTATTTCAGGAATTTAATTCAATCTAATTTCAGATTCCGATAGTATAGACAATAAGCGGGGATGACACAACCGTGCGTGATCACGGGCTGCTGCGTGCAGAGCATCGTAAGCTTAGTGGAGTAATAGCAGTGAAAACACACAGACAACGCTAAGTCGTCATAAGTGGGCGATTCCATGATGATCCCGAGGGGTGGTTTGAACATGTGTTGTGATTTTGTTTAGCTTGATGGCAGAGTTGGACCGATCCTTTTTTAAACCTACTGACTTCTACCACAGGGAAACGTCACTGTGTTCATCGTCATCTGCATCTGACCTATGTACAAGTGAAAATCATCAAATTTTGTTCAATGTATTGAGAGAGTCAATCTCTCTAGATACAATTTCCTGCCCTCCAAAGTGTTTTTTTCTGAAATTTCGTTTCCAGATTGAGGAATGTTTGTTGTTGTTTTTTTCTCTCTAGAAAATACTATTTTTTCTGAGAGCCAGAAGGGCGTTAACTGAGTAAAATTGTATGATGCCATCTGACTTTCAGCAGACAATATATTCTTGCAATGATATATTAATTGTTATTTTCCCATTATCTGAATTAACCTATTCAATTCCGGAGAAAAATCTTCTCCCAATCACCTTAAAGATATGAAATTTGAATTTATCACACAACATCCCTATGATTTTGAATTTGGCCACGGTGACACTCCTACAAACAGAACAGAGTTTACTTTTTAAGATTTAACCAGTCACAAAATGCAAATCATGAAGCGGCACGCCCCAGGGTGACCCGTGGCCACCACCATCCCGCACCGGACCGACTCCAGAAATATTCAAACACCAAACCATTCTTCTCTCATTCACTGTTCTTTCAAAATAAATTGATATCAATTTCAGTTCTCAGTTCTCAGGAGCTATTTCGCTCTGGTAAAACTCAAACAGTCTCAATCTCTCGTTGAATTCAGGTCTCAGAAATAATTCAAGTCCGAAACGGGAGTGAAATAAACGAAGTGTCAGTGGAACAGATTTATTAAGACCTAGAAGTCACAACGATGACGAAAATATAGCAAGGCTTAACTGGGCTGGGCGTCCTGCGGAACATAACAGCAAAACGAAAAGTTCTCCCGACCTAACTTAACCGCGAAAATCAACATAAGGCTCTCTCCGACCTAACTTAACAGCGAAAATTTATGATTACCATGTGCCCACATGGTAATCATCTACACTCATTATCTGTTTAGTTTGCAAATATTAATAGAAATTGAATTATAGACATACGACGAGTATATTGTTTACAGAAATAGATTTGTATATAGACATGCAAGTATCTTTTCATACATTGATTTATTCTTAAAAGATATGCAGATGTATAATAATGATGATGATGTTAATGATAAGAATAATACCACTACTACTACTACTACTACTACTACTAATGATAATAATAATAATAATAAGAAGAAGAAGAAGAAGAAGAAGAACAATAATAATGATAATAGTAATGATAAAAATGATAAAGAAAGCAATAACAATAATAATAATAATAATAATAATAATGACAATAATGATAATAATGATAATAATAATAATCATTATAATAATTATTATAATCAATATTATTATAATTATAATAATCAGTACGTAACAATTGTAAGAAATTGAAATGTATATTCCGTAGTAAATGTCAGCCATCATTTTGTGTTTTTATACAGGCCTGATGAAGATCATTGATCGAAAACTTGACAAATAAAGGAGGACAATAAAAGCTACGACCGTCTCATAGTGACATTTCTTTCAATATACCTTCCACTAAAACAACTATGAGTGACCACCAGCAATGTGTTCAAGGAACATTTCTTACAATATATATATATATATATATATATATATATATATATATATATACAGTGCGTCCCAGAAAAAACGAAACCCTAAAACAAAGGGTTATTGTGACCACATTATGTGCTCTGTGACAATAATTTTTATTTTCCATAAACTAGAAGTACTATGCTTCTAAATGATACCTTGATGGCATCGATCCGTACATGACAAGACGACAAAATGCCCTTCGTGTGATGGAAAAGGTGCCCATCATGAGGTGGGAAATTGTCATAATCTTGATATCTTTTCTGTCTTTTGTGCCCTATCTACCTTGTATTTCCATCTGGCAATTGAAAGTGCCACTTACATGTACCTTACTTTTATGAAAAATATCACCTTTCTTTCCGCTTTGTTCTTATAAGAAAATTCAGTTCAGAAAATGCAAAAAATTTACTTCGATTGCAGTTACAATTTCAATACAAAACATGTCCTTTCTTTACCCCCAACATTAACAAAACATTGACCATCCTTTATTTTATGATGAGGGTGTTATCCTTACCGTAATTGTAGAAAGAAACAGATAAAAACAGTCTTCTAATAAGGTTTAAAAAGGCATGTTACATTTGGGTCATGTTCGCCTGTGATCCTCACGTTTTCACTGTTTTACCCAAATCCGGCACAACTGAGTTTTTACATGTCATTTTCAAATTGCTGCTGCTCTGTAAAGCATGTAGGGATGGATGCCATCAAGATATCATTTAAAAGCAGAATACTTATAGTTTATGGAAAAAAGATAATTATTGCCACAGAGCGCGAAGTGTGGTCACAATAGCCCTTTGTTTTAGGGTTTCGTTTTTTCTGGGACGCACTGTATATATAGTGGGATGAATTCAAGCCAAAGATGACACAGGATACTCAGGAAATTTAAGCTTTCGTCTTTCGACTTCTTCAAAAATTTATTCTGAAACAGTTATAAAGAGAAGATACAATCACTCAGAAAGGCATGACAAAAACTAACAAAGCACTAAGTGTGTGAGATTAATTCACAAAATACAAAGAGAAGACACAATCATCCAAAAATTGATGGGCTAATATTACTTTCAGTAGAAATATTATGTAAAATTACTGACATTTCAAATGAATTATAATAAAACAGACATACCTGTCGTAGACAGAACTGATGTCAAGGTCTTGTTGAATTCCTTGAATAATGTTAATAGTTTTGAGTTGCTTAGATACCCACTGGTGTTAAAAAGCGTACTGCGCATTGCCAATGCGCATGTGTTGCAATGGGTAATATGAATATTTATTAAGTACTTGAAATGCACCAAGTCCATATATTTGAGAGTAAACAAGTCACCGAGTTCATATGACATTCTACATATATGCTACATGTACTATACGAAATGTATGGTGAATATCATACACAAAATGTCATACATCTTTAACAAAATAAAACAATTAGCTTCAAATTATGGGATATCACAGGTATAATACATTGGTAAATGCAACCGCCGTTCGATAATATTTTGTCAGAAATACCAATACCTATAATTTGGTAAGAAAACAAACTAACCCTCTTCTGTCTATTTAATCTATTATGTATGTGATAATGATAATGAATAAATAATAAATATCTAAAAACAAAAGTCCGTAAGAGAGAAACAACTGTATGTAATTGCCGAGTTCGGGACTTACCAAATTATAGTAAGTATTGGTGTTTCTGACAAAAGATTATCGAACGGCGGTTGCATTTACCAATGTATTATACCTGTGATATCCCATAATTTGAAGCTAATTGTTTTATTTTGTTAAAGATGTATGATATTTTGTGTATGATATTCTCACACACTTAGTGCTTTGTTAGTTTTTGTCATGCCTTTCTGAGTGATTGTATTTTCTCTTTATAACTGTTTCAGAATAAATTTCTGAAGAAGTCGAAAGACGAAAGCTTAAATTTCCTGAGTATCCTGCGTCATCTTTGGCTTGAATTCATCCCACTATGTTCTATATCACCCAAACCAGAGCGAATGGTAAAAGTAGACTCATCACATTATATATATTTAAAAAAATTATAAAAAAAAAAAAAAAAAATATATATATATATATATATATATAGATATAGATATTTACCAAGTGTATATATATATATATATATACATATATATATATATATATATATATATATAGATATATATACATATATATATATATATATATATATAGATATATATATATGTTTAATACAAAGTCCACGTGTTGGAAAAATATCACCAAAAAAAAACTAGTATAAATTTATGTATATATATATATATATATATATATATATCTATATATATATATATATATACACACATATACATATATACCCATATTTATATACCGCATGTCTAGATTCTAGGCCTCTGATTGGTCAAATTTGCGGGCATGAAATTCACTACGGACTGCCGGGCGGTATGGTGAAAACTATTGACCGGGCATAGTTCTGCTCGCGCGTACAATGCAATTATGCAAATTACAAAGACAAATGATACGCAATTATGTCTTTGTACGCGCGCGCGTAGCTATGGCAATTTAAATACGCGGGCGCGCGGCCGGCACCATACATGTACATACATGTGAGAATTACGTTACGGTACCGTATTTCATCTGTCTTTGAAATGAATTTCTGAGCTAACGAAGGATGCAGTATATAAAACAAATGTTGACTGGTTCTTTTTCGCGTCACGGTTAAAACCATGGCCCTCGGTGATCTTGCAACTGTGCTATGCCCCTCGACTGTCGTCTCGGGGCATAGCACAGTTACAAGCTCACCTCGGGCCATAGTTTTAACCGTGCCCCTCAAAGCAGTCAACATTTTATAATATATGGTGGTTGATCCAGTGTCCGAACCCTTTTCAGAAAATCAACGATAGCAAATTAAATATCATATGAGTATCTGTCAAACTTACATAATGAATGTTCAAAGTCCTACAGAAAAAGAAGTTGATGGAATTTTAAAAAGACAACCTAGATTTAATACGATATTCTCTTCCGAGTGAACCCCTTCCCAACGACGCGGCGTTTTGGTCCCTTGAAAAAGGTACTGTATTTCCGAACGTGTGAAACCTATGGGAAAAAGACACAACCTTTGTTTCAATAGTGTGGTTTTCATACGCGTAATCCCACGCGTATGAAAACCCATTTTAGGCGCTTAACTTTACACGTACGGTAATACAATCTGTTCGGAATTACAATCCTTGACTATATAAGGTTATGGGGACATAGGGTTATGGGGACAATATCATACAGAGATTGTGGGGACCAATGTATATATATATATGTATATACATACACTATATATGTCAATAATGCGTTTGTCTGCACTTTTGTACATACCCAAAACGTTGCAGATTCACTTGACATTAACGTTACCATGACAATCAGCATTGATCAATGCAATCACTTTTAATACCCTCCCATCTCTTCTCACTCTCCTTCCTCCTGTTCTTTCACTACCTCAATTTCCTTTCCCCTATTCCTGCCGCTTCGCTTTATCTTTCCCAATAATCTCTCCCTTTTTTCTCTCTCTCTTTCTCTCTTCCCTCTTATTTCATTTTTTTTTCTCTTTATAGCTTTCATTTTATCTTTCCCTCTTCAGACTCTCTCTTTCCTTCTCTCGCTTGCTCTTTTTTCACTTTCTCTTTCCCCCTTCACCTCTCTTCAATTTTTCTTATTCAACAGTGGGGTGTATTTATGATTTATAATAAAGATCTTTATGCATCGTATATTGAAGCTTACTCTCGTCATATCTAAAAAATTCATAATTTCCCGTTACTCTCACAACATGTTGCTGCTGCTACTGTGATTTTTAATATTTTGTTATTGTGGGTTTTATCTATGCTCTAGAAAATGTGGTATATATATATATTATGTCAATAATGCATTTGTCTACGTTCTTGAATGTACCAAAAGCCTTTAGATTCACTCCACATAAACGTTATCGTGGCAATCAGTGCAATCAGTTTTTAATTCCTGTACTTCTCTCTCTCTTCCTCTTTCTCTCTCTCTCTCTCTCTCTACCTCTTTCCTTCACCTCTTTCACTATCTCAATTTCCTTATACTATTCCTGCCATTCCTCTTTATCTCTCCTCTCTTTCTTTATGTTTTCTTTCTCCTTCTCTCTTTCCTCCTTTCTCTCTCTTTCTTTCTATCTCCTGCTAACTTTAGTTTTTCCTCTTTTTTTCTCTCTCTGACTCTCTTTCCCTTTTTGTCTCTATTTTGCTCTTTTCTGCTCTCTCTCTCTCTCTCCCTTTCTCTCTTGTCATCTTTCTTTCTCTTTCTCTCTCCCTCTTCACCACTCTTCAGGTTTTCCTTCTCACAGTGGGTTGAATTCATAAACTATTTTCATGCATTATTTTTTAAGCTTGCTATTGTCATATTTACAAAGTTGTTTATTTTCTCCCTTATATAAATAAGGGATGTATTATCACAGTTCCATATTATTACCATATGTGTTTCGTATATGATTAATGTTATGTTATCCTTTGTAAAAAAAAAAAAAAAAAAATCTGCAATTCGACCCACAAGCCGCGATTTTTTTTTTTTTTTTTAATTAATAAACTGTTGATTTTTTTTAATTGAAGTATTTTGTTGTTGTTGTTCGGTATCATTTATAAATTCAATATAGGTAGAATTATTCACTTGAATGTTGTATTTAGACTTTGAGTGTAGGGATGATTAGTGTGTGTAAGTTTTAATTTGTCTATGGTGTAGACCCGTATCAGTGTCGTATCTACGGCGACACGGAGAAACGTATATCCCCAATCAAATCGCAAGGAAAATATCATATAAGTGCCCCCTTAAATGCTGGACCGTGGGTACACCACTGCCCCTCACAAGTTGACAACCAACCGGGGGTGGCGTGTACAATCATCCAATCCCCCCCCCCCCCCCAGGTTTCGATCGAAAAAGTGCGAAAGTAGAGCAATTATGATATGCAATGCTACTTATAAAAGCATTAATAGTAGGAGCAATAATTATAAGAACAACAATAGCAATTATGATAACATAAGGACGTTTATCTAGTCAATCATATACAGTGTAGTTACAAAACTATCTCGCGTTGTCGTTAAAGTTAACCACAATACTGTATATTGCAGTGGCGGATTCAGGGGTGGCGCGGGGACACCCCTCCCTATTTTCTTTTCATAGCGCTGAAGGCGTCTCTTGGCTGCTTAATTGAAATCGGCCCACTTCGAATAAAAATGGGCGCAATCTCCCCTAATAATCGGCGCAAGTATCAGAGGCGCCGAACAGTGGGGAAATGAAGCAAGAATGCTCACTGATGGGTAGCTGGAGTCATCGGCGCCTACTTATTGATAATAAAAATCTACGTTGAATTAATGAAGGAGTCAGCAGCACTGAATGGTGGGTAAAGGTACCATGCAGGGCCGCTTATCTTATAGTAGACGGGTAATGGTAGATGGAATCAGTGATGCCAATTCATAGGTAGATGGAATCATTGTGCAGAGTGATATAGATAGATGGAATCTTTAATGAAGCCTTATGGTTGAAAATGTAAAAAACATTTTTTTTTTCTTGTAAAATTGTTGCTCGCTATAGCTTCGCTAGCGAAGTGGAAAGTGTATAAACTGGCAAGAGACAACCCTGTCCCAGCAAAAGATGGATGCAGTCATATACAAGGTGGGGAGGCGGGGGGGGGGCTTGGGTTGCTGCGGCCCCTTCTTCCCTGAGGATTTTTAAAGTCCCGATATTTGGGGAGAGAGGTGGCCAAATATACTCATGTTCAGGCAGTGAGGAGCCCGAATATCCTTTTAATTCGGGCTGCATGATTCCCGGATCTACACTGAAAAAAGACCCTGGTAAAACTTTGACACAAAAGGTGTTAAACTTAAGCAGGGTTCCGGGTTGACCGGTTGCCAACACAAATCTGGTAATTTTTTATTATCTAATCATATTACAAAGTTCCTGGTGAACTAATGCGATTATGCACGGGAAATGATTTACACGAAAAACTTTTATCCAGGCGTTTTTCTGTGTGCAATATTCGGGCAGGGGGGTGCCCGATTAAGTAATTTGTAATATCTAGTGTATTTTGACGAACAATTAACATTTTACAATAATAAATTGCCATTTTCTGGCTCGCTCGCTCGCTTTAATTAATAATTGGAAATTTGATTTTCAGGCAAGAGGCATCAGCCCCAATTTCGAAAATGTGTTGGTACGCCAGTGGCTGCAGTACCCAAGAAATCTGTTAGTCACCGCTAGTATTTGGAAAACAGTCAACTCATCAATGAGGTTAGCGATATTGTCTCTTAATTTTATTTCATATAAAATATTTTTATCTACGAATTGCAATAAATAGTTACAAAATGGATACACAATGCACCATCAGTATACTGTGTGAGTCACTGAAAAGTAAACTGTTATTCAAACCAAAATATCTTAAAAACCAAGTGAAATCACTGAAAGGTAAGATAATGGTATGATAGTTGATAATGTCCTCGTTAATTTGATGGGCTACTCACCAAATTGTGATCATGGATGCTGAGCACTGCCATTTTTTAAAAAGCATGTCAAAATCATCTTTGCTCATGCAAGTTTGGGCAAAATGATGTTAAACTAAACCTCGCTATCGGAATACCAAATTTTAACCCAGGGTTAAATATGGCGACTTAAACCAGGGTTATTACCACACTTAGACTGGGGTTAAGTTAAACCCGGCTATCAGAATACGGGCCCTTGTATTTTGCTGTAAAGATTAAGTGGGAAAAGGAAAGATTAAGTGGGAAAAGGAAAAGTTAAAAGGAAAAATAAATACAACGTTATGTTAATATTAAAGGAAACAACAATAAATGTGATCCTGTTCTTCGTGTAGAGAAACTTTAGGACAATTCCAAAGAGACCTTAATTGATCTCCACTGTACAGAAATGAAAAGAAATTAGGAAAACGACCCCTCCCCCCTAAAAAAACAAAACAAAACAAAACAAAAACAACAACACCACCACCAACAACAAAACAGATAGTCATGAATAAGGGCAAGGGGGTCTAGGTTTAATATTTTTCACTTCTTATTTGCTCATTCACCTACTACATGCAGAGGACACAATAAGTTAGAGTAGCTAATATTCTGAGTATCCCCAAATCAAAGGTAAATGACAGTGTTGATAAATATGGGATGACTAAAAACTCAACAGAGAGGACCCAAACCGTTACTGCCTAAGCAGATTGCAAGACGAGCTTTGCTCATTCCAAACATACCTCAATTCAACTACTGGGATGACAATTAAGAGAACTACAAAGAACTTGAAAATGTAATAAATATACATGTATTAAAAAAAAAACACCTCTCCACCATATCCACGTTTGTCAAAAGGGATCATTTGCTCCTTGAAGGCGGGGCGTTTGTTGTCATTCGTAATGGCAGAAAGTGAGTTGTATATTTTGTCCATGGCTCTGCACACCTGGCCTGAGTAAGGGTGTTCCCCTGATCGTTATTGTTATCCTCGTTGTCCCAATAGAAGAATTCCTCGGTCAGTCTCATTCCTTGGACCTAAACATTATCATAAGCACGATGATTGGTAATTACATCAATTTCTATATGTTTGTCTCTATGGTATACCCACACATTATGTCCTTTCAAATAAATAGTACGCATATGCATTCGAAATAATAGCATATAAACAAAACAATACTATTATCATCATCATTATTTCGTTTGGGAGTGGAAAAGCGAACTAGCACTATAACCCTCAGGTCTCTGCTCCCGGTATAAATGATTGGGATAAGAATAATAATTTCCAAAATATACACCCTTTCTTATAATGCTATACTTCGATACTTTCCGATTTATCTAAAACTTTCACCAATGTATTTTTCTAATTGCTCTGCTTTCACTGGGGCTAACTTTCTCTGAAGGTTAATTCCCCTTTAAATGAACACATTGATCCTTTTTATTTCTAGAAGCAAATTTAGTGCTTTGATAATGTATAAATCCCACCTGCTGACAGGTATCAGAGCTCGAGAAGAGGTAGAAGTCGTCATCTGTTGGGAGGCGGATTCCCCGGGCGGTCTGACCATCATGTCGGCAACAGAACTCAATTCTTGTGTTTCCGTTGTAGACCCCGGTGGAAGCCTACGAGAAAAAGAGATCAAGTGAATAAAAAGTTTCTACAGTAAGCATGATATGAGAATAAAATTCAGCGTCTAATCAAGTTTATATTTCAATAATGGCAACTTCTACTGCAAAAACCCATTAAATTACCCCTTTATAAAATCACGACATCAATGTAGATATTTATGATTGAAAATAAGTAGTCACGAATTACATGTAATACCCATGATACCAGCATAGGCAAGAGCAAATCCAGAACAATAATATATAAGGGGAAGGGCGAAATGTAGGAAAGACACAAATCTCTGATAGATATACATATTTATAGCGACTATACAATTTTGGTATTTAAATAAATGGGGAGGCCGATTTTTTCCCCCATGTGAATTCTCATTTTCTGCATTGTAACATATTGGTTATCAAAAAACTTACAATAATCATATATTGATGAGGCAGTTGTTGGTTTATCAACTTATACATAAAAGTTGACACTAAAAATTTGTACAATTTGAAAATGTCCAATATACGTAATGAATGAAATAAGGGCGTGGAAGGTGATCTATATTTAATAAAAGTATAATTGCTCTTATTGCCATCTTTTGTATAACACGTACATTATTTATAGTTGCAGCTGATGTGCATCCCCATACCTCAAGACCATATGATATATGTGTTTGGATAAATGAATGATATAGTAATAAAAGTACCCTCTTTGGAACAAAATGTCTCACTTGATATAGAATTCCTACTTTCCTGCGGAGTATATTACAAACAGAGTTGACATGATCAACCCAAGTAAGATGCCTGTCAAAATGAATACCAACGAAACGGGCAACATACACTTCTTTTAAAATATGATCTTTCATTTTGACCGACCCTTCAACATGGGCAGACTTACGTCTTGGCTTGATAATCATAAAGTTAGTTTTCTTAATGTTAACAGTAATCTTATTGGCATCACACCATTGACTGATGTATGCTAGATTCTCAGTTACTTCTAATAAATCAATATGAGAATTTCCTGGTGGAAAAGAATGAAATATATTCGAATCGTCTGCAAACAATCTGAAATTAAAGTAATTTGACGATTTATAGGCAGGTCATTTATGTACATGAGAAAAAGAGTAGGGCCTAATACAGATCCCTGTGGAACTCCACACACTATTGATGACCTGGTTGAAGTAGCACCATTATGATGAACAAATTGGGATCGATTACTTAGATAGTCACGAAACCATTTTAAAGGCACCCTCTAATACCGTAGTTTTGTAACGTATGCAAAAGTATACTGTGCTTTTCTAAAAATTTGACCAATCTGTTATTCACTAATTTCTCAAAAACATGCATGGACTATAGAATTCCCACACTAAGTGCCGTAATTCCTTAGACCATGTTTTTTCGCTCAGCTGGGTATAGATCCACCGTTCCAAAGACCCTATGTTTTTCGCTTCTAGTCAGTTCCTTAGACCCCCGTTTCGAGGGCAGCTGCGGAACACCCCCGTCTGAAAAAAAATTGAGTACCCCCCGAGACTCCCCCCCCCCCTCTCTCTCTCTCTCTCTTTCTCTCTCTCTCTCTCTCTCTCTCTTTCTCTCTATGCTTCACCATGTCTTTGTCTCTTTGTGAATATATCGCTCACTGCCTTTCCATTCTTACTCCAATTTCCATAGCAACTCATAAATGTATAAGCTCTTCTCTCTTCTTCCTCATGTACATGTTCGAACATGTATATCTTTTCTCGCTTTTCACAGATTTTTTTCTTCTTCACAATGCTCGATAAATATCCATATTTTTCTCTCTCTGTGTTTAAACTGAAGCTTCATCTTTGCTTGGTTCTTTTTGGTCATTTCTTAATTTGAACAATCTCTTTTGTAGAAAGTTCATTGTACATTCTTGAAAATACGCATTGTTGACATGAGTCATTGTACTGTTGCTAATGACACTACAATAGATTTTTTTGAAGTTTAATTAAAAGCATTGGTGTACGAGGCGGGGGCTGGGGGCTGCATGCAGCCCTTCAAAAAATTGAAAGTTTTGATATTCGGACTACCACCATCTGTACATTTCTGTACATTTTCATTATAAAAAGTGTCGCTTCGCTCCCTAACAAAATGTTAAAATCTGGAAAGTTGATATTCAGGCAAAAGGTGTCAGCCCCTAGCAAATATTTGCCTGTACGCCTATCGTTACTTGCAAATTATGAATAGATGGGTGCAAGGAGAGTCAGACGTTCTACCCACCACAATCCTTCCGACGCCCCCCTTGTTAAAACTGCAACCCCCGTTTAGAGAGAGAGAGATGCTGCAAACATCCTTTATATTTTCAGGAAGTCAAGACACAAGTTTGAATGGTGTTTATTTTTTCTCTCTCTCTCTCTCTCTCTCTCTCTCTCTCTCTCTCTCTCATTTTGAACACATGTGCTTATGGGGAAATGATTACAAGTGTGAATGTGCCCTCCAAATCCTATGGGGCGAGGGAGAATCGAAATTTGAAAAGAGTTGATTGCATTGCATTGTATTCCTAGTTGCGGCTAGCACAAAGTACGGAAAGCTATGCCTATGCCTATTGAAAAAGATGGAACTATTTTAATGGTCGTATAAAATATAAAAATCTCCTGAATGAGGTGCCTTACTGATTTTAGCATTTTCCCGGCGATAACAAAAGTTAAGAAGGCTGAAACGCGGCTAAACATAACTCTCGCCAAAAGCCAAAACGAAAGGGGAGGGAGGGTGGGGGGGGGGGGGGGGGTAAGAGAATCCAATAGAGAAGAGAGAGAGAGAGAGATTGTGGAACGGGGGTCCATGTTTGCTACACTGCATTGCACACAAACCGCTCTCATCTAACCTACAATAATGTCATTTTCGATGCTCTAATTCGACACTTTTACTCAATATTGTCTCAAATTACATAAAATAGGACCTTATATATGATTACTAAAAATGCTTAACGTTGCCTACAAGCTATTTAAAATGTTAGGCTAGGCTTCGATATATGGCTCACATAGTAATTCTGGTCCCCATTCGCTCACGTGTTAAATCGACAGTAATAAAAAAAAATTATATTTTGAAAACGTCGTAGTGGAATTCGTTATAATGTTCAGAGTAACTGCGACAAAATATAAAAATCACCTGAATGAGGTGCATCGTTTGGGCATTTTCCCGGCGATAACAAAAGTGAGAAGGCTGAAACGCGGCTAAACATAACTCTCGCCGAATCGCAGGCTGAAATAGTGGAAAAACACTGAGATAATATAAACCCTTTGAAAGAACACAAAGGCAAGCTCACTTCAGCCGAGGGGTAAAATCGAAAACATTATGACTATTAAACACCATTTGCTTTCTTAAAATTTACAGAGGACAGATACTCGATTTTATATGAATTTCTTTCATCAGTTTTTATCCTATTAACTTTGCTCCGCCTCACAAGAATGCATTGCGAGCGGATGAATTACTTATGTGTGCCCTATAAACATAGCTTGGTGGCATTGAGGTAAAGAACAACGCCTGGTGGAATAGTCGCTGGCAAAAGGTTGTACCATTACAGCAGCAACATTTGCAGGTTTAAATCCATCAGGCTTTCCTGATTTTTTTTTCTCCATCTTCTGACTTAATTTTCAATATATTATTATGATGCAGATCGTGTATCCGATGCTGGCTACTGTTAAACCGCGTAGCCAGGGTTCAATTTTAGGGGGCGGTTTTGAGCACGCGAAGCGTGCGAAATTGCTGATAAGCGCGCGAAGCGTGCTCCCTAGAGGGGTGGGTGCAAAGCGCGAAAGCTCTGACGCTTGAGCAAATTTAAGAGAAAGATAACGATAATTCGCCGCCCTGACTGCTTTTCAATTATTTGGATGCATTACTGCACTGTATAAATTATGTAACAGGGGTGGGCGCAGGGAGGGGGAGTTTCTTTCTCGCGCGAAGCGCGAAAGCAAATTTGAGAGAAAAATGTTGGCTCGTACACTACCTTTTTTTAAGGCGAAAAGTTAGTTCGACACCCTGACTGCTTTTCAATTATTTGGACGCATTACTGCACTGCACATGTAACAGGGGTGGGCGCAGGGAGGGGGAGTTGCTTTCCCGCGCGAAGCGCGAAAGCTTTGACGTTTTAGCAAATTTGAGAGAAACATGTTGGCCCGTACAGCACCTTTTTTAAGGCGAAAAGTTAGTTCGACACCCTGACTGCTTTTCAATTATTTGGACGCATTACTGCACTGCACATGTAACAGGGGTGGGCGCAGGAAGGGGAGTTCCTTTCCCGCGTTTGACGTTTTAGCAAATTCTGAGAGAAAGATAAGGGCTCTTAACACCTTTCTAGGCTTTTTTCTCTCACTTCCCCCCGCTTTTTCGCTCTCGCTTTTTCCTTTTTTTTTTTCTTCTTTTTTAGTTGGCGGATTTTTTTTGGGGGGGGCCACCGCCCCCACCACCCCCGGCTACGCGCCTGCTACTGTTTGTGTTTCTAGACAGAGACTTGACCTTTTTAGTGTCAGAGTATCTCTTCCATCTTTAGTTACACGTATTATTTTTCTATTTTCTGTACGATTCTTTGGTTGTGCTAGATACTTTTTTACTACATAGCCCCGCTCTCTTTTCCTTTCTCTCTCTCTCTCTCTCTCTCTTCTCTCTCTTCCTTCGAAATCAGTAAGGGTTTCCTTTTCTGTAAGCATTTCTGACTTAGTCATGGCCAGCCAGGTGTTTATGTTTTGTTTTCAGTACTGAATTTTACTTAGGAATCCATTTCTTATTTTTATTTTTAATAAAGCGAACACCATTCCCCTACCATGCCTATTGGATCCGCATGTCTGTGTACCTAACTACACGATTTTTGTCGAGAACGGTTAATCACATTGTCTTTTTTACATGTACGTGTATGTGCACAGGCCATAAACTACTCATAATTTCAATCAAACTAGAAATGTCTTTTATAGAAGAGACAAGTCATAAAGTTTCACTTTCATTCCGAGTGCAATTTATGAGACATAAGTTTAATCGATCGGCCTATATATCATTATTATATAGGTCATTATTAGATAATTGTATAATCATCAGCTGAAAGTCATGCAAACAAATGACGTGCAATTTTAGTGTTCCTTTCTAGCATATGAGTTCGTTCTATACTAAAAGGAATGTTCTTCTTTAGTACATAGTTCTTCCATTTTTAATTGAAAAATATTAGATAGCTATCATGTAAAAGGTTTGTATATATAAATGAGTGGCATTCAAATGGCTAAATAAGTGTGCATGAGCAGTAACAAAGAGAAAGAATCGTTAAGGATTGAAATAAAAAGTTATTCCTTAAAATTTTCATTTATGGAATTAAGGTTTTCAGATCTCATGAAAGTAGTCATAACATTTACATTCCTTTCAGAAACTGATGATTACGTTATTGGTAATTTATTTTAAGAATGGCAAGGAGAACGGGTGCTTGGTGAAAAGAGTATGGAGAATAGATGTATGTCTCTCTCTCTCTCTCTCTATCTATCTATATATCTATCTTTCTCTTTCTCGTTCTCTTTACTACCGAATATCCCTCTTCGTCTAGTTGAGTTACTTCCCATTCTCACTCACATTTCAAGATTGAAAGTACGATCATAATTAGCACCATTAGTGTCATATCCGAGAGATATGAAATTACATATACTTTCACTTCGACAGTATTTAAGAAACTTCATTTTTTTGTATCCTATAACAGTTACTGGGCATACTTTCTTACACAGGAAATCGATATACATACTCTTACACTCAAGTATAGCAAACACGATAGGATGTACCAGGATGTGATGTAAGTACACGATACTTCTGTTTCTTTGAGAGTAAATTCATTCATTTTGTTAAAAAGCTTGCACTGTGGCATGATTTGATCTAACCATCCAATCATTCGTTTACTTTATTCCTGAATATTTTGAAAAACAAAACATAAAAGAATTTGTCTGAACATAACCTTTTTGCCTGTGAAGCATATATATTGTAGGTAGCTCATAATCTTTGATCTTGTAATAGTTTATAATGCTACTGTTGACTTTCTGAATTAAGTAAAGCGGAGTTTTTCGGCCCCGTGTGTGGTTCATTATGAATAAATGAATAAAACAATTCTTGTAGCGTGTAGACTTTGTCTTGCCCACCTAGTTTTAGCTTTGTTGAAATCTTCTCGAAGGAAATCGTCCTTGATCTTTAGGCAGAACAAATGATAAGATCTTATTCTTTCTATTTTTCCCCTTTTTATTTGAAGGTGAAAATCGCGTCAATCTTACTTAGAGGAGCATGATAAAGGAAAATCCATAATCATGATAATACAAAATCTTCAAGTGTCATTTTTATTACATTGCAGTGCCGTTATTATTTATACATGTAAAAATATTTCTCTCCTTCCTCTCTCTCTCTCTCTCTCTCTATCTATCTCTCTCTCTCCCTCTCTCTCTCTCTCTCTCTTAGTCTTTCTTTCCCTCGCTCTCTCTTTGTCTCTCTTTCTCTCTATCTCTCTTTGTCTCTCTTTCTCTCTATCTCTCTTTGTCTCTCTTTCTCTCTATCTCTCTTTGTCTTACTGTCTGTGATTGTGTTCACGTGACCTTTTGTGTGGGTTGGATAGTTGCTGTGTATTTCAAAGCCAATTGATGTTCATCAAAAATGTGTTTTAAAGTACCGTTATATTTGAAAACTTGAATTTCATAAATTATATTTATACTAAATAGGACATTGACAAACAGCCTATATACTCGTACATATATATATAATTTGTGATCATGTTAACAAAATTTGTTACACCAATTGATTTTTTTTATTCCCATCTCAGAAAAATAACTTGACTGCCAATCATTACAGCACTTCATGAATGGTCCAAGAACACGAGGTCAACGATGTCTTATTTTATCCAGGCGATATCAACCTGTCAACTCATTATTTGGGTTTTTAGTCTCAGTGCCCAACATGCCGATGGATGCAGTGGTGAGTGGTCCTTTATAATTCAGTGGATTCTAGGATAACAAACTCGGTATCCCATCTAATCTAATCACATCCAATTCGGCAGAGCGCCAATATAAATTGAAAAAAAAATACATTTTTAAAAATAATGAACCTTCAGAGTAATGCTACCAATGAATTATGACCCCCTCGTATGGGAAATTTGTGCTTTGGAATTATGAACCTTCGGCATTACGATCCTTCGGAAAAAATAGTGCCCGCCCCCCCCCCCCCCCCTCTCAAAAAAAAGTTGATTGTACCCAAGCAAATGAATGAAAGTTTATGATGACGAGAGAGATATTGTATTCTAACATTCACTCAGAAGTGAATTTATCAAGCATTGGTAAATTAAAGACATCTCAGAAATTCGTAACGAAGTTCAACATTATGGCTCAGATTTTATTGCAGTTTGAATTTATTATGAAACTTCAATGCATTGACATTGTCCATCAAAATTCTATTTTACAAAGCATTATGGAATGTATAGAATGACAAGAAAGGACGTTATAATGAAACGGTATAATTATGTACAACATCTCACCCTGATTCAACTATGTTTTTTTTTTAAATATCTCCCCCCCCCCCTCTCTCTCTCTCTCTCTCTCTCTCTCTCTCTCTCTCTCTCTCTGTTCCCCACAGAGGAGATTAAGTTAGCCTTATACCCAAAGGCAGTCCCTATGCTAGGAGGATCATTAGTATTCATATCAGGCCCATGTTTTGATACTTCTAATGACGTCATACGGTGTGATTTCGGTGGCGCCATCGTGAATGGAAGAGTGGTGTCTACCTCAAATGCTACCTGCGTGACCCCTGCCTTGTTTGTTTCCGGGGTCATTGATGTTCGTCTTTCACTTGACGGGGGATCGAATTACCGCTATGTTGGTAGTTTGGTAGTGGGTGAGTACACACCTTTGGCATCATTTATAATGTTTATTAACAATGTTACTCACACTGGACAAAAAGAAATGCTTAGCAATTACAGCATAAACTATTACAAGATCAACGATTAGTATGAGCTACCCCTACAAATATATGATTCACAGGTTATGTTCAGAAAAAATTATTTTATATTTCCTTTTTCCTAATATCCAAGAATACAATTGATGAATGACTGGATGGTTAGTTGGATCAGAGACATACCATCGTACGCATTTTCTGCTTCGATTGACTGGTTACATAAAAATACCCTTAACATGTGCTCGAAAGATATTCAAGATTCAAAATTCAAGATTCATTTATTTTTCGATACCAATTCATAAATCATATAAAGTATTTACATTGTAGAAGAAACTCATCATTCAAACATAACGCATATGAACTTTGTTTTACATACTGTTTTCTAAAATAAATGTTATAACAGAGAGAGGTGTACACACGTTTCAATTGTTTCTTGATAATAATAATCGAAAAGGTAGGGAACCAGCAAAGAAGCGGAGCTTGTAAATAGCATGTTCCCAGTTAAAATCATTATAATTATATACATGATTCAAAAATCTGTTTGTTGGTTGTTAATTTTTACATATAGAATAAGTTAACTAACTAACTTAATAAATAAACACACAAAGGCTCACCTAAATGAAGAAGCAGAGAGGGAGGGACAGGTTGATAGAGGAAAAGAGATAAAATCAGACCTACTTCTTAACGATTCTTTTTCTGTGAATATATTTATTTTGTTTACTTTCCGTTTTTCAAATTATATTCAAAGCACGAGATTATTGATATCTTGAGTAAGAATCATTTTCAATTTCTAATTTTCAGTCGAAGACCAGCCTTCCATGGTACACTTTACCAACTGGACAGCAGAGTCGAGCATTAACCACGGCAACTTGACAGTGACGTGGGATCCTACCGCACTCAATGGAATTCACGCGGTTGAAATAATTGTTTATGAATTTGCCGTTGACGTGAATAATAATTTTACTTGGGAGCCTGTTTACACTATCTCAAATAGAACTCTGAATGAAGCTGGGAGGCTTGAGTTTGTGATTTACCATGAACGCAGTGTGAACAATTCCTCACCAAAAGTTGGAGCTATTGGTATTTTTGAGCTGGTCGAAGCAGATTCATCGTATGTATCCTTATATTTTATTTCATGTTATATATTTGATTTTCAGCTCAGGCAAATATAACATATTGTATGAATGTCATTCACTCAGCGTCAGGAATTGGTGTGGCAGGCTCGTACATAATGTACTGCTCTTTTATTGTTTAATCAAGATGTTACTTCATATTCCCTTTATGTTTGAAACTTCATCCGTCATTTTTCATCATTCAGCTCCATATGAGTTATATTACTCTACCCCCCCCCCCCTCTCTCTCTCTCTCTCTCAACCATTCATTATTTCTATCTGTCTCTATTTTGTTAAATTTAACGCAAACTGTATTGTATTTCTTTGTTCCTGTAAGCTGGTAAGCTTATGGTGTATGATATTTTCCTTGTGAAAGGCCTTTCAGGAGAGCTATATGGAGCGAGATTCACCCACTCAGCTGGTTGTATCCTATTAACACTACATTATGGTGCAAAGCATGGGCGACTCGAGAGCTTTCTAAGCTAGATGACTGGCTCCCTCATCGGTCAGTCTGTCCATGCACAGAGAGACAAGCAAGGGGAGATGTAGGATCATATACTGCTTTCTTAGATTGTCGACGCAGCGGTACAGAATGTTCATCAGACAGACCTGCTGCGATGTTCTGTGTAAACTCTAATATTCCAAGGTGATCCACTATATGACGCTTTTTTCTCTATTCTTAATCTTCCTTCATTTCCAAAATCATTGTTTTATGACAAATGCTCATAATTTAAATGAGCAAAAATATAAGCCTTCCCTGAGATTTTTAAGGATTTGTAAACATCATATTTGCCTATTATGCAAAATAGACACCGAGGTAATAACTGAATAATTAAAAGGATAAATATCAAGATTGTGTTTGAAGAACATGATGTTACTAGTAGTTTGTTTAGAAGTGTATGACAAACAGACAAAAAAGTGAAATGAAATGAAGTGAAATCAATTATTAACACATCAAACGATAATATTTTTTCTTGGCCCACTCTGTCTGCAGTGAAACAAGATTAAATTTTCACAATTTCACAATTTATTTATTTCCATTCGAAAATGTTGAGCAGGAACTTAGAGAAAATACCCGTTTCACATTTCCAGTCCTTCAGGCGCAGGTCAGGAGTGTTGCTACAATAATGACGGTCACCTGATCGAGATGGGTACACTAGGAGCAGGGTTTTCACAACGTCAACACTATCGCGTCAGCTCGCCCTATCCGTCTGCCAGATTCGGCCCAGTACAAGTTTTGTCCCACTACCTGGCTGACACGATGCCATATTTACAATGCTGTGTAGCCGACCCAAGCGGGAGCGAGCAATTGTGCGATCTCTACCGCAGCGTCAGACCTCCCAACAATTGCTACGGCTACCAACCTCCACAGCCATGTAAAATGTTCTCTCCCCTCTCTCCTCTTTCCACTCTCTCTTTTATTTTATCTCTCTTCGCTTTGTCTATTTCTTTCTCTGTCTTTTATTCTAGTTTATTTTCTCCTTGTTTGAAAACCCCAACTTTATAAAACACTTTCTTGAAATTTCAACTCTTGCTATTATGTTCATGTGACGTCACTAACTTTTTTTGGAAGACTGCTGAAAAAATAGGAATTCACTTCAATCTATTGAATTTAATTGAAATTGATTCAGATAATTATTGTTACAGTCGTTACCAAAATATTGTAAAGTGATGATTTCTTATAATGTTTATGTAAAACTGTTTATATTATAGCTTTAGCTGTTGGAGATCCACATTTCATTACATTCGACGGACTCAATTACACGTTTAACGGATATGGCGAGTTCACACTAGCAAACTTTAGCGAGGACGAGTTCATACTGCAAGCAAGGAGCTTACCTATGATAGGTTTGTATTTACGTGATCTTGTGAATGTAGAGATTGTAGATATGTGTTATCTCGTTTTATACTTCAAGGGGTGACTGTAATTATTTAGATTCCTCTTCTGTATCAAGATGTAGGATATAACACTCGAAATCTTAATTTTTGTTGTTCGCTATGTATGTGATATAAGTTTAACGGCTAAGTATGCCGCATCAATGTACTAAACCTTATTATTTTGCTGCGTTAAACTTGTGGTCATAGAAACAGAAACTAACTCTCATGTATGAAAAGGCTTATTCAATTTGATAAAGAGTGGATTATTATAGTTCCTGGATTACTATTGGGAATTGCTCCTTAGTGAAATTTTGACAAACGCATCATCTTGTTAGAAAGAAAGATATGACTGAAAAAGGTACCTCTGATTCACATCGTCCGTCATTTTGCTTTCTAAAATAAACCTTTCTTAGACTACGTTCTAAACTTCTTTTTTTCATTTTCAGAAACACCAAACGCTACAATTTTTAAGGCAGTTTCCACAAAGACTAACAACAGTGACGTCATACTTGTCGAGTCCAATCAGAGAAGAGGAATGAGTGTATTTTTCCGGAGGGAGGGAAGGCAATTTGAAGAACTTGAGTTTGATGTAACGAAAACATGGTATCTTCTCGGTAAGCAATTTGTGCATAATAGGTACAATATTTAATAGGATTTTTCAATACAAAAGTGACTTCCTAAAGAAGATGATTCTTTTATACGGGCCTGTCCCTTTTTTGCTGCCCGATGTAGTTTCGGTTCCTTCTGTTCTCTAAAATACATCTATCATATCAATCTTTATTTGTGATTTACATGTTCAGTTTCGTTTGAGAGCAGAATTATCTTTAGAAAACGGAAAATCTCACATGTGAGGTTGTAATTTCAAATCCTTTGGATAAATAGATTGATTTTTTTTTATAGTTTAAAAGAAATTTACCCATTTTGACACTGTTTTCCCGCCCTCGCCCTCGCCCTCGCCCTCTTCTTTTTGTTCATAGTATGGAGTAGTATTTTGTTCATAAGTGGAATGGTTATCAAGTTCCTTTCTCGTACAACATTATCTCGTAGAATCTAGGCATAAACATGTCTTACACCTCTTCTTATGAGCGATATGATACTTATTTTAAATACCCTAATCAATTATTAATGTCGATGAATATTGTTCATTATCAATTTGAAATAGGTGTGACTGTGAAATTAGAAGACAATTTAACAGCTGACGGTTTATCAATCGTCTTTGATAATAGCATCGCTTTGAAGATAACTACACTCGATGACGCACTCGCAATACTCGTCACCGCTCCGTACAGATTCAAATACAAGACGCAAGGCATGATGGGTACATGGAATCATGATCCTAATGATGATCTACAAACTCCTGAGGACGTCATCGTACCGGCAACCTCTTCTATGGAGACAATATTTCATAAGTTTGGAAGTCGTTGTAAGTAGGCATTTATATCCCCTCCATGTTTTTTTTTTTATTTGTTGTTAGTTTGTATCTTTTATTCATTAATCTATTGATTTCTTAAAGCACTTTTAACCGGCTAAATGAGTCAGGTCGAAGACTGTAATAACTAACATTCATTATCATAATGTTCTTTGTTCTCATTATGAGTCTTCTGTTTTTTTCTTTTTACTATCATATTTATATATATATATTATTCTCTCTTCACGCTCCTACATGATTTGTAAACATTTTAAAAGTGAATGTTTAACCATTTTCCTTTGTTAAATTTTACCAGGGCGTGTCCAGGAGAACGAGTCTCTCTTCTACTATAGGACAGGATACAACCAATCATCGCATACGAACTATACCTACACGCCTTTACTGATAGAACCTACCTCCTCATTGGATGATCGTATCAGTCACGTGTGCGGCAGTGACCAATTATGTGCCTTCGATTTGTTAGTGACAGGAAGCGAATCGTTTGCTACACAGACGCTGAATACCATTGAGCAATACAGATCTACAAGGACTGATCTAATGCCAGGTATTAAACCCATTGGTATGACTGATTGGCCTTGTAAAAATGAAATTATAGTTTGACTTTGTTCAGGTCCTATTTTCTCTGAGACTATCTTTCTGCTCTGTCATTGCAGCACGTTTTGGAAAAGAATGGTAGTCAGTAACACTAAACGACAACCTGTTTACGCATAGGGACGGATACAGGATTATGAGAAAGGGAGGGCAGAAAAATTGTTCCTTCATAAATTATGTATATATATATATATATATATATATGTATATATATATATATATATAACTCCCGGCGGAGACAGTTTTGCAAACCCTGCAGTTATTTCCACAAAAAAGGAAGTCAGTAAGGAGGAACAATGAATTTAGCTACGCAAATTATTTCTCTCATTCAATTCAATTGATTTCTCACATTATATATATATATATATATATATATTCCAAGAATATATCACTTGTTTTGTTTTGTTTTTATTTCCCAAATCAGATAAAACTAAACACAAAAAATATATACAGTGATAGAAAAACATGCACATAGATAACAATTCAAATCGGAGGAAAGCCCAATTCAGCAATGTTTATAGAACATTACTGTTCTTCCTTGGGGTCCTTTACAATAAAATAATAAATATACATAGAGCAGAACAGAAACAGTACATAATTATAAATATTTTTTAAAATACAAGAAGAACAAAACAAAACAGAAATAACACACATATGCACACTCACCCACAATTGGTTATGCGAAAGTTTATTCAGAGTTTAAGGAAGAGTGTTATTAAGAATAATGCTATTTATTAGGGTACGACAGGATCTTAATGAAGTTGCATTTCGGATGTCTTCAGGTAGTTGATTATAATGTATTGTGTCACCGCCCTATAGAAAATGTTCTTTTGCAATTATTTGACTTTGGCTTAGGGAGATCTAGATTTGGATCGAGCGAAATGAATAATTGTACTTACGGTATTTGATAGTATTAGACATATATATATATTTGTATATATATATATATATATATATATATATATATATACATATGTATATATATCACTGGATAACATATCACTCTAATATTAGCTCAGTGGCGGTGTAAGGGAGGCTCTTTGAAGCACTTTGCAATAATTCGCCTCACATCATTTTTTTATTTTTTTTTTTGGTCTTCATTTTTAAAATCATTTTTCAAAGAGGGGGTTGCAGCCCCTTCGATTCACTCTGAATTCACCTATACGAAGGGTGTCGATTCTCCAAGATTTAGGGCCTCCCAAACCCCACCCACTCCTGAAAAATGGATAGACGCCATGTCTGTCAGTAATCCTAATACATGCGCATTTAATACATGTGTAACTGCACTGTAGGTACTCATTATGTACTTGTGTGCCATTTGAAAAAAAAACACAGCTCACGTGTTAAATAAGCATGTTATCCCTACTTCGTTTCTTCCTAACTGGATGTTTGTTTGTTTTTTTGTTTTATTGTTTTTTCGTTTGTTTATTGGTGTTGCTTTTTTAAAACTATGAATACACACTAATGATTACATAGCTGATGGTGTTTCACGTAATAATATTTTAGGACCTACCTTTGAAGAAAGGAATTCAGAGAAAATTTAGAGGATGCAATTTCAATTTAGATATTATCTTATATATGTAGTGACTTGTCAACCAGTATCATTGACGAATGGTAGCATAACATCAACCAATGCCTCCCCAGGATCTTTGGCTACGTTTCGTTGTGATCCTTGCTATGAACTACCGGAGCCTAACAATACGACATGTGGATCTAATGGAACGTGGTTAAATCCATTGCCTTCGTGTAGACCAATAGGTAATGATCTATCGAATATGGATTGAATCAAATTGTACTACAAACATCATAAAAAATAGTGTAAGTCGGAGAACTTCTCATTGACTAGAAAAATGATCCTCATTACGTTAAAAAATGCAAACGATTTTATGGCACAGATATTTAAATCAAAGATAATATACATGCATAGATATATTGAAATAAATATGTTGCCTGTATCACTTGTACATAGAACTTTGATGAGAATATATGCAGGTTGTGCGGTCACGAAAGCACAACTTGTTGTTGATACACATCATACACCCGAAGCAGAAATTTTAGCAGCATATTTCATGATTATTACCCAAAAAAATCCTGTTAAGAAGACTACTTTTCAGTTGGTATCAGTAATACACGATGGCATTGAAGCTATTCGACATATCGAACTATTTTCAAGCATAAAATTGATGTTTCTATCTGAACGATTTATGAACGATTTATAACGATTTACTTTCGGACACAATTATTTCATATCAAATAGCTATTTATCAGTTTCCATCCATCACCATTATCGGTGCGTGCTCCCTAATGACCTCGTAAAGTAAAGAGTGTGCTATGAAATGAATAATGTAGGTTCCTGTTCGAGGAAACTTGATATAATTATGTTGTATTGTATTGTATTGACAGGAATCAGGAGCGGATCTCAGACTTTAAAAAATAAAGGGAGCACGTGCCTCCGGATCGGCAGAGTTTCCGAGCAAATCATCTAGGGGCCGTGAAAAAAAATCCTCTTTAATAGCGCATGCTCATGGATTTAGCCAAATTATAGAGGCTCTGCAGTCACCACTGGTAATGGCAGTATGAATAAAATTTTCACTTGACTTATCATTTCATTTCTATGCAGAGCAGCTGCTATACGACTTTGGAAGATCATGAATAAATATCGCACTACGTGGTCCCTGTGAAGCTTTTTGTAATATTTTTACCTGATTGTCTTTCATGTTTAGCGGAACAAGCTGTACCATGCGACACGCCCGCTGCCCCGTCTAATGGTAACGTGACAATCGGTGAGTGTCCAGTCATCTACGCAAATTTTACATGCAAGGAAGGATACGCCATCAAGGGCACATCATCGATAAAATGCATGCCAAATGGTCAGTGGTCAGACAGAGCTCCGAAATGCAGAAGCAAAATTATAGGTAAATTCCATTCATTATTTTTCAGACATAAATATATGTTGTTTTTTTTTCATTTGTCCATTCACTGTCTTCTCAAGTGAAGATTTCAGATGAAGAGACCGGGAATTACAGGCTAATCCCTTCATCCCGTATCAGATGATGATAATGATGATGTACTTTCACTGTACTTTTCACTGAAAAAAGTAGAATTGGGGCTAAGAAGCGAAAATTGGTATATTAAATGTTATACTGTGCCAAGGGGTTTAACATGTTTCGAGATTTTACCAAAACAATGCTTAGTTTAAACACTTGTTCACCTCTTTAACTGTGCCTCGTATTACAAGATTCTTTACACAAAAGTTGTAGAAAATGTATTACTCTTAATTTTTAATGATTTCAAACATTCATATTTTAATTAATTTCATGGGTGAAAACTATTGTAAAATGAAAATGAGTCCATTATGTTTCTGATCCTCATTTTTTTATTATAATTTTTCAAGTTAAAGAAAATCCTTTACAAAAATCTGCAGTTTCTCAAAAATAAATTTGATGGTGGCTTATAGTAATTCTTAAATATAAAGAATGCTTGGTTCATGCTTTAAATATTGATATAAATTATAAAATCTATTCTGTTCGTACATAAATATGACGCCTGCGCATCATGAGTTCAAATTCTTTTAGCGATATCATTTGACGGTATGATTTTATTTTCTTTGGGGGGAGGGGGAGGTGTTTTACTGCGGCATAATTATGTAAACGAACAGTGGCCAAATTATGGTCGGAATATTCGGTGACGAATGGAGAGAGTGGATAATTGTGTGCGGGATTAAAATCCAGTAATAAATCCAGGGGTAATAACGATTCAGTACGTTAAAGTAATCATGCACGAAATGCACTGTGTAAATGTAAGAATATTACGTCAAACATTAATTGAAAATTGATTATATCCTTTGTATTGTTTGTTTCGTATCACACCTAATTAGGTCTCATAGGACTTCTGGTAGGAGCTTTAGTAGGTGGCCTGATTGTGATTATTCTCTCTTGTCTCATCATCACTTCTTTGGCAAAAAGGCTTCGTCAAAGAAGGGGAAAACGAGAACTCCAGTAAATAAAACACCTCATTGATATTTAGTTATTTGTGGAGTTGCTGTTGTTGTCGTTGTTTATTTTAATTGTTTGTTTGTATGTTTTTTAGTTATTAGCGTTTGTGGGGAGTAGTGGTATAGTGGTTCTTTCACTTGACTCTCAGTCTAAGATTTGAGGGTTCGAATTCCAGCCCGGCATTAACTTCTGGCAAGACATTAATCAACGTTTGTCACTCTCCACCCAGGTGTAAAGCGCCATTTAAGAAATCGCCATTATAGCTATATTATTAATATATATCATTATTATTATCCTTATTATCATCATCATAAGTAGTAGTAGTAGTAGTAGTAGTAGTAGTAGTAGTAGTATTACTATCATTATTATTATTATTACTGTTGTTATCATTGTTATCATTATCATTATCATTATCATTATTCATTATTATTATTATAAGTAGTAGTAGTAGTAGTAGTAGTAGTAGTAGTAGTAGTAGTAGTAGTAGTAGTAGTATCATTATAATTGGTTTATCTTTATGTTACCTTTCTTTAATTGTATACATCTTCTTCCATGTTTTCACGTCCTTGCTTCCTTCATAATTTTCGTAAGACTGGATAAAATATGACTATTTTCAACATGTGAAACGACATAACGTAAAACAGTCTAAAGTATAATCGCCAGCAGGAGAACTTGAAAAGCAAATTAGCAAATTAACTTCTTTTTTATCATAATGAGATCTGTTTACGTGATACGAATTATTTACGATGCACATTTTAAGTGCTCACAAAACGGAATCATGAAACTATACCAAGCGGCATTATAAAACAATTAAGGGTGACAAAAAAATAAAACAGAATGATAAGCTGTTTGCTTGAATTTTGATATATAATGTATTTTCCAACAATTAATTTTGTAAGTAATGCAAAATTTGATAATACTTCCAAAATGTTGAATAGTACACTGCAAAAACCAGGGTGTTAATTCAACACCATTTCGGTATTGATATTGAGCTACACCAGATAAGTGTAAAAACAACACCAGTTTTACATTGGCAAACACCAGATAAGTGTTAAAACAACACCAGTTTGATACTGAGCTACACCAGGTAAGTGTTAAAACAACTTTAGTTAGTGTTAAACAACACGACCAGTTTTATTCCAGACTTGTGTTGTTTTAAATATTGAGATCGAGATGGTGTTAAATTAACACCCTGGTTTTTGCAGTATACCTTCACGGCTTTTGACTAAGTGATAAAAATTCACTGCAGTGTTTGTTATTTCTTAATTCTAAAACTAGCTCATTACAGTATGATGTTCATTATATTTATAGGTTACCATAGATGATATATTATTATAGAATAATCATTTAAACAGTTGTTTTAATCAGCATAAAATAAATGAAATCTAGCAGTCCATTTGGATTCACATACCAGTGTTACAAATGAGAATAAAGTCAAAGAATTTATGTTATTTCTACGACTATAATTTTTCATTAATTATGCTGTCATATTCTTTTCTTTCTTTTCTTTTCCCTTTCTTTTCCCCTTTTTAATTCTAGGAAGCGTTTAGATAGACTTTGGTCTAAAAATAAGAACGACCTATTAGAGATAATACATTGACCAACACGACGTAGGCATCTCTCAAATTTTGATTTTCTTTCTTTCTTTAAATTTGCAAACTGATAAAAATGAGAGCATTGGTAAATATATTCGCACTCCGGGTTCCGGCATCTTCGAAGCATATCCTCACAAAACTCAGAATTTGATCTGAAATTGGATTGCTCATCGAATGAGACTGATGGGAACATTCATGATCATCAGGAATCTGAACTTTTGTGGTGAATTATCATCGCTGGAGAATGATTTCCCCAAAATCAATTTGAATGGCATCAAATATCTTTTCTTCTGTATGGAAGAAATTTCCTCTATGTATATTTCTTTGACTGCTCACATGGGTTTCCTACGGTGAACTGGAAAATCGAATCATTTAAATTGTCCTATTCTTTTGCTTCTCCTATTGCGAAAGCAAAATATATGTCGAAGAAATTTGAAAATAAATGAAAGTACACATGAAGTTTTGTGCAGGAAATCAATCCTTACTCTATAAAACGTACCGGTATCTATATTTACCGTCTAATATTACGGCTAATTGTTTTAATACTAAGTTGCATGTACATGCATAAAAAAAATTGGCACACGTATGAAATACTGCTCTATTGAATTATTATTTTTTTTTATAAATATACGATACATATAATCTTAAGAAAGGTTAGAATACATGTATTTACATCCAAATGAAAAGAGATACCATACGTGGAATATTTTATCTTTAAATTCAAAGCTGAAAAATATATTTGATGTGTGTTA
The DNA here is from genome assembly GCA_025618425.1 of Heliocidaris tuberculata. Taxonomy (NCBI): domain Eukaryota; kingdom Metazoa; phylum Echinodermata; class Echinoidea; order Camarodonta; family Echinometridae; genus Heliocidaris; species Heliocidaris tuberculata. The sequence continues at coordinate 9,101,542 of CM046844.1, read as the reverse complement.
TACGTAACAACATTAGCTGCATGCATAGTAGTGTCGATTAACATTACTACTTAGATTATCTTATATTTTCTGCTTAGTTAAAGTTTTGAGCTCCCATTTTGTTAGGCAGACTTTTTCAGTTACATGTATAGTTATTTACATTCTCTCTCTTACACTTTCTCCCCCTCTCTCTCTTACACTTTCTCCCCCTCTCTCTCTTACACTTTCTCCCCCCCTCTCTCTCTCTCTCTCTCTCACACACACACACACACACACAATATTTCTATCTCCTCCCATCTATCTCTCTCTCTCTATACCTCTGATATTCTCCCTTACAAACTTTCGCTCCCTCTCTCACTATCTTCATCTCCACCCATCTCTCTCTCTCTCTCTCTCTCTCTCTGTTTTGTCCTAATTTAATAGCTTGGGGGCGAAATGGATTGTTCTCACTTGTTTTTCAGCATACCTACTTCTGTTTTTCAGCATACCTACTTCTGTTTTTCCTATCCATCTATTCAGAACTTATTTACATTAAAAAGAATGTATATACATGTACCTTAGATAAATTAACTCTACATGTACATAAGAACTATGTGTATAACCATTTGTTATATTTCAATTGTTATAATATTTGAATAACTGGAGAAATAAATTAGGATAATCAATTTAAAAAATATGCCATCTTCTTTTCTCTTCTTTGTGAATTTTCCTTACTCCTGCTCTCTTTGAAGTTAAAGGGAAGGTTGAGCTCTGGGAAAGGTGAAAAATAATTTGTGAGCTTTCTCATTTCTTTTATGTCAGTTTGGAATAACATCATGGTAGAAATGTCCCCTGCAAAAGATTGCTCTTCAAATGCCCTTATGTTCGAAATATGACGAGAAACAGCTGCAGTGTTTGGGCTGAACATTTGTATGTAGTCCCATATACACATTTCTGAGTGCAGTGCATGTGACTCTCATCAGGATTGAATCAATTTCTTCTCGTTTTAGTGATTCAAAAACCTTACAGCATACACCAATTCTAATGTACTATATAATCAACATTTCCCAATTGATTTGAGACAGTTTCTTTGCAATGTTATCGTATGACCAGAACTCAACTTTATCTTTAAATCTCAAAACAGTAAACCAGTGAAGTACAGCCATAAACAGATGAATATAATAAAAAAACAATTACATTTATTACACCACGAAATTGAGGCACAAAAGTTATGTACATTTCATCATTCACTTGAGACATGCAGGCTGTGTCTAATACAGGAGACCATTTTCACAATGAAAAATTTGAAATGCATCTATAAAGTTAACATGGTCTCTTTGTCAAAATATTCATACACCATGTAAACCTTTGAACATACTTTATTAATATCATTGTGCAGATCTTTTGCTTTACTCATAGCGATGTCATGAAGAAAAAAAAAATCGCATGTAATGACTAAAATCACTCCAAGAATGTCATATACAACGTCTTGAAAGCAGGCCCCCAGCATAACACGCTCTTCACATTAGGTTGCTGCTCGCTCATTTCTGGCCTTACATGTATAATATATTCTTTTACTGATCTCCATTTACTTGCTAATTTATCCTATTCCCCCCTCCAAGATTTGCTCCTCTCATATTTCCTTCCCTTCCTTTTCAATATATCACTTGATAGTAAATGAACATCATAGCAAAGATTTCTAGAAGGTTGCTTCGTGGTGAATTGAAATCTCAGTCATACTGCCCCTCAAAGAATATCAGATTGTGCAAGAGTTTAGTCATAGTGTGATGTTACATACAATATCAGTTTGAACTCGGACAAGGATCAAGAAATTTTAGTGTTGATAATATAAAATTACACAATGATTTATCTGACCGAATCAGTGGTAGACATATGGGCCGGTATCTACAAAAATGTAATAATTCAGATATAACCCCAAACTACATGTGTATCGTTGGTCCGCTACACTAAGTGTCCATATCATACCCCGATAAAACACACCATAATTCCCTAAACGGATGAATAAATAAATATGTCATCATTCAACTAATTTCTCACATTTCATGACTTTAATTCACTTATTCATTTTGCAACAGAATTATGCTGATTTATGAGAAATGAATTAGAAATGTTGGTGCTTCTCCTGTTTCAGCACGACAGAAGGCATAGATGTATTGTGGACCCTGTCTAATCAACAGTTTCAATTGATCTAGATAATACTACACTAGGCTCCAAGATTTCGATGGTCCCGGCAACAACTAGTAACACTGGAGACGCAAAGCATTACTGTTTATCATGCCTCCTTACAATAAAAATTGGGTTCTTTCTACTCCAAGTGCAGTCTAATGGCGGCTACCAAACTACGTTCATAGATTTTATTCACGGTCCCTGCCAACAACTTCTCCTAACATCAGTGATGCTAAACTTGAATGTTGAGTCTGCTGTCATTAAAATTTGAGACTGAATCCTACACTCTGCGCTGAGCTTCCCTGGGTAGGCAGCGCCATCCGGAAACCAGAATCTTCCTCCTCCTTTTCCTAGAAAGAAAAAACAAAAAAACAAACACTTTGATTACTGCTGAGTAAAATACATCGTATCATATGCTTCCTTATTACTCACAGAGAATTCTCAACATGTGCACATTACATATTACTGTACACCACATATAGAGATATATGTACCCTGACTGAACAGGTGTTCCTCACTTTTACATGGTTTGCTTGCAGACAAATGTAACTTGAATGATGGCAAAAACGGTCGTTTTTCTTTCTAGTAACCTCTATTAAATACATCTATAGAAGATATATAATAATATACAGATTATCAGGTTTCCTAGGATTTAAGCTATCTACATGTACAATACATGTAGATTCGTAATGCAAAACCCATGCATGTAACCTTACTATAACCACCATACATTATGAGAAAAATTATAAAAAGGGGGCTACAGAATTTATTTCCAGGGCCCCGTTGCATAAAACTTACCATTAATGGTAACTCTGATATCAATGGTAACTACCATGGTAACATCACTCAACAGCCAATCAAAATCGATGTTTCCATGGGAGTTACCACTGATGGCAAAGTTACCACCGTTAATGGAAAGTTTTATGCAACGGGGCCCAGTTGTGTTTCAGGAAATAATACACATCAATAGAGGCATATGTGGAACACTAGCTAAGGGCTACGATCCAATAGACAATTGCCCAATTTGATTGTCTAAGGAGGTAGTCATTTGACAGTTGTGCCTGAGGGGTGATAGCTTGAGGGTTGTTCTTCCAGAATCCAATATTAATAAAAGTGTAAACTATTTTTTTTTTTGGGGGGGGGGTTCAGGGGAGCGTTTCATCAAGCGTTTTGTCAGTGATTTTTACCGACAAATTTGCTCTTAGCCAATCAGAGGCAAGGATTTCAGTAGCTTATAACAGTTGTCGCTAAAAAATCACTGACAAAACACTTGATGAAACGCTCCCCAGAATATCAGATACAAAGTTCAAAGAAACTACAGCACAAAAAGGGGTGATGAAGGTGTTACTGACTTACCAGTTTAGCAAACTGTTGTCCTCCTTCTGGTGCCTGAGGACTCCTTGGTTTGTTAGTCCTTACCATCTCACTCTTAGCAGGCCAGGTAGGGAACATATCCTCACTGATTGGTTGAGGAGACTCGGTGAAGTAGTTGTGCTTGAGGGCATCCTCCGCCGAGACACGACGGTTGGGGTCGTAGGTCAAAAATCTGAAGAAGAAAAAAAAAAAAGGTGAAAACTCACTAACATCATGAACATATCAAGAATCTACGTTTTTGTTTTTGTTTTTCAGCATGTTCATCCATGCAATCATTATGACGTAAATTATATAACACTGATTCAATTCAAGTAATGGAAGAAATAGGCCCAGGATTGGAGCTGGATTGATACAAATCTATCGAACCTCAACATGAGTTTGATACACATCTGTCGAAACTTAACATGAGTTTGATACACATCTGTCGAAACTCAACAAGAGTTTGATACTATCTCTTCGCATGAGCGATAAGTGATAATGTAACTTTGCAATTGTTTGTTACCTCACAGTGAAAAATTCTTCCCTAAATCTTTTGATAGATCCCACTATGGTAAAATCATAAAAATTCTTCCAGTTGACATAGTCCATCACCTGTTGAGTAGCTCAAAGCCAATATCTGTCAGGTAGGTTCCAAATCGACTTCTTAGATTGTTATAAGGATGATGAGCAAAGGTTGTCTTCTTCACAGCTGGCAGCTCATTGTAACCTGGCCAGATCTTTTCACTTGGAGTTCCTAATTCCTGGTAAAAACATGAGTGATAAAAATTAGGTCAAATGCAATAACCACATATGTATTTTTTTTTAAATATAACTAAATAGAAAATATTTGGATCTTCACAAATCAAAATGGCTTCATGGTATTCTTAAGCATGAAAATTTTTCATTACAAAAACACAGTTCAATCTTACTTAAAAAGGGAGTCAGATATTGGCAGATTCAGGCTGACTTTATCAATACCATTAGACTATTTCTTGAATGCATAACCATTTTTCCATTTTTCTATCATTGTAAATCAATATTAAAGGTCATGTAAAGTTTTGGTAAGCCCTCAAAAATTGTTCGTCAGATTTCTTCAATTTTTTTGTTGATAAATAGCAAGATACTAGCAATACTAAGACACTGTGAAGATTTCGCCTCCTAAAGTTTAATATTAAACAAATAAGAGGAAAAAACTAATTTATGTGCCGGGACAGGCACGTAAAATCCCAACAAAGGCAGCATGTGCTATACACTGTACACACACGTGTAAAACCAATGATGAGTAGCTACACACAGTGCACACACGCTGTCTCTATGCGAAGCCCCAAGATTGCTGTGCGGGGAGCCGTCGGGGTGGAAGGGTATGGCAGTGATCAAGCATTCCTTACAGATATTTACACTGAAATTCACCAAAAATCATAGATGGAATACCAAATGATCTCTTACAGACATCTTTTGATACAAGGAGAACAACATGAGACTATATTTAACATATTTCTTTCCAATTTTCTTTTTGCTACCAATACTGTACATGAGCTTTAATATGACAATTTACATCAAATCAAATGAAAAATTACAGAATCAAGTTTTTTACCTTGAAAATCCTGTTCAGCTGGTCAATTTCCGAGCGTCCATTGAAGATGGGTTTGATGGTAAGAAACTCCGCAAAGATACACCCGACTGACCACATATCTATAGGAGTTGAGTAGACCTGTCAAAGATAGATGATACAAATCAAATTACAAAGAAAGGGATTGAGATGAAAATGATAAGGAGTTGTAGTAACACAACAGTCATGAATGCAACTATGAGAAAAGAGAAACCATGGACCCCATGGAAGAACAGCCGTATTTTGTTATTACGGCTGAAATGGGCTATCCGCCGTATGTAAATCATGATTTATAATTATTATGTATATTATTTATGTCATTGATTACGGAAATAAAAACAAACAAACAAACAAACAGAAACAACGGGGAGGTAAATCTAGATTCTTATCAGATAGGCTTTTAAGATGGTAGAATGAATCAGATTAGAAATCGATGGGTGGGGGAAGAAGAACTAGGCTTAAATCATTGATGTAGGTGAGACCTGAGACCATCTCAATTTCAATTTGATAGCAATATCAATTCAAGTCTAACATCCAAAGGCAAAGATATGTTCATAGTGTCTATCTAAAGGATTTGCGATCAATTAAAATCAATCTCAACTCCTTTTCAGACAAGCCCCTTGATTCCAGAGACCCGGAAGGGAGGCGGGGGTTTCAACAAGTGTCTTGTCGTGATTTTTACGACAAATTTGCTCTCAGCCATTCAGATGCAAGGATTTCAGGAGCTTATAACAGTTACTGCAACTTGTCATTGATGACAAGTTTTATGAAACAGGGCCCTGGAGAAGATTTAAATGAAATGGGGACTAGTCTCAACCAATGTTCTCACCAGTCCATAACACCCTTGGTGTTGATACCAAGGGTGGGGAATTTCAGAAAATAAAAACCATGTGTAGATTCCTCAAACAAGGGTACCCACAAGGGTAATAAATCAGTCAATGCCTACTTTTAATATCCAAAGTTGTTTTGGTCCTCCCAAACAACCTCCCTGGGATGTTATAAGGTCATATTTCACTCTGATATGGACCAATAAATGTGTCAGGGCATACTTTCAACCTGCAAAATTGCTTTGGTCTTCTCAGATCACCCCCATGGGATTCGGTAAAGTCATATTTCTGTCAATTTGAACCATGTGTATCCTTTTTTTCTGTCGAGAAACCTGGCCTCAACTACAGCCCCAGTGTGAGTAGAAGAAAGAGTGGTGGAGCAGTGGTTAGAATCTGTTTTTATTTACAGGTTTATCGCTAGAAAAACTTGGTTCCCATACATTGTGAATTCTAAATTGCGAATTCTATGTAGAAATAAAGACTACTACAATTCTAAAAACTGACCAATAAGTGAGCACCATAATCCCTAGCAAGATAAAAAAAGACCTACCTTGGTGCCGAGAAGCAATTCTGGTGCCCTATACCAGAGAGTGACTACGATGGATGTATAGGGTTTGATAGGGGAGCCATACTCCCTCGCCAGACCAAAGTCTCCGATCTTGAGACACCCTTGATGATTGAGGAGGAGGTTGGATGTCTTGAGATCGCGATGGAGGATCCAGTTGTCATGGAGATGATGCACTCCACGAAGGAGTTGGAGCATCAAACACTTGGTCTCTCCTGAAAGAGATCATTCATCAGTATAGATTTTTATTGAAAGCAAGTAGTGCAACAGTGTGGCAGCAACGGAGTAAATGGATGAAACATTTATCCACAAACTAACTCATCTAATAAGAAAAACTGGGAGAGGACAGTGGCTTTAGCACACACCATGATAACAAGCCATTACATGATCAAACCAGGACATTCATTAAGGATGGTCCTCACCTTACGATTTAGAAAACTGAAAACTGGCTTTTCCGAAAGAAATTGCTATTTTTGAACGGATTAGTTCAAGTCAAGACAGAACTACTCAAATATATCAGCCTATGAAACCATATTTATTCAAAGTGTCTCCAAATTGAGTACTGGCCAAGTTGTCAAGGTTGCTGCTTCCAATCAATTTTGTGCTAAACAATGGCGGGGTGATCACACCAGCGCCAAACACTGAAATTGCCCTGCTCCAGCCCGTCGTTTGAATGATTTCGCAGTGAACCTCATGGGCGGGCTCTGTTGTTTGGAACCAGTATCCTGGACGACGAGCGAATATGACGTCAGCACTTCGGTATAATTTGATGTTTCAATTGTGGTTTGATTATTTCGCCGCATGAAACTTTCGCAAATCTCGACCACTCGCAAAATTCGCGAAAGTTTCATGTACGCGTACATTTCTGGTTTTACAGTATGCAATAATTAAAGACAGAAATGGCACTAAGGTAGTAGACATGATTTAACTAATGACTGACTTACCTATAGTGAAGGGTTGTTTCATGGTCTCCATGAGTGATTTCAGATCGTGTTCTACATAGTCCATCACGATGTAGATCTTATCCATGTTACTACCGACAACAATCTCCTGTAAATGCAGAAATATATAGCAGTAACGGTTAGAAAAGTTGATAGGTGTGAAGAAAGACTTTTTTTCTGTTCATAACCTCCACTATTTACATCTTCAAATGTTTTGACTTTACACAATTCATGTTTAGTTGTTAATAAGCAAACTCCAATTTCATCATTTGTCTTCAAAATCTGATTTAAATATATATAACTTGAAATGTAGAAGACAAATTAATAAAAAAACAAAATTTAACGGGACAAACAGGGATCGATCATTACATCAGATGTATCTGAGGTGTAGCCATGATTAACTTTCTATTTAAACTCTGGAAATATAAACCCATAGAAACAGTCAACAGGGACTGAAAAACCTAACATGCACTAAAGTGTCACTCAGTGAAAAATTTCTTAGACTTCCTGGATACTCATGGATCGAGTTCCAGTATTGCTTTCTAAAGCACTAGAATAAGATATGCATTTTGCTGGTACATGGAGATACGTTCCACCATGTTTGAATATCTATCAAGCAATTTCAATGCACATTTTTCCTCGCACTCAAAAAGGCTCGTGTAAACATGCTAACAATAATAATGATAATTATTTACACAGGGAAGCCTCTTAGGTGTGAACAGTATTCTTCCGGGGGCCCTGCAATCATATTATCACACCGGCTTTAAGCTGCCTACCATAAGGAGACTCTCAAGAATTTCAAAATTTCTTCCTACCAGGTACCTAATTACTTCAACTGGGTGGAAAATGGTAAATGTTGATTAATGTCTTGCCAAATAATAATAATAATACGCAGTTCTTGTATAGCGCATATCACATATTTACCAATGTCTCTATGGGCTTCCAAAGAGCTTTGGATTATTACCCCGGCTCAGCCTAGCTGCCCTAATGAAGGCACTGAAGCTTCAAGGAATAAATTCCTACCATTGCCCATTTACTACACCTGGGTCATGAGTGGCAAATGCAAATTAGCGACGGGCTGGGATTTGAACCCCGTACCTTGTGTCCGGGGTCCGGTGACTTATCCACTAGACCACAACACCTATACAAAGTGGTATGGATTTGAACCCCATACCATGTGTTTCACAGCCCGGCAACTTATCCGAACTTACCCTCACTGTAACAATGTTCCTATGCTGAGCCTTCAGCAGTGTACTAATCTCTCGCAGTGATGTGATAGGGAATCCTTCTTTCTCTTTCTCCATTTTGAGCCTCTTGAGAGCAACAATGTCATCTGAAAAATTGAAAAATCAAAACAAATCAATATTATTTTATTCACTCAGGGTTTGACGACACAGATACTAGCAGAACTAAACTTCAGAATTCTGCATGCATTCCTCTTTATGTCTTTCTATTGTTAGAGACAAAATTACAATTCTATTGCAAAAGAAATGATAAATGGGCTATGCAGAGTTTTTTTTTTCTCTCTCTCTCTCTTCTTTTATTATTTATGAGACAATATATGACATATTCAATAATATATTTTATAGAACTTTATCATTACAGGAAAGACAAGCTAAACATTTAATTAAAGTCTTAATAACAATGTATGTATGTAACTCATTCCACAATCTTGGATCTAAAAGCTCTGATTGCAGGTTAGCGCCGCCAATCCCAGTTTTCAAGAAGCAATTCTCTTCTTTTCCCCATTTCCCCTCATTTTTATTGAAGGGGGGGGGGGCAACAGGCAGTTGAAAATTACACATTGGGAAAGACATGTTCACTAAAAAGGAAATGATCTCTAAGGGGGTTAACTCACTTTTCTTTTTCTCATTGGCTCTGTACACCACTCCATAAGTACCCTCCGCAATCCTATTCAGACACTGGAACTCTTCCACACTCCTACATCCCTGTATGGCTGGGAGATATGGGGGTAGCTTCTCCTCTAGTTCAACGGGGGAAGCAACGGGGGAGTCCTGGAGGTATTCTGTATCACTCGGCTCTTCCACATCCTCAACCAATTCCTTCTTCACCTGGCCTCGGAGCTCACCGGATGGGCTAGGACTGTCATCGTCAAACTTGGACTTGGCATGCACATCTGGATATCAGGATGAAACCAAGACAGACAGTTGACTATTTCCTTCACAACGATCATTTAACTTTCATCAAAATCGATATCACTGATTCAACAAAATACAAACTGCCTGTTCTCATAGTTATGGTTTCTGTAAAGTTTCATCCTATCTACAAGTGATTCATTTCGAGACAATCGACCACATTTTGTGGTTTGGCTCAATATCTTTTGATTCAGAGCTCTAAAAAATATACCAGACCATACTGATGCCAGGAATTTAAAAAACTAGAATAAGCTTTAAAATCCCTAAATTGGCAACACATTGAGAGGTTAAAAATCATTGTTTTGTGTCAATTTTTTCAACTTTTTGACAAAATTCATAACCATGAATATTGTTTTCAAAACATTACACCTTATTAGAACCATGTAGCACTTTAAAGAAAAATATTGTTGCCAATGTGAAGAACAAAATGGGATCAATTTAGTCCTTAAATGATTCCTGTCCTGAAAGCGTTAAACTCTTTAACACCTCAAATACAAACCATTAAACAGCATTTTTACTAAAAAGAATGTTTGGTCAGTTTTACCAAAGGTTGCTTTATTTGAATAATTAAAAATGTGAAATGACCAACTTGTACACAACCAATCATTATACAATGATGATCTTCATATACATGTAATATTTAAAGGATGTTTTAAATAAAATCTCACATTATGGATGCTCTATAGATCAGTAAACCATATAAGACACCTATTCAACTCTATCAAAGGTATGTGCAGACCACTAGTACTCACACAGCTTGGAAGGATTATCTTCTTTCTCCTGCTTCACCTTTGCTTTTTCTTCTTCTTTGTGCATCTCATCCTGGTCTGCTTCGCTGCCAGACTTCTCACTCTCTTCCTCTGTGGTGAATGACAAGACAAGGTTAGGAGTCAATGACAAGTCAAGGTCAAATGTGAATGACAGACAAGGTCAATAAATTGCAACAAACACAAGGCTCAGAGTACAAAACTACAAACATTTTCTGAAAGGAATGTCCATGGATTGCTATAAATGAAACATCATAATTTATTTGGAATTTTTAAAATAAAATCGAGAGAATTTGATAACCTTCACGTCACAGAAGAAGCAATAATGGCGGCTTTGGTGTTATCTCTCAATAACATTTGAAGAATGGTAGGATTTGGATCCAAAAAGATTTCCTGAAGTAATCCCCTCGTCAAAGTTGAAACAGTTAATAGATGTAATGTTTCCTTCCACCTGTATTCTCGAACATGATTCATGTTGCTAAAGTGTATGCTTGTACAAACCAATGCCGAGCAAGATAGAGGGATTACATTATTAGTGAAAATGACTTATTTAGAACAGAATTAGACCACATAAGATGTCATTTTTCTCCAAGAACTTACCCGATTCTGAATCTGATTCCGATTCTGATTCCTCTTCTTCACTCTCCTCTTCTTCCTCTTCCTCCTCCTCCTCTTCTTCTTCCTCTTCTTCTTCTTCCTCTGAATCTTTGTGTTCCCCTTCCTAGAACAGAAATATTCATCCTCATTACAAAACATATTCATCTACAGTTTCTACTTTGTAAAGCACAATAGACTAGTGATTGGTCAATGTTCTTCAGATGAAGAAATAATGTTTTTAAAACCAAGCCAGTGTCCTTTTGCTTGGCCTGAGCATTATTCCTTGATTGCCTCGTATAGTCTTGAAGCCAAAGTTTCCCTGGGTGCTTACAGTGTACCAACACATTAGTTTTACAGGCTCTCCAGTGAAATGAATGACAATCTAACTAAAGCATACTAAGTCAAACTAAAGTGTACTTAAATTAAACGTAGGTTGTATTTGATTTATATACAGGTGGTGGCTAAAGTAAATTTTACTCTAACTGGAAGAGACTTTCATTCAGCAGAATTTAAGGCCCAAATACTTGATAAACTGTTATCACCATTAACTCTATAGGAACACAGAGATAAAATGGCACAGCTGTGGGGACCTGATGTGGAAGACATTCTCAGACCCCTTTGAAAGACTTGCCTCTAATTCTTCAGCAGATGCTTCTCCTTCTTCTGCTGACTCCTCCTCCTCAGAGCTTGACGCTTCTTTCACTTCTTCTTCTTCTTCTTCTTCAGATTCAGACTCTGCCTCTGTAGGTATAGGCAAAATCGAGCATAATTATTCATGACTCGAAGGTAGTACGACTAATAAAACTAAGACAAATCATGCCACACAAGAAGCATGATCTCAACCCTTCATTTCCTTCAGAAAATGTAACAGTCAGAGTTGATAATAAAACATATCAGCTTGCTAGAAGCAGTTATGGACAAAACAATATCGGAACTTCAATCTAGATATTCAAATGGGATTGTTATTTCAATTCTTAAGGATACAAATATACAGTGTGTTGTTGTATGGCTTTATCATAATTCTAATATGGCTTTAATAACTATCTGTGCGAAATTTGGGTGTCATCTTCGATAGCATGATGAAAATGGATATTCAAGTGAAAAGAATTTGTCAGAGTGTGTATTCCCAGATAAGAAATGTCTGGAGTATCAGGAAGGTTCTTTCCGATAAGGCAGCTGCTGTAATTGTACATGCATTACTAACATCACGTTTAGATGGTGGAAATTCTCTGCTCTTTGGTATAACTCAACATCACTTAAAGAAATTACAATATGCTCAGAATTCTGCTGCACGTATTCTATCAAGAGGGAGAAAGTTTGACCACATAACCCCTACACTTATTGCACTGCACTGGCTTCCTGTAAAACAGAGAATTGAATACAAAATTATTTTGTTAACATGGAAGGCAATGCACGGATCTGCCCCTGTGTACATTTCAGACTTGCTGACCCCTTATAATCCTCGAACTAATTTGAGATCTGCAGGTAAATATCTGCTTGAGAGTCCTCAAACACGCTCTCTTCTAGGTGATCGATCATTTACTGCTTGTGCGTCGAGGTTGTGGAATGGTCTTCCTCAAACTCTTTGCTCCTGTGACCAGCTATCCACTTTCAGAACTCAACTCAAGACATACCTATTTCACATTGCTTACAACTAGTCATATATTCTCGTCTTTCCCAGTTAGAATCATGAACAGACATTTGGTAGTTTTTCAGTCTCAACAGCGCCTTTGATTAGGCAACTAGATATTGGCGCTTTATAAATACATGTACCCTGATTTGATTGGATTGGATATTGCCGTTACCTTCAAATGCCTATATTATGGATGATAGACATGATCTGAATTCAAATATCATTTCACGAATTGGTACAGAAGAAAACCGTTTCCTCTGAAAATTTTTTAAAAATATATCATAGTGTAGATGGATTAGGATGATACTGAAATGGTGATACAACTTAGTTTTACTTAAATAATCTGAAAAGAGACATGTTTGAAGCCCTATACATTTCATAAAAATAATACTAATAATAATAATCATAATTACTCTTATTCCGGCATTAGGGGGAATCCTTTTATCTCAGCCTATTGTTATCATTCGCCTTAACGCACAGTCGCTTTTGCCTTAACATCGAATTTCTATTGTGACGAAATAAACCGCATTGTTAGGATTCACCCTCACGTAGGAAATAATGTTGTAATAATAATAATAATAAAAGTATTAACCCTTTCAAGACAATTGACCACATTTTGTGGTTTAATTCAATAACTTTTGATTCAGAGCCTTGAAAAATATCCCAGATGCACGAGTAGAAAGAGCAAAAATTTCTGCACACACTGTGTCCATTTTTGTTGCATGACCATATTGCGTTTAATTCCAGGAATTTTAAAATGGAGAATAAGTTTTAACATCCTTAAATTGGCAACACATTTAGAGGTTTAAAATAATTGTTTATCAAAATTGGCAATTTTTTGTACTTTCGATAAAGTTCCTAACGATGTATGTTCTCTTCAAAGACATTGCATTTTATTAGAACCATGTAGCATTAAAAGAAGAATATTATTGTTGCCAATTTAAAGAACAAAATGTGATCAATTTAACCCTGAAATAATTCCTGTCGTGAAAGGGTTAATAATAATGGTAATAATAATACCAATTCTTGTACAGCGCATATCACATATTTATCAATTTCTCTACGTGCTTCCAAAGAGCTTTGGATTATTACCCCGGCTCAGCCTAACTGCCCTAATGAAGGCGCTGAAGCTTCAAGGAATAAATTCCTACCGGTCCCCATTTACTACACCTGGGTCGACAGTAGTAAATGTAGATTAATGTCTTGCCAAAGGACATTAGGACTAGGCTGGGTTTTGAACCCTGTACCTTGTGATCTACAGTCCGGTGACTTATCCACTAGACCACAACACCTCTACATTGATATTTTTAGAACATGAAAAATCCAACAGAAAAGTTGATGTCAGAAGGCTGAAATCTTAGACTTCAAGATTATTTCCATCCTTACCTGAAGACTCCTCTTCCTCATCTTCTTCCTCTTCATCATCTGATTCTTCCTCCTCTTCTTCTTCCGATGATGAAGCATTCTCCTCCACAACCTCATGCTCTTCTTCTTCTACAGCTTTCCTTTCATACTCCTCCTTTTCCTCTTCTTCTTCTCTCTCCATTTTGCGCTCCTCTCTTCTTTCATGCTCTTCCTCATCTTCTTTCCATCTATCTCTCTCGATGGATTTGGAGGATTTAGAAGAGGACTTGGATCTTCTCGAGTCGGAATCCTGCTCTGAATCTCGCCCTTCTTTTCTTCTGCCATCTCTCTTTCTCTTATCTACAAATAAAATGTGAATTATAAAACTCTGCATTTAACAACAAAGACATATACATGTATGTGCATTGTTCATGGCAACAAATTTCATTTTCAAAGGAAGGACAGCTTGTTTTAAGAAACAAATTAATGATAAAATGATTCTTTTCAAAAATATACATCAGAGAAGCAAAAAATTAACATCATGGAAATTGCAATACCTTATAGTATTGCCAATAGAACTGTGTGCAGATAAAATAAAAGGTTATTGCAATATTATGTATTTCAATCAGTAATGCCTTAATTATATTCTACCTCATGATAGGTTGATTTCCTGTTAATGTTTGGTGTCAAGCATGCAGAACAAATAAAAAGTAAATGATATTACCATCCCGAGATGATCTATGTGGACTTCTATCTCTGTTGGACGATGATTGATGCTCCTTATCTGATCTTCTTGATCTGGAATCTCTATCTTCAGATCTTCCTGAAGTCCTCTCCTTGCTACTTGGTCTTGAGCCTATATTACAAGACGGTTCAACAGAACATGAAAGGTATTATCTAATTTCTTGACATGGTATGAAAGTCATGAATGCAATAAAAGAAATAGATTTTGTTCATCAATATGTCTCAGAATGTAAATGGAAAAAAACATCCCTGAGGGTTTTAAGAAAAACTCATTATTGAAGAAAAAGATAATAATTTTGATTCTTCAATTTGAATTCTATTTGTACCATGGATTATGTGGAGTAATATTATACTTTGTTTTAGAAAACATTAACAATCTATTAGTGAATTCATTGTTTTCTATGTACTTGGAAAGAACTTTCTATACTTATTTAAAGTTTCAAAATTAAAATAAAAATAAAGCTATGCATGAATTAAGGAGAATGTTGAGCTCTGGGGAGAATGAGAAATAATTTGCGAGCTTTCTCATTCTTTTCAGGTCAGTTTGGAAGAACATCATATAGTAGATATGTCCCCTGAAAGGGATTGCTTGTCAAATACCCTGATATTCTAAATATGACAAGAAATAGCTGAAGTGTTCGGGCCGAACATTCATGCCACAGTTTGCAGTCCCATATACCAAATCCTGTGTACAGTGCTTGTGCTTTTCAGCAAGAATAAGTCAATTTCTTATAATTTTGTTGCTTCCAAAACCTCACAGTATACACAAATTCTTAAGTGGACATAATTAATCTTTCCCAATTGCTTAGAGACAGTTTCTTTCACAATGTAATTGCAAGGCCAGAACTCAACTTTATCTTTAAACCAGTTTATTTTACATGATAACTACCCAACTACCATCAGATCCATTTAAAAATGGTAATTGATATTAGTTGTGAAAGATGCTTACCTTCTCTTCTTTCTTCTATGAGCTCATCCCTTCTCGATCTGCTTTTATCTTTACTTCCTTCATGCTTGGATGCATCTCTGCTTTTGTCTCTCTTTTCATCTTTCTCTCTCTTCTCTCGTTCTCTGTGCCTTTCTTCATGTCTATCCTCCCGTCTTTCCTTCTCACGTTCACTGGAAAACAAAGGGATGAAAAGAAGAGTAAAATTGGCCCGAGTGCAATTGGTTTGCAAATCAACTAGAACAAACTGATACATTATTTAAATTCATTCTAATCAAAGAGAATAAAATAACAGTGCTTCTCAAGAGAGCAAACTGAAGTAAATTCATTTGACAGCAATCCAAAAAGATTGTTATATTCAAGGACCTAATTATTCACAGTGCGACAACGATGGTATGATCTGTATGTCCTTGCTAGGTACAGACTTCATATCAAACTCAAGATATTACCTAACAAAGTAATTTTGATAATCATTACCTTTCTTTCTTTCCTTCTCTTCTTCTCTCCGTTTCTTTCTGCTGGATCCTGTCTCCTATGACAGTAACCTGTCTTGTATCATCCCGTCTATCAATAATCATCTGACGTAGATCTGGCTGATGGCTTTGACTACTGGACCCCGATCCAGCTTGCCGTCCGTCATCATGATGGCTATGACCTGAAGAGGAGGGCACTGCGCGTGCATCTTCACGATGTTCCTTGCGTGATTTCTTCTCTCTGTCCCTGCTGTAGTCATCGCGATCCCTGTCTCGTCGTCTCTCCCGGTCTCTATCTCGATCTCGATCCCTCTCTCGGTCGGAGTCCTTGATCCGGGATTTCCCCTTCTCTGCTGACCTTGAACGCTTACCTGCAAAGAAAGAAAGAAACCATTATTCTTTTTAAAAAAGCAAAGGGTTATCTTTTCCAAAGCACTTTGGAAGTACATTGCGACTTTGCTCAAATATGATATGTGCTATATTGTATAAGAAATACTAAATGTTTGTCATCATTATCCTTATTCCATTTTGGACAATATCCCACTTTAGTATCAATTCCAGTATCATTATTCAGGAGAATGCAAGGACTAAATCAATAACTTTCATCTGCTGTCCAAACCCCTCTTGACCATAGATGATTTACAGATTCATTTATACAATATACACACACATGACACACAGAAGCTACATATATCCACATGCTGGTGTTAGGACAAAATGAATGATGTTCACACCTCTTATACAAATATGAGTCCATTACCAAATATGTAACAAGCCTCTTCTGTGTTCTTCATCAAAAAAAACTAAGTTGCTTTACATCTGTTCATTCTTAATCCTTTGAGCAAAAAAAAAAACAATTTACAAGGAACATAACACAGACACCCTGCTTGAGGCACCAGTGACCAAGGCTTGCAAATTCTTATTTTGCACTGACAAAGCACTCCACAAAGTCATTAAAACTCACTTCTCTTGCTCTCTCTGCTGTGTGATCGGCCATGTTTCCTCTTCTCATCTTTCCTATGTCTGCTGTCTTTTTGTGAGCTGGGTTTGGCCTGTGGAGGCTGGATGTTCAGTGCATCGTCTTCATCCTCATCCATCCTGGGAAACAAAATTAAAATGATTCACATATATGCTGTATCTATGAGACTGGTTAGAATGATGAAGATTCACTAACATCTTCATCCTCATTAACTCCTGGGGAAACAAAATTAGAATGATTCACATACATGCTGTATCTATGTGTTTAGTTAGAATGGAGAAGATTCAATATCATCTTCATCCTCATCTACCCTGGGAAACAATATGAGAATGCATCACATTTGCTGTTTGTATGAAAGTCATGGGATTGGGACTGAGTATATTCATATCATATTCATTCTCGTCCCTCACCGTGAAACAAATTAGAAAGATTCAATCACATAGACTTTTTCTACAATGTACTTCATCCTATAAAAACACTATTCCTTGTCAAAATACACTGCAATCTTAGTCAAGTATAGAAAATTGAATCAATTTACAGAAAATTGTCAAAACAAATTTAAATAAATTTGGGGTTATGTCAATTAGCTATTGTTAACATTTTAATTCAAATTTTGATTTTGACTTTATTTTTTATTTATTTATTTTTATTTATTTATTTTTTTTTTTTTTTGGGGGGGGGGGGGGGTACAGAATAAATCTTGAGGGCCTATGTGTACTCAACCCCCCCCCCCCCCAAAAAAAAAAAAAAAAAGTTTTAAGCTCTGCAAAAATGTCAGATCAAGAGATCTGTTGTTAGTTTCTTTTTTAAATAAGGAGTAAATTACATACTTCTCATCTCCTGAAGAGATGTGCCGTTGTCTTGGAGCTTTCTCTTCTCGGCTCATTTCCTTCCCCGGATCCTTGCTTTTCTTCTTCTTCTCTTCGTCTTCCTTTTTCTTTTTCTTTTCTTCTCTTATCTCATCAAGCGTCTTAACATGCCACTTGTCCTTTTCATGTTTATCTTTATCTTTGCGAGAATGTTTTTCTGAGCTTGGCATTTCTGACTTACAACACTGTCCCAAGTTGCAAATCTATACCAAATTCACCTGCAGATCAAATTAGTGAAAGAGATATTGGTGTTGTTAGTATCACATAAAAGCTGGAGAAAAAGTATCAGAGAAGCAAATAATCTGAATTAAAAATGTTTAGAAACCTAATTGAAGTGCAATACAGTTAGGTAAAGACAGTAACTAGTCTAAATAGTACAGGCCAGCTGTACATGCTGTAAGCCTGTATTGACAATATCTTTACTCGAGTCCTAGGATCTATACTCTTTTCAGTTCTGTTACTCAATTTTCTTCGACCATGTCAAATTTGACAATTTGTCAATTGTCATTTTGTTTTTATATAACAATTCTGGGGGTCGTTTCATCAAATCAACTCCATGACAGTCATAACTGTTGTCGGCGATCTACGGAAATGTCATGGACCTGAAAAACTGTTTCACGAAGACATGATAAACGACAACTCAATGATATCGATACTCATCGGCAAAAAAACATAGTCTATATCACAGTCCATTGGAATTATCGTCAATTACCCAAACAGGGCCCCGTTGCATAAAAGTTACTATAATGGTATCTTTGCCATCAATGGTAACTCCCATGGAAACCTTGATTTTGATTGGCTGTTGAGTGATATTACCATGGTAGTTACCATTGATGGCAAAGTTACCATAATAGTAGCTTTTATGCAACGGGGCCCAGATCTTGAGGCTCAGTTTTTCCCAAACTCGTATTCCAAAATGTAGAAAATGGCAGCAAAGATGAATGCAGGTGATACAAACATTCCGCTTACATGAAAAGATGTGTTACTTATGGCATCTTAGAATTTATAAAATTGAGAAAACTCGAGGAGGCTTTTGCGATGTATGAATCTAGATTTGTAGGTAAGAGGACACTGTAATGCACTAATTATGGAAAGAAGACCCAAATCGAGTTCACTGTAGAAAAAATGATTAAATTAAGAGATTTTCAGACCCAAATTTTAATATTCATTCATTAAAATATATACATATAATATCATTCAAATCAAAGCATTGCGTAAAAATGGAAAATACATACATGATAAATTGTCGTCGTTCACATGGGTCTGTATATATAGACTGTTCCATTTTTTATGCCGATTCTATGGTAAACGGATGTGGGTATTTTTAATATTAATCTCATTTACTTGTTGGGGGGTCAAGAAGCCATAAGAACATATTGTTCGTCTGTACAATATTATAATACGAATATTAGTAATACTATTTGATAAAGGAATGTTAAAGGATAGTGCTTGGAGATCAGGAAATAAATGTTCTCTTAATTTACATTTATTTTTTGCAGCCCATAGACTAGCTAAAAGCTGGCTTGAGATGGCGTTCTAAAAAGATACGACAGGTTTGGAGTACCGACAAGTCACTTGTCAGCGAAGTTGTTGCTGGTCTTGGCAAAGACGGACAAGTTGAGCGACAGTGCCAAGATGTCGCTGATCTTGTCGTTATGACAATGACATGTATGATAAGGGGGGACCTAAAGCTACGCACTTTGCTTCCAGTGGCTTAAAAAGTCACATATACAATGATTTATGCGAATTTCTTTTATATATCTTGGTTCTACATACTCTTAAAGTAAATTACTGAGCAAATTTTAATACAACGGACAAATATATCAAGAACATTAATTTTCAAGTCGATGTCGATACCCATGTCGAATTTGGTCGAAAAAAATGAAAGGGTCCAAAAGCTACGCACACGTAATAAATCTATGCAAATCTTGATTTTTAAGCTGACGTGAATTTCATCCCGATTTGCAAATAGATCTAGTGATATCACCAAAAATAAAGGAAAATAACTCATTCTTTTTGGCGGACATAAATGTCTCGTTGCTCAGTCACACCAGAAGTTTGGCGCATTGAACGCGTCGCATTGCGCGTATTTGCAGGATGCGTAGCTTTAGGACCTCCGTAGCTTTTAGGACCCCTGACCATATGACGCATTGACGGTTTGATGAAACAATCAAATTGTGATGAATTGAATGTGAGAATTTTTTGCATGTGAACTGACCCTAGCTGTCAGAAATGGTATAGCCTATAGACTAGGCCTATATTCACTCACTAGAGGAATGTAGAAAGATTTCTTTGATTTTAAGTAAAATCTTAGGGTCCCAGACAATTCGACAAAATCAAAGCACTCCCCATCGATCATACATGGGTAGCTTTAAATAGCCCCATCTATTCATTTTTAGCGTAGGACCTTTTTTTGTGTTCAATTTGGCTTTCACAGTTAGACCTATATCACGTATTAATCGGTTCTTAGAATGACTTTTATATTGACCATAGTAGAAAGAAATTACAGTCTACTCTCTCATAGATTTTTGGAATGCTATTTACACTAAAAGACGTTAAATTTAAATGTACACATACCCAAACATCAACCGACATAACACTGAGACTCGAACAACATGCAACAAAAGCGACGCGACGTATAGCTAGCGATGTACGGATCGGAGGATAAGTCGTCTAGGTGCAGGATTTCGTTTCGTCCTTTACAAAAGCCGTCCATAGATATCTTGTCCCATGGCATAAGATTTGGGATAAATGGAAAGAAAAAGCGGTAGGGTAAAGGGTCCAGAAGTTATGCCTCCTTATCTATCATTTATTATTGTGAGAAACTAAAATCATATACATTCAGTGAACATATTTGAGTGGAGAATTAAAATGAAAAAAAATCACTGACATTCTTCCAAGGCTTCCCATTTCTTTAATTGGATTGAAAGAGTATCCCTTTCCATTGCAAGCTTTTTCTCGATCTTCATTTCTATTTTCAATTAATCTATCTATAATTTCTTTTGCACTTGGGGATCTCCTTTCTCTCTACTATGAAAAATCGTAAATTTAATCAAAATCAAGATATGGTTCAGTAATTGCCCTGTTTTTATAGTGTTGTCAATTATTCCAACATGAATTTCTTTCCAGAAGCCTATCAGCACATTTTCCCAAAACTTCCTTTATCTTATTACATTCAAAGAACACGTGCTGATAAGTTTCTTCAAAATTTGTTGCAATATATATGAGCACAACCCATTTTCACGAAACTTAAATCGATGTAAATGATGGTTTGTATAAATAATCTTATGTAATACTTTGAAATGGAATTCTCTCAGTTTACTGTTTAAGGTACACATCCTTGGTGAACAAATATCTTTTCTACTTCTCTTTTTGAAATATTATATAATGACATTAAATTGCAAAATGCTGTCTTTGTTTCTACATTTTTTCTTAATCTGACTTTTATACACCATCTTTGCATTTATTTCTTCAAATTTAAATACTTTCTTTGAAAACATACATGCTAAACCAGTGGCGGATCCAGGGGGCGGCAATCCCGGCCCGTGCCCCCCCCCCCCTTTTGAGGGAAAACAATGCAATGTGCCCCCCCCCCCTATTTGCGATTGTGCCCCCCCCCCTTTTCGACCAGAAAACCTTTTTTTTTTTTTTTTTTTGCTTGTCAGAGAATTATTGAGGGGAACTGGACCCCATAACCCCCCCCCCCCCCCCCCCACTGAGCGACTTTTGGAGGGCTGGCGAAAATTTTTTTTTTGCTCGCCACCCCCCACTGAGCGACTTTTGGAGGGCTGGCGAGAGACCAAAAAAATATGGGTCTCCCTCCAAGCAGTTTCCCAAAGTTGACAATCCTGCATTTGTGTGCCCCCCCCCCCTTATACGAAATCCTGGATCCGCCCCTGTGCTAAACTGAGGCCACAGTGATGACAATGACGATGTGACGATAATGATTTGATGAGGAGGATTAAGAGGATCGAGGAGGAGGAGGAGCCGAAAAGAAGGATTTATGAACATGATGATGATGACGATGATGATGATGATCAGATAATCATGGTCATGGTCATGATGATCATAAGGAGGAGAAGGAGGATTTAAACATGATGACAAACTGATGTTAAACAGAATGCATTAATTTGAAATCAAGGCATACATGTATTATGTTCGCGCTTGATCTTCAATAACTTCATTACGATATTGATGCTCGGGTATTTACAGCATTCTGGGCAAGATGAATCAGAAAAGGTTCTAACAAAAATTTAAGTCACATTGCATATATACATGTATTAATGATTATTGATCATGCCCGAGGACACATGGCGAGAATAATGAATTTTAAAGACCACATTTTCAAAACAGGGGCGGATCCAGGATTTTGTCAATTAAGAGGGGCCATAATAGTCACAAAGTTCCTGACAAGCAAAAAAAAAATCAATTTTAATGAAAAGAGATGATAGAGAGAAGCGATTTTAAAAAGTCCATAAAAATCGGTTACGAAATGAGAAAGTTATGAAAGTTTGAAAAGTCTCAATCTACTTTCTATGGCGATCCTCAAATTGGCATTGTCGCTTCAAAGTGACAGGTTTAGTAGTACAACTCTTCATATGTTTTGTACACAAAATTTCATATTTTCTCCATTATCTTTAAAGATGTTCCTTGTCTTTTTGTGAACCTATGTTGTGTCAAATACATTTTCTCATGATATATCTTGAGCTAAGAAGGAGACAAGCTGCACCTTGAGAGATAATGGGGAAGATATGAAATTTTGTGTACAAAACATATGGAGATTAGTACTACTAAACATGTCACTTTGAAGCAACATTGCCAATTTGAGGATCGCCATAGAAAGTAGATTGAGACTTTTCAAACTTTCATAACTTTCTCATTTCGTAACCGATTTTGATGGAACTTGTTTTGAATTGCTTCTCTCTATCCTCTCTTTTCATTAAAGCTCATGTACAGTATTGGTAGAAAAAAGGAAATTGGAAAGAAACATGTTAGATATAGTCTCATGTTGTTCTCCTTGTATCAAAAGATGTCTGTAAAAAATCATTTGGTATTCCATCTATGATTTCTGGTGAATTTCAGTGTAAATATCTGGAAGGAATGCTTGATCACTGCCATTATGCTAGGACCCGTCCGCCCCGACGGCTCGCCGCACAGCAAGCTTGGGGCTTCGCATAGAGACAGCGTGTGTGCACTGTGTGTAGCTACTCATCATTGGTTTTACACGTGTGTTTACAGTGTGTAGCACATGCTGCCTTTGTTGGGATTTTACGTGCCTGTCCCGGCACATAAATTAGTTTTTGCCTCTTATTTGTTTAATATTAAACTTTAGGAGGCGAAATCTTCACAGTGTCTTAGTATTGCTAGTATCTTGCTATTTAACGACAAAAATTGAAGAAATATGACGAACAGTTTTTGAGGGCTTACCAAAACTTTACATGACCTTTAAAATTGATATTTCCCTAGGGTTTCATTCTCCTTTAAATGATACAATTTTTAACGTTCTTCCAAAACATGTTAAAAACTGCCCCAAAAAGATCACATTTCAAATTTGAATTGTGAATATATCAAAAAATGAGTTCCTAAAGGAATTTAGAATTACGATATAATTTCCCTTCGTTTTACGGTAAATAAGCTCTTGCCCAGAGTTTAACAAATTTGTTTTTTTCTCGCTCTTTGATGATATAAACCGAATAATTTTTTTTATATATACATTTCTCAATATCTTTGAAAAAAAAAATTAATCCATTGAAAATAAGCTGATAGATTATTAGCTTTCCATGTATTAATTACTGATAGACCTATACATTTTCACAATCACTAATTTGTCAAATCATTTAAATCAAATTAAGGATACAGTGAAGACGACTGACTGATGATGATGATGATAATGATGATGATGATGATGACGATGGTGGTAGTGATGGTAGTGGCGGTGATGATGATAGTAATGATGACGATGGTGATGCCGGGGTGATGATGATGATGATGATGATGATGATGATGATGATGATGCCGATGATGATGATGATGATGATGGCGATGATGATGATGATGATGATGCCGATAATGTTGATGATGATGGTGATGATGATGATGATGGTGATGATGGTGATGATGATGGTGATGATGATGATGATGATGATGCCGATGATGATGATGGTGATGCTGTTGCTTGATGACAACGGTGGAGGTGGGATGGTGGTGGCGGTGAATCCGGTGATGATGATGATAATGCATGATGACGATAGTGATGCCTGGATGATGATGATGATGACGATGATGATGCCGATGATGATAATGATGGTGATGGTCGTAATGACGATGATGGTAATGATGATGATGTGGTCGTGGAGGTGATGATGATGATGATGATGATGATTATGCCTTGCAATGAGTATTAAATCGTATTAATATTTGTTTTTCTCAGTTTATGATAAAGTAGTTTAAATCTCCAAATTATCATCCCTACAGTAATGCTACTGAACATTCCTATATATATATATATATATATATATATATATATATCTTTCTTGATTTGAAAATTCCTGTCATTCATGTGAACTCGAATATAAGTTAGATATATTTCATAACACAGTGATAATTTGATGATCTGAAAGACAACCCCTGGGCGGGTCCGCTCGCTATTCATAAGAACCGCTATGAATAGCGGTCCTTATGAGTAGTTATGAATAGTGGTCCTTATGAATGGATATCCTTATGAATAGCGAGGAAATATGTATATGGTTTGCTCGCTATTCAGAAGGACCGCTATTCGTACAAAACCGCTATTCATTTAGTCACGCGTTATGGATAGGGGTCCTTATGAATTGCTGTCCTTATGACTAGCGAGGTTAACCCCAGCTGCACTCTAAAAACTAAAGTGTTAAAAAAAAATCACCATTTAAAAGGACCGAGGAGTGACGACTTTTTCAAAATTGTAGATTAACACTTATATAACATACTGGATACTACACTATAAAGGCTGAATCCAGCAGTTTAACATGGCATTAAACTGGCAAAACTTGTACAGCGCCACCTTACAGTAACCGTCAAATTGAGATTATAATTTGAAAATTAATTTCATTTTATTTTGAATTTCGACAAACAGCTGTTTGGAAAATAGGCACATTTTATATTTCAAACTATTATTTTTGACATTGCACATGTGGAAAATTGCCTACAGATGCATTCTAAGCTTCTACAAACTAGAATGGGGCATGATGGGAAAATTAGAGGCACAGACATTTATCAAATCCTGTTGAAAGATGGCGCCATTAGGAGCTTCAATTTACTGTCACTTTAAAGGAGATATTCAAAGCAAATCACAAATATGCTCAATAATGTATCTCTAGAAACTAGAAAGCTTGCAGATGGTAATCGTATAAGTTTTACGTTAACTGCGTGTTTGATGATTAAAAAATGGCACAAATAAAAACGCTTCTCAGCATCTGGGATATCCGAGCGATTCGCCAGAAATATACCCATGTTTTCATGACGTCACATCAGGTACCAATCCTGCCTAAGCAGACGACGTCCTATATCAAGTGAACGTAACTGCAATGCAATTATTTTTAAATTATAAAGAGTTTGGTGTGTTTCACCATGACCGTATTTCACATCATTCTAAAAGGGAAGTGAAACCGTTTCTAGTAACTAAAATCTTTTATTTGTAAAAAGTCATAATAAGGGTCAATGATCAATCAAAGAAATCACACTTTCGAATTGTAAAGCCCGCTGAATTATAGCATGGATGGTATTCGTTCCCTCTTGAAACGCCGACATGCCGCGGTGCATGCAGCTGAAAATACAATGGCATCTTATTTTGTTTACAAGCGATTGATTCCTTTATTTTTTTAACGCTGCATTTTTCATCAAAATAATACCATGCAAGAAATTTAGAGTGAGGCAACAAATAAACATTTATACTGACGCTAGCGAAGTAAGAGAAATAAGTGAAGATGAGATGACAAAACAGGCACTGAAAATGTGTAAGATGTTATGGGGCATCGTCTGCTTAGGAAGGATTGCTCCCCGGTATGACGTCACATATCTCAGCAGCGTTCAAAGAGCTCTATAGGTGCTATAGCGGGGCTGTGTTATATCACTTTATAATTGATAATAATCATTACTTCAAATGTTTCCAAGCGTTGAATTTTGATGAACCTTGTTCAATCTAAGCTTCACCTATGCAATAATAGCAATTAAATCAATATTCAAAATCAATGAAATTCTACTTTAAAGGGATACTTTGGTAGGCCTGCATGGGCGATTTCCGATGAGAGAGGAAAATATACTCGGAGCTTCGTGTCACTTCGATACAAGGACTTCCATCGCACGTGCTAAAACATGTGATTCATATTGGACCACCTCTGAGATAAGACTGGCTTGTGTTTTAAATTTCGCGCGGTGGGAAAGTAATCAAACATATGGAAAAGTAATTACAGAGCCAGCTCTCTGGTAGAGCCTGGGATTAGTTACGTAATCGTGGCGACAACGAGTCGCGGCAGGGCAGTGCAGAAGCGATGGCTAGACTAATCAACCAGAAGTTAACCGTGTTTTATATTTGGAAATATTTCAGCATTACACTAAACTTGTTTGGGGGAACGAGGTTACAACCAGTTACAAGACTAAGAGCCCGGGACTGGTTAAACCCGAAGTATTCGCCGATCGAGCTCCAGTTCGGTCAACTTCGTGCCGTCCGATCATTTATGACCTTAGTCCGACGGCCTCGCACAACGGGCGTGCTATGTGTACAAGTAAACGAGCCTTTTGCAAATTCCGCACGATTTCATTTCCCCATGAGTTCTCATTAGACTGCCCCTTTAAAAGAGTTGATCTACCATTTTGAAAAAGTTGTCACTCCTCGGCCCTGTTAAATGGTGATTTAACACTTCAGTTTTTAGAGTGTGGGCAAGAAATTTTATGAGTTTCTCTCATATTGGGCTTTTCCTTTTACTTTTCTTTCTTCTCAACCAATATTTTGCTAAAAGCCATATGTCAATCCTTTCGTTCTTACCATATCTTTTATTGGCTCCTTCTTTTCTGTGAGGTATATAGATGCTCTCCCTTGCTTATCGAAGTTATAGCAAATCCACTTGAGGATATTTCAGAAAGTTCATAAAGATAGCTCTTGTATATATACAGAACTATCAATTAAGGGACTGAGATTTGTTCATTTAAACATTGCCAGTTTATTAAAAAAATATTGATGAATTGCGATATATTGTCATGCACGAAAAATCAAATCCACATTTTTGCACTCAATGAAACTAGACTGGATAATAGCATTAGAAATATTGAAATTGAAATACCCCATTATGTAATAGTCAGAAAGGATAGAAACAGATCTGGAGGTGGAGTAGCTATTTATATACATGAAAGTCTTATTTAGAGCACGACTCTCTTTCCCATCTCGAGTCTGTACCTATTATTATCAAATTAAAGAATACACAACCTTTTATATTTATTAATTGGTATAGACCTCCTAATTCTAAAAATGAAATTTTTGATTATTATGAAGAACTTATATCATTAGCAGCAGGATTTAATTGTCATTTAATATTGATGGGTGATACAAACTGTGATATTGTAAAACAACCAATAAATTGGCAGACTAAGAATTATAATTAAATTAATAGTATTTATTCCATGGATCAAATAAATACTACAAAATGCACTCGAATTGTAAACGGTTCATCAACTTTAATAGATCACATGATTACTAAATTCTATAGATAAAATTAAGTCGTAGGGTGTCATTCACAATGGCCTAAGTGATCACTCATATTACGAATGAAAAATATGTTACTTTTAGAAAGCGTACAAAGATATTGAAGCTTTTAAATCCAATATTAAAAATCAATCTTGGAGTGAAATTAGGGCATTTAAAGATATTGATGAAGCAGCGAATAAATGGAAAGAACCTTTTTCCCCCTTCCCACAGGGTTCTTTATTTTCAAATAAATGTCATCATAATCATATACAGTATATTTATCATTTCTTTTATACAAATAGTTAAACAGATACATGTAAATAGCAGATATGACAAACATAATATTCCAGATCATCACGGTCGAAAGCATATAAAGTTACATGAGAGGCAAAAACATGACAAAAATGGCTTATCAGAATGAGACACACGTAAGTTACATGTATGTTCATATTTGTGATGGGACATTGCCAATACAATCAAAAAAATTCCTAAAATGAAACCATTTCTTTTTCATTTTATTTTCTCTAAGATTTGTTTGACATATATATTTTTCCATTTCATAATAACGTTTCAAAGCTGATAGAATTACGTCAAATTCAGGTAATTGATTTCGTAATTTGGCTAAAAATATTTCTCTTCTTACAATAATTATGAGAATACAATTAAGTGCATTATTATTGCTACCGCAAAAACCAAACAATTTGTTTTGATTTGCGAGTGTGATTCTTTTCCCTGTGTAACGAAATATCCAATACTCAAATTTCAACCATATTTCATTCGAACAGTTACAAGAGCAAAAAACATGTAGGAGAGTTTCATCATTATTATTACAAAAAGTGCATTTCTTATTAGCTACTACACCAAATCGTAATAAAGCATCTTTCATATATAATATTCTGTTTAGGATCTTTATTTGAAACCATCTTAAACTAACATCTATTGTTGATTGAAATGGAATTTGGCAATATGAACCCCAATTTTCATGTTGAAAATCCAAAACACCTTTCCACTTTGTGAGAGCTCTACACTCTTTTACTGATTTGTATTTTAGAAAAGATTGATAAATATGTGAACAGCCGTATTGTCTTTTAACCACGAGATGCAAAGCTTCTGGAATGATAGGATCTGTGGCCGTATGGATTAAATGTGTACTAATTTCAAAACCTGACCGAATCGCATTACAAAGACCGTAGTATTGGAGGAAGTTTGTTTGTATGTGATACTTGCGTTGAAATTCAAAGTATGAAAGAAAAGAACCATCTGTTTGTAGAATGTCATTCACAAAACGTATCCCTCGTAAGTTCCAAGAACTTTTGCTTAATGTTATAGATAAATTTATGCCTTATAAAAATAAAAGAATAAGAAACAAACAATCCCCCTGGTTGAATGAATCACTTTTTTAATTAATGAAGGATAGAGATAAAATGAAAAAGAATGCTATTTCGAAAAAAGATGAAAAGTTTTGGAAAGAATATAGACGCTTGAGAAATAATCAATCTTGGAAGGTTTTAAAATCACTTACCGGTACTACAAATGAAAGCCCTTCATCAACTATCCCAATTTCATCTAATGACACTCTCTAAGTGTTGCTAATAAATTTAATTTTCATTTTGCAAATGTAGCGAAAGTTTTGATCAATGAATTGAGTGAAAGTGTAAATTATTCTGTTAATACTTATAATGCTGATCACTTGTTCATTTTACATACAGTAAAGGAGGAAGATGTTTTAAAGGAAATTCTTAAGCTAAAAAATAAGAAATCTATTGGCGTTGATGGTATATCGACTTTTATTTTAAAAACATGTGCAAACGAATTAGTTGGATCTATAACATACTTAATTAATTAGTCAATCCTAGACGGAAAAGTACCAGCCTCATGGAAGATAGCCAAGATAATTCCTTTACATAAAAAAGGTGACAAATCAAATCCTGATAACTATAGACCAATTTCCCTTCTTCCATGTATCTCAAAAGTCCTTGAAAAAATTGTCCTAAATCAGCTAAATATAAGTTCATTGACATAAATAAAGTATTAGTCCCAGAGCAATCCGGATTTATGGCAAAGCACTCAACCACAACAGCATTAATGAAAGTAACTGACGACTGGCTCCAAGCCATGGATAATGGGCAATATACCGGGGCGATATTTATAGATTTACAAAAAGCTTTCGTTATGGTTAACCACGAGCTACATACTTTTATTTAAACTCTCACGGCTAGGTATAGTTGGAAAATCTCTAGACTGGTTTACAAGTTATTTATCAAATAGGAAAATTACAACTTTTATTAATAATGTGTTTTCAGAAGAATACTCGGTTAATAACGGAGTGCCCCAGGGGAGCTTGATCGGGCCAATTCTCTTTGTAATATTTATTAATGATTAAGCTTCTTTACTTGACAAATGTTCATTTCATTTATATGCAGATGATACCGTTTTATATTTTTCTGATAAAGATCCGAAAGTCGTCGAAAAAGTTTTAAATGACGAACTCGCCCAAGTAATCCAGTGGATGAACAAAAATAAATTGACATTAAATTGTACAAAAACTGTAGGTATATTATTTGGAACGAGACAGGTGTTAGCAAGGCATAGTGATTTAGATTTTGAAATTCATAATACAAAAATTCAGAATGTAGACACTGTCAAATATCTTGGTGTTTTTATTGATAAAGAGCTTAAATGGAATAACCAAGTTGTAAAAATGTGCTCAAAAATAGGCAAAATATAGGTTTTCTTGGAAGACTGAGGTATTTTGTTAATGAATCTATTTTAAAAATTATATATTCTTCTATTATTCTTCCCCATTTTGACTACGCAGATATAATTTGGCAGTCTGCCCCTAAGAGATATTTAGATTTGTTACAAAAACTTCAGAACAGAGCAGGTAGAATCATATTAAAGATAAATCCATATTCCCATACCTCTACTTCTCATATTCATGACATTTTAAAATGGAAGAAATTGAGTGTCCGTCAAGAAGAACATATGCATATTATGATGTTCAAAATTTTAAATGATCTTGTACCTTTATATATAAAAGGCCCTATTCCTATTAAACCAGACATGTACACTCTCAGAAATGTTGGTTAAAATCATTAGGTTGGTTCAAATATGAACCTACCAACTGTTGGTTAAACATAAATTGTATGTAAAACATATGGGATTTTTTTTAAACCAACAGTTGGTAGGTTCATATTTTAACCAACCTAAAAACTTTTCTGAAAGTGTATTTTCTTCGTTCTATATAGGTAACCTCAGTCTCCCAAAACCGAGAACCAATAACTGTAAAAGAACATTCTACTACAGAGGAGCTTCATTATACAACAAATTGCCATCAAATACCCGTAGTGCTTTTACAATCCAAACTTTTAAATCCAATTTACAAAATTATTTCAAAGTATAGAACTGTACACAAGGAAGTTTTCATCTCTCTCTTTCCTTCTATTTGTTTATAGGGATTGTATGGTTCTCTCTCCCTTATAAAATATAGAATATGTACTACAAATATAATCGAAAAGAATTGTATTTTTGAATGATATCATCATATTCAATACATTGTTTTTGTTTCGTTTCGTTTTGTACAATATAATTTTATGTATTCAAGAAGACTTTGTAAGTCTTTTTTTCCAAGAATTGTAATATTTGTACATATCATTGTTATTAAGGACCCCATGGAAGAACAGCCGTATTTTGTTATTACGGCTGAAATGGGCTATCCGCCGTA
This sequence comes from Heliocidaris tuberculata, assembly GCA_025618425.1. Classification (NCBI taxonomy): domain Eukaryota; kingdom Metazoa; phylum Echinodermata; class Echinoidea; order Camarodonta; family Echinometridae; genus Heliocidaris; species Heliocidaris tuberculata. The sequence continues at coordinate 9,070,155 of CM046844.1, read as the reverse complement.
TGTAAATCATGATTTATAATTATATTATTTATATCATTGATTACGGAAATAAAAACAAACAATCCCTTGCTTATCTACAGACTATTTTTATCACTGTTTACGTGAATTTTTAAATATGTGTGCTTTGTATTTATGTATGTTTCTAAAAATGTTTGTAAAACATTGACAGTGAGGAGAAATTTACAACATGCAGGAACTATTAATAGTTTCCTTTTTGATATCATCGGTTATTAATCAGTGGTATTCTTTTACTTTGTTTCATATACATTTTATCTGTTTGCCTAGAAATTGATTAAATAAATAAATAAAATGAAACGAAAAGAAAATGTTACATGACTTTAGAACTAAAGATTTTAATTGTCTTTTTAATTGTCATCATAATTTATATAATACTTGTATAAATTTTGCGTTATGCTTCAAAATATAATAGGCCTAGTAACTGTTTAGACATCTACACATTTCTTACTTATCGCATGTTCTTGGAATTTGAACTTTTATCGAGAAAACATATTTTGGTCCCTTAGGGGCAAATAATAATTTCCTGCAAATCAGAACCATATTCTGCTGCAAATTTCGCATAATTTCCAGAGATATATACGGACAATATATACATATACACTTTCAATGCGCGCTGGAAATTCGGTATAGCGCCATCTAATGTTGATCGATCGTATAATGATGCAGTTTTCTATTACACAGCGTATACCAATGTATACGTACATTACGGTACACAGCTATAGCCTGGGTTGATATCTGTCACAAAATAACAACACAACATCACAGTAGTACATCACAGGACTGGTAATACCTTGTATTATTATTATATCTTAAATACTGTGATTATCACTACGTTTGCTCCTTTATTTTTGATGATGATGATTTACGGGGGTGATTTGTGAAGGAATTATGTCATGTATGTCCAATGTTTTTTTTTTTGGTATGAATTAGTGATTATATTAATTATTAGTCTAGACAAAATTATTTGAATTTAAATTTTAAGAATTCAGTCCATTCATGCAGTTCAGTTTTCAACTCTTTTTTCATTTTAACTTTAAGCAAACGTAAAGATACATAAAAATTCGATGCATTCTATACAAATGCAAAAAACTAATATTGTCAGATCTTGTAAAGTTGTACTTGTACATGTACAGTCATCATTGGCCTTGCCTATCATATGCCATCACTCACATAGTGTAAGTGTGAGTGATCATATGCCTATGTGGGAATGTGTCAAACATAGCTGTACAAGCTCCGTGGCTTGTCATATCAATCTGGTACTGGCACACGGAGCTGTACACTGGATGCCTGTACTGTGTGTGGAGCAGTGAAAAAAAATAAGCGAGGGCTAAGGGCGATTAGCCCCCGAAACTCTTGAAAAAGCCACCGTAAATGAATAAAGAGCCGTCAAATAGAGTATTTCTGCCCATCACCTGCCCATGGGTCATGGTGCATTAAAATCTCTGAATACAATAGGTGGACTTCTAACTCTAAGTAGCCCTTGCGAAAGAAATTTCGATTTTTGCACTGAGTGTGGAGGGGGATATCAACAAAAAAATCAAGATCTAAATATCACCAATTCCCACATACTGTGAGCCATGCACACCACCCTCGGAGTTTTCTAAAGGGGTACCTTCCATAATCAACTAAGATTGTAAAAATTGAATGAATAAAAAAGAAAAAAACACAAAAATTGGCAGATGTGATCAGGTTTTTTTTGCTTGCACATGTAACTTGTATATATGGGACTACACATGCAAGGTAAGATTTGTGTAGTCCCATATATACAAGTTACACATGCAAGGTAAAAAAACAAAAACCTGATCACACCTGCCAATTTTTTTTTTTTTTTTTTTTTTTATTCATTCAATTTTTACAATCTTAGTTGATCCTGGAAGGTAACCCCTTTAGCAAACTCCAAGGGTGGTTTGCATGGCTCACAGTATGTGGGAAATGGTGATATTTAGATCTAGATTTTTTTGTTGATATCAGCAAAAAAATAAAAACAAAACAAAACAAAACAACCAAAAAAAAATGGGGCAAAAAGTTGTCAGGGAGGGGGGGGGGGGGGCAGTCTGCCCCCCTGCCCCCAGTTACGCTAGTGATGTAGTGATGGTTTTTTTTTTTTTAATGCCAGATTTATGCATTATATAAGTTTGACTTGTTTAGATAACCGTTTTCAAACTATTTCTTTTTTTGATTATTTATGTATTATATATGTTTTACTTTTGTAAATTGAACAATTTCAGCTCATGAGCTAAATGTTCTTTTTATTTCAATAAACTGAATGAATAAATGAGTGTACTAGAGTCTAGTTAACCTTAAAAACTGAATTTGTTATTTTTTTCTTTTTTTAGCTTTAACGACTGATTCCCAAGAGAATGGATTCTAACGGTCAGATGAATGGCAACATGGAAGACAACCTTGAGAAGACTGTACCTGATGTATCCTTTGAAGGTGTCAAGCTAAGCATCGAATCAAACAACCTTCTTGATGAGAACAACCCTGGTATCCAAGGGGGCGGGGTCACACCCGTTGATAATGCTCAGTTTCAACCAAACACAGTCAACCCTACGGGGTTCTATTTTGCATCACAGGTATCATTTGAGATATGATAGACCCTGTTTGTTATGTACATGTATGATGGGGGGACGAAAGTTCGCACACATTTTAAAAATTGTTAGGAATGTGATATTTGATCCATAATTTCTCATATTCTACAATAGATTATTTAGATTGATTTATACCAAACGAAAACCAAAATTTTGGACTGCAAATTTTTGAATGCAAAATAATTAATAGAGTCTGTAGCAAAATGTGCCGATTTTTTTTGGTCAATATTTTCATAATTTCTTACCCATTTCAAAGAAAATTTTGTCCCAAGGTAATTTTACGTTCCTCTATTCATTGGTGATATCTGATTTCAAGATCTTTTCTAGTTTTTGAGATATTGCATGAAATATGGACATCCGCATAGTTTGAACACACTACCATGCATGTAAAGCATGATGATAAATTTTAAGCTGATCTTAGCTTAGGGTCTAATATTTTATTTTATTTTTATTATTTTTTTCTTTAGTTTTGTGATTCATGATGATAAATTGTCAGTTTTCTGCAATATGTTAGATGCAAATCTATGCTGTGGGCATGAAATTTTGCAACATATACATGTTGCGAGAGATTAGTACCCTCGATGACAATCATCCTTTGTAGGTTTTATTTCGATTTACATGTAGAATTTCATATTTTATAAATCATTAAGAATAAAAATCTCTTTTAAAAAAATTTTGTATTGCTATACACTAGTTCCCAAATGTTTTCATATTTATGAATTTTTTTCTTTCGGGTTTAGATACCAACTGTTACATGCATCAACTTGTTACAAAAGTCTTATCAGTATAAGTCAAAATACAGCTAGGTTGCATGTACATCAGTTGTTGCCATGTCAGACAAGCCCCTGGCTAACTCTTTTGCTTACGGATCTCAATGTTGATTACACTGTATATCCTCCATGTTCCCATCATGTAGGCTGGTCGTTTAGAAGCAGCAGCTACAGCATGTCAGAATTCCCTCATCCACCAAGAACAAGACGGCAATCTCCTCGGGGTGTGGCTTCTCACCGAGATAGACCACTGGGATAACGAGAAGGAACGGGTCGCCGCGGTAACAGAACATGCTCTCTACCTGGTCAAGTTTGATTTCATCGTTAATCAGGTTAAGAGCTACAGGAAGATCATGTACAGCACCCTGAGTACTATTCAGAGAGGCAACTTTATTTATCCAGAGAAGACACTTGCTCAGTAAGTTTGTCATAGATTTTTATGGTGTTTTGGAGGGGGGGGGGGGGTGGTGTTGCTGTGTTATGTTACATGTATAGGCCTACATACATGGAGGATGATTATAGTATTGTAAATTTGCTATCAATCACAATGTAGTTTGAATCCTATCATATTATACATGTACAGTGTATCTGATCAAAATTTTTCTCCCACCTGGGTATAGATAGAATTATAGTATAATACTCCAAAGCTCATGTGACTTCCTTGTTTTTAGAAGAAGTAATTATTGTTTGTATGCACCTAAACTTGTAAAAAAGATGATTCTATTCATGTTTTCCTCCCAGGGTTCACTCAGGAGAAGGTATCATAATGGCTTCTTATATAACCCTTTCAAGACAGGGATTATTTAAGGGCTAAATTGATCACATTTTGTTCTTCAAATTGGCAACAATAATATTTTTCTTTTAGTGCTACATGGTTCAAATAAGGTGTAATGTCTTTGAAAACAATATACATGGTTAGAAATTTGTTGAATAGTTGAAAGAAATTGCCAATTTTGATGAAAAACAATGATTTTAAACCTCTCAATGTGTTGCCAATTTAAGGATCTCAAAGCTTATTCTTGTTTTTAAAATTCCTGGCATCAAACGCAATATGGTCATGCAATAAAAATGGACATAGTGTGTGCAGAAAATTTTGCACTTTCTACTCATGCATCTGGTATATTTTTTAGAGCTCTGGATCAAAAGTTATTGAGCCAAACCACAAAATGTGGTCAATTGTCTTGAAAGGGATAATGCTCATATTCCTCATGCTGTGACGCTCATTATTAACCCGGTTATAGCTGAGCCGCCAAACTTATCCACTGTACACTGATAATGCTGAACTCTTGTTGAGGGAAGGGTTTTGAATGATATCCACAGATTCTGTCCATCCTTCTCTTGCAGATCTTAGTGGAGAGATTTTGTATTCACCGATTCTATCCATTTTCTTTGCTTTACAGACCCCGTACAGGTGAAGGTGTTCGTCTCCACTGGAGCAGCGGACGTCAGCTGTCTGTCCTTGAGAAATGGAACCCATTCAGTGATACCATTCCTTACACCACACTCTCAAGTCACCCTCTCCAGTCTGATGAGACTAGACAGGCTCAGAACTATCAGGTTAGGAAAACTTCTCTCGCTCTTCCTTAGTTTAATTTCCTCTCTTTCCCTCTCTATCATGCCTTTTTTTCTCTCTTATTGTAAGAAATGTTCATTTCAAAAGCTTATTGTAATTTTCACTAGATATGTTATATTCTCAGTATCATTTGTTTTTGAATCATCACCGTACCTTATTCTTTAAAACCATTGCCTACGGGAACTCAGTGATTCCTGTATCAAGCATATATGAGAATGAAAGAATTCAGTCATCAGCGGGCCAAGCATTATCCTTTTGATATTTTTCTTTGTTTCTCTGGCTCAATGTATGTTTTTTTTTTTTTTTTTTTTACAGTACCTCAATGTGTATTTCTCAGTTGTTATCCCTCGTCGCCCGATGCGAAGACTAACAAATGCTGTCTGTCCATGTTACCGTCCATGTGTATGTTCGTCCGTCTGTACTATACTCTCAAAAACTTGCCACACATGTAGCTTGGAGGTAGGATCCCTATGATAATTCATGCTACACAGGCATTTTTTTGAAGGCCTTGGCCAACTGTGAATTTCATCTAAGGTCAAAGGTCATGTCTCTGATTGCTGATCAGGCAGCTTGCACACCTTTCTCTATTAAAGTTCATCTGATTTTTTATTTGCTATTGGATGAACATGAGTGTCATTTTTTTTCTTTTTCTTCCAGTGTCAAGTCTTTATTTTTCTTGGATGTGGGTCACAGAATTCAGGCATTTGTATTGCAGTGTTGGGAATCTTTTTGAAGATTTTGTATTTTGACTATGTTCACACCACTTCAGTTTGGTTTTTGGTTCATTGTTTTGTTTGTTCTAGCTTGAAGCTTCATGGATAGTACTGTACCTGATAATTCATGCACAGCTGCAGGAATGTGGCTCAACCATTCAATCCTCCTTGTCATGACTTTGGTAGCTCTAGTTATTGTGCTCTTCTGAGTGAGATGGTTATTGCCCGGTTTCTGCACAGTCAAAATCTTCCTTCATTGGCAGCATGGAGTAATTCTTTTGTGAAGATCAATTGTGCTGGATTGCAGTAAATATTTTCAGTTGTTTCAATTCAACATCATGCCATGGTCACAATGGAATTGCGCATACTTCTCTGTTTGTCTCTTAACCTGTATATGGATCAAGTGTGCTGTATGTTTGCAACCCTCCAATGTTTTCCTTTCGCTCAGAGCTCTTTTCGTATTTCCAATAAACAAATTAATCCTAAAGAATGAAATACAGGGGGTTCTTGAAGGGCTATATGGGGGCTATTTTCATTAGTGCCAGGATGCAAAAGTCCTGTGTATTTTTGGCCTTGGCTGTGTATGCCCTAAGTGGAGGGGCAGTGTGGTAGGGAGTTATTATCATAGATTTGGGAAAAAAGAAGACGTTACAGTAATATTCCACTCAGTCACTCACATGGAATATTTTAAGTTTCTGTTCTAGTGTTCTGTGGAGATATCCATGTTATTAGGCTCATGTGCCAATAAGAATATGGGAATGACAATCTTTTTAGTTTAGATGGAGGTTTTGAATTTCTCTGTTGTCATTGTTACTTTCTCCTCCTCCTCCTCCTACTCCTCCTTCTTCTCCTCTTTCTTCATTCTTCCTTTTTCTCTTCTCCTCATTGATCTTCTCCTTCTATTATTAAATTTTCTTTCTTCTCATTCTTATTTTCATTGTTACAACTTTGTCTAGGTTGGACCATTCTTCAACACTCTGCAGCAAGCGGTGACCACCAGTCGTACTGAGCATCACCCCAACCTTCCCCCAGTCACCATCACCCAGGCTGCCATTGAGCTAGAGATCTACCTTGGTCTCTCCAGCATGGTATACAACCAGAGCAAGCTTGGATTCTTCAGGGAGAGGGGCGGGGTAAGCTTCTAAGTCTCTCTCTCTCTCTCTCATCCAACCAATGTTAAAGATGTAAGTGTGAATACAGTTCATGCTATATATATATATATATATATATATATATATATATATATATAACATAACTTTATCACTTTCATACTATATACACAGGTGTTAATTGGTTTCTTCACAGAAAGGGGTGGGGCAAACTTCTAATACTTTCTCGACCTGTGTTATATATGCTATTACATGTACATGGGTATATGATTAACAAAAACTAGAATGCAAAAATACAACCCAAGTAAATCTATAGTCATACTTGGGTTGTTGAAACCATGGACGACCTTTGCATTCAATTGTTAGTTTCTTTAGGGAGAGGGCTAGGGTAAGCTTTTGTACAGCACTGCTATCTTTCTCTTGATGTGAATGTAATATATGTCTTGAAAAATATAATTATCATACAGTGTGTGTATCATGTACATGTATTTGAATATCAGATAGATTTAAGATTTCTATGGTTTGCTTGTACAATTTCCCATCATGATGAACTTTTGAGCCAAGTTTTGTTTTGTTTTTAAAAGAAAATATCAGGAAATCAGCAATGAGTTATAGATATAGGGTACCTCTTTTCAGGGTGGAAATTATAGATCTGTTTAATGTCCTCATTGTATAAAATACGCACTTATGGCTAAACCAGAGGTGTCAATACATTTTTCTGTATTGGGGAAGCTAACGGACTAATCAGAATGTTATACTGCAAGGGGATAAACAGTTGATCCTATGTTTATTTGATAAAGTGCCCCACTGCCCCAATCAATGATCCCTTCTGTACTCCTCTAGATCTGCACACCGATGAATTCTTTTGCACTACTCCAAACTCAAACTGATATCATAAATGTCATATCTTTCAGTCTTTCACAGTTGTTTTCTACAAGTTTACATTTATATTCAATGGATTTATTAGTCTTGAAGAATATTGAGCTAATTCAGCGCTTGAATAAAAACAAAAAAGTGCAATTTAATTACAGTAGATTCAAATGTGAGTGTACCTAACATTATACTATTTTTGCTTAATGCAGGCTGTCATATTACAAATGTATTATGATAATTGTTATCATAAATGAAATTTGGATATATTACTGGAGGACATGTATAAGATTTGATTTATTTAATGGTATGAATTCGAGATTATTATTGCAGTAATCATTCATTCACAAAAAGCTGAGTAAGAGGTACTATATAAATTAATAATTTTCTGTACAGTTATATAAAGAGAGCTTTACAGATTAGAAGGCTGAGCCTAGCAATTTTGTTGTGTAGACTTAAAACATAGTCATGACATTATATTATCATCTTTGTTGTGCTTTTCTAGCTTTATAATGTATTTTATTTGCAGTAAATGAATAATGTACGAGTAGGCCTGTGTGTATAGTCTAGCTTTGCTGTAGATATTGATATCTTCGTTTTTGTTGTGCAATGTTTTAATGTGAGAATTTCTTGACACAGTGTCATTGAATTTCATAATGTAGGAATTGGTAAACATTTAGATTTTGTTTGATTAAGAGGGACAGTTTATTTGTTTTATTGATAATTTACATGTTTGTCTGTTAGGAGGGATGACAGTACATGTACTGTATACAACATGGAAGTCCATTTATTTAAAAATAACAGTGTTAACAAGGAGGATAAAATTGAAGATTTCTACTGCACATTTACCATGTTAATATACAGTATATTAGAAGCTACATTGGAGAAGCTACATTAAATTTACTCTGGCCTTTTATTTGAAGGTGCATTGTGAAGCTCTTTAATGAAGTACAACATGCAATGAATGTCGTTTAAAGTTGGCATTTCTATGATTTGCATTGATAAAACTATAATGCAGTATTTAATGGTTTGAATTTTAACAGTCAAAGAATGCCTATTACATGTAGAGGCTCAGTACTTTAAATGATTTGTGATGAAAGAACTTGAAAAACAATTCCACTACCCCTTAACTACATGTGTATTGATCATCTCTTTATCATACTGAAAAGACTGTCTAACTGATTAATGGCTGAATGAGATGTTATATCTGTAAATAAGAAAAGTACATGAAAAATGAAAAAAACACTTGCCAAGTATATGATCCTATGCAAAGAAAATGAATAGCTGTTTCCAGGATTAATGATAAATGATTAATTATAAATTCACTATAATATACAAGTAACAATACACATGATTTTTCAACAACTCATAATGATTTAGACAGTAATTCAGCAATATAGAAACAGAAAATGTTTTTTCCTTTTTCTCTTGATGAAATTTTTAGTAATACTTTTTTTTCCATTGTATGAATAATACTACGCAGTTTAAAGGCAGTAAGTCCCCAAATTTTGCCGTTATAATTTTATACAACTCATGTTGTACATGTGCACATAACATGTACTCTGAAAAAAAGGTACTCCTCACCTTTGTATATAGTGTAGTCTCAATTCACTGCAACAAGCAAGTCCTGTGTTTTGCTGTTCATATGCATAGAGATGTTTTCTTTCTATTCAGTACTTAGTATATTACTTACATGTGTATATAGTGAAATATGATTTTTTTTTTTCTTAAAGAAATTTAGCATTGTTAATAGAGCTGCAGAACGTAGAAGAAATGGCATGTCTGATTTGCAGTGATGGTGTACTTGACCAAGATTGTAGAAGGTAAAATGCCTCGGCGAAAGGCTAAGAGTTGTTCCATGGCTGATGTGTTTGCAGGTTTCATGAACAGATAGATACCCATGTACATGTTTTTGTAAGATGTATTTTGCTGGTTTTGGACAGGATGGTTTGTATTATGATGGAAACAGAATACTGTAGGGCATATAAAATATCAATATTAAACTATTATTTTTCTGAAACAACAGAAAAAGACGTTATTGTGATAATTTTTAATCATTTGTACATTTTCAGAATATGCATTTTTGAGAGACATATGATGTACATGTTGAAAAAAAATTGCAGTTTTCAGCAAACACTATAATCATCTGCTTAGAGCAAGAATGGCATTAAGTCATATTAGTGAACATTGGCTTAATGCCCTTCTAGCTCTCAACAGATGATATGTACATGTTTAGATGAAACATTTAGTGTCAGGTGTGTTGCTCAGATATTTTGAATGGGGGAGGGGGGGGGGGGTGGACAAACTTTAGAGCAAGAAAAAGGGAGATATATATCCTCAGATAATCATAATCCCAACAATAAGTGACATTGTATGACAAAATTCTTAACAAGTAAAAGAAAAAAGTACATGTACTTTGGGTTTTCATTTGCCACCAACAATTGGAGACAAATTGCCCCCTCCTAGAGTGATACCTACATTTAGGGTTGTTCTTTTCAAAGAGCTTTTAAGTTCTAAAACATTCCAGTTTATTTTCTTGGGCAAAAATAAGGATATGTACATGTAGTTAAGAGGAAAATGTCAGTGTATTTGTACATGGAGCTGAATGACAGTACTATCGAGTGGAATGTTTTGAAGGAAGAGAATATTTATCTTAGGAAATAGAAATTGACCTTTTATACTGCCAGATGTTTGCATAGAGCCTTGATTAAAATAAGTAGGAAACAGAATGTTCTTAATTGAATCATTGTATTCAACCCCACTACATTGTAGTTTACCATATAACATTGTATTTAACCTTATATGTATATGTGCCAGTTATCATGAATAGATTTTCAAGAGCCAGTTTGAATTTAATCCTGTGTTTTAGTGCCAAATTTTGCATAGCCTGGGGGCACAACGTTTGCAGTTCATGTAATGATATCTGGGTCCTGTTTCATAAACTCATCAACTGCCAAACTTCTATAACAAATTTTCTCTCAGCCAATCAAATGGAAGGATTTCAGTAGCTTATAACACCTGTCTTAACTTGGTATTGATAATAAGTTTTATGAAACAGAGCCCTGGTTCAGGAAGAAAGATATCGAGATATGTAATCAGATATTATAAACCATGGAATTTCCTTTGCGAGATTTGCCTCTCTCAGCACTGTAAATGGTACAGGAAAATCTGATTGTATTGAATTAAATCATGAAGCTGATATGCATCACTGAAATCCTGACATTTTCTATGTTTTGTCCATACATTGCCATGCACCTGATTCTAACATTTTATACACTGTAGGTGTGCAATTATCTCCACTATCTTTGTTCACTTCAATTTCCCCACAAATACTTAGAGGAAGAACCTAGTGACTTAGCATGTACTGTACACTGAAAAATCTTGGATGCATTATTTGGATGAGAACTACACTACCTGTATTCTACTTTATGTCAGCCATTGTGTTTTCCCATAAATATTTGCCCGATACTTGAGAAAAATAATCATGTACTAGATATAACCACTATGAGTTTTTAATAGAACAAAAAAATGAAGGAAAGTGGATATGGTGATATGTGGGCAAAAGATAGAAAAGGTCTGTATCTGCCGAGCAAACTGCTAATGATATTTCTAAAAGGTATGTCAAGAAATCATGTATTTGTCTTATGTATAATTATGTTGTAAATTATTTAGAGTCACAGATGTATGCGAAACAATTCATGCAATGTGTTGTACTCCTTACTTTTTCAATGTTTGTGTAAAAGAGAGAAAAAAAGCATTCTCAGAAAAGCAGAGGGAAGTCTGAATCAAGTCAGCAAAGCTGTTTTTGCATATTTTTGTGAAATGATAATAATAATAATATCATTTCTATTGTGCACATATGCATCTCAAGGGATTCTTAAGGCACCTAACAAACCTGCATTTGCTTTTCTTTCATTTGGGTGTAGTTGTTTTATTTCCTGCTTTTGTGCATTTGTTTCAGTTTTGTATATCACTCCCAAGTATAATTGAAAGCACAGTGTATGCCATCTTGCGCTGACTAATCATTTTCTTAAATCTTAAGTTACAACTCGTCCAACTCAAGGTTAAGAGCATACTTTATACTGACTTTCGTTTTTGAGAAGATTGATAATGTTGAGTTGAATGAATGTTGACGAATAATTTCCTTCTACGTTGAAGTAGTAGATAGCGCTATAAAAGACTATCTTTCGTTTTGGAATGAATTGAGGCTGTTGTTATTGAATTTATTTCTCTTGTTTGTCTACCTTGTAAAAAATTAATTGTAAGTACATGTACATGTAGAAGCAGATAGCAAGCTGGAAAACGAGAAGTTTAGCTAGAAAACTAAAGCATTTACTTTTCCTTTTTTTTTTGTAAAACAAATATACATTAGAATTAATACTTGAATGTCTGTACTGTTTTATAGTTTTATTGTTATTAAGCAATTTAAACAATGTTGAACATTTTTGAGAAGTAATATGAAGAGAAGTGAGGTTATGGTGACTGAGGGTTAAATTCAAACTGAAATGAATAATGTAGATTTTGTCATATTTATATGTACCTCTATAGAGCATGGCTTAGTTTGGATAACTATGTTATATTATAAGATGACAAATAAAAAGTGTACTCATATGAAACTGTGTCTCTTGAATGCTACGTTTTTGATATGGAGGTTTCATGAAGCCTTACATGTATTAGCGACCTTAAAGTCAATTCAATCAATTTCAACCTAAAATCAATAAGCCCGTTAGTAATTATTAGAACATGTGCAAGCACAGATAAAGGTCATTTGTACCGAGTACAAATGACATCTATACACTCAAAGATTCTGCACCATAATGCGCACACTGGTCAATGTGATTTTAGTCGCTAAACGAGTAGAGTATCCACTAAAACAGATTTGCATGTGCGTACAAATGGAGAAATTTGTACCATCTCATTACGATCTGCTTTTAATTGGATTGAAATAGGCCATTTTTGGAATGTATTCAAGTTTATACACGTTTGCCTGGTGAGAAACTATTACATTCACCTGCATAAAGCTATTCTTTTTCAATAGTCAGAATGTGAATTGCATGTACATGTATTAGGCATTGTTAGGTTAGACAAACATTTTGGCTATTTAGGCTTGCCCAACCTGCGGTACTTAATGTATGCAATCTGCATTCTGACTATTGAAATAGAATGACTTGTAACAGGTGGATGTAATAGTTCATTACTAGGAGTTTGACAAAGAGGTAAGCATTAAATTTGAATGCATTACAAAAGTGGCCTATTGATTATCAAACCCCCCCCCCCCCCCCCCCCGGGAAAAAAATAAGGTTTTCAATATTATGGATTGGAAAGAGAAAAAGATGGATAATGAGCCTTTACATAAGTAGAGTAAATAGAGAAGAATAAATTGAGGGAAGAAATGAGGAGAGAGAGTGAAATAGAGGGAGTGGGGGGAGTAAGAGATAGACATGCAGAGCAGAGGAGGGGAGTGGTAGAGAGAGAAAAAAATGATTTGCACTTGAGAGAAGGATGAGAGAAGAGCAAGAATAAGTGGTAACAATTTAAGAGTTAATTGAATATTTTGCAATGTCATTCAGATGTTCTTAGTTTTGATATCCCTTTCAAAAGATAAGTATCAATTCAGTTTGGAACGAATTGAATTATAGTATATTGTCTGCTTAGCTAGAGTCAGAAGGGCATTGATTTCATGTAAAAGTATATGACACGACCACCCTTTTGCCTTTCAGTGAACAGTATTAAAGTAAAACATCACACAGGATTCTCCCTCATAACATACATGTGTAGGCCTACTCCTTTCATCTTCACAGTAGTACATGTACCATAAAAACCATGTCCTACCATGCATAACGATAGAAATAATTAATGCAACCACTGAGAGTGATTACTAGGTGCTTCCTTTCATCAATTATGTAGATCTTGATACATAATGAGGATGATAATGATCAGTAGGAGTTACATGTATATGCAATGTCAAAGCATTAGAGATCAAAATCAACCCTACATGTATTTGGGATTTCTCTGATTGGAATCATTATGTTTATGAGTCTGGTATAGTATACAGTGGATTTTATAGAGGCTAAGTGTATTTTTTTTAAAAATAATGTCACATATTGAAATTTGAAAAAAAATAATTATGGACTACATATAAAGTTTGCCTGATAGTGATTGTAATTTCACATATCCTGACATAGGAAAATATCAAGTAAAATGAGACGTTAATATCAAGTTTTGTTTATACATTATTTTATGTTCATGTGGGATGTAATTGATATGCACCTAAATTGTAAATTAGAGTTTGTGTTAGTCACTTTCTCTTTCTACAGCTTATGGCCATCTTTCAGATCAATATACCGTATTCATCTTTCTCTTCATCCCCTCTCTCTCTCTTTCTCTCCCTATTTATCTCTCTCTCTCTCTTTCTCCCTATCTCGCTCTCTCTCTTTCTCTATCCTGCCATATGTAATTCAATATTTTCCCTTTGTTTTTTTTTTCTTTCCTTTTCTTTATCTCATTTGTGTTTTTATTTCTTTAAAATTATTTTTCTGACAAGGATCCAAATTTGCTCTTTTCCTTCACATCTTTACATCTCTAATTATCACTTTCTCTTTTCTTTCTTTGTCTCTCTTTCTCTCAACCCCCCCCCCCTCCATCTCTCTCACTCTCGCTCTCTCTGCTGCCCATTGTAATTCAATATTTCTCCTTGATTTATATTTTCTTTTATCTTATTTGTGTTTATATTTCTTGGATATTTTTCTGCAAAAAGGATCAAAATGCGCTCTTACTCTTTATATCTCTATCTTTCCCATTTCATCTTTCTCTTTCTTTGTCCCCCCCCCCCCTCTCTCTCTCCTCTCTCTTCTCTATGTAATTCAATATTCCTCCTTGATTACTATGTTCTTTTTTTTATCTCCTTTGTTTATTCCATTCCTCATAATACAAGCCAAGACACATACTCTTCATTAGAACACTGCACAGGTGAATTTCAGATCTATTTATTTCTAAACCGTATCATACATGTACAACGAAAGACTTACAGTTTATCATAATCAGGTAACAGACATTTATGAAATGAATAATCTCTCTCTCTCCCTCCCTCTCTCTCTCTCTCTCTCTCTCTCTCTCTCTCTCTCTCTCTCCAAGCATTCAAATAAAACAGTTTTCTGACATAAATACATGTACAAGCATTAATTTGTATTTTTTAACTGTGAACATGAACTTCACAAAATTGTTCATCTAATCCTGGAAAACGTTAACCCAAGTAGGCATACTCCAACCTAATAAGAGTCTTTGTTAACCCATAGCAGTACAAAGTTTACCTTAGGTCTCTATTAATCAGCTTTCCCTCCTCAAATTGGCACCTATTATTTTCCACTTTTACATAGTTAAAATTTCAAAATTTAACAGGAAAATTGCCAATTTGCACATGAAAATAGTGATTATATATTTTATATATCACATTGCCAATTTAGAGACTTTAATGATTAGTTACAATTAAATTGCTATTATATTCAGGAATGGCACAATGTACTGCATTCAAAATAGAGATAAATGTTTGTGATTTTTGCTCTTTCTGATCATATAATGTTTACTTCACAGCATTCTGGATCAAAAGATACTGCAAAAACAGGAGAGACACTGTACTGCTATGGATAACACAGTGGTGCCTATTCCCCAAAACACCATTCCATTTGCTTATGCTCACGTTACAATGACAGGCTATTAAACCCTGAATATAAAATTCATCATACTATTAGTAGAATGAAACACAATATTAATTCTCAGCTACTTTTTGGCAAGACTATAATGGAGCAAAGGAACACATACTCTGCACTTAAAGACTAGACTAGAGTAACCATGATAACTAGAGTATTCTTTCAATATATTTCATCCTGTCAATACTGTCTAGAATCGGTTTGATACATGAAATGAACATATCAAATGTTCACATGCCTATGGGCAACAGAGAAGAATTTCTCTTTTGTGAACCCTGACCCACATGCCATTCCGTCTTATCTTGTTCTATTTTATCTATTACTCTGTATGCATATCTTGTATTCGTTTTTATGGTCGAATAAATAGTAATAATAATAATATTGTATCATGATGGTAAATTAATTTATCTACTATTATCATGCTAATAATAATTTTATTATATTTCTACAGCCTATGAATCATGCCCACAACTTTATTCCATACCAACATAAACATTTATATCAAAGGCACGAAGGCACAAATTTGTTCCAAATTTAAGGCACACACAAAATTTCTTTACAAATATATATATACAAACATGTATACACATTCAGGAACAAATTCCCTTAATGTTTCAGCACCTAATACCAGGGCAGCAATGTTAAGTGACAGTAAACTGGAACCCTGAATAGTGCCATTTTTCAACAAGATTTGATAAGTGTCTGTGCCTCTCACTTTCCCATCATGCCCCATTCTAGTTTGTAAAAGCTTAGAATGTACCTGCACACAATTTTCCACAATGCCAAGTCAAAAATAATAGTTTGAAATATAAAATTTGCCTATTATCCAAACATGCTGTTTGTCAAAATTCAAAATAAAATGCAATTAATTTGCAAATTATAATCTTCATTCAGCAATCACTAGAAGATGGCGCTGTTCAAATTCTACCAGTTTAATGCCACTTTAAGAGCTGGGTAATATAATTCATAAGCCAATGAATAGTTAAAGCGTACCAATCACCTGAAAAAATAATTTTGTGTACAGCTAGAATGTATAAAATCAACCTCAAAGAACTTTGCCTGGTATTTACTTATAGAATTAATATTTGAAGCCCATATTTTGAATATAGTATACAACATGAAACCTCTAACATACAGAGTAAAATTATTATGGTGACTGGTACCCTTTAACATCATAATCAGCACAATATAAATGCATTATTTTTATCACTATTGTTACGTGTCTAAATAACACACTTTTAAGCAGACATACTGTGAAACCAGAAATGTTCGTGCCCATGAAACTTTTTCAAATTTCGGGAGGGGTTCAGATACCCATGCTGCGAAATATTTAAATCACAATTTACCAAACACTAAATTTTTGCAATTTGGAAAATATGGCTGTCGTTTACAATATACCAAAGTTTAATGTCACAAAATTTCTGGTTTTATAGTAAAGCATTTTACTATATGGAATCCATCTCATATACTGGTGCATTAATTTTTGTTACGTTATGTTGAGCAACCTTAATGTAGCTTTTTTTGGCAGTCCAGAGCGACAATCATATAGTAATTATGTATTAAAGCTGAATTCATATGTGAACTGATCTGTGACTTTCAGCTAGAAAGTATACATCAAACATGGACAGTTTTCTCAGGTAACACTGCAGAAAGCAGTAGTCTGCATTCTCAGTTGTGGATACACGTCATTTTCATTCTTTACAATAGTAATGTATTCAAACAAAATAGCAATGCAACAGACAATGGATAAGATCATCAGCAGGCATATTATGGTAAAATACATGCATACATGTCGGTTTTATCTTATAAGCCTAATAACAGACCCATGTACATCTATGTTGGATCTTATATTTAAAGAGAATGAAACCAAGAACTGACAGAGCCAAAAATTTCTCAATTGCTGGAATCCCCTGATAAAGATATCCATGAAGGTATGTCCAATAACTGAAGGAAATGATACTAGATTGGGCATCATCACCAATCTCTCATCATGAATGCATCATGTCTCCTCCTCCTCCCCTTCCTCTGCTAGATAACATACACACATATGATCCTTCCCTGAGAGCAGTATGGCTTTACCTTCAGGGTGCCATGACAACGATGTCACCTGGAATGATGCTGGTAAAATCAAACAAAGAAGAGGGAATCAAAACAAGAATAAAAATTAACTCACTAATAATCATGAGACATGTATTTTTGTTAAATCATGGGATATTGTTTAACATTTACAATGTCTTTCTGTCACCAATCATCACTATCATCACCATAAGAAGGATCATGATCACCATTCCACCACCACCACCATTATCATCATCATCATCATCATCATCATCATCATCATCATCATCATCATCACCATCATCATTTTTTCTTTTTATTTATTATTTTTATTTATTGGTATATAAAATTACTGATCAACAGCAAGCTGAAAGGATCAGTTTACAAATTTGGCAACATAAATCATAGATGTATAACAATCAATTGACAATACAAATAAAAGGACAGAAACAAAAATATGAATGCAAATATAATGGCAATATGACATTTAAATAATCATAGGTAATTAAATAGTATTCACAAGCATAAACACACCCATAATCACACCCACACACACTCAAACACAGACACACATACAAGAAAAAATACAAAGGTATACATATAATAGACAAGGGAATGCGATCGACTAATCAAATGTAAAATATTGAATTTCTTAATCTGTCAAATGTATGGGTTATATTTTTTGTTTAAATGGATTATGGCAATAGTTACTATATCATTAATGGGCTAGTATTTCTATCTATCATTATTAAAGACATTTTTGTTATATGTTTGAATTTAAAAACATTACACCTTGAGAATTCTAGCCAAAAAGGGAATGGTTGATTTGCGGTATCTTTCCGTGTTGCATTTAATGGTACAAAGGCCAGACATATCCCTTAAAAAATCACCATCATTACCATCATTACAACTAACACTACATGTACCTCCTCCACTAACAATACCATCTCGATCATCATCATCACCATCATTACAACTAACACTACCTCCTCCACTAACAATACCTTCTCCACTAACAATACCATCTCGATCATCATCATCATCATCATCATCATCACCATCATCATCACCATCATTACAACTAACACCACCTCCACTACCAATACCACCTTCAACATCATCATCATCATCATCATCATCATCATCATCATCACCATGACCATCACCAATGCACACCAACCACCACCACCACCACCATTGTCCATTTTCTCACCTTCAGCCGGTACCTCTACTGCCACACATCCATCAGGGGACCAAAGATAGAGCTTATTGCTTCCTGTACACACAGCCAGACGAGCTCTGCACGGATCCCACTTGGCAGCTGAGATCAAAATACATGGAATTAAAAACATCAATACCCATGTATCGGAAAATACATAAATACACGGAAGGTCAGTGAATTTCTCTTTCACTACTAATAATGCGTAAGTTACATGTATATAGAGCATTTTCAATATCCATGTTCAAATACAGAAATAAGTGAGTTCTAAGTTGTTGTTTGAAGACGGTAAGATAATGCTGGTTGCAGAAAAAAATTGTGGGTAGTTAATTCCAAAGTGTGAGAGTACCCACAACCAAGTGTGAGAAGCATCTTGGGACACAGATGGTTCGGTATAATGCCTTGTGAAACATTCCCTGGTTTGTTGACTTTTCGATGATGGGTACATGTATAGAAGAACAAGACCATGAATGATTTTGCAAAGTGAGAAGTATCTTATAGTGAATCCTGGACTTCATGTGCAGCCAGTTCAGTTGATGGTGAATTGGTTTCATGTAAAAGAATCAACACAATTAAAAAAATTATTTCGCCTAAATATTTGCATTATTTTGTCAACATCTTATACAGGAAAACATTGTGGACAGTCAAACTATTCACCTCTCACACTCCCAACTTGCAGCAACATGGCCACTTGAGAAAGCTTCTGAACATCCCATATCCACAAGGCATTGGGCATGTTATCTGTGAAGAAGTAAGAATATGTAACATGAAAATAGTAACTTTCAACAAGTTGCATTGCAAATCAGTGAATTATCAGCATTTTACTGTTACAGCACAACCAAATATATCTGAACCACAGGGGGGGGGGGGGGGGACTAACACATTAGTACACATTCAACAGGCTGACAATGGTTGAAAGCAAAGGAGTAAAATGTTAAAGTTTCACCGAGGTGGATTACTTTCAAGGGGGGGGGGATTATTGGGCATTTTCCTCTCACACAGAAAAATGTTTGCTCTAAAAGGGAGAGTACTAGATAATAAACTCACCATTCTTAGAAAGCATGAACCTGTTATCAGAACTGAAGGATAAGAGACTAATCCCAATCTTAGGATTAGCTTTATCTGGATCAGGTTTAATGCTTGGTACTGTTACTGATCCTTGTTGGACTTCATCTGCCAAGGAAAAACAGAGGCAAGAACAGATATGGTAGGCAATGAGGTTACAAGGAGCTTAGTTCACACAAATCAATCACATAAAAAAATACATGTGCATGTATAACATAGATCAATGGCATTTACCTTCCTTTTAAACAAATAAGTTGGTATCGCCAAAATATTGTACCCATGATTTCTAGAGTTATCATGAAAGAAAATGTTTTTATGGGATGTATCTATGTCTGACTAAAAACTGGTATTGGTATGAATGGTAAAGATTTATCTCAAGCATTCAGACTGAAAAACACAGTAGGTGATAGACCATGGTTCTCATCAACTCTGCATACATTCTATTTCTTAAGCACTCTCATGAATACAGCATCACAAACATATTCTGCTCAATGTAATTTTAAGTCGACTTCCCAGACCTGCCATTTTCCAATGACAGGAAAAAGTATTTGTGAATTCAGCCTAGCACATCTACAGCACACATAACACAGACTTACTACAGAGTGTTTCTTAAAAAAGGAACCCAATTTTCCCAATAGTTACTAGAAAAATAATTATTTCCGGGTTGATTCTTATTATTCATGTCAAAATTCAATCCATCTTCTTTCATATGATACCAAATATGTAATGATATTGTCATGCACGAATAAATTTGGAAGATTTTAAGTGAGTGATGTCAAAAGCAGTTTGCGCACAGAAGTAATGCAAAGCGGAATTCCATTAGGTAAAATGCAAAGAAATAAAACAAGTGATAGAGACGCATAGCAAAGAAAAGTGATATTTCATAATGTTTTCTTATTCTTATTTCAACATGTATGCAACCCTGAATGAGATATGAGTACAAAATTAGTCCCCATGTCCTTCCAATTTGACCGCCTTGTCTGTCCAAGCATGTGTGTGCTCGAGAAAGCAGAGTGAGATTCAATGAATGGTTATTCATTGTGAAGATGAATAGATCCCACTCTCTTGCGCATATCAATTTTTACATTGCTGGCTTAAAATTGTTTTAGTTCAATGATCCTAGGCTGTATCATCACAAATGTGGTAGCATATGAAAGGAGATAAAATTCCTCTTTTCATATTGTATTACAATACATCAAGTTATGTTTATTTGACTAAATGTTGCTGAAGAAAGTTGGGTTTCCTTTTTATTAAGAAACACACTGTATATCATAATATCAATGCATGTTCTTACATTTGCTTTGAACACTGAACATTCCTCCATCAGATGGCCATTTCTGTGCTCCAGCGTCTAATACTTGAGGTCTCTGCTCAACTTCTTTGTACACAACCTACAAAACAAAAAACAACATGGACTTCATACAGACTGGAAAATCGTAATCTGAATGATAGAGTTTGCATTTATAAGGAAAAGAACAATATATCTTCATACCTCAAGGCTAGTAAAGAAACAGTTAATAAGAAATCTGACATTTTGTTTTCAAGGATATCTCTGAAAGCCGACAGTCGCCGGACTTAACTTAAGAGTAAGAATTTAAAATATATGCTATAAAATATTTCAGGTTGATTGGCATATTGAATCAGATTCCATCTACATGTATTCTAAAACTAACATACAGATTTCAACCATATCTTTTTGTCTCCTTATTATTGAATTCTAAATTATCATTTTTAATTCAAATTTTTTTGTAACACTCTGTTTATACTTGCAATCACTCGAATGGGCAACAGATAATTTTTAATCTGGTTAATTATTTGTCAATTCTATATTTGGAAATTATGACAATGTAATAATATTTGTATATATTTATTGCATTCAGTTTGATGTACAACAAATAGATTATTGACTTCTAAACTGTTTGCTATTTTGAGGTCTGATAAACTCACCACGGCTTGTGTATCTAACGTTGTTGGATGGCTGTGTTCTACAACTGTCTTCCATGTTATGTGATTTAACACACGAACCTGTTGACAACACAAAGAACACAGGGATATGGAATTATTACCTCTTTCAGGGCAGGCATATATTAATACAGATGTAAGAATGGTGAGATTTTATTTCTTATCTCATTGCTATTTCTACATTTTGACAATTTGCATTTAACAGAAATAGCACAAACTACACAAATCTGCCACACTACATTAACTGTACATATGATCTTAGTGATTAAAAAGGCAAGTTGAAATACGTGATAAAACTAACACTTAATTAATTTCAACGTAGATAAAACGCAGATTAATGTTTTCATAACATAGCTATAAACACAGTATTATTAGTACAGTGGAATAGCATTATCAAAAACTTGTTGGGACCAAAGAAATTATCTCTTTATATCCAAATCTTGAAATATCATGGCTAAAAAAACTATAGAATACAATGAACTGGGACTGCCAAAGTCACCTTGTCATAACAAGAGTTTGTTAGAACAGCCTTCTTTATAACGAGGTTCTACTGTATGGCAAGTTTGAACACTCAAGGGTCAATAACAATGCTGCTCTTTAATACTACTTTAGTCACACCAACAAACCAACTCCAAACTGACAGATTCTTGGCTATTAGGGGTAATGCATGGTCTTTAACCCCTTCAGGACAGGAAATATTTCAGGGCTAAATTGATCACATTTTGTTCTTCAAATTGGCAACAATAATATTTTTCTTTTAGTGCTACAAGATTGTAATAAGTGGTAATGTCTTTGAAAACAATGGTTAAAAGAATTGTCGAAAAGTTGAAAAAGTTGCCAATTTTGATTAAAAAAACATGATTTTGAACCTCTCAATGTGTTGCCAATTTAAGGATTTTAAAGCTTATTCTCCTTTTTACAATTCCTGGGATCAATTGCAGTATGGTCATTTAACAAAAATGGACATAGTGTGTGCAGAAATTTTTGCTCTTTCTACTCATGTATCTGGTATATTTTTCAGGGCTCTGAATCAAAAGTTACTGAGCCAAACCACAAAATGTGGTAAATTGTCTCGAAAGGGTTAATACGTCGGTTGTTGGTCTGGCATCAGGCTCGTTGATGTGACTTGGGTATGAGAGCATAATTTCTGCTCTACTCCTGGTACGCTGCTCCTGTTCTGCTTACCTTCTGATCATAGCTACCAATGGCAAGAAACTGACTGCTAGGGGACCAGCAAACAGACTTGATGCCCAGTGCATACTCATAGGCATTGAATGTAGCCATGCATCGCCCATCTACTGAGTAGAGGAGGAGGTTATACTGCAAAGAAGGGGTTCAAGATAATGTTAGTAATAAAGAATGTTACATAGTGGTGGTGGTGCTGGCAATAATAATGAAAATAAATGCGCATTGCATATACAGATGTACTTTGCTTCTTGCCATTAAACATCTACTGAGTAAATCAGAAGGTTGCATGATAAAGAAAGAGTCTGAGGCAAATATCCTTATGATTGAAAAAAAAAAATAGATGACTTGGAGAAAGGAATGAAAATGATGCATCTAAAAATGCAACATTTTTACTTTATAAATCTAAAAAGAATCAATTTTCCTTCTTCTTCAAAGAATTTTGTTTTTTGTTATGTTTTTATTTTCTTTGGTTATTTCTCTATTATCTTTTCAAGATCAATTCATCAATACAAAATTATATGGTCATAGTCATATCATATTAGGATTCACTTTCTGGCTCCAAGTCTAGGATACTTTGCTGTTTGCTATCATCCAACATAAAGGTCCATATTCTACTTATTCATTTAAAACTGACACTGGGTTTAACTTTAAGAAATGGTTTACAAAGAGAAAACATAAATCTCAGCTTAGTTTGTTAAATTTGACTTTAGACAGAGTATAAACCCATCATCAAGTTTGAATTTAAGTAGAATACCTACAAAAACTTGAAGGATTTATCATTCCAATCAAACTACTTACCTCTAGTAATGAGTCCCATACACACAGTACTCTACCATCAGGAGACCACTCTAATCCTGCTAGATCTCTCGTGTCTGTCTCAAAATGCTACAAGAAAAATGAAAAGTAAAGGAGAATAAATCTTTTGACATCACAGTGCAAACTACAGACTTGTGGGTACAATGGCATTTCATTTATTTTCATTTATAAAATGATCATAAACCTTCAATAAAACATAGCAACTATTGACATCAGTTTGGTATCTTCTTATAAATCAAAATAAAATGATAACTCATAGGAGTAAGCATACATGGTATTCTTGACATGTTGTGTACCTACTTTGACAAGTTGCCATGTATTGCAAGCAAAGACGCTGATGAAATCTTTACAATCTCTCCTTTCAGCCAAAGCCATGTACTTCCCATCTTTCGTGAAATGAATTCCTGAAAGAACAAGGTCATATTCAGCACGTCAAGTTGCTGCATCGAAAATGCAACATCTGCAAAATGTGTCAATCTACAAAATCATCAGGTACAACCAGGATCACACAAAGTTATGCTTATCTTAACATGGCATATACATGTATGCATTCCAATTACTACCTTCATTTAAAATAAAGAAAGAAAACAGAAAAATAATAGGTTTTTTTTACTATTCACTTAGTGAACATTACAGTTCTCACAATGAACAAGCCAAATTTTATGCTGTTAAACATGACTGACAAAGAGACATAATTTTTTTTTTTAAATCTTGCTCTATACAACAAAGGCAAACACCAGAGAAATATGAATACACTTTATCAAGATCTTTCAACAAGTATCTTTAGATGTAAATAAAACAAATACAGTACCTTGCTTTGCTTCTTTAGGATACTTGATATAGGAGACCGATCTATTGACCAATGACCATACAGTGATCCTTAGATTGAACTCGGCAGTGGTCAAGATGTGACGTCCATCAGCGCTCCATCTCACACTGACCAGTCCAGCTGACCCTTCGTCAATCTTACATGTCCATTCAGGCTGCTCCAATGACCACACCTACAGTGGAGAGAATATCGGTAGATGTGGACCATGTAAGGAACCTTGAATTAAACCAGATACATTATATACTACATGTACCTCAAAATGTTTCATAATTGTTGCTATGTCAAGCAGTCCTACCTCAGCATATACATGTATCTTTGTAAATGCACCTTTCAATGCAATGTCCGGCATTTCCCTTTCACTTTTTGGACACTATGTTAGACACTATGTTTGAAATTAAGAGCTTATTTCCAAGATGTAAGGTTGAAATGTGACATTGTTTGAAATCTAAGATGATTTAATATTACACATTTGTTCTGGTTTAGACATCATTCCAATTGATATGACCTTAAACAAGCAAGAATATCTCCAAATCAAACTATTGTAAAGTTGTATAGTTTGTTCATAATGGATCCATGAAAAAAAGCAAAAGGTTTCAAATATATCATTCTCTGGAATCAACTTGATAATCTCCCCCTTCTTCATTTCTGCATTTGATATACTTACCTGTACAATCCCTCTCTTGTACATTCCACACAAGATGAATTTAGAGTCTGAAGACCACTGTCAAAAACATTTACAAATGAGAACAAAATTTAGGGAACTTTTCTACATTCTTTCAATACTGCATATGATCTAATTTTGATTAACAATCTTTTAAAGGGTACACAACAACATTATAATAGCAAATAAGTTATATTCATGAAGCATTTGATAATAATCATAACGTTTCTAAGGGCTTAACATTTTAATTATTATCACCTCAATAATTGGATTCAGTTGCTGCTCCACCCATACCATCTACAGTATAACTTTGTTTTCAGCAAGAAAACCAGTGTCTAAAAGGACATGAACACAACACACAAGTCTACATCTTTTAGCAAATGGGCTGAGCAAACATTTAACAAAATTAAATGCAAATTATGTAATTTAAGAATAATCAATAGAAACTAACTACAATAATACAGTATTTCAGAGAAAAAAAATTGAAACAGAAATCATTATTCAATCCTCCTGAAGATGACAGAATTTGAGACACTCTGCACTGTCTACACAGAAGGCCTTGAATATGAGTTTCAAGTGGAATTTAACTTTTTATATGGTATAATTTCCATTTTGATATTCTTATCAAGGAAATCCATACCTAACCTGTGAGACCCAAATACTAACCTCTAAACACTGGATTGCATCCAGACACGTGTACAGTTGAAGGATCTGTAGAGTGTGTACATCTCGTACAATCAGTCGATACTGCACACAGCTGGCCTATGATGGTTAAAAACCCAAATAAATTACAGTTATTAGATACTTCTACATATGAAGAAATACGCAAAAAAGAAAGGGGAAGCCAAATATTTGTTGTTGACAAAGGAGTCTACATACTAAATATCTATTTCAAGGGAGCTATAACTTATTTTTGGTAATCCCAAAAATGCTCTAGATCTAGTGACTGATGCTACATTCATTCCTCAAAGCATGATATCTATATGAAATCATGAGCTTCTTTGGTGGTACATTTTATGAATTAATAGTCGATCTATTTAGAAAACAAAACAAAAAAGTAAAATACTTCTCTTCACACACTACCAATCATTACAATAGGTAATAGATTTAGTGATCTTTTTCTAAACTATGAGATAGGTCTACACAGCTAGAAAAAAAAAAGAGGAACAATCTTTCATTTGATCTAATTCACATAAAAAGGGAGGAACAATTCAAATTCACAGTTATTTCTTCTGATTATTCTTTAATCCTGCTTGTGTTGTTATTTGGCCATGTGTTTTGAACTGGGCCAGTTTTGTGTTACTTGTGTTTGGGCAAATAAATTATGCATCTTTTCATTCAAACACCTATAATTCTCATACACTTCATCTAACATGGTTCCATGACATATGCTCCTGCGACAATTGCTCTTGTCTAACTTTGCCATGTTAATCCTAAACCTAAACCTAACCCTAACCCTAACCCTAACCCTAATCCTAATCTTCACATTGTCCTTAACAAAAAACCAAATCATGACCTTGACCTTAACCTTTGACCTTTCGAGATATAGACGGAGGAGCAAATATCGCAGGAACAAATGTCATGTCACCGCTCCTCCTGATCATCCTCCTCCTGAGCTGATCATCCTCCACCCTGCATAATTCGTTTATCAATTCAAAAGCCAATTAATACAATGCAAATAAATATGGGAGGGATTCATGGTATACAATGTGCTGACCTCTTTAAAAGCTTTAATTTGATACCAAATTTAACAAAATAGGCATAGGGGAAGTATTTAATGAGAAAATTACAAAACTCTCGCACAAATGAAACAGATCCATTTACTGGCCAAGTTTTGAAAATCTGGCCATTTAGAGATAGGGTCTACAGAATATTAGCTCATTTAACCATAATCTCAAACTCAAGTTTGATCACGACAATATTTGTTTAAATCTAGACATGACAGATTTAGACTCTATAGAATATATAAAAATGTTAGATTGTGCATTTCTAAATTAGAGTTTACTATACTAGACCCCTAATTACTATATTCTAGTGGAAATGCTTAAATTACTTTTTTAATTTATGGAAACTTTATTAGTCTAAGGCCCTTAACGTTAGAAATCTAACAAAGTTAGGCTAGACCACTCATAGGCC
Source organism: Heliocidaris tuberculata (assembly GCA_025618425.1). Classification (NCBI taxonomy): domain Eukaryota; kingdom Metazoa; phylum Echinodermata; class Echinoidea; order Camarodonta; family Echinometridae; genus Heliocidaris; species Heliocidaris tuberculata. The sequence continues at coordinate 9,042,871 of CM046844.1, read as the reverse complement.
CTTGCCTATGTGGGACTGTGTCCAACATTCACTGTTGCAGCAGTCAAAACAGACAACAAAATTGCTCTAAGCAAGAGTTAATGTTCTTAAATTTGCTAGATTACCTGATTCAGGGACTCTTCAACTCTTACTGTGCCACAAATTTGGGGATTCAGCATTGAAAGTGAAATTTCAAATCATGATTTTCCTCTCATCATATCAGTAGAGTCGCATGGCCGATATCGGAGACTCTCTCCCATTTGGGAGATTGTCTCTGTTATCAGAGACTTTTATAAATATTTTTGGTAGCCGATGTGGGAGACAGTCTCTTATTTGGGAGATCGATTTTCTTTGTTTACATTTGCGGCAAATGTGACGAGCAGATTCCTCATGAAAAATAACCTTTTGACCGTCTACTTCAAAGATTCACCGTCTACTTTTCCTTTCATAACATTTTTTATGACCCACACACAAAACAAATGGGTTTCTGACCTCAGTCAGGCAAAAATTTGGCTGGGATAAACTGCCTTGTTGTTGGTGTTGTTTCTTTTATCCTTTTGTAAGCTAAGTCTCCAATACGAGAGAGAGTCTCCCAAAATAATGGGAGACAGTCAGTTGGCAGGTCTGTATGCTAATGAGCAAACAAGCAGGATTCATCCAGATCCTCTCGTGGCCAAATCTTTCATCCTGTGAAATCTCATGAATCGTGAGATTTTCTTTCTGGACCAAATTAACCACTTTATAATCAAGTGAAGTTCTTGACTATTATACAATTGGAAAGAGCAAATGTCACACTTTTATATTTGTTCATTCTTTTTTATAACAGACTGGGAGAAATAAGTGAAATTTAGGGAGAAAAAGTTGCTTCAAAACACATTTTTTGTTCTCTCAAATCTTTTGATCATTGTGAAAAACTTTTTATTTTGAGCCCATATAAAATTTACACCATAGTAAAGCTGAAAATCTATACTTTCTCAAAATGTCATTCATAATATGGGGCACCTTTTAATCAGGTCAAGAACACACTTTGAAGCACCAAGGTACAGGACGAGATTTCTTGATTTTCTGTAAAACTCCAAATCCAGTCTTCTGATTGGCTGAATAAGGCCAAACACAAGCCAGCGCGGTTGTTTTGAACAGAATACCACATGGGGTGAGTGACCTTCGAGTGACCCAGGGGGCAAACAGCTGTGGAATGTTGAGATTCCGGCGCTAATGCACTTTCGTATCCATACCCTACCCCTACCCCTAACCCTAGCCTAGGGTTAGGGGTAGGGGTAGGGGTAGGGGTAGGGGTAGGGGTAGGGTACCCAATGCGCATGGATACGAAAGTGCATTAGCGCAGAGATTCCTTGGTGGGTGGGCAGTCTATCTGGCCAATCACAGTGCAGTATTCTTGGTTTTAGGCAGATAATTTGCACTTGGCTTAGGAAAAGTGTGTTCTTGACCCGATTAAAGTGTGTCCTTCATTATAAATGATATTTTCATGAAGCATAGATCTTCAGCTTTGATATGATGTAAAAATCATTTGGGCTCAAAAGAAAAAGATTTCGAAATAACCATTTTTTCAAAGGTGAAAATGTTATTTTTTAAACATATTTGAAACCTGAAATTTCACCAACTTTACACATTTTTTCATTAAAATGAAATACAGAACATAAAAGTTTGGTTCTTATCCTTTACTTTGATACTAAAAACGTCTGATTTGATGCAGATTTAGAGCAACTAGAGCCTGAACAAAAGAGGTGTTTCGAACTGATCTTCCTCATTATGTATTCAGACACCGCTAATGTCATGCATATGACTTGCATGAAAGGAGCCACTTCTTGTGGACCTCACGTACGTTCCACCTTGTCATTTAGTGGAGAAAGTGGGCGGAGCCAGTTTGGGTGCGCGCGCTAAGTACGCTTGTTTGTTAATTTCGTTTTTTTATTTTTCTAAAGTTGTATTGTATGTGTGTCTCGAAACCCCCCGGCCCCAAACCAATGAAATCTTGAGAAATCATTAAATTGATGAATATTCATCATAAAATGAATATTCATGAACCAGTATTTACCGATTTAACAATCAATCGAAAACATTCTTTGCATTTATATCCCCTTGAAATGAGCTTAAAAAATAAATCAATTTTTGGACAAAAAATGTAAACATTTGCATGGTTTACTAAAATGTTATTTTTAACTGTTTTATCAATTTTTTTGTTTTTTGAAAATCATAATAGTAATTAATTTAGAGTTTACCTAGGTTGGTCACAAGGTCTTTCTTCGCGTTCCATTTTTTTCCGAGACAGGGTATGCTGTCAGAATCAGGTAAAAGATCTTAATTTTTCACTATTTAAGCAACAAATTTGTGCCTTGTAACATTTGTTTGAATGTGAATTGTTTATGGCGTCATATTATTGTTGAAGTTATATGTTATTATAAACAGTGGAAGTGGTTAAATCCAACTTTATTGCTGTTTTATTTAATCAGCGTCATGGGTGGGAGAGGGATGAGGTTCATTCTTGACATGTGAGCAGCATAGTAACAAATTCTTGCGTGCGTAGATCGACAGATCGCCGCGTCTGTCGGGCCAGGATTCTAGTCCCATGTCGATGTGGCGTAGTGTTTTACCCGTAGTATATTTATGTTAAAATGACTGTTGCACAATTATATTGTTCCTTTTAAAAAATGACCTGTATAATTTCTTGTTAACCAAGTTATCAAGGTACTAAACATAGCAAAAACTTAATTTTACCAGATCTTTTTATTTATCTCCAATTTAAACTTCTTGGATTTCTGGTTGAAATGGAGGCTAGTTGAATTTCAATTAACTTGAATTTTATTTCCAGGCTTTCATGCGCTGCTCCCCTCACCAGCACAGCTCTTCCCCACAGGACTAGCCCCACACCTACGAAAAGCAGAGATTGTCAGATCGCAGTTACACAAACTTACCCACTCCAGAAACGCCTCTTCAAAATTGGCAAAAGCCACATGACCACATGCCCTCTCTGCAAGGAGGAGGAAGAAGACGTGCCTCACTTCATCTCATCCTGCCGCTATCTGGAACCACAACGCTACACATTCATAAGGAATTGCAAACCAGAAACTCCCATTCCTAGAAATTCCCCGTAACCTAGAAAGAGAGAACCCTGTGGCCTTCACAAAGCTCATTCTCCTACCAAACCCAGACCTAACACATGCTGCATCAAAGTCCTTAACAACCCTTACCCTACAATTCATCCTGCAGATTCACATGCTACGTGCATCAGTTTCCCAGGACTAATCCCCCACTCACAAGACAAACACAGGACGTAAACTCATCTAGCCACACTGCAGCGAAATGCTGCTGATCTCCGACCTCAACGGAGGAAGAACAAGAAGAAGAAGAAGCTTGTACTTTATATAGGGGTCAGGCTCATGTCATTGGGGGGGGGGGGGTTTAGATGTCTTTAGTAATAACACTTCACTTTCCTCATTTCGGATGGCTTTAATGTAGCGAGTTCGATGGAATGTCGCAGAATCATATCGTCTCATTTTTTTTACTTGGTTGAACTAAAAATACAATTACTTTTATCATATTACAAATATATATTATTATTATTATATATCTTATATATATACAGTTTTTATAGTGAATGAAGTGTCTGTTAGACTTTACAAAAAAAAAAGTTTATTTATTAATGTTCAATTCATTATTTCCTTTCATCAATTTGCAACCAGTACTGTAGGAGTCACTTCAAATTCTCCTATGCAATCTTCCAAGAATGTGATACAACAGCCAATGCAAGATGAGCTTTAGAAAGATTGTTATGAAAGAAAAGTTAACCAGATGTGAACTACCCATTACTGCAATTAACAGATTTACTGATGATAATTGCAAGAAAGCACTTATAATATTTTCATTTCTGGAGTGTCATTTATTTTACAAATAAAAAAGTTATTGGTATTTTTACTTCTATCAGAATGAATGTCAAAATGAGTATTACGGATTAGTATTACATTATCCACCCTGTATTCTTACTGTTTAAGCTTTCGTAGCTTTGTCCAGCTCAGGTGAAAGAAACTCTTCAGTTCCATTACATCTTGTGTCTGTATTTTGATGGTTTCAAATTCTTTCATCATATCCTGGAGGTCTGTTGAGCAGATGTTTCAATTCATCTCTCATTCATAAAGAGGGTTCTCTTTCGAAGTGTGGACTTTGAGCATTCATTACTTGATGCTGATGGGTTTGTTATTTTTTTTAGTTATTATTGGCTATTAGGATGTAAAGTAAGAAAGCATATCATTGTCTATATATGATCTAAATTTTGGAAGGTGCAATTACATGTATTTTATTTTCGAACTTGTTACCTTGTTTTCCCCTAGTTCAGTTTTGGTGAGGGGTAATAGACGATTCCATAAATCAAAGAGTCCACACAATTATATATAGTTTATATACAAGTATTGACAAGTTAATTTAAAAGGAGAAATAACTATGATATAGTAAATAGCATTCAATTAGATGAAATAATATTTGCAAGAATTTTCAGACGTTTTGAAGGAGGCAGGCTTAAGTGGGAGAAGTAGCAGTTCACAATTTTATATACACTGTAAGGCCACTAGAAATGTCAGAAGTTAGCCCCCTCCCCCCCCCCCCAATTTATTGAATCACCAATTAACTTTGTATAATATAAACATATTATATATCTTTTGGGAATAGTTATCTTAATGTGTTACTTTATGAGTTACTGTATTTTTTTCCAAATCCATAAGAAAGGGAGAATACTGTAAGGTGCACTAATACATTTTTGATTTAGACAAGTAACCATTTCCAGTGTTGTTCTTGAAAATGTTAACTTGTTATTAAATTTATTAAATATACCCTTACTCAAGTTGCAATGAATTCTTTTGGCCATTTTTATGTTATGCAGTTTTTTGTTGTTTTTTTCTCAAATCCTTAATGATAAAATAGATACTGTAGTGATATTAAGATAGTGAATAGATAATCATACCTTTCCTGATGTTTTGAATATGGCGGTTTTGCCATCAGCAGATTCAGACATTTTTTCTCGAATTATTTCTAATCCAATAGTTCTTTGTCAGATGGGGTTAGGCGTGTTTGTGTAGGTGTTTTACAGTAGTTATGGTCGGATTGAATTATGTTATTGCAAATGTGAGAGTTAATAGTGGTGTGGTTGATGTTTATGTTGCAATGTAGGCATGTTGCATGAAGGTTTGTTAGAAGTGCATGTACGTAATCTGGTGGTGTTGTAATGTGGGTGTACTGAATGGATGTGTGGCATGTAGGACAAGAGATGACATCACCGACAAACAAAGATCTAATACAAGCAACACAGAACAAGTGATGACATGGAGTGTCTACAGGACAAAATACCACACGATCACACAAGCCACAGACAAGGAATGAATCTTTGACGAAAAAGCGACCAGACAGGGTGGGCGCTGGGGGTCTGGGGTCCACGGTCCCTACCAAACTGTCAAAATAATCAAAAATAATTGACGATCTTGATTTGATAGGTCTGCCCACACGTTTCACCTTTTTTGGTCTCCCCTTTGATGTCGACTTATCATACCGTACACAAGACTCACACCCTCCACTACGTTTATGGGGCCCCCAAATTTTGATGTTGAGTTTCTGTTTTTTCTTCAGTCTTGTGTAACAGCTGTGGCAGAATGTATTTGGATGGATGTCAGGCTCATCCCTTGCCACATTAAGCCCCCAAACCTCCAGAAATTCACCCCTGTGCTTACAGGCGTTCCGGAAGCAGTTTGGGATTGGGGGGGGGGGGCAAACATTCAAGGGGGCTCACCTTTCAAGGGCTCATGTCTTCTCACCCCTAAAAAAAACACACACGCTTTCCCACCCTCTCACAACAATACAGACGCACGTACACACCTTATCGCGTTCAAATTTTCCATTGATAATAGGGCGTGTGGAATGTTTAGGAAATTTAATTCCTGTATACTCTTCTTTTATTTGAATGGAATAACATTTGCGGTGTGATTCAATTCAGGTTTTATTTTTGTTTATTTTCTTTTTGGTTCCCCCTCCAATTTTACTCCTTTACTACTAATTTTTCTTTTTTTTTTTTTTTTAGGGGGGGGAATGCATTTTGCCCCCCCTCCACTTTTTCGTTGGAGGGGGGCGACTGCCCCCCCTGCCCCCCCCCCCCCCCCCCCCACTTCCGGCGCCTATGTGTGCTTATCTACCTGATGCTTCACCCCCTTGCTACCCCCTGCTTTTGTTACCCTATTGCCACTCATGGGCCCTTGCCTATGTGGGACTGTGTCCAAAATTCACTGTTGCAGCAGTCAAAAACAGACAACAAAATTGCTCTAAGCAAGATTTAATTTTCTTAAATTTGCTAGATTACCTGATTCATGGACTCTTCCACTCTTACTGTGCCACAAATTAGGGGATTCAGAATTGAAAGTGAAATTTTAAATAATTATTTTCCTCTCCTGTATGAATGATCTAGCCTGGAAAAGGGCCTGCTGATACACACAATAGCTATTGAAGCCTATTCACCCATAAAAGAGCTAGTCTGAGTACAAGGTTATCCTCAGATAAGCTTGTACATGTATAAGTGCCCTATTGCCACAAAACCTGCACAGGGCCTGTATGCACTCTAAATGACTATCTAAGCCCCTAGCACCCCCCTGACTGGTCATGACATAACAACTACCAAAAAAATGGAACGATTACAAACACAACATCACTTCACAGTAAAAGGAACACAGAATCACATACCACAGACAGAAAGGCACGAAAAAATTGAGGAATGATAGCAAACAGAGAACAAAAGACAGGTTATGTATCTGAAATTGTTGCAAAAATGTGTGTACCGTCACTCCCACTGGATCTCGAACGTATGGGGTAGCGGACGGGGTGGGGAGTTTTGACATCCATGGACGTATATTTTGCGTTTACATATGGTTGACTGATGTTGATATCGACGACAGGGATATTTACAATCGATTTCCACTGAAACTTGCACTAAAATCTCTCAAAATTCCCGCGAAAATCATGACGTCATGGATAGGCATGTTTACACTTTTTCGCAGGGTGATTTAAACCATTTAAACTGACGCACGTCACCAACGTTGAAATTGCGCACAGGCTAGGTCATGGCGCGCCCCACATAGTGAACACAGAGCTACGCGCGGTGTAAGTACGTGACCTGCCGACTGACTGGAGAGAGTCTCCGATATCGGCCGTGCGCCTCTACTGCTCATGTATGAATGAATGATCTACTAGACTGGAAAAAGGCCTGCCGATACACACAAAAGCTACTGAAGCCTATTCACCTGTAAAAGCTAGTCTGGAGTACAAGGTTATCTTCAGATAAGCTTGTACAAGTATAAGTGGGCTAGACTATCTCCTTTTGAGTTTTGTTTTATTTTTTGTTTTTGTTTTTGTTTTTGTTAGTTTAGTTCTAATGTAGAATGTAGACCTTTACTCTAGTCTAATTGTAGGCCTATCTCTTCAACTGAATGGCAAAAGTTTTAAAACTCAAACCTCCATGAGTAGCCCAATTATCTCTTTCACTACATGACATATATGCAAATAAATGAACAGATATAGATCTGGTTAGCTCTAAATGTAAGAGTCTAAAATTAAACTAAAATTGAGCATCTACAAACATGAATTTAAATAGATGGGACAACAGTGTAAAGTTTCTGCGACTTATCATAGATGTTTCCGGGCAAATTGTAACTTACCAAGCATTGTCCATCTGGTGAAAATTTTGAAAGATGGCCACTTTGTTTGAATAACTCTGAGAAGTTCATGACTGTCTATGAAATTGCTGTTAATTTCAAACCGTAGCTTCGTAATCAAGGATTTGACGAGTCAGTTTGAGACTTTTTTGGAGTCCCTCATTTTGTTCAATAAAATTTAAAGTTGAACTGTTTTCAAGGTTTAAAATGTCGTCTTATTTTGTAAGACTTCTTCGATTCAACAACCTGTATCAGAGAATAGGATGCAAGTGCACGAGGACGATTTATTCTGGTAAGTAACGTAGAATTTGAACAAACTTTTTAGTCCAATGAAACGTGCACAATTTTGACGTGGTCCCAACCGTATGAATTGGTGTAATGTTCTTATGCAGTGATATGCACATTCATATTCATATGACATTCATTTAGTAGATTGTATGATGATGATGGGGGGTTGTGTGTCCGGACAGGCGGACACTAAACAAAAATTAACTTGTCTATTTTGTCGTCATATTTTACGAAAAATATGCGTCAGGTAACACTAAAAATAAAATCAGTGAATATTTGCAATTCACATGATTTTCAACCTATGCTGTGATAGATTTGTGAAAATTTGCATGAAAAGTTGTTTGATTTACTGTTTAAAAATGACCTGTACTGCTGAAGCTGTTTGGATAACCAACCTGTCCGGACACACAGCGTCTGGGTATGTGGCTAGAGTGCCCAAGTCTGTGCAGCGCCCTTGTCTGCACACACGAATGTTGTCTTTCACATCAAAACTCCTAAAGTGCATGTGAAATGAATGAGACATGGGCGCCATAGTTATTTTAAACGTTGAAATGACACAGCCGCCGTTTTTTGTTGTGAAGCTGGCTTTGTTCTTGTTCTAATTTTCATGAGATTTCTTGCAAACTTACTCTTTAGAATAAAAGGAATAATATAAAATTAAGCTTCAGACGAATATTGGAGAAATTCTTCTTCATTTTCAGGTCAAACCTTAGGTGCGCAGACATAGGGCTCCCCATCATATGTGGGTACATGTACTTCTATTAACAGATTTATTCTGATTACTCTTGTTGATATATTTTATTCTCATACAGGTTCTGCCCTCTATAAGTATAAAGAGCGACCTTCAAATGAATCACTCATCAGTTGGAAAAAGCTTCCTGTTCCAAAAAAGCCTGAGAAGGACTTCTGGTCTGAGAAAAGAGCTCTCTTCGGTGAGAACGACTATAAGGACATTTTAGGGGATGGCACTTACTCCCTGCGTAAGAACGTCAATGTGGGACCATGGTGGATGCGTGGCTGGAGGGGAAATGAACTTCAGATGCTGATCAGGAAGAGAAAGATGGTTGGCTATCAGATGGGTCCAGAGGCCAGGCATAACATGGGCAAGAGGATCAAATATCTTTTTAAATTCATGAACAGGAACAAGGGCAAGTGGGCCTACAAGGGAGACCGCTGATCAACATTGATATGATGGAGACAATACGAAAAGCTTCAGAATTCAGAAGCTACCGAGCAATCCATGCTGGACTCCTTATGACAAGTTGATCTATGAATAAAAAAAAGACACCTTCAGTTGCAGAGGAAAATGATTCAAACTTAAAATTTTCATTTACAGTGGAAACTCACTTCAACAAGAACCTTGGGACCATGAAAATTACCTTGTTATATCAGGAAGCTCCTTATATCGGTAAAAAAAACGAGAGAACATAAAGACCTGGGACCAGCAAAATTACCTTGTTATAACAGGAATCTTGTTATATTGGAGCTCTTTACGACTACTTTCCACTGTACAGGAGATTCTGTGTACATTTCATTGATCAGAAATTCATGAATGTCAGCACTTGAAAGCGACAATTTAATTGCTATGCTGTAACAATTCAGTAGCACCTTGGCCAAAATACTGTCACGTCAAAGACAAAGAGGGTTTATCATTTATGGTATCAAAAATGTAAAACCAAAGAAATTAAAGGCTTTTATACAGGTGTTATTGCTTACCATGGAAGAAGGGACATTTTTAAACATCTTAATAAAAGTAGTTTGTTTCATTGTATGTGATTAATCAAATATCTATCCACTGTTTCTACAAACTAATTTTGAATACTGATCAGAACATTGTACTGTGAATGTATGCAATAAAATGGAAGATACTGTAACTTGAAGATGTTTTGAAATTTGAAGTTTCTTCATCTCAACTGTATTTCTCTTTTCTACCTTCTTTTTTTTTCCATCCTGGCTATTATCAAGTATTACATGTTATTATGTTCTCATAATTATCCCAGTACATGTTCATTCTTTTTAATAATAGACTTTTTAATCAATGATATTAATATTTTTAAATGCATATTAATTTTTAAGTTTCATAAAAAAAATAAATAAAAGCACTCATTTCCTTCATCTGCAAGGCAAGGAAATTAAATAGTCGGGAGCCGTTTAGTTCTTTTTCTTTTTTCTTGCTTCATATCTCAATCCTGCTTCTATTTGTCTCTGCCACAGCTTGGGCTCCGTTGCATAAAACTCACCATTAATGGTAACTTTGCTATCAATGGTAACTCCCATGGAAATCTTGATTTTGATTGGCTGTTGAGTGATGTTACCATGGTAGTTACCACTGATAGCAGAGTTACCGTTAATGGTAAGTTTTATGCAATGGGGCCCTGATCTTCTATTTTCCTGTTGATTTATTTTCTCTCACATTTAGCATCAGCTCTCTTTCCTCTCATTTAAATCAAGGTCTGTCTCTCTTCTCTTTTTCAAATTTTCTTAATATGTTTCTCCTGTCCTGTTTCTCTAACTCTGCCTCCCTAACTCTCCCTCTCTATCTCTCTCCCCATTTCTCTTCCACTTGCTCTCACTCTCTAATTTTTAATACTGTACTACCCTTCCCATACTGTCACTCATCTTTGCTCAATTCATACTATTCTTCATCTCACTTTTTGTCAAAAGTTTTTTTAGAATTCCTAATACTATGTACTTTCTTTCTAGTTGGTTTCATGCACACTCAACACAATAACAAAATAATGGAATCAAGTTTTCAATAAAATGTATTATTTCATATCATTTGAATATCAACATAATATTCAATATTATAAGAACAAATAAAGCTCTTGTATATTCTCAAGTAAGCTAGTGGCTGTAAACAAAGAGAATAAAAAAGTTGATTTCAAATCATTCACAAGGACCACAGCAGGCATTAATCAAACTACCTTTTACAATGGCTTAACGTCATAGACATGCATCATTATTATTGCCAGATGATCTATTCACCATATCCCAGTATGAATAGATGACATGTGTGTCTATGCCAGTGTCCTTTATTATGTCTCTCTCTCTCTCTCTGTTCTATTGTTTTTCATAATACATGTAGAACATTAAGATTTTTGAAATCTTGCTCGTTCAAGTTTTTTTCACAGCAAAGAATAGAGGCAAGTCTTATGAAAATAGATTTTCAAGTGCATGAATTATCCTTTTTTTTTCTTCAAAGTATGATACATGTATATCTTTTCATTGCTTGTTCAGAATTGGTCCCGTGCTGCTGTAATGAGATATTATCCGAAAAAATATGCAGCATTTCCAATCACATCTCTTTTTATTAAAATTAGTACCTTTCAAACTGCCTTCAACTTTTTAAGGTGATGTAAAATTGTGTGTTTGCTAAATACCATTTTATCGGGTGTGGTAGTTGACAGTTGGACACCTGAGTAGGTGTACATGATTCCAAAGGCAACACAGTTCTTCAAACAATAATGCATCATAACATTTTTTCCTAGGCAATGATGACAATGATCACGGTATAACAATGAATCGTTTGTATGGAAGAACATATTACATGTGTACATTCAAATTATCATCACAGAAAAAGCAAGGGTAGACAGATGTTCAAAATATGACTAGGAAAATAAAAACATATAGTGGAACCTCGTTATAAAGAACATCGTTATAACAAACTCTCATTATAACAAGATAATTTTGCTGGTCCCACTTCCCTGTATTCTGTCGTTATTTAGCCCTGGTATAACAAGGTTTCAATATAAAGAGGTAACTTCCTTGGTCCCAAGAGGTTTGTTAAAACGAAGTTCCACTGTGCATGCACACAAAATTAATGATGCGGCAATTGAAAATTGTATTCTTTTCTGGCATGGAGAAATAAACATACACTCTCACATCCCTGTATACATATACGTATCTATTTCAAATTGCCCTGGGCCCTCTTGCATAAAAAGTTGCGATTAAACGCAGCTCAAAAAATTAGACGCAACTTGATTTTCAACCAATCAGGATCGCGTATTTTGGACTTGCGTTAAATTTTTTGAGTGGCGTTTAATCGCAACTTTTTATGTAAGAGGGCCCAGATTCTCTTCTTCTCAAAATATAACATTTCTATGAAGCACTGACTTGAAACAGCATAAAATAAAGGAGGATACTTCAGTGTTGGGAGATGACAGATACATGTAATTTACATTTAGAAGTTTGTTTGTTTCACAACAAAGAGTAGATGTAATTAAATAAAAATATTGTCCAGATGTTAAAATTGCAAATCCAAAGTTTAAGTTGCTACATTATCACACTCTATCCTTCAAAATCGCATTTCCTTACATGAGTATCTGCCAATGGATATTTGTTCCAAGTAAATATGTAATCATGTATCATGTATGAAGCAACAAGTTCACCTTAAATGGCAGTTGGCACAAATAAAAAGTAATTCCTGATGAACATCAAACCAATGCAGGGTTTAATGTGATATGAAATGCCTCTTTCTAAGGTATTAATTCAGTCCATTAAAGCACTTGTCTATTGTAGTCATCTCAGCTTGGATCCAGTTTGTGTGCTGTAAAGATAAAACAGTTTATAGATGTAAAACATTTCTCATTCATAAAGATAAATAAGGATATTTTCCCTCTTAAAAGTAATTTTACATCGTCCATGCAAACAGAATTAATAACTTGATAGAATATATATGGCATGGGCATGGAATCATCTTTGTATGATTATTCCTCCTAAAATAAACTGACATTTATGAACATCATACAGAGAAATTGATGCTACCCACATTTATCTATGCAGTACAAATATGTTAAACTACTTTCTTCAAATTGCAAAGGTACATTATACTTCAAACAATAAGCCAGTTCGGAATTACAATTTACGTGTGTGCAGATAAAGTTCATTTGTACCGAGTACAACAGACCTATAGACGCTGTCATTTTGTATGCACCATGATGCGTACACCAGTATGATTTTACTCATTAAACAACAAGTAGCGCATCCACCAAAATAAATGAGCATGCTCGTAAAAATCGGGGTCATTTCAGGGTCATTTGTACCATGTACTAATTACAAACTGGCTTACTGGAGTAAAACATTTTGAATACCAAATTTCTACGTTCATATGAAATACTGAGATAACCATTCACAAAGACCAAATGATTAAAGGGATTTGGTAACTTTGTGGAGGCTTGATTTAATAAATTGTTGAATTTTGATATCTGTCTTGTATAATGATGTTCAGAAGGATAAATAGATAGCCAGGCATAGGAAGGTTTTCAAATATATAATGCTATTATTAAGATATCTATGACTGAATACTCCCGTTTACGAAAGCGTATGGCTATACGCTTTAGTTTAACACTGAGTTTATGGGGGAAAATGAGTCTGGCATTTCCGATCACTTGCATATGTTTACTTTTGTGAAGCACATGATGATTTTGAAGTGCTTTTCTTTTTCCTGGGCTTCATTTTTACACCATATTACACACACTGATAGCATTTAAGGCCAGGCAGCTCAGATTTTATCAAGCCTCTACAAAGTCACCAAATCACTTTAAGGTGAAACAATGGCAATCAGCAATGATTGATTAGAATAGATACTTACATTGCCTAGGTATCCTAAGTTGTTCTGTGTCCGAGACAGTGCATTCATGGAGGGTTTGACGGAATTCATAGCGTACTTTGAGCTGCTTCTCTTCCCCTAGACATGGATCATAGAAGCCTGGAAGACTGGCCTATAAGGATGAAAGTTCATTGAATAAAAGTTGTCACTAAAATATCAGTTAAACAGCACTGTGAAGCATGATCCATGGTATGCTTTAAAAGTCCTTTTATTGGTATATTGTTTTGGAAAATAAAATTGAATGTAATGTGTTTCCCACATGCACAATCCTTACAATTCTTTGAAGCTACCTTTTTTTCTCTTGTAGGTGTGTTATCATCTGGCAAGTTGATTTAAAATGTCATTTAATGAAAACAGGAATTTTTCTCATTCATAATCTGGGTCAGCCAACCATAAGGGTGATTCCCTTCCTAGCTTAGTTGTATTTGACAGCTCTTTTACACATTTATTTGTACTACTGTCTTTATTCTGTGTACGCTATTATTTTATACTTGAAATTCTTTGGTCAGAAAAAATCAAACCTAACGAAAACAGGTACAGATGATGACACATTGTTTGTTAAATGGGTACAAGCAGAGCTATACATACAGAGAGTTGCGAAACTGGAGGTCGATTCTGACTGGTCAGTCATTTCATGGAGCTTCAAATAGTTCCCTCCCATAGAGAATGTACTGTACGTAAGAGGGAACTATTGGGAGCTCCATGATCTGCCATGTTTTAAAGTAAGACCGCGTACGCGTAGGCTTATTATGCGCATGTCACTCTTTGAATGCGCTCTGGGTACCAGGAAAAGAAATTGATACGTTCCAAGGAGTGATTTTAAAAATTTCATTCTTACCTTGGAAGCATCTGTCAGGATGAGTTTTGAATCCTTGACCTGGCACTGTAGAGGGACCTTCACATCAATCACTGAACCGCTCGTCTGATGATCATCATCCGTTGTAATCAGCTTGCCATACCAGGCCTCTATGACTATCAAACCTTGACGACTTGTCTCAAACTCTATGATCCGTCTCACCATCTCTTCCATCAACCTCACCTACAAACACAAAGAAATCATATCAAAGCTTTCAAGAATTCTCCTGATAATATGCAGAACACCATGTTTTAAAATACAAAATGATGCAACATGTTTGTTCTTTCCCCGAACCACAAAAAGGATGTGCCCTTATCAAAAGTGATTAAATTTAGAAAGAATTTCTCTTCATGTGAGAACAATGCATTTTATTCAATGAATTTTAGTCTACATGTACATGTATGTCTCAAGTAACTGTCGAACCAACACTTCTTCAAAGTATGTTTATGTTCCTTACTTATATTTACGTCAATATATGTATTATTTGAATATGTTGTGAAATGTGGAAAGATCATTGGAAGAAAATAAATGTTGCTATGAAATGAATTGAATTAAATTGACTTGAACATTCTAATGGAGGAATAAACACTCCACCATGCATACTGAATAGTACTAAATCAGTCCTTGTAATATTAACGTATACAACTACAATTAACTTACTGCAGCTTGGGCTTCTTTCTTCTTCAGTTCCACTATCTCCTTGTTCCTTGCCCTCTCATCATCTATATCACTGAGAAATATGAAATATAATATGAAATTGGGTAAATTTCATTTTGTCATGAGCAAAATTTATTTACATCCAACTCTAAAACAAGCAAAAAGCTTTGACCTTTCAAACCATTTACTTGATTAAACAAAATTACTTGATTAACCCTTTCAGGACAGGAATTATTTCAGGGCTAAATTGATCACATTTTGATCTTCAAATTGGCAACAATAATATTTTTCTTTCAGTGCTACATGGTTCTAATATGGTGTAATGTCTTTGAAAATAATACACATGCTTAGGAATTTTGTCCAAAAGTTGAAAAAATTGCCAATTTGGATAAAAAATAAGGATTTTGAATCTCTCAATGTGTTGCCAATTTAAGGATTTTAAAACTTATTCTCCTATTCAAAATTCCTGGCATCAAACGCAATATGGTAATGCAACAAAAATGGACATAGTGTGTGCAGAAATTTTTGCTCTTTCTACTCATGTATCTGGTATATTTTTTAGAGCTCTGAATCAAAAGTTATTGAGCCAAACCACAAAATGTGGTCAATTGTCTCGAAAGGGTTAAACAACAAAAAAAAGTTGTCAGTCAGTCCTCTTTCAAAGATATAAATGAATCATCCATCAAATACAATTTTGGAAAAATAAAATATATACTTATGCAGTTACGGGTAAGAGGTCATCAACAGTTAAAAGATGGAGAAAATGAAGGAACCTTTTCAAGAAGCAATAAATCAATGCAATCAACATGTGGCATTTCAAATGGCATCAACAGACAAAACTGATATCTATTTGTTACAGACAATTCAGTTGTAAAAAACGTCTTTCAAATACAGTTGAACCTCGTTATAAAGAACACTGTCATAACAAACCCTCATTATAACAAGGTAATATTGCTGGTCCCACTTCTTTGTATTGTTTTTACAGCCCTGATATAACAAGGTTTCGATATAAAGAGGTAATTTCCTTGGGTCCAAAAGAGTTTGTTATGACGAGGTTCCACTAAAACCTGAAAGAGCTTGAATGACCATGATAAATGTGAAGATAATGATTACCCCGCTCCCCTTCAACAAATATTACACAAGTTTTTGTGTGAATTATTCATGGAGACTGAATAGCCAGTCATGTGCTTCTTGGTATGTCCTACCTCTCCTTTTGTTTCTGTAGATAAGGATTGACTACTAAGACTTTGATAATCCAGTAGATAGCTAAAGGAGCCACCGTGCCGTAGAATATTGCCTGAGGGCTGATGTCCTGAGAGAGATGGATGGGGAAAACGATCGTCTGGTTTGCTCTGCTTGCTCTAAAAGGCAATATATGAGATTTGCAGTTATTATTCTCAGATGGGAAGGATGATGCTGCACTGAAGCTCAGCAGATGTCTTCAGGACATAAAAGCCTGGTCGCATGATAATAAGCTTTGTCTTAATGAAACGAAATCAGAAATGATCCACTTGTTCTCAAAACACAGAAAAACAGAATCATTTCCAATGTTATTCGGTTCAGATAACAGAAACAACAGCACTCTAAAGTGTAATGATTGGGTACGGGACCTTGGGGTCACAGTGGATAGGAATCTCACTTTCCAACAACACATCAAAAATGTCTGCAGGTCTGCTTCATTTGGTATTCACAAGATAGGAAAAATTAGGAAGCTACTCGACCAACCCACAGCTGCTAAACTAACCCATGCCTTTGTATCTGCTCATCTTGATTACTGCAACTCTACCTTTTCCGGAATCCCACAATCCCATCTTCGTCCACTACAAAGAATTCAGAATACTGCTGCAAGGCTTGTTACCCTGTCAAAAAAATGTGAACATATAACACCAATTCTTCGCTCATTGCACTGGCGTATTGGAAGCCAGCGCATCATTTTCAAAATTCTTCTAATAACCTATAAGATTATTAATGGCCTGTCTCCTGTATATCTTTCTGATCTCATCTCCCTTCGCTCCTCTAGTTCTCTCCGACCTCTTCGTTCTTCAACAACCTTGCAGCTTACCCGCGGACCCCGAACTAATACCAATTATGGTGATCGAGCCTTTTCTGTTATTGCCCCATGCCTTTGGAATCGATTACCCTCATATATCCACAATGCCAACTCCCTTGAACAATTTAAGACTTTACTCAAAACCCATCTTTTTAATGCTTAGTTTTCTCCACTCAGCTGTGGGTTGGTCTACACTTATGGAGGTGCACATCATTTTCCTTTTTTTTTTTTTTTTTTTTTTTTTTTTTTTTTTTTTTTTTTTTTTTTCCCCTCAAATATGAATATTAATTCAATTTGATTGAATAATAATTCAGATTACTCTATTAATAGCAAGAATACTGTGCGCTTAGAAACACCAGTATAAAGCGCTATATAAATGTTATAATTATTATTATTATTAAAGAAAAAGTGTCATAGAATATGTTTCTGTTACATGAAAATACATGGTACAAGAATATGCCCTCATATTTCTATATACATACATCTAAGTGGATAGAGTGATGGTCTTGGAATAGTAAAACAATGTTTTAGAATCCTAGCACTCTGGTTAAAGATAAAGTTGAGGTCTGGTTCAGCAACTACAAGAAAGAAACCGTCACAAAGCAATTGGGAAAGGCTGATCATGTCTACTTTAATAAGAATTGGTGCACAGTGTGTTTTGGAATCATCAAAATGATAAGATATTGACCCAATCTTGCTTAAAAGCACACGCACTGCACACAGAAATGGGTAAATGGGACTACACACACATGTGGCATGAATGTTCGGCCCTAACACTTGAGCTATTTCTCGTCATATTTCAAATATGAGGGTATTTAAGGAGCATTCTTTTCAGATGACATTTCTACTACGTTTGTCGAAACTGACATAAAAGGAATGAGAAAGCTCACAAATTATTTTTTCACCTTTCCCAGAACTCAACCTTCTCTATTATCAATAAGCACTGAAGAGATACATCTGATCGGTACAGCTGATTGGAAAAAAAATTCTGATTACCAAGGTATACAATAAATTCTCTGTCCACCTTGTGAGATGTTTGTCCAACTGCAGGCTATTTCAGAAAATTGACAATGATCCCTACTTTGATGGGAGAATATTATACACTTTGTGGTGTAAGCTTTGTTAAGATGATCTTGAGTTGGTCTACATATTCCTCCATGTACATTCTCTTTTCTCAGATTGTTAGACTGATAAGACCATAGACTATGATGAGTCAAGTCATCTACATGTAACTGCTGTAAGTGGCGTAAATCTCACAAGACTGCAATAAATCAATCAATGAATCAGTCAATAATGAAGAAGAACTTACCTTAAGCGTAGAAAGACACCAGTGGGATAACCTATACTCATCTTTGCTCCTAGACGATTGTGCTTTGAAACCTTCTTCTCTCCTCCATATTCTACCACAACACCAAACGCTCCAGCTCTGAGGTATGAATCAGAATAGCAGAGAAATATTTCATGAAGAGAAAAGTCTCAATTGAGATATAGTAAAATAAGGCATACATACAAAATGAAAATCTTCCTGGATAATGCTTCTATGAAAATATCTGGGGTGGGAGCAGGAGTCATTATTTGATATACTTTCATCTTCCCAAACCATTCCCCTTGGAGTGGGGCAAGGCCAGTTCACTCAATTTGCATCACATGCAAAAGGAATTGTGCAAAGAAAACTTGGCTGACAGTCAGTGACAGACCTACTTAAATATCTTTGTTGTCCACTGACACCCAACAAAATTATCAGTCACATCTTGCTGAAACTACCAACAGAAGTTCTGAAGGTGGACATAATGCTTGTAAACATCAAACAAAGCAATCTTGTAGGCTATCAAAATTTACCATGAGGCAAAGAAGTAAAGGTTAAATCATACCTGAAAGGGTGGAGGTTATTATAAAGGAAAACATAAACTGTTTCAAAGAGAAAAAGAATGCAGAAGAGATGAATTTCATTTTTTTTCACTAGACTTACTTGACAGATGCTGTCATTCTGCCTTCGTTATCTGCAAACTTCTTGGTGTAGGAGGCACTGGCAAAGGTGTTAGGAATACCAAGCTAATGGGAAATACACAAAATATGGTCACCCTCATGTTCCTTCACCCTAAAAGGCCAGGGGGTGTTTCACAAAGAGTAAAGTTGGACTTAGAGTCATGCATAAGTGCCAATGCGCATCCGGTATTTAACATGTAATCTCACTGATAGATTTCCCAATAGCGCACATCCCCTGAGCATGTTCTGACCAATGCGGTGATGCGTAATATACAGCACGCAACTAGGAATGTAAGTGCGGCTTTAAGTCCAACTTAACTCTTTGTGAAACACCCCCCAGGTTACATATTGTAACAAATGTCCAAACTTCCATAATTTATACATTTGACTTCCTTTAAATCAGTATCAAATTATGTGACAAGATTTAGCAATCAATCTAGCCTGTCAGGGCAGACATGCACCTCATGGTGGTATTCAGATTTTGGTGCATGCCAGCGCTAGTCAGGTAGAATCAAGGTAGGGGAAAGACAAATGGTGATTGGCTATTAATGTAATACTTTGGTTAGAAGCAGAGTCTTTCTGAGCCACTACAGTTCAATAAGCACAGTGTTTGTGTTTCAATAAGCTACCTTATATAAGAGTAGTATGTTTCTCATGAAGGATATGACAGATTTGTGAGTTATTATTGAAGATATGATTCTCTGGAGAAAAGTAATAAATGAAGCAGTGGAAGTTACCTGAAGCTGACATGAGATGTTACTATCTTTGGTGTCTCTTACTACCATGGAATTCATGGAGGACTGAATGCCTGCCTTCCATGTGAGGTAGCCCATTGTATGACGATCTAACTGCCTAGCACCAACTGTAATTACAAAACACAAGTTCATGAAAAACTACAAATCTGAAAATGTATAACTCAACTATTCTCCATCTTTTCCCCTTCTACATGTTCTCCTGTCTCATGACATGTACTGTTAATTTGCTATACTAATCATCAACAAATGCCAGAGAAGGGAATTAATTAACAAGATAGAAGTACAATAAAACTATAAACTAAACAATTTATTTAAAGCTTATTCGACTGCATGTTTCACAGAGTGACTTAGGCCTCTGTGCACAAACTTACACCTAACATTGAAGTACCTATTATCTAGCAAAAATGAGAATATCTCATTTCAGTGGCTTGTATATTTCATCTCTGTCAGCCCCCATCCCTCTCTTATCTGTCTCACAGTCCCTCCTCCCATATCTATTTCTTTCTTTCTCTCCCCCTCCCTCCCCCATCTCTCTCTCTCTCTCTCCCTCTCTCTTTCTCTCTCATTATATACTTCTAAATAATAAGGGGTATATCAACTAAGCTCCTTACCCAACACAAGGCCTGGGGCAACAGCTCCCCTAGGTGTTACTTGAAATAAACCTGAGCATGTTGCAAAGCTGTGAATCCGATAAATAAAACAATTTACACTCAAGTTAATACAGATAGGTCAGTAGCTATCAAACAAACTAAAAGAAAATATAGACAGAGGGTGAGGATATTCTGCCCCCTGAACTCACATAAAGGCCTCAGAAATTGCTCTCTTTTTTAAAGACACCACAAAACTTGTCTAGTAATTGTGTGTAATGCATGAAATCACTTAACACAATAGTCTGAATTAAAAGTGGTCCTTGTATAAAAATAATGTGTACTTTTTACCCTAGTCAATTTATAGATAGTTTACTACAGAAGTAATGTTTGACTCAATGCTTGAAGATATTATCTGTGGATTTATCTTTTTTTTGTCATAGGCAACTTCTCTACAGTGGAATTTCACTAATACACGTATTATACTAATGACAATATTGTCCATTTATAATATACTCTACTGTGCTTACAAAGTATCATATTATTACCCCAGTTTTAGCCAAGCTGCCATGTTAAGGCGCTAAAGCATTCAAGAAATTTCTTCCTACCGGGTAACCATTTACTTCACCTGGGTGGAGAGTGCCAAATGTAGATTAATGTCTTGCCAAAGGACATTAGTGCCGCGGCAGGACTCGAACCACAAACCATGTGATGCGCAGTCCAGTGACGTATCCACTAGACTACGACACCTATACTATAATACTATTATACTATAATTGTAGGACAAAAAGTTAACCTTCTCTTTGATATATGTCTGAAGTATTTCAAGGCAAAGGACGGACCAGAACCACCGGACACCTGCAACTGTAAAATGAGAGATAATCAAAACATTAATGGGTCAAATCATTGGTCAAATTGTTACAAATGATAAAGTCATCATCCTTTTCTGACTACTGCTTCCACTGCTACTAATTTTTAATTCTCTACTGAGTTTTTTAAACTACATGTACATCTTCTATTCCCTTAACATATTATGATCATGTTACCGCATACACCACATACTGTCATACACTAGCTAAAACTTAGAAGTTTTCTTCTTTCTCTAAAAAACTGTGATAGATTTGACAATACTTATGTGCTTTGTGCAAGAGGGAACAACTCCCAATTTTTATTATTTCAAATTCTGAATCGACACATGAATTACTACTGCCACCTCTTCCATTAGACATAACCTAACCTAAACTGACCTGACCTGACCTAAAATGACATGACACGACATGACTTGACCTACCTCTCCCCATGACTGTGGTGAAGTAACCCTCCTCATAGACACAGAGATACTGCCCTGACCATTGCCGTTCTGGGTGACTAGGTTCCCAGAGAAGCTTGCTGTGTCTGAGGTATTCAACGGAGCATCCAGGGACTGGGATATAGACATACTCTTGATCTCGACTACAGGTATACCACTGAGGGGTGGAATTGAATTGAATTGAATTTATTAACAGCACATCAAATAAATGACAGTATAATATGAATAATCATACAATGTAGAGTAATAATGTTACATGAACATAAAAAAGAAATATATATATATATATATATATACATATACCTAGATTCAACGAAAGGGCGAATTTTATTTTTTTTAATTGTATAAACGTATATCAGCGCGAAATGATGTTACAGAGAATTAATGGATTCAAAATGTTAGTATATCTTTAGAATTAATTTGATTCAATTTGTATTTATGGCAAAACAAATCGTATAATAACTATCTTTTGTGTGTGATAAGGTATTTTTAGTAAATCCCCAAACTACTGATGTAATCAAGAAAAACAGACATCGCCCTAAGTCCAACTTAGGATGTTAGATCGCAATAGATCCCTAAGAGTTATACATATATAGATTTTCCACGTTATATTATACGAAAATGAGTTCTCCCTACAGAACAAAACTTTGTAGTAATATAAGTACAGTAATTTGGTGCCCTCTACGTTTATATCAATAGAATGCTTCCTACCCCTACGGAAATGGGAAAAAACAGTGCCAAAAACGTTAAGGCGAATCGAAAAATTCGACTTAACGTCGGCTTCCCCCTTCCGACGAATATTTCGCCAAAAAAAATCGCCTTAAGTAGGAATTATGTATGTATATATATATATATATATATATATAAACATATACATATATACATGAATGAACAGAAATGTGGTCATAGATCTACATAAAGTCGAGTGTACATGACATACACTTAACTAAATGTAATAACATTGAGGTGAAGTTGTTAATTGGAATTATAAAACGGGTTCAAGAATGTAGCCATCTTGATTGGTCAAATAACACCACGTGACCGTGCAAAAAAAAGGTACTAACGCACGGCGAGGGGAATAACGCACAGCTAATCCGGATCAAAGTGGATCTGTAAAGTGAAAACACTAACTAGATTGTAGACCCGTTTTATAAAACTATTAATATATGGTTGTGAGTTTGTGCTTAAGTGCGATCGGCAACACGCAGGTTTTTATCATGGTGTCTAACACACTCGGCTACGCACTAACACACTCCCAACCATGTATTAATAGTATACTAGAAGTTAGCACAAATGCAAGTCGAGCCTAGTTGATAGGAGAATGGGAGAAGAGAGAGAGAAAAAAAACAATAGATGAGGTAGAATAGATAAAGACAGGTATACAGATAAATGACATATGAAAAAAAAACAACAAACAAACAAACATGTGTATGTATGGGATTTGGGAGGGGGTGAGGGGGAGAAGGAGAAACTAAATAATCAATCAATTCTGAGATTCTTTTATCAACAAGACAGATTGCTGATTAAGGACGATGTGTTACAGAATAAATCAAATGATATAACAGAACATGTACATCCAAACCAAGGACATATTAGCTTGCTCTACTTAGACACTGGATGTCAAGAAATTATCCTAAATAGTTATGATGGTGATAATGGTGATGACAATAGTAATAATGATAATGATAACACAAATTGAAACATACTTCACTCACCTTCGTTCATCTTCGTATCCTTCATAATGATCAAATACATCAGTAGCATCAATTCCAACCAGGATCACTCCCTGAAAACAAAAAATGTTTAAAGTGTCCTGGAAATTCCTCAGTTTACAGGTACTGCTTTTGTACAACTGTGAGTTGTTTCATTTACAAGAAAATTATAATGTCTACAAAATTTCTTTGGATTTTCTATTTTTCACTAATTAGAATACGACTCTTAACGTCAGGATAAATATCTATATTGTTACAAGATCCCCATCTCTTTCCATATTTGTTTATCTCCTGTTTTCTCCTTATTTGCCTGGCTAAACACAAGTGAAGAATTTTTAAAGATTTATTCCAATTTTAAAAATCTTCCTTTGTGACTTACAAAGCATTGAACAGATGGCAACAAATCTATCTTTTAATCAAATAATTTTATTTCGATCCTGACTAGATTCCTACACACCCTGGGATTCGTGCTCTGTTGAAGTCTCCTCTCCTCTCTCTGTCTTGCAAGCCTTTCAAACTCCTCTCTGATCTCCTGAGGAGTTCTGGTTCTAGGGACCAGGTCCCACTCCGCTTCAAGTCCCTTCTTACCATATACATCATAGATGGCTCTCTTAGTAGGATCGTTAAGAACTTGAGAGACAGATAGATAGATAAATAGATAGATGTTATTGTTATACATAACAAAAACACAAAATGAACTAATTATGATATGGGGAAATTATTTGAACTTTATGCCCTATATTTGTATTTTCTTTATGTTGTAAAGTGCATTGAGCATTTGATCAAATGGATAATGGCATTATATAAATATTATGTATTATTATCATTATTATCATTATTATCTTTAAAACCAGGAAAATTAATTTGAATTGATCACAATGTTCACATTTATGAAAAGAGGGAAATCAATTAGTTGCATGATTTCCATCTTATTCTTTTTTAAGTCAACTGGGATGCACCCTGCACCCTTATCGTGATAATCTGGATTATTATCACACTCAATAGAAATGCCTTTATGCAAAATGTGTGCACCATCTCCGCTTCCAGGCGAGTATTCTTACAATAATATCACTGTAGGGGTTTATACCGTGAATTCAATCACAATGGCTTTTGGCATCCAATAACGTCCCACTGGCATTACTGGCATGCCGAAGCTTGATCCTGTGACCTTCACATCTTCAGTCAAGTGATCAAACCACTCTTCCTTGACTATGTACAACACATAGACAAATTAAAACTTATAGACGGAAAGGTAGCACGCGCGGATTTGCCTCATTTGCATATAAGCTGCAGCGTCACCATTCAGTCTAAGCGTATTTAAGCGTATTTAGGCTCCGCCCATTTGGTAACATTTCATTTTTCCCGAAGCCCCCGATACCAAAAAATATCGATAAGTATCGAGAAACACCTTATGCATTATTCATTTTTGTTTTGCATACTCCGATATATCAAACTTTGATTGGACCGGACCTTATGAATATGAATGTTCTTCAAAAGGAATGATTTGACCTCTTTTCGTCACTTCCGCTGTGAATTTCACGTCACCACACAAATAAATAAAAATTGTGGAAAGTTTAGAGGTGAGTACACATGTATTCATGCTTAATTTTCGAAAATTAGAATATATTTAGAACAAGTTCTGCCACTGTGAGTAATCTGTTTTAATTTCTCTACATTTTGAAGGGATTCTACAGAGCTGTATGTCATGAAACAATGTGTAATCTACTCTCGAACTTTCAAAACAATTTTCATCGTCATGAGCTAATGTTGCAGCTCGATTTCCCTTACCACCCTGTCACTCGTGACGGCTTACCCGGACTTTCGGGCGAGACTATCTCGATACGTTTCGATAGATGATTACTGAATTAGAGAGATGACAACAGCCGAAAGATTTAGTAAACCTCTAAATAGATCGAACTTAATCTGTAGACCCTATGTCAATGATTTGGTTATCTAAGTTAGATGTAGACGCATAGACCCTGTTAATTTCTGGAAGACAAAGGGCCCAGGTGAGGCCCTTCCTAATTGATTCTGTACTACTACTAGATCTACTGTGGGCTATTCTTGTGTGGATTTTTAAATATTTTTTTGTTTTTTAATTTAGAATGAGGAGGGGGTTCCATGTTGATATTTTTTTTCCAGAGACCAGTCCATATCCCCGCCCAGGTCCAGGTCTAATTTGAGTAAATGTTACACACACAATTTGCTATAAAATAATGTAAACGCCGGGTTGTAATTTTAACGAAGTGGTTCTAGATCTACCAACGTTAAATAGTCTTTGGCCCCCTTTTTTTTCTAAATTTGAGCCAAGACCAAAGCCAAGGCTAGCATGATGAGGTTTTATTTTTTATTTCAAGAGAGAGAGAGAGAGAGAGGGGGGGGGGGGGGGAGGGGGTCATATTTAGTCTTGATTCTAGACCAGAATCAAAACCCAGGCAATAATAGTGGGATGGCCTTTTTTGCTTTGTTTCAGTATCGCATTCATTAGTCTCATCATGTTGACTTTGATTTCCCTCAGATAATAACATGGCAAGGAACTACATGTAACTTGTGGCTGATCTACTTGAATATCTAGAGGATTTAAAGCCTAATAGACATCTGCGTACTTGCACAACTCAGCAACTGTTGCAGGTGCCGGATGAAGCGGACTTTGATGAGACGTGAGAAATAAACAGGTAGGTACGTCTAGACCTAACTAGTTAGACTAGACCGAAAATTCTGTCTCTCGTTGTTAGCCTCTTCACTTAGAGACAAAAGCGGGCCTTTTGATCTCCTGTGCAAACCGACTACACGCCGACGTAGTTGGAAAAATCGCTATAATTTTATTTTTCCTCATGCATATATGATTAAATGGATCCGATCAGGCCTAGGCTCTACTCATTCAAGAATCTGTTCAATTTACCAATTTGTCTGTATAATCCGTTTAATGCACTTTTTCAGGTAATTCAGGGTCCAAGGTATTCTCCGTTTGAAAATCTTGCAGCCGTTGTGTAGTCGGTGTGTGGTCGGTTTGCTTAGTAGATCGAACGGCCCACTTCTTCCAAGTGAAGAGGCTAACGAACGAGAGACAGAATTTTCGGTCTAGTTAGACCTAGACCTATTACAGCTAAAAATTATAGGTCTGGTAGTGGTAGTAACTGTGGGTGTATCCAGGATCAGTTTACTTGGGGGGGGGGGTGATGTGTTCACAATAAAGAGAGACAGTTTTTAGTTTACATTGTCCAACCAAAACAGCAACAACAAAGTCATCAATTTTTTTCTGAAGAGAATAGACATTTCATTTGTCCTTTTTCTTTATCCACCACTGAGATCTGTTTTCTTAAGTGTAGTATTACATCAGCTTTTTTAGTGTCTTTAAAAATCAATTATGAGATCTTTAGGGGATGTTCAGTATGATGTCCGTATAAATAAAATTTTTAGTCCTCTTAATAATTATATTAAAAATTTCATTAATTCCTGCAAATAGAAACAAATCAAATAAGATGGATAAACTTATGTTATTGATAATATGATTTATTATTATTTTTATTCATTATCATTATCATTATTATTATTTTTATTTTTTTTAATTATTATTATTATTATTATCAAGGCCAAAACATTACACTTTCAGTTAAAATCTATGAATCTTTTTAGGATGGATGGTTTATCCTCTTTGAAAACATCAAGAGGGTGAGGATGAGTGTATATGTGATTTTTTTTTTAAATATAGGATAATGCTTCTCTACTTCATCTATTACAGATGATGATGATGATGATGATGATGATGATGAAGGCTTACCCACTGAGAATGAAGACAAATTTTGAGAGGAACAAATAAATACTTAGCTGCTCCAGTTTTGCATGGTAGGTTGCTATCGGGGCGTTGATTTGTTTTGTTTTGTTTTGTTTTGTTTGTTGTTTTTTTTTTGGGGGGGGTGCAGAACAGCCTAATAGTACTCTTCATGATTTTTTCAACGCCTCTTAATTACCAGCTTCTCCATGGTTACGTGAAGCAGGGAAAATTATAGAATATGTTGAAGGAGGGGGGGGGGCAAAATGATATATTTGCCCTCAATATTATGGGGGGGGGGGCAACTGCCCATTTGCCACCCCATAAAAGATGCCACTGGTTGTTATTAGTATCTCAGTACAATCTAGGTACATATTTTTTTTTTTTTTTTTACATAAACATAATTTTCTTGAGACTTTACTAATTTGGTTTCTTTTGAATAGCCTTGAAAATTTTATGTGTCCAACTGGACAAACTTTTTTCCTCTTTTAATACTTTTGAGAATTCCCACTTATTATTCTGTTTCATATAAAGAGTCAACGTTAACTGTGTTAATAGGAAGCTCTAAATTTCCGTATTTTAAAAAAATTCTAATTGTTGCTTTTTAATTATCAAATACACGCTGGATTCTATTTTCTAAAATCTTTTTTCTTTTCTTTCAACAGACATGGATTTCTACTTCAGCTCTTCAGTGAAATAGCCCCCTGCTTTGATCAACATCATATTAAAATCATACCTGGATTCAAGTATAATATGCATAATTAGAATGACTGAAGGGGAGTTTAAAGTTCTTCAGTTATATCTTAACCATCTTACTCACCCCCTCCCCATGTCAAACGTTGTAGTCATATGCAGCCATTTTTGTAGTAGCTCGTTATGTGAGGAGGTCTTCCTCGTCTGTGTGGCCTAGAGAGATTACAGGGCCCCTAATGATATTAAGATAAGCAGTGCTAGAGCCACTTGGCCTCTCCTTTATTAAATCTTTTCGCAGTGTATAACAAATTAATAATAATCTAATTAACTGATTCTATGAATTTGTTATTAATTAATTTGTTATTGAATTATTATTTTATTATTCATCTACTGAGAAAATTCATACTATTCAAAATTTTATTTGACTTAAAATATAGAATTAGATCTCTATGTGTGTTCCCCCCCCCCTTTTTTTTAGTTAGATTTATGATACTAGTATGCAATATAAATGTACCAACTAAAAAGGAGATGAATCATTTAATTTAGATTTCTTAGAACTGTCAACATTATCTTTGCTTTTAAGAGTAAAATTGAAGTCATTGGTGTGTGTTGAACATGGAACTTAGATGGTCATTTATTTCTTTTATCATTTCTTCTTTTGTGGGGTGTAGTGGGTAAAAAATTTTTAGATTGTAATTCAAATAATTTACTTCTTGGAAAGGGGATTGAAATCAATAATGTATGATTCATTTAGATTGAAATTCATTTTTTAAAAATGCATGTACGTACACATCCGGCCCGTCCCCCCCCCCCCCCCCCCCCCCTTTGGAAGAAAAGTATGCATTGTGGCCCCCCCCCCCCTTTTTTTTTTTTTTTTTTTTTTTTTTTCCTTGTCAGAGAAATTTTGGAGGGCTGGGGAAATTTTTTGTTTTTTGTCGCCACCCCACCCCTCACTGAGCGACTTTTCGAGAGCTGGCGAGACCCCAAAAAATACGGGTCTCCCTCCAAGCAGTTTCAAAATTGACAAACCTGCATTTGTGTGCCCCCCCCCCCCCTTATACAAAATCCTGGATCTGCCCCTGTTTGTACTACTCTCAAGAAGAGAATATTAGTTGACCTTGACAAGTCGGCTGTGCTGGAACTCTTTTGTATTGTAGTATATGAAAAGAGTGTATGACTGCAGACCAAATTATAAATTATGTTGGATTTTTTAAAAAGAATACTTGTAATTAAACGTACAATTAAGAAGTAAGACAATGTCTAAACTTCTCTAAAGACTGTCCTCATTTCTGTATGCAAGAAAATTTTTATTAAAAAGTGAGAAAATATGAACGTATTTCTGATTCGATGTGTGTAAACAATTGCATCTTAAATCTTGATTGTAAGAAAGATATACATGTACATTGTAATTGAAAATTATTCTGTGAACATGATGAAAGTCCTCTCACATTATAATGTTATATCAATGAAATGAACCATAGGGGAGGGGGGCTGAAATGAACCAGGACGTGTGATCGAGGTGTATGTATGAGAGAGAGAGAGAGAGAGAGAGAGAGAGAGGGTGAAGAAAAGATGAGAAAAGGCGGAAGTGAGAAGATTTGGTGAAAATGAACTTAGAGAAGGGGGGGGGGAGGGGATGAGAGAGAGAAAGAGAAAGAAAGAAAGTGAAGAATAAAGGTGTAAGTATATTGAATCAGTTCGGGTCAATTAAAATGGCCGAATTTTCAAGGTTCATAATTCTCTTTGAAAGGTATGTTCAAAAGGCTATAAGATTTACAAACTTGGTAGCAATGCGAAAGTTGCCCCTAAAGAAAATTTAAGGATACCTCTTCCCCTACACCTAATATTTTATTCTTACTTTGGCCTTCCATCATACCCCCCCCCCCCCCCCCCCCCCGTTTTTTATAACTTCTGTATCCTAATGGTCAAAGAGATTTAATTTCTTTGAAAAAATACTTAATTACTTAATTCGTGAGATGTGATAAATATCAACAACATGAAGGCCTATCTATCTTCTTAATAACTACGGTACATGTACAACTCGACCCTTTGTGCTGAAAATCACGTGTTGTGACCTAATTATCATAAAGATTTAATGACACCATATGAATGACGCCAATTCGTCAATTATCGATGCGCCGTCATTAGCCAAGTGATGAATACATTAGCATACATGAATAAATTAAGCGGACTTGACCTTTCTTAATGCGCATGCGTGACACTGATCCACGTTTTTATTTTATTTGTGTGTAAAGCATATGCGCGGTAGGGAGCATCTTACAAAATGAATAATGCATAGGGGCTTCGGGCGCGTTCAAATCGTGGCCAAATGTTACAGTGTAATGGCGGCCGCTTTAGGGGCTTGGTACAACAACATGAAATAGGTACCTGTATAAGCCTGTTGAATATTATTGAAGATGACTTCTGCAGCTTCTTTGTCTTCATCCTGACCATGTTTATCAGGGTGATACAGCATACACATACGTCTGTATGCTGACTTCAACTCATCTTGGTCAGCCTGCAGAGTGGGAAGAAAAGTGATTAGGTAATCACTATTGAAGAGAAAAGTTTTCATATCAAACAAATGAAATTACAGAAATAAAAAGGTATACATTCCAATTTATTTTCTTTGAAAAATAATATGTTGACCCTGAAGATAAATACCGCTCAAGAGAGACAAGAAAATTAGTCTTTCTGAACTAATCGATGCTTGATATTAATTGATAGTCAAATTTTTAATTTGCTGTCATTCCTGCAAAAGGGCACTGATAGGCCCAATTCTCTGACTCTGTGGTATGGAGAGCAAGGTTATCTATAAAGCACTCACGGGACAATCACTATATGAGGCTGTGTCAAGTTTGGCCTGTCACGACCTCTAAGTTGAAGAGGTAAAAACACCAATATAAATTATAATCGGCAAAATTTTGAGAAAATACTTCCTTCTACATTTTAGAATGATAGAATATCTAATTTCATGCCAGATCCTTTGATAGGATCTTTATCATCTTGATCAAGTGAAATTTTCAGGCAGTTTTTGGTCAGTCATCTTGCTCCTCTCCTGCACACATGTGGGCAAGATATCACACACTTGCCTATGGAAGGCAATTGCTCACGTATTGAAGGTACAGAGTGCGAGGTTAATCTCAAATAACCTCCATAAGTGTGAGTGTCTATAAAGTATAAAATAACATAACCTCACAAATGTTATCTGTGTGAGCTGGTGAGTGGATTTTGTTTGTCTTTTCACTTTTGTTTTGTTGTGGTGCATAATCGGGTTTGTTTCACAACACACATGACAAAACTTAAACAGACTCTTGCATGTCTTATGACATGTTTCTTGGTTTATCATCACAAAGACAGTTTGGGATAAGCTAACACAGTCTACATATCACTTCGAATATGAGTAGACTATGTTGAAGACCCCGCGGCCGCGCCGGGCGGGGCAATACAGACAGCCCTGCCCTGACGGACGGGGGCCGGCCACGACGCTGCTTTCTTTTCTCACTCAGACGGCCGATCGTCCATGCGCATATCCCATGCCATACTCATGAATGAAGAAAGTATAATACTAGACAGAGTCTCTCGTCTTTTCTAGGCCCGAAATATCTTAATTAATCTGATAATCTTTACATATTTATAGATACTAAAGATTTATTTTTCCATAGATAAGAATTTAAATGACTCACCTCTCTTCTGACGTTCAGAATAGCATAGAAATCATCAGACGATGTCAGCTCAGAATCTTCAATGGGCGCTGCCATTTTGAATTCGTTACCAGTGTATAATAGCGCCATCTACCAGCTCAGCTTTTACCTTTTTAATTATGAGGTGAATAAAGACGATATGAAATAAAGTATATACACTCTAAGAAATCCTTACATTTCCTTCAATTTTTCTCATTGCATGGCACTTTTCTTTCATTTTCATCGTTGTAACTATAACTTCGTCGTCGTCGTTGTTGTTGTGTTTGTTATTGTTGTTGTTAGAAAAGGCCTAAATAATCAACTCATTTGATTGTGGGTATCAAATTTAAAAAGGAAAGACAAGAAAATCCATTCTCATGCTTATTGCCCACACATGCAGTCATGATATTTTCATTTTGATATTTGTAGTCGGTGAAAACTAATCATTTTCATAATAGAACATTTTCATTATTAATGTCTCGTCGTTCAAAGAGGGGTATATTGTCTTGATTGTTTCCTGACTTGTAAAGACTGTTTTAAAGCACATTTTATTTTGTCGTGCTCGGGCGCGTAGCCAGGGGGGGGGGGGGGGGGGTGGGATGGGTGGTCGAAAAAAAAAAAAAAAAAAGCTACCAAAAAAAAAAAAAAAAAAAAAAGCGAGAGCGAAAAAGCAGGGGGAAGTGAGAGAAAAAAGTCTAAAAAGGCGCGAAGAGCCGTTATCTTTCTCAAAATTTTGCTAGAAACGTCAAAGTTTTCGCGCTTCGCACGGGAGGGGAAAAACTCCCCCTCCCTGCACCCACCCCAATTACATACAGAGCAGTATTGTGTCCAAATAATTGAAAAGCAGTCCGGGCGTCGAACTAACTTTCCGCCTAAAAAAAGGTGCTACGAGCCGTTATCTCATCCTCCAAAAATTGCTATAAAATGTCAGAGCTTTCAACTCCCCCCTCCCTGCACCCACCCCCCCCCCCCTGCAATTCATAATTCCGAACATAAAATAGAACCCTATATACCATTTCGGAATTACGAACCTTCTGAACAATGTACCCTACTTCACGATTTCATTTTCCGAATTATGAACCCTTTTACATTTGAACCGTTGGAATAGCCTAATGACCCCTGTTTCATCATTTTTATAATTATGAACCTTCAATGCACGAACCTCTGCATGGGGTAATAAAAGAAAATGTACGGAAACAATTTTTCTCGGACTTATGAAACCCCAAGGTATATGTATGGGAGGTTTGTCCTTTGAAATTATGAACCGTTATTCAGAAAAACGTGTGCCCCCCCCCCCCCCTCTAAAGACTATATACCTCCTTGCTCTCATTGACTCTGGTGTATAGAATTCATTTTGTGGCTAATTATTTTGAGAAATAAAAAGATTTTACTTTATCAATAACTCATTACTAATTTTATGATCGTTAAATGAAATTGTAGCAGCAAAGTTTAGCAATATTCTACCGTGTAAATCTGGCCTTAATCTACATATCAATTAAACACGTTTGAGTTAATAAAGGAGAACTCCGACTCCTATAAGTAACCTTTAAAAAAATCTTTGTTCTTCCTCATCTCTTTCTCTCCCACCTCCCCCCCCCCCCTCAATTTCTCTCACAACCGAAAAGACGTCTTCGTTTCAAAGGGTCCATGCAGGATTTTGTATTAAAAAAAAAAATGGGGGCACACAAATGTTCGAAAAATTTTCTGACAAGTGTGACATCCAAATTTGCTGACAAATGTTTTTGGTGTGACACCCAAATGTGCCGACAAAAAAATGCTGCACCCTAATCTCCCCCCCCCCCCCCCCCCCCCCGCCTACAAATGATAACAAAGGAAAATCACAGATGTAGAGATCTTGATCATACGGACCCATTTTCGCAAGGAGGGGGCTGATCAATGCCTTTTGCCGAATATCAATTTCTAAATTTTTGCGAGCAAGCAATTTGTAAAACTTTTCGGAGAGAATATGTACAGAAGTTACATAATTATCTGGGAACCTCACTGCCCAAATATGTGGATATTCTGGCACCTTACTTCGCTGCCCGAATATGAAGTGGTGGTTGCCCGAAAATTCGGAATTTTGAAAATCCTCGCAACCTCTGCAGCCTATTGGGGGACGCCTTTTGTCCGAATTAACTTTCCATTAACGTTTCCAAAAAATTGGCCAGTTTTACATTCTTTTTCCTTCCTTCCCTTTTCCCTTCCTTCTTTTCCTTTTCTGTTTTTGTTTTCCTTTCCCTTTTCTTTTTTTCTTTCATTTTTTCTTCTCCTCTCTCTTTTCTCCTTTTCCCTTTGATCCTCTTCCCTCTCCCACTTTTCCCCTCGCATTTGCTGACATCAGCTTTGAGTGGGGGTTTGACACCTCCACATCCCCCCTCTAGCGACGCCCCTGAAGATACCTTTCTGCCAATAAATTATCTTGTTTATAAAAACTATTTTGAAGTTATAGGAAACTCTCACACATTAATTCGGAACTTAAATTTTCACATTAGTATATGGGACGATTCCTGCAGGAGACAGAACTGTGGTCAGTCTTTTCTTATAATGTCTTTACAAAAGGTTTGCACAATTTTATTTTTGCGTATAACGGTATAATGATAAAAATGCTCCTCAAAACAGGGAGTGGTGAGTGTGCACTGTATATATATATATATATATATATAATATATAAGTGCAGAATAATTGAATCCAGTGACCAGCATGATCGGTTATACCTGCATGGTAAAGTACTTTATAAGAAACGGTAATTGTGTTTAATAATATTATTAAAATCCTCTCTCTCTCTCTCTCTCTCTCTCTCTCTCTCTCTCTCTCTCTCTCTCTCTCTCTCTCTCTCTCTCTCTTTATATATATATATATATATATATATATATTATATATATATATATATATATATATATATATATTTAAATTTTTATATATTTTTTTTTAATTATTGATCAAATCAAGGAATAAACACAATGAACATAGAATGAACAAACAATATAATTAAGGCAAGTGTCAAAGTGGCAATGGAGAGATTATGACTTGTATACAAATACAATGTGAGTATACTTTTGTATATAATGTTTCTACATCAACAAACATCAATTGAAGTCTAATCTCCACTTTGGAAAGTGAAGAGCAAGTCTATACCCTTACACCATTATTCTCAGCTATTCCATACTCTAAACCTTTCTTAATTGGACTTTATGAGTGCTTTGAAACCGTCAAAATGTGAGGAGATTCCTCTGAATATGCAAATATAAACATAATATTTAAGCACCAAAAAAGCATATAATTTTTATCATCTTTATTAATCAAAAATCCTTTCAAAAGGGGAAATAGTAATATTTCTATTTTGAATGATATTATGTTCATCCAAAAATTGGTTTTGATTTTGGGACAGTCACTAAATATGGGATGTTAATTCAGGAAATTAATTACAGAAAAAACAGTTTGGTCGAGAGTCTTTCTTTTTAATTCTGAACAAAAACTCATTTAAAGCAAGAAATCCTGTGTAAATACTTTCCAATGACATAATGATGTTAAATTGTTATCCTGAATGGCCTTAAAAGAAAGAAGAATACATATACGAGACTAATTAACTGAATGGTAATATTGGATCTTATATTAAAAAAAAAATCAAATCAAATCTACCACGCAAGGTGCTGAAGACGCTCCAATATTACTCAGGCTATTATGCTATATAGGCTATACCGATCGGTACTCCTGGCATTCAAAGAATATCTTTCTACCATGCAGTACCCATTTATAAACACATGGGTGGAGAGTGGCAAATGTAGATTAAG
The DNA here is from genome assembly GCA_025618425.1 of Heliocidaris tuberculata. Lineage (NCBI taxonomy): Eukaryota > Metazoa > Echinodermata > Echinoidea > Camarodonta > Echinometridae > Heliocidaris > Heliocidaris tuberculata. The sequence goes on along the minus strand of CM046844.1, from coordinate 9,007,445 downwards.
GTCTTGCCAAACTTGAACGCTTGCCTATGCCCGCCTATTTGCCGCGTGTCGGGTTCGAACCTACGACCTTCGCATTCACCTCTGCATATCGCCTATATTCGGTCAGAATTTCCTCTATATCAGAGAAAGGACTGTGAAGGAAAACTTAACCAAGGAGATTGCATTGAAATTCTAAAAGAGACGCAGTTGAATAAATCCCCAGGAAATGATAGATTGAATGTAAAATTTTACATTACATTCTGGCAGGTAGTCGGTGACTTAGTCGTTAATGCTTTTAATGATACTATAAAATTTATAAGGAATTATGTCCTCAAAAACAAGCAATTATTACACTTATACATAAAGATGGTAAAGACCCCAAATCTATTAGTAATTATAGGCCTATCTCCTGACTCAACGTAGATTACAAGATCCTTACTAAGATACTTTCCAAAAGATTAAAAACGATTTTGAGTAATATTGTGTCAGTCGATCAGATCAAGTAGGTTATTTAAATGATAGAAACATTGGTGAAGCAATATAAGACCAATCAATGATATGATTTTCCACACGTCAGACTGACATCTAGTGGCAACAGACTTTGAAAAAGCCTTTGATTCAATTTCGCATATTTTTCTTCATAAAGTGCGAAATTCCTTTGGGTTTGGACCACTGTTTAATAAATGGGTTTAAATTTTGTATACCAAAGCTCAAAGTTGTGTTTCAACGGGGGGAAATCAACCGGTTATTTCAAAGTAGAACGGGGTTTAAGACAAGGAGATCCGCTGTCTCCTCATTTTATGTATCGAATGCCTAACTTATTGCATTCGAAAAGATAACTGGTAAAGGGTATTTGCTTTGGTGAAACGGAAATGAAGCAGATCCTTTATGCAGATGATATGACAATATTTGTACGAGATATAGACTCAATTTATAGATTGGAGGTAATTCTGGAGAGCTTTAGGAAAATATCAGGACTTAAGATTAATTAATTAATTTATTTATTTATTTTATTTATTTATTGGTCTTTTTTCAGTAGGGTAGCTCCATCAGTGATTAAACACTGTTTTCCTTGGAGGCCCTACAACAAAAATACATATAATACAACCATACAGATATAAACAATACTTGAACAAACAAAGTAATTACATACACTTTTGGTAGTTTTACAAAGGACCAACTGAAGAATTTGAACGAGCATGGCGCCAAAACAAAATAGAAAACAAAGAACTTGTTGAAGCATTCCTAACATAATGTGGCAAACTGTTCCAAATCACTGCTCCTTCATATGAAAAACTCCGTTTCCCCATTTCTGTTTTAATTTTGGGTAAAATTAAGCCTGTGTTTTCAGCACTACGGGTCCCATAACTATGTACAGATTGAGTTTTTTTAAACATTTTGAAAATATAAATTGGGGTTTGACTTTCTAAAACGGAAAAAAATCATCTTACTTTTAAAAAAATTCCACCTGTTCTGAATATTGACCCACTTGAGTACATTAAAATTATCTTGAGTTGGTGTTCTTACAGTAGTTCCTACGATTACTCTCGCCATTTTTTTATGTTGCTTGATAATCATATCTCTGACATTTTGTGGGCAGTTGGACCAAGCATTACTACAATATTCGAAAAGAGGCAAAATTAAAGCGTTGGCGAGAATGGAAATTAATGGAAATAAAACATTTATTTTGCCTCTGCGGCCATCTGTTGGCTCTGCAGCCTTTTGTTTTTTTATTTTTGGAAAGGAAGGTGACATGGTAAAAATATTATGTATTTATTTTTCATTAAATCCTGACGTTGCTGAAGAGATGAATTATAAAGAGATTTTGAGCAAAATTAAGAAATTGTTAATGGAAACAAAGAGATCTCACTCTGAATGGAAAAATTGTTAAAAACTTGTTAAAAACTTGTTAAAAACATACGCATATTCGAAATTGATTTATGTTAGCTCTTTGACTCCGGTGCCTGAATGGGTTTTCAAAGAAATTGATGTGATCTGCTTTATAACTTTCTAAGGCGAGAGAAGGACAAGATAAAAAGAAGGATTTTGTATCTTGATTACAAACAAGGAGGACTGAAAATGTTTAACTTTAGACTTTTTGTGAAGGTACAAAGGGTGATGTGGATCAAAAGACTTGTAACTGGAAACCAGAAAGTGAAATGAAAAAAGTACTTCAAGTTTCTACTGAGACCATATGGAGGAAATTTAATTTTCTATAGTAATTATTATTTTACCTAACATGATCGACATACAGTTACCAAAATACTACCATGAAGTGCTGAATATTAGATTTTGATATGAATGCGTTTATTAAAAAGGATGTAACTGATAAAAGAAATGATTTTTTTTCAACATTCATAAGAAAGGAAAAACATATTTTCATGAAAATCTTTTCTTAAAAAACACCCTTGTGAATATTATAGATGAAGAATGAACATTGAGGTCAGACACTTATTTCAGATGTATGGGACTAGATGAAGAGGAAATAGCAATGATTAAAGAAATATATGCAGACACGCCTGAAGAATGGAAAATCGGTTTAAGTAAGCACACTCCGATTGACGGTTTATAAATAGAATTTATGTTTTCAAAGAAAACTTTTCAATTTGAATTAGTCTGTGCAAAGAATTTGTATGAGCGTGCATACAAAAGATGACCGACATTCCTGTTAGTTTTCATAATTTACAATAATCATATAATATGTCGGTAAAAGAAATTGAAAAGGTTTTTCTTCGTCCCAGAGATTATAAGCACATTAGATAACAATTTTTTTTCCGCCAGCCCTCGAAAAAGGCGCTCACTGGAGGGGGGGGGGGGGGGGGGGGGGGGGTTATCGGATGTTTTCCTCCATAATTCTCTGACAAGCAAAAAAAAAATATATATAAAAATTCTCAACAACCCCCCCCCCCCAAAAAAAAAAAAAAAAAATGGGGGGAAAAGTTGTCAGGGGACAGTCTGTCCCTCCCCTTAGCTACGCTAGTGCACTACACTATAGAAAATTGGAACATTTGAAAGTTATACACATCAGCATGAAACTAAAACATAAAATGGATGGGTAATGGGGGGTCCCCTGGTTCACGATCGTGTGGGGTTGACCGCTCTCTGCCGCTATAGACTGCCCTCTTTCTTTTTTTGTTTTTGTTTTGTTTTTGTTTTTGTTTTTTTTCTGTTTGTCTGTTTTGCTTTTGTGTGTCTGTTGTTTGTTTGTTGGGGGAGGGGGGGGGGAAGCTATGATCTATAATATTCATTCAGTATTATTAATTAAAATGCGCTATGTACTATTTATATTATGTATTTTTGAAGGCTGTATAATTTCCTTTACATTCTGATATGTTATGTATATCAACTCAAAATGAAGCTGTATGATTTCCTTTTTTGCACTGAATGAATACAATAAAGAATGCTACCAAAAAAAAAAAAAAAAAACACACACAGAAAAATACCGGCCTGCCACATTTCGGCATGTGGCATTGCGTAGGTCTAGCTATTCAAGGGGCACTGGTTCCATGAGAGGGGGAGGGGGCACTGAGCTTTCCTACTTGAGGTGGAATGTGAGAGAATTGAGTATATATACGTAGGCGGTTTTGTATTATCTTCCTTTCACTTTGCATTCTCCCTCTTCCTTTATTTCTCCCTCTTGGCCAGCACTTTATAGACATACTGCTCTTTACCACTGAACTATAGAGTTCAGTGCTCTTTACTTATGCTCCCGCCCCCCCCCCCCTCCGACCGGCGTATATAGCCACTACTGCATGACTAAAATAATACTATTTTCCTGACTTTGAATTTCTAAAGATCAGTCTGGACTTGAGTGATTTAATTAGTTTTCAACCAGGGAGATGTAAAACTCCCATCTCAGCCTGTATACTGGGCCCTTGAATCAGTTTCATCCCATCTGATGTCTCCGAATGCTCGACAGCTCTGTGGAGATTCCTTTTTTGCCCCCGGCCCCGCTCCCCCCCTCCCCCCCCCCCCCCCCCCCCCCATGCATGATCAGGCCCGAAACGTGCATGTTTTTATAGTAAACAGTGTTCAATTTTCAGAGTCACTAACCCATATATTTCTTCGTACAATTAATCGAACATAAATTATTTCCCTCTCTGGTTTTAGGAAATTGTGGTATTCCTTTTAGAGATTATTATAGGAAAGACGACAAAATTTTATAGAAAACTATACTACATTGTCTAGCAATGTTTATACAACATGGGATATATCACCAAAAAGGAATTGGATCAGATTCTAAAACCACCAAACCACAGTCAAAGGATTTTGTTTCGTTTTCCCTTCCCTTTCCAGCTATTCACCCTTCGTTTACCAACAATAGGACTTTGAGTCAACCAAATGTTATGCGGGGTGACCTAAACCTTTCTTTTGTTTTCAATTCAACCCAAAATATAGCGGCCTACGCAACTTGGGTGTGTGTTGCTTGTTTGTAGTTGTGCATGTGTACGTGAAATAATTCTCCGGCGCACCGCTACGCGCGCGAGCTAGCTCGCTTAGAATTGGAGATCACGAACTTAATCATTTTTAGGGGTAAGCCTTCTCTGAAGAGTCAATGAAACCACGGAATTTAAAAATCTTGTTGGAGTTTGTTTGATTTGTGACATTATTTTCTGGAATCATCAGATTTTAATACAACTGACCGAGAAAGTTAATGGTAAGATTACTATCGTTCTTTTAAGTAATTATCGTTGTTATCTCGGGGCTGTAAAGGAATTTTTGTTGGTACTAATGGTAGCAGTGTTGTGGACGAAGCTGTGTATGATCGATGGGACGCTGCGGCGTGGAATGGGCCTGGGGTGTGCGATTCGCTACCAGTTTATACCACTACCAGTTGCGTGTAATACAGTATAGGCGTGTACACTCCAATGGCGTGCACCTGCTAAAATTAGTCCTAGGACCTAGGCAAAGAAATGGGAGCTCTGGTTTGGCAGTTAATCGTTTTATTTCTGATTGAATTAGGAATGATGTATTTTCAAATGGTAATGACATGTCACTTATTATTGCTTGTGAATGATGCTGCTGAATTAAACCTGAGGTTAATTGAGAAGAATTGTTTACTAATAGTTTAAACATGTTATAGTTAAAGGCATTTCATGTGCATCTTTAGTTTGTTTTCAAAAGGAAGAGGCCAGTCTTGAAAAAGTAATTTTTCTTGGCCATTTCCTTTTATACTCATTGACTGTTCCTATGTACATGTACATGTAGTCTCACACTTAGCTAGGCAGAACTCTTAAGGAAGATTGTTCTTAGTCATAGACTTGAAGGCACTTGCAGTGACTTGCTTATTCTCTTAAAAATGTAATATTTGAAAATACAATTTTTTCATTAAATGTCAAACATGTCAAAAAGAATATATTTATATTTTAAAACTTAAGGTTTCTAAACATAACATTTGTGATTATAAGAAAGATGGTACGATAATTTGACACCAGGAAAGTAGTGCATGCTTCCTGTATAAGCTATCGGATTGGGAAAACTTGACACAGTAGCAAGAAAACAACACTTTCTCTTCCTGTCTGTTCTATAACCTTGATCCCAAGTTGCATTGTGGTGTAATACAAGATGGTTCGGAAATGAGCGAGTCTGAATTTCTTGTGAAAACATACATGTAATTGTGACTTGTTGACGTCAACGGTAATAGATTAGGTGGAAAGAGCAAGACATTGTAGTGTATTATATTTGTACATGGTTGTCAAGTTGGTCTGCTGTATGTTTTCTAATTGTTTACCATCATGTGATGTACATGTATAAAGAGAAAGTGGAAAAGAAAACAAAAAGAAGAACAGGCCTCCATACACATCTAGACCACAAATTGCAGTTGATTTGTCCTTTTTGTACATTGTAGGCTAGGTTTCCTGCTAGAATGGAATTGCATTTAGGAATTATTAAAAGGTACCGTACATGTACTTGTAAGTCCTAAAAGCAAACGTTTTAGGATACATACATGTACATGGACTGCTACCAAAATCCATTCTTTCCTGCTGCTACAGATTATCCATGGACAGAAACTGGTAGACTGCACCTCAAACAACTTCATGAAAGTGCCTCATCAATGATGTTTTTGTGTATGATCATGTACATGTACATTATAAAAATTTAATCTGTCCAATAAATTCATTTTAACATGAAGATAATATCCTGAAATGCTTCCTGCCCCAGTACACTCGCACATTTCAAGACCCTTCCCAGTTGGGGTTAATTAAATGCTAAATGGCTGATCAACTGATACATCTTTTGCATGAATGTCTGTTCGTGTGAACATGCCTACTGTGTTTCTGCACTTCAAGGACTGTCATTAGGTTGTATTTGGCTCTCCATCAAAATAGGATTAGGGCCAAGGACTTGCTTTTAATTGTTGTATAAAGATGCTTTGTGTGAAAAATGTACATACCCAGGTGAGAATGGGTCTTGCAAAAACTCAAGGGCAGATATAAGGCTTACCAGGTACATGTACAATGTACAAGTAAAGTGTGAATTTAGGTCTGTCTGTACCAGTAACTTTCATGTACTGTAGACTACATACACATGTACATGGTGACCTACATCCCATAGGTGTACATGTACATGTAATTAGAATATATGTTCTACTACACTGGATGCATCTTAGGGCCAGAGGGGGGGGGGGGGGGGGGGACTTTAATCAATTTTTCATTCAATTCCAGCAGAGAACCATCCTTGTCTTCCTTGATAATAAGAATAATATGTATTTTATAATTGGTTAACCCTTTTAGGACAAGAATTAATTAAGGGCTTAATTGGTCATATTTTGTTCTTCAAAATTGGCAACAGTAATATTTTTCTGTTAATGCTACATGGTTCTAATAAGGTGTAATGTCTTTGATTAGGAACTACATGTGTTGTAAGTCAGAAAGTTGAAAAATGACCAATTTTGATTTTAAAAAAAAATGACTTTGATCCTTTCAATGTGTTGCCAATTTAAGGATTTTGAAGCTTACATGTACATGTATGCTCCTTTTTAAAATGCCCTGGCATCAAATGCAATGTGGTAGTGCAACAAAAGTGGACACAGAGTGTGCAGAAATTTTTGCTCTTTCTTCTCATGCATCTGGTATATTTTTGTAGAGCTCTGAATCAAAAGTTATTGAGCCAAACCACAAAATTTTGTTAATTGTCTTGAAAGGGTTAATAATACAATGTACTGAACATCTGGATAAGGGTAAGACTTTAATAGTCAGGAAGAGTGAATGTTTTGAAGATACTGCAGCACACAACTGTAAAAGTACATGTATTCTACAATGTATAAATGTTCTATAAATTATATACACCTGTATAGCCTGCATGTAGGCCTATTTTCTGTAGGCTTTTACAGTACCTTGAATACAATACATACAATGTGCAATGTACACTACATGCAAGACTGTGACACCCTTTGACTGACTGTTATCCAGGGACTATGCATTTTAATTACATGGATGGAACATCTGGTCAAGCCATGGATGTCATTATTCCAGGTTATCTGTTAATCACCTAACGTCTGTGCTAGTGTGCTACCCATCTCATCTCATCACTCTGTGTGGAACAAAACTGCTTGGAAGAAGAAGATAGAACTACATGTAGTTAGCAGTATTAAAATGGCATTAAACTAGAAAAACCTGAACAACGCCACGTTACAGTAACTGCTAAATTGAGATTATAATTTGAAAATTAATTGCATTTTATTTTGAATTTTGACTAACAGCTGTTTGGAAAATAGGCACATTTTAAATTTCAAACTATTATTTTTGACATTGCACATGTGGAAAATTGCCTACAGATACATTCTAAGCTTCTACAAACTAGAATGGGGCATGATGGGAAAATTAGAGGCACAGATACTTTTCAAATCCTGTTGAAAGATGGCGCCATTAGGAGCTTCAATTTACTGTCACTTTAAATTATACCAAAACAGTAAATCTGTCATGGCCAGTGAAAAAAAAAAAAAAAAAAAATCATGGGAGTGGTAAGCTATGCAGCTACTGAAAATAGAAAAAGAGCATCTTACAAAAATGCCATGCATAGAAATTATTGTTAGAAAATCAATATTTTTCTAAAGTGAATACCAAAAAAGCTCTTGTGAATGAAAAAATATTGTTTACATTGGTCATGCTTCACATATTTGAACTATCAAGATACTTTGTGTAGTCTGCACGTTTGTCTTGATGTCATGGTAAAGAGTCTACAATGTACAGTACCATACTAAAGGTTTGAACAGGAAAAACTATTATTGTGTACTTTAGGTCTTCATGTAGGCCGTATGATTATTTAAAATTTATAAGTGAATTTATCCTTCCATTATTACTTAAATCTGGCTTCCTCAATTTTTTTTTTTTTTTAACCTTTGAGTGTATGGTTAATTTTTAGCTCATCCGGCCCGAATGGGCCAGATGAGCTTATGCCGTGGCGAGGCGTCCGTCGTCCGTCGTCCGTCCGTCCGTCTGTCCGTCCGTCCGTCCGTCCGTCTTCGTCTGTCGTCCGTCCACAATTTCAAAATGCTTCTTCTTCGCCATTTCTTACCCGATTTTAATTCCGTTTGCTTTATATGATAGCACTAGGTGGGGGATTCGAAACTTCTACACAGAATTTTGAAACTCATTAAATATGCTAATTTATGCGCATTTCTCAAAAATCACAAAAATTGCTTCTCCTTCCTCATTTATTGACCGATTTCGATTTTTTTTTGTTCCATCTGAAAGACTTTCATGAGGTTCATTGTACTTCTACACAGAATTTTGAAATTTTGTCTACAAAATTAATTATGCTAATTTATGCGATATTTATTCAAAAATCACAAAAATTGCTTCTTCTTCCTCATTTATTATTTTTTTTTTTTTTCCATCTATTCATGAGGTTCATTGAATTTTCGGAAATTTTTTTGTCTAATTTATGCTAATTTTGCGATCACAAAAATGGCTTCTTCTTCCTCATTTATTGACCGATTTCAATTTTTTTTTTTGTTCCATTTGAAAGACTTTCATGAGGTTTATTAAACTTCTACTTGGAATTTTAAAATTTTGTCTAGAAAATAGTCACTGTCTCCTTCCAAAACCACATTTAGCCAGATCTGCAATAGGCACTTCATCATCTGTACATGCATGTAACCAATACATGTACATTTCATCGATTCATTACAATGTCTACTGTGTTCAAAGTACAAATTGCATCAATTTCTTTGCTGCATGCCGGTTGAGCGCCACATCATTGATGTGCTAGTTTTGTAATAAAATGCTGTACAGTGTACATGTATGTACATGTATGTGTTCTAAGCTCTGTTTTCTCTGTATACATTTGGTGAACAGTGTTTCCCTCTTGCAGAGTTCATAAAGCCTCATTGGCATTCAGTGTGTATCCTAGATTTCACTTCCAATATCCTCCTTGGTCATAGAGTATATATATTGACCATCCTATTGTATTGTCCATTTCATTGGTATACACAGAGTCAATTTAAAAAAATATTGTAGGCCTACGATGCAATTGGCTGTGACTTGTAATAGGCCGTTCTGCTGGCATGCATGCGAGGATGTAGCGGCAAAATTGAACTTTTGGCATTTGGCAAACACAGAGTTATATGTAGCCTTGTTTTAAAGCCTGGAGTAATTTCTTTTTTTTAATGCAGTTTGTCTACATGTGTACATGTATATGTTATATATGTGTGCAGTGTTTGAAATGGAAGACTACAATGTACATACATTATTGTTTTTGGATACATGTAAGTCTACTGTTCAGGTTTAAGATTGCCATTTCAATCAGAAACCATACTTTTTCCCTCTAAGTATCAAATCTGAAAAAAAGTTTCTGTATTAGAAGGAGAAAAGTAATTGTCTCCCATATAGCTTACCTGTACATGTACATTTACATCTAACATGTAGTTTTATCCTTCCTTAGAGTAAGACTAGTATTTTGTGAGATTGAGAATCCTTCAGAGGTATATCACCATTCCACTTCTCTACACTACAGCATGCTAAGCTGAGAAGGTCTTATGTCAGCATGCCAGAAAGAGATTTGGGCGCCCAAGGCACGGAGGGAGGAATAATCCCATTTGTAGCATGCCGTTACACATCACGCTTTCAAAATGAACAATTTTCATACATGTAGGCCTTCATTGTACATGTTTACTGTCTAATCACAATTTTAGTGTGTATATAAGAGTCACAAAGTACATTGGTCTAGATTTATGAAATTTCATTTCAGTGATAGAATCACAATCACTAACACTAAAATTGCGCAATTTACAAAATTCTCTTGCTGTGAAAACATCCACCGTGAACGATTTTAGAAATTGTCAGTATGCCAACATGGACATGCATTGCATGGGTTTAATATCATTTTCAGGACATTTCACTTCTGTTAAGATGTGAATAAAAAGAGGGATTAGGAGTAACTTTCTTTAAACCCATACAGTGTATGTAAAAAAAAGACCCCCCCTACTCTGCAAATTGGTATTTTATCTTTGGTACTACATGTAAAAATTGATGAATTCAACAAAAGGTAGGCCTACATGAAAATGTACCGTAACTGTATTGAAGCTATATATGTAGTTACATGTATGTACATGTAAGTACGGTCCAACTGTGGACGTAAGGTACTAGTACAGGGAGAGTCCAGAAAATTTGTGGAATGGTAAACAAATCTGAACTGATCTGATGTACACACCATCCCTGTGACTGTATTGGGTTACTCTCATTTTAGAAGAGCTCAGCTGTTAACATTTATCTTGGATAGATGTCTTTAGCATTCAAGGTACAGTATCAAGCTTCATTTTAGGTGACCTTCGGTGCTGAACCTTGAGTTCTATTACAGGACAGTGCTCTCTCCAGCATTGGATGGTCGAATACATTCTGGCCACGGATTCATACTGCTGTTAGGCCCTATTTGGTTGTATTTGATAAATATCATTTTATTGTGATATACATGTGCATGTACATTTAATCCTATTCACTGCCAGTTGTTTTTACTTTGAAGGTTGTCGCAAAGGACATAATTTATTCTGCACTCTATGCTGCTGCTGTGCACTGTTGTTGCTCATAATAGTTCAATAAAATGGAGTACAGAATTTGTTCTGCAGTTTATGGTTCTTTGATATGATACATGAACTTGTGTGCTCTTATTGTGTAACAAAAGTTTCTTCATGTACCAGTATCAAAGCCATTCATGCAAGATCTCTTTCATGTTCATGTTTTTTCTTAGAGAAAAGGTGACGAAAGCAGGATTATCATAATAGCTAAACCAGATGACAGCAATTTACTCTCAGCCTCCATACATGTACATGTAGGCCCTACAATGTACACTGTAGATTCTGTTGGAGCATTCACTCCAGCATATATAGGGACAGGTGTATGCTACCCAATGGGCTTTTCAGTAGCTAAGATATTAAATGTTAATAATAATTGTATGAAGTCAGAGCACAAATATGCATGAGGCATGTATGTAGGCGTACATCTCTGACAGTCTGCATTTCCATACTTTGAAATTGACTTTTCCTCTGCAAGGAAAGCAGTATAAGACAAAGCTGACAATATAACTCCATCTAATACCATCTGTAATATACACCTCTAACTTCTGCGTGCTTTGCATATTTTTTCAGAACTTGACCTGAACCACAAGAGATAAACCTCGACCTGTAACCATGACGACGATGCAGAGATTAAACCAGGATCTTGACCAACTGGACAGTCTTCGGACCGGTGGTGGGCAGCTGCCCCAGAATGGACAAATCAAACCAGGAACCCTCTACACACAGCAGGTCACCACCACACAGACTTTCTATGGATCCCAACCCAAGAAGTTTGCTCCCGTCGTGGGCCCTAAGCCCCGGAGCCAGAACGCCCTGCCCCCTTCTGGATCTAAAGGTAAGCCCTTCACCCTCGGTAGAATTTTTACATTGTAGGCCTGATAGCTCTCCGCCTTTGATGGTAGACCTAATACTCTTTTCTCTGCTTTGACATGGACTAACTGCAGTTGATCTGAAATGAAATATCAGTTGATCTGAAATAAAATATATCAGTTATTTAGTAATATCCAGGGATATGAATATTGAATATTCCACATCGATCATTAAAGACAAGGACATCAATCATTAAAACTAGGATTTCTTTCTTAAATTATACAAAATCTTCAAGCCGTATATATTTGATAACAAGTGTTTTTGAATATAAGGAAGATTACTGGTTTGCATTTGATAATCTTTAATAGTCCTGAAAATTTGTTTTTTAGACCAACTGAGATAGTTCATGAATGTTAATGATTCATCCTTTGGTACAAAATACAAAAGTAGTAGATACAGTGTACATGTACATGCATGTAGTTTCACAATTTTCTACACTGAAAACATTTGCACTGCATAATTCCAACTCTATGAACCCAATGTCTTGCTTGTCTTTATCCCTGCTTGTTTAGACATTTGCATAATTTGTATTTGATAATTTTATCACTAAGTGCAGCCTCTCTGTCAAGAAATGGATATCATTATTAGAAAATAACTATCATTCTCTTGATTCTCTTGTTCAGGATCAGTTCAAGAGCAATTATGAAAAAAAGAAGAAAAAGAATTACATTATAAGAGAATACAGCAGGAAATTGTTGACATGTACATATGTACACTGTAGCTAACATAAAAAGATTAAAAAATATAAGTAAGGGGATTGATTGTACAATGTACCTTTTTTTGGAAGGCTACCCAATAAATTAAATATTGTGCTTTAAGAATGAAAATTGTTCCCCTCTCTATTTTTTTTTAGAGATTGGGGTTCATGTACATGAACCTCAAAATCTACTAAAAGGGATGTGAATGATGATGAAACTTATTTACAAATAGGTTTGCTCAAAAGTCAAGCTAATGATTGAAAGATTGAGAAAATGCTTGTTATTTGAAATGTGCTTTTTATTAGATTCACATGGTTCGATATGAAACGAGATGAGTTAATTGAATCAGATGACATTTTGGGCCTGAGGCATGCAGTGAAGTTGTTATTGACTTGGTGACGAGTTTTAATAAGCTGCATGTGTCTTGGAATATTATTGATTGGTAAAGGCTAGATCAATGCAATTATTCTACTATTTCAATATTCCTGCTTTGATAGACAACTTCATGTAGGTTTGCCTGTTTGTCTTGTCTTTATAGCCAGTTTTGAAATATGATGTACTTTGGAATGCTGCATGTACATTTACATGCCGTTTTCATGTTCACTGCCAAAAGCGGATTTAGTACGGGCTAAGTCAGGATTGATGAATCCCCATCCTGCTACAATGTAGCATTCATGCTTACAATACAGCAGCAAGACCGCATCGCAACTGTGATGTGCATTTGTTTCCATATTTTCTGAGGTCTCCTCCCCTGTTCCCGCACTATTTATATCTCTCTGAGAAGGCGGTCTGCATCAAGTAATGCAGATAGCGTTCATATTACAAGTAAATCCACTTCCGGTCAGGACTAAGTCTGGACTCATACCTGCTCAAGAAGTGAATCAAGATGTCTGGACTAAGACTGAGTGATGCTGATAGTGTTCATATTAAGCTTTTTGATCCAGACTAAGTCCGGACTTACTCCACTTCTACCCCTAATATGAAAAGGGTGTTTGATGTTAGTGCTTTGTGCATGGATTCTAAAGCATGTTCCTCCTGATTGTATTGTAAAGTTTCTTCCAGTTTTTGATTGTTTTAACATCAAGTGCTTTATATAAATGTACCTGTTTGTCTTGAAATAATAAATTGTATCACAATAGCCCATATTTTGGGACTTGGGCTTTCATATATAAAACATGTATAATACAGAGAAGATGTGAGATGATTTACTAGTACATTTTTTGACCAATTAAACATCCTAATTAAAATTCTACAGACTTTTGAAATAGGGAATATCCTCACAACTTCTTCATTTGCATTTTCGTAGTTTTATATATGACTTTGTATTCATCAAAGAGAAAATTGACCAGATAAATGTGTGTCCTTCTCCCAAGTCTTCTTAATTAATAATTATACAACCCAAACTGTCTGGTTTACTGTATTAGAAACTTGTTTCCACGTTTGAAATCATTAGGAACCTGTCTCAAGAAATCATTTTAGTTTGTTGATACCCCATCGACATGATAAGAAAATTGATACACATTTCAAGGGGATGTCCACAAAAGTCAGGTTCACTAGGAGGGAGCTAAACTTTTAAGTTTCGCTTGTAGTTTCAAAAGTTTAAGTTTTCTTGTAATTTCAGACCGTATGAACGAACTGGTCAGAGCTTTTGAAACTTTAAGTTTGATCATAGTTCCAGAACCACAAGTGAGCTTGTAGTTAACGCCAAAACCACAATCAGCTCTCTCATAGTTATGGACCATGCGGACAGAATAAATTATACACTGTTAGTTGAGCAAATTTGTTGTTTATGATGACCTCTCTTTTCATGTTAAACTACATGTACATGTATGATCGCTCAACTGGTAATAGCAGAACAATGAGCGGTGATGTTGTTTCAGGCCCTTGTGAACCCTGTTAGTTATTCGATGTTTCATTAACCCTTTCAAGACAATTGACCACATGATGTGGTTTGGCTCAATAACTTTTGATTCAGAGCTCTAAAAAATACACCAGATGTATGAGTAGAAAGAGCAAAAATTTCTACACACACTATGTCAATTTTTGTTGCTTGACCATATTGCGTTTGATGCAAGGAATTCTAAAAAAGAGAATAAGCTTTAAAATCCTTAAATTGGCAACACATTGAGAGGTTCAAAAGCAATTGTTTTTCATCAAAATTGGCAATTTTTTCAACTTTTCGACAAAATTTGTAACCATGTATATTGTTTTCAAAGGCATTACATCTTATTAGAACCATGTAGCACTAAAAGAAAAATATTTTGTTGCCAATTTGAAGAACAAACTGTGATCAAATTAGCCCTTTATAATTCCTGTCCTGAAAGGGTTAACTTGAAGTTTCGCTAACTTAAGTTTCGAACCACAAGTATCGTATGAATGTAGCTAAAGTTTGAAGTTAGACAGTTCTGCAAGACCAGCTCCAGTTGCTCAGTGTGGTCTCTCCCTTTAGACATTAGCTTGCATACAGTGAACTTGGTAGCATTTTACATGTATATTCCATTGATTCTCTTCATACATGTAAAGCAACGCTGGAGCTGTGTAGCATCATCACTCATCAGTCCCTTTAAAACATGAGCTTGCATTCAGTGAGAGTAGACCTGGTAAATGAGTCAGTGAACTTGGTAGGTTGGTTACACATTCTGTTCTCTTCATGAAGCAGACATTGGTATTGCTTTTGGCAGTCAGTGTTGCTGTGAGCAACATGCCCTTTGACCCTCTCCCTCTGTCTAATGTTGGAGGTCCCTATGGTATGAACTTCAAGTCTGAGAACTGTTTGCCATTGACATGTACATTGTAAATACCAGTGTTATGCTTCAGATCTTGGAAGTTCAATTTTCCTTTGGGATTCAGTTTTCCTGTGTGTTCTTATTATTGACACTGCAAATGAATTGAACTTATATGCAATTGATGCAAGGACATAAACCATCTTATTAAGAATTCACAATAAATATATTCTTACAACCCAACCCAGTTCAATAGGGGGCATAAAAATCCATAAATATTTTTTTGTAAACTGCTTTTTAAAAATCCATTTGGAATTCCAAGTTTTAATTGTAGAAAAATGAATATGAAAATAACAAGAACAACATCAAAATACTTTCAGTGGGGAAATCCTTGGAGTTAAATATTAATATACATGTACATGTAAGTTAATATAAAAAGTTTCGAAAAGTTATAAAAACATAAAAACAAAATCAAAACAACAACAAAAAGAGTTTAAGTAGGGAAATCCATTGAATAAATAATAAGTTTGAATTGCTATTCCTGATATTTTTCAAACTTGGCTTGAGAAATATGAAATTCTGTCATAAAATATAGCAAGAAAAATTGAATCTAATGATCTGAAATAAGGTGTATATAATATTTATCAGGGAGATGACCTCTCCTGGTATTCAGCTTCTATACATGTACTTTGATACCGTTATGTATAATGTACCACATTTACTGTAGAAACCAATCCCCTCCAATGATAAACATGAGGCAAGTCAAGTGCACACTCATTGTCATGGAATTCATACACTCCAAATATGGAATGATATCTGGTCTCGCAAACTCTCATAGTTTGTAGAAGGTCAAGTTGGTGTGGTCTGTGCCACTGGCTAGCATTCTTTGTTTGCTTTTGATGTGGCTCACTTCCATTTTAGGCTTTTTTTGTGAAGATAATGATTGAAAATGTTTATTTTAAACATTGAATGGTTTCCTCAGTGTTAAGAATACATTTAGTATGCAGTCCTCTTTTTAAAATTTGCCATGATAAAAGTGATATTTTCTTTTCAGTAAGTTTGAAAATGTAGGTCCCAGTTTGTAGTTTTATCAGAGCTCTCTTTCAATTTCCAAAAGATGTTTTGATGCTTTCCAAATTAAATCACTCTCTGCTCCCTTGTATACAGTGTATGTGTTTTTTTCCAACTCGCTTAAAAAGTAAAGAAAAAAACCCCTGTAGAATATAACATAATGATAGACTTGTTGATATACTCATATTGAGAGTACATTTAAATGTAATTCATTGTTTTAATATTAAGTTAAGTTAAAAAACATGGAATAAACATTGGTGCTCAAGTTTTAGATGCTTTTTAAAATATGATCGAGCTTTAAACTCATCACAAACCACATCCAGGTCCACTGAGACAGAGATATCATAACAACACCTTACAATGATACAGTAGTTACATGTACATGTAGGTTCACACGGAGGGAGCTAAACTTTAAGTTTCGCTTGCAGTTTCAAAACTTAAGTTATCTACGGACTCGTAGTTTTGAAGATTTATGTTTACTTGTAGTTCTAGAATGAACCACAAGTGAGCTTGTAGTTTCGGCGTTAAATACAAGCAGTGGGTGATCCTAAGTCGTACATGTAGTTTCACAAACTTGTTGTTAACGATGACCCCTCTGTTCATGTTAAACGACAATTGCATGACTTGTAATCTCAGAACAACGAGCGTCGTTGTTTAGGGCCCGTGTGAGCCCTCGTCGTTGTTAGTGACTCGTTGTTTCGTTAATATAAATTTTCGCTAACTTAAAGTTTCGAAACGACTGAATTCCTGTATGAACGTACATGTAGCTCCATGTATTGAGTTCTTGTTTTATGTTTGGATGGTATGGATGTCTGCACCTTTCCATTTCATGACCCAGATTTCATGAGATAAGGTCCACTGTTTATGACAGTGTCAGGAAATTATAGGACGTCATGTTATAAGCATGGTTTACCCATATCCCGGATGTTAGGAGGAGCCGAATAAAATATATTCTTAGGCATGTTCACACTACTATGATGCCTAGCAACATTGGAAGCCTTTATAGGGAAGATCCAGGATTCTGTAAGGGGGGGGGGGGGCTGGGCACAGTGTTATAAAATTATACAACAAACAATTCCTTTTGTGTATAAAAGCAATGTTGGATTGGGTTTCAAAGAGGGGGGGGGGGCAGGCCAGATATGCTCCTCTTACATGTATATCTGCCAGTAACCCAAATATATACATGAACGTGTAGTCAATCTGAACAGTTTTCCAAATGCTTCTTTACTCCACTTAGTATTCAAGCTATAACAGTGGTACTCTTGGTGTGACAACACAATACAGTATGCCCTGATTTGTTTTATGTGTCATCATTATGTGAATTATTTCACTCACGAATGTTATTCCTGATTCTCATACCATTTGGGACTCAATTTTGGTTCATTACCCCTTTTATTATGGTTTTGCTTAAATTGCAATAAAATACTAACTTTACTGTAGAATATGTTCAGTTCAGAATACTGACTTTTGAGCTCTTATTGTTTGTTCCATACGTATACATGTACACTATAGTACTATTCAGAAATTCCTTATTCATACCTGTCAGACCTAGCACTCCCCTTTTTCACAAAGAAAAAAGAAGGGACTCTCTTCTTAGGAGGGACACAATCCTCTATTTTGAACAGATCACTGATTTTTTTTTTCTTCTGAGATGTAAAAAAGAAGAATGTGTGTTGAATAGATCCGCATCTATTCTCAATTGACGACATACACATGTACATGTACACATACCAGGGAGCTAACTTCCCATGGTAAACATATTGAAAAGAAAGATCACAATTTTTTTGTTGATCGAGGAAGAATGTAGATGTTCTTTTAGTTGGTCCAGTCTATTTCATTTGTAGGCAGTACGGAATATGAATAAGATGGAAGAGCAATACATTTGTACTTTACTCAAGTTCTTTGTAAACATGAATATTTATCACATCAGTGAAGGAGATCTTATGTGATAATGCAGGCTTACATGTACATGTACATATTATCTTATAGTCAGCAAGTCTGCTGTTGATTATACATCTATTCAGGGTTCTTGTTAATAGCTGGTAACCGGCTATTTTTTCCGGCTGTAACGCCGATCGTAACCGGCTGTGGCCTCACAAAAAAAAAAAAAAAAAAAAAAAAAAATATATATATATATATTATATAAAATCAGTCTCGATTCAATTCAACAAGTCGCTATCTCAAATTTCAGTTTACACAAGCTTCACAGCGGTGTTGTGAAAGCGGTCATAAAGAAACGGGAAGAAACAGCTCTAAACACAGCCAATGAGCGAGAGATCGAGAAAGCAAGAAGAAACAAAACTAAACTGACTCGACGAGGGCTAGCGCGCTAGCGCGTGTGCGGAATAAGCATAAGTCGGGGTTGCGGGTAATACACGATGCTGGGCTTAAAAAAGCCCAAAACAAATGAAGAGTCATATATCACCAAAACTGACAATAATCTAGGGGGCTAAGGTCCTGTTTGTATGATCAAAGAGAATTCATTTACTGTTTTGTAAGTCTAAATGCTACGACATATTTTTACAAATTAATTTTGATGTTAAAATCAAAAGCCTAACTTGCGTATACATACAACCCACAAACAGGTTCATGCCGTGACACAAACCCGGCACAATTAAACCACGGTGGCAGCTTTACTCTCAATGAGGGCTACCCAAAATTCAAGTCCATTGACCAAGCAAGGAGTTATCACTGGACCAAGCAAGGCTTCGAGACGTAACGCTTGTCAAAGTAAAGATTTGTGATCGTATTATTAATCACCATCAAAATGAAAGAAAACATCACAAAACACACAATAACAATACAGATAAAGGCAAACTGATACCTTGCTTTAGAAAATATTCCTAGCTAAATCCAAGAACTATCACAGAAGTTTCATGTTTGAAGAGATTATGGCGCAAGGTTTTTCAACAAAATAATCGATCCCAAAACGTATGAAGTTTCCCCCATTTCATACCCATGCAGAGGTAGGTTCGCTCCATAGGTTCGCTCCCCCTACTCCAGCGGCCCAGAGAGTTTGCACATTCTGCTAAAATGAGAGAATAGTCTCTGCACATGGCTTCTGCATAAATTGATTTGCATACTAGCTCAACCAATGCGCATTGGTTGAGCTAGTATGCAAATTAATTTATGCAATAGCTATGTGCAGAGACGTTTCTCTCATTTTAGCAGAACTTGCAAACTTGCTGGGCCGCTGGAGCAGGGGAGCAAACCTACCTCTGCATGGGTATGAAATGAGGGAAACTTCAAATGTTTTGGGATCGATTATTTTGTTGAAAAACCTTGCGCCATAGCTCTTCAAACATGAAACTTCTGTGATAGTTCTTGGATTTATCTAGAAATATTTTCTTAAGCAAGGTATCAGTTTGCCTTTATCTGTATTGTTAATGTGTGTTTTGTGATGTTTTCTTTCACTTTGATAGTGATTAAGATACGATCACGAATGTACCATATCTGTACTTTGATAAGGGCTTGTCACGTCTTTGGAGCAAGCCTTATTTTGGTCAACGACTCAGATTCGAAGAGTTCCCCGACTTTGAAAATGAGTTAAAAAACAGGAAACAACCAATTAAAGTACAATTTTGTTTTACACTTTTCTAAATCATTTCTTTATGCTTTTGCCTCTAGATTTTGCCGTTTTGATAAGAACATGACTTGAATTTATCATGATTTTTTTATTTATTTTTTTGCTCAGGGGGTCGAAAGTTGGGGGTGCGTTTAATTTAACGACAGCGGTTTATACGTTATTTACGGTAATCCTAGCCTTTTTGTAACGCTGCAGTGTGGTAAATTTGATCATAATCATGAGAGTTCATTGTGTTCATTCACTTGTGCAAATCATATGACTGTAGGATATCAAGAATAGCTGCAGATATAAAAAAAAATCATGCATTCACTTTCTGAACAACATGGATTTTAAATAAAATAACACCAATGTCATCTGAGCTGGCATTTTAAACCTGTTTAGTGTTGCCTTGTTCTTTATTTAAAAGAAGTAATTTCCTTGTACATGTAGGGTCTGGAAGATTGGAAGAATGGACGATTTTACCTTATCAATTCTTGCAAAAGCTAGGGGCGCTGCCCCTGGACCCTGCTGGGGGCTTCACTGCCCCCAGACCCCTGTTGCTTTTTTGGAGTAACCGCCTGTGAATGATAAATTACCTGCTATCAGAAAAATTAGCAAGAACCCTGTCTATACTTCCTGTTTACATCTCCTCACTCTTTCAGCAACATAGAACGTCATATTCTCTAAGATCTGCATCAGCTCCTTCTTTTGTCATTCCCAAATCCCATAAACAAGCTGGCTTTAAGTCCTTTCAGTCCCTGGCCCCACGTCTCTGGAACAATCTCCCATCATTTCTAAGAAACAGTGCTTTACTAGACATCTTCAAAAAACACGTGAAAACTTACCTGTACAAGTAGACTAATTGATAAGCGCCTTGTATCCCATGGAAAAGGCGCTATATTAATCCAAGTATTATTATTATTATTATTATTATTATTATTATAATACACTGTAGTTAGGCATATATATACAAACACTTTGTACATGATGAATCTTTATAATTGTCCATCAGAATGCCACTTCAGTCTGTTTTTCTTGGGTCATGTACATGGTTTCGTTACGAAATTACCTCTTGTTGCTAGGGAAACACAATTTTGAACTGAACGGGTAACATTACGCTTGTAATAATTTTCTCCCCATATGACAACCTGTCATTGCCTATTTTGACAACATTTTGCCCCAGTATGCTTGGTATGCTAGGTTCAGATCTCTTGGCTTCTAATGCTTGGTAGACCTGAGGTCAAATTAGTTCATCAAAAATGGTTCTTCCATATCTAATAAATCTACCACATCTGGTTGGCTGGTTGCCTCAAACATGGAAAGCATATCATCTGGGATTGCTTGGAAGCCCTAAAGAGTGAAATTGGATATAAATGGAATGTCAGAAATGAGCATTTTTAGCACAAAATTGAGTTGTTTTTGAATTGAGATCTTAGTTGAAACCACTTTGCATCAAGGTTTAGAAGATGCAGGGTCTGATGAAGCACTCTTCTGGAGTTTGTCCATTTCCTAGATATCCTTGTGAGACTGGATAACATTTTTGAGCTGAACAGGATACTCATGGTTTCTTTTTTCTTGGTGTAATTTGATTTGAATTTGAGATAAAATGAGGGGAAAACGTGAGTATGAGGAGCAGTTTTAAGGCAGATTAAAAATCAAAAGAAAGTTGCATTTACATGTAGATTTATTATCAAGGAATGGAACAGAGGATATTCTTATTGACTAAGTGCACACCTGGACTCTATCTTGTCAGAATGTTTATGGTATTTCTCCATCAAGTTTCAACAGATGCATATTGTTTTAATGGGTGCAGATGTGATGCAGAATACCAATTTTGTTACATGAATGTGCAGGCCTACTAATAGATTGCAAGTACTAAGTACTACAGATGTAGTTAAAGGGAAAGTTCACCCTGAAGATTACTTGAGTTTAAAAAATGCAGAAAAAATAAAGAAAAATATTGGCGAAGGTTTGATGAAAATCGGTCAAATAATAAAAGAGTTATGAGTATTTAAAATTTTGGATTCGTGACGTCACATGCGAGCAGCTGCCCATTGGTCATGTAATAAATATTCCATATATTCGCATTTTTTTTACGTTCCACGATAAATTAATATTGTTTCTTTTCAGAATCTAGTATTGAATAGCATTTCTGACAATATATCAAATGCACAGACAAAAATATTCTAAATTTTCTGAGAAAACTGTATTTTATGGAATATTTATCACATTACATAATGGAGGAGCTGCTCGCATGTGACGTCACAAAATCAAAACTTCAAAAGTCCATAACTCCGTTATTCTTTAACGGATTTTCTCCAAACTTTCGCCAATATTTTTCTTTATTTTTTCTTTATTTTTTAAACTCAAGTGATCTTCGGGGTGAACTTCCCCTTTAAGTAAGCAATTTTCTTTGAGTCTACTCAGGGTCTATGTTGCTTTTTTTCAGTCACACTTTTGTTTTAGCAAAAGAGATAGAACAAATGACCAGTAGCTGATTAAATAGTTTATTATTATACAATGTATAACTGCAAGTTTGGAATGATCTTTATCTGTGTACTTGAATTGTTTGCATTTTTCCCCTGTGCACTAGAACAGATTGAAATTTGAAAAGGTCTCATTTCTTTGTAAATCATACCCGTTCTATTGATATTTGATTGGCTGAATTCAAATTACATGTACATGTAGATGCCAAAATAGGTGAACTTCATATACAAGAAAAGAGATCTTTGTACATTTAGATGTAGAATGTCATGTAGATTTAGATTTTAACCAATGAATTGTTCTCTTTGTCTTTCTGTTTTTCCTGTTTTGCATTTTCCCTGTCTGCCTGCTCCCTGTCTACTAATAAAATCCCTTCACCGACCTGCTCATCACATAGGTGCACCACCCCCAACGTTACCAAAACCTTCAGGTTATTACAAACCAACAGCTGCAGCTAAAGGTGAGTGAGTCATGTGACTAGCAGAGACCAATCATACAGTATGCTATTTGCTTCATTTAAGATACTTAAAATTTAAGAAATGCTCTAAATAGTAATAAAAGCAGCGTAACATTACAAAAAAAATGAGAGCTTAAAAAAATGTGCTTTATATATATTTCTAAAAGTGCAATGTGGAGAGCTTTACACACATTGTATGTTAAGAGTGCAAAGCAATAATCTATTATCAATATTAAGAAAGTGCTGCCTGCAAATTTATATTCTAAAGAAATTGAAAATACTGAGCTACAATTGCCTAAAGAAAGGGATAAATGGACCGGCAATTCTTACAAATAAACCAATCACTGTGGAATTGTTTTAGTGCAGGGAGATAGATTGTGACATGCTGCAGTAATAGGAACCAAATTAAAACTGGATTAGGTTTGCATTGAGGAGACAAACATTTGAATTTACATTTTCAATTTGCTGGAAAGTACCTTCAGTTGTGCTGTATCCAAAGTGTATTATTGCACTTTGATGCTACAAATTTGCATTCACCCCAGACGTTTGTTAGCAGCAAACATTAGAAAGTGCTGTGCCAATACAAAGAGCCTGAGAAAAGGTCTTAATTGAGTTCTTTTCAAGTAATGTTAACACAAATTGGTCAAGAAGTATTATGATTGTACCATTCTATCTGTCATATAGCTACATGTATATGGTCTAAGACAATAATTTCCACTTTGAAAAGTGCAAAGAGATAATATTTCATTATATGAATATAGTACAAAATACACTTTCAGGTTTATTTGATATTTCTAAAAATATGAATTGATTTTGGTATTGAAATTGATATTTTGGGGCAAAAAATGGAAAAGGGGCTTGAAGAAAAAGTATTATAATATCTCCTTTTGTCATAAATACATGTAGTACTATTAAAAACTATTGTTATTAAGCCTTTTCGCATGGACTGAAACCCTGTTTTCCTTTCTTGTTTTGCACATTGAATATAACTTGAATATCAATATTACTTGAATATCAATCTAGCAAGATTGCATGTTAGCTCAAACATCTGACATTTAATATTATTACTAACATTTCTGTATGCAAGCTTGCTTAGAATTTTTTTTTTGTTTGTCTCTCAAGTGGCTTTTTGTTTCATGCACAACAAATGTTCATCTTCTATTGCTTGCTTGTGGACTAATACATCTCAAGTTGATGAAGACATTTTTTTCTGTTTGATAAGGTGTTGAATTCTTTCTATGTAGATGATTATGTAAGTTAGGCCATAATATAGTTTCATTCAATAGTTCATGGAAATGTGTACTGGGTTTAGATGATACTTTGATGCTAGAACTAAACCTGCATCAATAGACCTATTCACAAAGATATTCAAATTTATGGATGTTTCTTTCCTGGGGACCTAGTAACGAGGTATTCCATTAACCAGTTATTAATGAATAAACTACAATACTTGGAATCCAGTTTACATACATTACTTGTTGCTATGTCTGACAAGCCTCTGACAAGCTTTCAGGTTGTCAAGAACAACCTTTGTTTTAAAAGTACATGTATGCATAAAATTTGAACATATTGTTAACAGGTCTATTTGAAGAGGTGATATGTTCAGCAGTTAGATCCCTTTTTTCTCAAAATTCATGTAAGATTAATGATATTTGATTAGGAGTATGACATTTAGAAGGAAATATACTAGGTGATTGTGTATTCCATGTATAGTATACTCTGCTGTAAGCACATTTTAAAGATTATATTTGCACTGAATTCTTATGTGTGACGTGCAGTTATGAAATCAGTATACTTTTGTATATCTTTATAAAAATGTTGTTTTTTCCGATTTCTATTATCTCTTTCCTGCATCTGCCTTAACTGGGTATTTGGCTTGATGACCTTTTGACCTTTTGATAGGGCCACCGCCCTTACCACCGCCTAAAACATCACAGCGCCACCACGAGCTGAGCAATGCTAGAGGTAGTGCGCGCTTTTCAATAAACGCTTTGTACATGTATGTCTTATAATTATACTTTACTTAACTGGTTTTCATTGGTTTTTGCTGAAATCTTTATTCTGTGGGCTAATAATTGTTGCTTCATTTTTCATATTTCTTTTAGTGTGCTTATAGATCTCTTCATAGACACAACTTCACTCTAAACTTTCAATTTTCACATCTATGGAGCCATTTTTTTTGTGTTGTTCTTTTTAATAGAAAATGTAAATTTATGTGTTGGTTCAACTAATACAAAAAAAAAAACTCCATTTGTTGTTTTATAGTGAATGTGTACGTGTAAATTATTTATACATGTATGTCATCTGTTATTTGTTACATGTACTTCATTATTAGATGTTTTGTTGTACAATGCAGAACATATTTCTTGCCTCTCTTCAAGGCAAAATTAATACATCTCTGATATCTCATCCTCTAAATGAATCAATAGCTCTAAATTGTGGAGGAGGAAAAGATATTGGAAATAGTCAACTCAGAACTGACTTGAACTGACCGATTGTTTAAAGGGTTCAATAGAATTCTTTATTTTGGTAAACAAATTTTAGGCAGTACTCCCAGTGTTAAAGATCGTATGCTAGATCTGTAATGAAAATTGCAAGTCAGAAAAAATTGCAAGCAGCAGGATTCAAACCTGTCATCTACTGCTTGCCAGGCAGCGACTTAACCACCAAGCTATTCTAGTTTATGTCCAAGTCACAATGAACTGGAATCAAATACCAAGATCCTCTTCTTTCTGACTGGTTGATTATCGACCGTTCGCCATGGAAAATTGTTATGCTTGGAAATAAGGCTTATTTTGTTTCAATGTTTATTTTATTCAAATACATAAACTACATATGTACACACTTGTTTAGGTCTGACCAAGGATAACTCCTTGGTCTGACATATACATGTAGGCACATTTCCAGTGTCTGTGTTAGCTGTGTCATGATTCATATTTAGGATGAATAACTGTCTTTTCTTTTTATTTGTTCATTTTTTCATTCATATTTACATTTATTATATACTTTAGTAGTTAACCTTAATAAAGTATGTTGTTTTCACATTATCTATAATGCTTTCAAGCTCGTGTTTTTTGGGGAAAGAAAGAATACATGTAACTATTATCTCCATTTAATTTCGTTTGATATTTCTTTATTATTTTTTTTATTAGAGTAACAGTTGAAAAAAACAATATTCCATCAGCCTGAGAGCCAGAAGGGCATCAACTCTTATGTTACATCATTGAATACAATACCTTGCTACCTTTTAACTCTCAGCTTAATACTTTTTGTTAATCTTAGTTTATGTTAACAATACTTTTTCCTGGAATTAATTACATGATATTTTTCTATCAATCAATATTTATCATACTTTATATTTATGTGTTTTATTGCTTGCCAATTATCAATGCTTAACATCACAACTGTAGCTGTTATATTCTTTGCATATAGAGCTTTCTGCATGTTACAATTATTTAGCTTTGCACAGTCATGTAAACAGCATACTCATACTAACTTTAAATGGATACTAATTCATTTTGATTCCAGTGAAATGCCATGTTTTGTCTTTAATTTTTATTCAGATTTTGTTATCATCATTCATATTTGTATGTTTATATGATTCATTTTCTTGAGATCATTTGATTGTGGTGACATATCTGGCATTTAGAAAATATCTTGTTTGCATATTATTTTTATTTAAATAATTTTTATGTAAATGTAAGTGTAATTGGTTCTTGTGTAATGCTAAAAATAATATTCATCAGATGCATGAATGTAAGAACATGTTAACATTTTGATGTATCGCCCATTTCATGTATTAAAACAGGTAGGTACATGATAATTTTAGATGTAATACATTTGTTTCATAAGAGGAAACCTTTTCAGAAAGGCATCTATATCTCATGTTTCCCACTCTATATCACTTCTTTTAACAGAGGAGACATTACACTAAATGTAAAACTGATATTACAAACCCTGAATTTGATAAGATAACTTATCCCCACTCCTCTCTCTACCATTTCTCCCCTTATCTCCTCTAGTTTCTTAATTGAGGAGACAGTACAATACATGTAAAACGGATTATTATAAACCCTCATTTGATACCATAACCTTTTACTTATCACCACCCCTCTCTCTACAGTTTCTCACCTTATCTCCTTTTTTTAATAGAGGATCCGATACATTACAATACTGTACATTTACAACTGATTATTTTTATACCATAACCTTTCATCCCCCTTCACTCTTTTCAGTTTCTTACTCTGTCTCATCCTTGTAAAGAGAGAAGGCATTATACATGTATATTAACTGATTCATGAGTAGCCCCCACCCCCAATGTGTATCCCTCTTGTACTTCCTATCTCCTTTCAACCTCTCGCCCCTGCTCTAAGTGGTTCACTTTAATGATACATTCCACCGCCTTCATCAAAGCCGGCATAATTCAACCAGAACCAGTAGTAAATGGACTGGTATAATTGGACGGGCATACATATAGTTTGAACAGAGCATTGTTAAGCCTCATTCAGACCTGAAGTCAGTTGATGCAGTAAACCACCTGAAAATACGTTATTGCAACAAAAAAACAAAAAAACAAAAAAAAATTATGTGTGGATAAATAGTAATTAGGTGTGAAAAATAATAGCGCAACATAGGTCCCCAAACATGCTCACTTATCTATGTGTTATAAGATCCATGAATGTGAAGCAACCTATGCTTGTGTTGTTCTATTTCGCCGCGGCCGTCTTTTCAAGTGGTTTACAATGTCATGTGTGAATGGGGCAGAAGAGAGCTGGATGAATGATGAAGATGCTCAATTTAACAGACATACTGTCCTGCTGTAGACCAGGGACAATGATGTGTCATTTCACACATCTAGATATGACTAATCAACCCACCAGTTCAAGTGGAAAAAATATGAACAAATTAAAATAATGAAAGGTTTGAAGGTCAGGTCCTTAATATGTGTAAGTACCGGTAATGCAAAGTTTATGCAAAGGAGTCCAAAAGAATTTAAAGAACATAACAGGATTATTCAACAACAACAAAAAAGCCTTTTAAGTCAATAAACTTATTAGCAAAACTCTCATGATCATATTGAGTTATTCTCATTAGATGGTAGGCTAGGTGTGTGTCTTGTGCAGTATTCCATAAGAATTTACATCAGAAGTACATGTACTTGAGTTGGCATCTTAAGGCATGTCATAGATTTTTATTCACTAATTATGCCAAATAATGAGAACAAACCACTCTATCATGATGGGGACAAACAACATTTGGAGGTTTTTGTTTACCACATCAAATTGAATTAGATATATAATTATTAAAATGATATTGACAGAACTTATAAAGACAAACACAGTGAAAATAAATTTGCATAGAGAAATATTTTCAATGTAGAATACTTATGGATATATACTGTATATACTGTACATTCTGTATACATTCAGATTTCACTTCAAACATGCCAAGGAGTTTAAAGCTCCTTC
Source organism: Heliocidaris tuberculata (assembly GCA_025618425.1). Lineage (NCBI taxonomy): Eukaryota > Metazoa > Echinodermata > Echinoidea > Camarodonta > Echinometridae > Heliocidaris > Heliocidaris tuberculata. The sequence continues at coordinate 8,979,116 of CM046844.1, read as the reverse complement.
ATAAATGCATAGGAGAAAGTCCTTAATTTTCCAGACTTCATATTTCTCACAAAAGTCCCTCGTTAGGTCTAAAATATGCCTGGGCATGAATTGGCATATCCCATGGGAGTGATGATGTCATCAATTGTCACCCCTGATAGTGATACCATGATGACGAATGATGACACCCTCTCACACAAAGGCAATGGATGTTTGTTTGTAACTATAATGGGGTCATGTCTACATCAAGAAAGTGCTAGTCAGCAGTTTTGAGGGTGTATCAATTTCATACAATTTCATATTTAGCTTTATTTATTCTAATTGGGGCCTAAACCATAGAAAAGATTCCTAATGGAGGTATTTATTACAAAGAGATGGAGTTATGAAGAAAGAGAGAGAGAGAGAGAGAGAGAGGGGGGAGGAAGGTAGGAAGAAAGGATGGGCAGATGCACAGTCAAAGATGGAGGAGAGAGAGAGAGAGAGAGAGAGAGAGAGAATGAAAATGGAGGAAGGAGGGAGGAAGGGAAGAGGGAGAGAACATATTTACAAAGAAATAGAAATAGGATGGGGGGAAAAAATATTCATATGTCTAGATCATAATTTCATGTATCACAAACGTATATCCCTACACATATTTTAGATCTGTTTGTATGGAAAGACAAACATTTGGCATTAATTTAGTTTTGGAGGAAAGAAAAAAAATGATATGAAAGAAAATGACATGCCTGAAAATCAGAATTTGGTATTGACTTTATAAGTTAAATAAGGTTTAGAGCAGGACAAGCATTTAAGGGATGATGCCTTTCTGTGAATTGATTTCTTTTTATGAACATTTGAACAAAGAGACTCAAGTGCATGTTCAGCGAAAATTCTTTTGACACCCCACCGAACATGGCTGATGAGAAATAGAGAATTCCTATAGATGCAGGTGATGATGTCATCAGTCGTCACCGAGAGCAACCGTTCATGACAGTAATGGTAATAGGATCAGAATCTATGGAGCGTCATTAGGACGTCTCCAAGACATGTTTAGCATGTCTTAGGTGTGTGTTAGACGGGCGTCAGGGTGATGAGTCACAGAGATGCTCATTAGCTTGTAGGTTAATTTGACTGGAATCTGTCGACCTGATAAAAAGTGTGTGGATGACAAAAAGAAGTTTGTCATGTGTGAATTCATTTGCACCATTCCACCAGGGTTCTCCTAGATTCAATTCCATGAGGTATTAATTCCATTTTTGGATGCATATGAGTAATTGAAATGGACTCGAGTTTTGCACTCTCTATCTTTTTAACTTTGACGAACCGAACAGTTTAATGAAGAATGAGTAATTCTATTTGGTCTAAAGAAATTGATTTTTCATAGTCATACAGCTTACTGATGAGATAGTGATATTACTTCTTGAAATAGGGAGCCTCAAATGTTGGCATTTTAAAATGATTTGGAAAATATTCCTTCCCCTTTTGAATAAAGAATCATCATTTCACCTTCATGGAGAGCTGTTTGAATATCAAAGCATTAAAACAAAATTAAAAATAGAAACCAGCAAAATATTAATGAAAGTTGTGATCACTATAGTGCTGAAAACCTCTAGAAGAGCTCTGGAAACAATGAGAAAATGCTCTGATACAAAAACAAAAAATCACATATGCATTGCCACTCAAAATCTGTAAGTGCTGCTGCAAGCAGAGCTACAAGCAAAAAAGTTTTTTTTCATCCCTGTTAGAATTAGAGCTATAATCATAAAGGAAATTCATCTTGTTTTATGGTTTATGAGAAGACATCCAAACAAGAAGACAATGCATTTGGGAGAAGTATTATAGAGGATAGAGACCACCCTGAACAGCACAAAGGTGAAGCTTTGATTGTAATTGAGGTCAACTATGATGAATACGAAAATATGATATTTCAGACAAAAATATTTCCAAAAGTAGAAGCACCTCCATAATATAGACCGACAAAGAAACATCATGTATTGTGTATTACAATTCCGCGAAAACACGAAGGATTCAAAACAAGGATCCGTTTTTTGGTCACTGTGAGCCTAAGGAAATTTGGTCAAATTGAATTAAGTGATATGAAGTCAAAAGGAATAAGGAACAAGCTTTGTAATTGGGGTTCATGTCAAAAATTACCATAAATAACATTCCAGAGACATACTTTAGAACCAACATATTCTATAATCCCTGAACATATGTCGATGGCTGAGGTATGCTCTAATTCCCTCCCTGACATATTTTTTCATCCTGTTAAATCTGGCGGAATAAACCGTTGGGATTACAGAGCAAATTGTGAGCATGCCTGTCGTGACAGTCAACCTGTCCTCTGTAACACAGTTCATGTAGCATCATTCACATTGGAAAGAAAAGCTGTTTTCTCCACTGTTCATGGTGATGTTTACACTAGAGTTTGTTCCATATATATACATGTATATATTAAGACTTTCTTCATAATTCATTCACACTAGGATTACTTTTTATTAGTAAAGAATATTTCAGGTCCTTCCTTTTATGTGTGATGTACATGTAATGTATCGCAGTGTGCAAGTCTTCCCCTAAAAAGAATTAGAAAAAATAAATGTATATATTTGTATATATATATTTTTAAAAAAAAATCACCATTTAGTACAGTATTCCTCAAGAGAATACCACCAAAATTACTTACAGGTATATGTTATTACCACCTAGATATTTCTAAAATTTTTTAAAAACATTTCACTCTTATTGCTCGTTCTTAGAATTTGATTCTTGTTGTGGATCACTTTTATACAGTTTTTCACTGCCTCAGTTAACTTGAAAATGATTGAGAATAACCTCTTCAGAACAATACTTTGAGCAAACAGTATCCCCCGTTTTACCTTAGTATATGTAGGCCTATATGTCTAGTGATGTCATTCACACTTGCATTTTATCAAGTCATGTACATCAAGGGGTAGTTGTTGATTAGATCTAAAAGGAAGATATAGATCAGTGTCGCCCTCCACTGTACCTTGTGTAGAAGTAGCTGAATGCATCGTCTGTTGAGAGCCAGAAGGGCGTTAACTCGGTGTCAGAATATGAGTTAACCCCCTTACAGCTCTGAAGAGACGATATGATTTTCCTGCGTTAGCCGACTAGAATAGTCAGAATATTTTGCGAGCCAGAAAGGCGTAACTCAGTGTCAGAGTATGAGTTAACACCCTTATAGCTCTGCAGAGACGATATGATTTTCCTCTGTAAGCCGAGTAGAATAGTCAGAATATTTTGAGAGCGAGAAGGTCGTTAACTCTGTGTCCAAGTATGACTTAACACCTTTCTGTTTCTGAGCTATGATATGATGATGTACCTCTGTTAGCCTCTGTGCTAGAATAGTTGGGATGTTTAGAAGGGCTGCTACTGAACTCCCATCTCATATATTACACTCAATACCATCAACATCAGATGACATTTACAAGTCTACCAGGGATCATGTTTAAAGGACCTAGTCAGTAAATGTTTAGTACTACCAAGAAGCTTTAAAATATTTGGCACTGCCTTCTCTTTCATTCTATTGAGGGGAAAAAAAAACAAAAACCTCTCTTCCATTCTATTCACTGAAAAAGAAAATACACAAGGGCAGGAAGTAATTCAGGTGTGGGAACTCCCCAAAAGAGCTTTAGAAATCTCAAAAAAAAAAAAAGGGGGGGGGGGCCTGAAAAAGTATCAAACAATCATGGATTGCTTTTTAAAGGCAATTGGATTTACAGAGTAGACATAGAGCTTGAATAGATTGTATTTTAAACCAGGAATGTTCTTTTTAGTGGAAAAAAAATAATTTCTATGCCTCATCACTTTGCCCATAGAAATTATGATTAGACTTTGTAATGTTAGCACATTTCAATAATGTTGGCACATGTTAGTTCTGTAGGTGATATGCTTGGCTATTGTACCTAATCATAATTTTCTGGAATAATATTTGCAACCACATTTACTCTTTTTTTCACTCATGAATAGCTTCAGCACCCCTCACAGGCATCATACTACACATTTTACAAATAGGTTATAATGCATGAATCAAAATGTAGTGGGCTGAAATGTGTATTAGATATATGTTTCACTCCTTGGTTGTATCACTAGAATGTTTGTGAACCTCAAATTTTTACTTACAACTTTATTGAAATTCAGTCTGTATTTTACTTAAAGTACATGTAATTAGAAAAATTGTTTGTTGAAAAGTGCATTATATATTAGGACTTTATTTAAATGGAACACCCTCCTGGATTTCAGCTGATGAAATATTTTTATAAAAATACAATATTGGAAATGCTTCAAAGTTCAAACGAGCAGTTGGGGAAAGCCTTTCATTTATCCCTATGAGCCTGTTTTTTTTTTTCACACAAACTATTGTGCTTATAGCCATATAAGGAGTAATCAAGTCCTGAAATGGCATAGCCCTCTATAAATAGGATAATGAGTAAACTTTTCATCAACTACACCATCACCACAACCCACCCACCGATTATATTGGTCTACTTAACAGCCATATGACAATGGACCTACTACGATCCATGATACAACACACCACTGAAAATAATATTCTGCAGCAAACCGTACATGGCCCTTATGCATTACAAAGCATTGATGGAAATTATTTTAATGGAGATTCCCTTTTTGCATATTGGAGTTCTTATGATTTCAGGGGAAAATTAGCCCCCCCCCCTGTATTTTTTCACTAGGGTAAATGTTGGTTTGCTGCCTGAAACTTCAAATTTATGTATTCTGTAGATGGAGTGCAGTACATAAAATCATTGATGGATACAAAAGAAAGAATCTAGTTTGGCTTGAAAGTAACCATAAGAAAATGTTGATCCCCCCTCTCCCCCTCCCCCCCCCCCCCTGAACATGTGCATTGCCCAATATCATAATGAAACAAGATGCCATCGATCCATCATGCTTTATGGCATTTATCAAAGTCATTCCAAGACCTTTCTCCTGTACAATCTCTATATCTAGCTATGTGATTTCAGTGTCTAACCATCCAGTCATAATCAGAGATGACATTTCATAAATATAACCCATTTCAACCCACTCACATCCCAGGCATACCTCTCACAATGAAGTCATGGCATACAGAGAATTCAGCTCATCATACAACAGCTCTTCATGAAATCAATTTCATGGATTGTTTGTTTCCTCTGTTGATTTGATAGCATTTGGAGATGATGACTTCAGATCAGCGGCAGAGTCGAAAATAGAATTATATTTACGAGGGCTATTTTTCAAACTGTTGTGTTTAGCAATATGATGTTCACTGCACCTTATAATGAACTTATAAGCTTTTCAGGGCATATATTTTGAATAGATGATAGCAATTTTGTGGGAAAAGGGAACAATAAGCTGTCCTATAGTTGGTACATGTACTTCTGAATTGACCTGATTGCAGCTCAAATATGTCATTAAAATTTGTGGGGTTAGATGTTATTTTTGGAAATAGAAGTACAATACTATTTCTCCTTATGATTTTCATTCAAACTCCAATGAAATAAAACTTTTGAATAGGATGCAAAGCAGATTAAAAGTTATTTCAAATATTAGTAAGCAAACAAAAGTGTGTTACTGTAAGTTTATATTCTCTGTAAGTAACATATTTTGATGCAAAAATGAAACTATAGATGTTATTTTGTGTAGGTCCTACTATTGTAAAGCATATCACATTATCCCCACAAATCGTGTTTCACTGCATTCGTTCATCCACAAATTTTATTATGTCTCCCCCCAGCAAAATTTACTACTGTTTATCAACAGATTCGCATACAAATCCACCCCAACATTTCAATGCAATTACGTTCTTTCTTGCCCACGGGGCGTATGTTTGGTGGGACATAAAGGATATGCCGCATCTCCGCTCCATATTAGATCGGACATCCTTGCCTAGCGAGGTGTGACTTGCAGCCAACCAAACGATAAATTCATCATCATTGAGAGCAAGTGTTCAGCCAAGTACATGTTTTAATCTCCATCCTTGAGGCTATGTATGACCTCAAGATGCACTTAAATCTAATGTGCTTTGTAGGACACTCGGTAAATGATTGAATTAGGTGTCCTACAAGGTGTACTTAATACATCAAGATGTAGGATTTAAAGGCCTTATATACATTAGGAATCTCATTATATAGGCCCTACATACCGGTATTTTGTTGTGGTAAATAAAACACTAAAAACATATTTGAAGTGAGAATGTAAAGAAGACAAAAACAAAGTGGAAGTTGTAAAAGAAAGATCCATAATATTTCAATTTTTGTATTTAATGAGGTGTAAAATACATTTTCCCATTATATATGTTGAGCTCAGAAGGAGATTAACTGCACCTTGAAAGATAATGGGGGAAATCTGAAAAACTGTGTACAAAACAAATGGAGAGTTGTTCACAAAATCAGCCATTTTGAAGCAATTTTGCCAATTTGAGGATCCTTATAGAAAGTAAAATGAGACTTTTCAAACTTTCATAACTCTCTCATTTTTTAACCAATTTTAATGAAACTTTTTGTAAAGTGCTTCTCTGAATTCTCACTTTCCAATAACATTGATTCTCTCCTTGGGTTTTGGTTTCCTTTAAATATTATTCAATTAAAAAAAATTGAAGAGCCTTGGCTCCAGTTTTCTTCTTTTCAAACAAGAAAATTTTCTTGTATTTACAGCCCCAATAAAACTACCTATTTTATCCAACTAAAACATTTCTACATTTGATAGAGATGATAATGTTAAGCATTAAAAATGAAACAGAAAGAGCATTCTAGCTCAGTAGATTCATAGGGATATCGGACCTGGGATCAAATTTTCAGACTACATATCAACATTCCAACTGATGTTTATTCTGTCTTGTTATCACACATACTAGGAATATCTTCAGTACTACCATCATCTTTTGTTTTGGTGTGTAATGTATACCCAGCCAGATAGATATCATATAAGGATCTGATATACAGTAAGGGGTTTGTTGATCACTTCTTCTTAGCTGTTTAGTAAAACCTACAGTTACAAAATGTATGCTAATTTCCTTGTCAAGTAAACTTAGTTGGATTGTAGTCTTGATAGCTAATCTAGGCCTATATGTATATCTTTCATGAGATGATATATGAATGTTTTGCATGGGAAGGAAAGACAATTAAGGGCCAAAGGCTGACAATATTCACCCAGAAAGAAGGATAAGGAGGTATAGGTGTGGAGGGAGTGGGGAGATAGGTACAGGTACTTTACAGTTAGGCTTTATTATATGAAATGTGTAGTCGTGTAACATCGATTCAAAATTTTTATGTTTAATTTGTGCAGACACTTCTTTATGATTGAATTTGATTTCTCTTTATATTAGTTTTATTTTAAAACTCCCTCTGTCACCAAACAGCATCATGTTGACCCATAAGACTTCATTCTCTCCCTCTTGTGCCTGATTCAAGCCCCTTTTTTATCTCCAGACTTAGTATGCCCCTACCCTGAAGCAATTTATGCCCAGTCCCATCCATAGTAAATCATGTAATGGATGTTTCATCTTCACCTATTGCTCCCACATGAAACATGATCATGTGATGAATGTGAGAGAATGTAATAGACTTACCCCATACTGCACAACACTGCCAACAATGCAGATTGGAAAATACCAAGGGACTTGGGAGAGATTCTTCTTTTAGATGATCATCAAGAAATCTCTCAAAAATGAATCATGAAGGAAGATGGAGGATATATAGTTGTATAATAATTGTTTGTCATCATCTACAAATGGTGACAAAAGATGTTGAAATTCAAAGTATGGTATAGTAATAGGTTACCAGGAATACCAGCATATAATTGTGTTCCATTAATTCAAGTATGTGGAAAGAGAAGGGGGAAGGGGGTGGTAGTGACAGAGAGATAGAGAAAGTGAAAACACATACTTCCATTTTGAAAGAGAAGGAATGATGGGTTGATGTATCTTTAACTCCAGAAATATTTGGCATAACAAGTGACAGAAAAAACAGATCAAACGAGTATGTTAATGGTAGAGAAGTGATTAAAAGCTAAAGGGAGAGAGAGTAAGAGTGATTCAATTCAATCTACATTTCACTGAGAATGAGAAAGGTAGAGAGGGTATAGTCAGATACAAAATATTGAGACTCGCTTTAAAAACAGAAATTTACACACGGGCATGCTATTTAAAACTACTGTAGGGTTCTCCTCATTTACACTTTCACATTAATTTCATAAAAAACACTGTTCATGTCATCTCATTTTCCTCTTTTCTAATTCTATTCTTTTCATTTAAAGTATTATGTATTCAAATAATATGTTGTGTCTGAACGTTGTCTCTTTGTTTAGAATTGTTGGACCAAACATGAATGTGACATACTGTATCACTAATGATTTATTGTTTGTATTTTGCAGGATTACCGTCCTATGCTCCAGTTGATCTGCCCCCTCCACCATCACCAGATCAAGCTTACGGAGGCAGGGATGATGCCCCTCTTCCACCCCCACCCCCTGAGCTGACTGGATCCAGCTACCCACCCAAACCAGCCCCTACCATGCAGACATACAATGAACCCCATCCAGCAGTACAACCAGGCTATAGGCAGCCATCTTACAGGTATAACATTTGGAATATCTCTTCATTGGAAGGCAACTGTGTGATAAATGCATTTTTAAAGATATTTAACACTTCCTCAGATATACTTGTACAAGTGAAGGACAGGCTTGAAACATGAGTGGTATTTTTAAAAATAATGTTCTATTCTAGGTTTGTTAATTAACTGTCATATCAACTATGAATTATGGCAAGTCATTGATTGATGTCTGTGCCTAGCTGGCTGCATATGTGTTAAGTTCATAGACACATCTGTGCAAGCCCCAATAATGACTCTTTGTGCATGTATACCACATGATATCATTTTGTTATGACAATCAACATGCATCAGGGGCCTAGCTGTCTTAAGCCCACCGCACACTATATGATCCAAATCCGATGCGATTTTTGAAGAAATCACAATTGCATTGGATATAGAAATTCTGAAAAATAATCTTCCTGATTTAGGTTCTACATAGTGACATGAATACTAAAATCTAAATTTTGATCCATTTTAAGCCTTCTAGTGGAAGTAAAGGCCGAATCGGCTTCAAATTGTAAGCAATCGCACGAATGGTCTGACGTCATTACGATTCGGACCCGATTTGGCTTTTCTTCCAACAAGGAGTCTTCAAATTCTCTGAGATTCAGATTTTGATATTCATATTACTATTCAGAGCCTCGATCATTACGATTTCATGTGTTATAATGTTCCTGTCAAATGCTATTGCGAATTCGATTTTATCGGATTGTAGGCAGAGTGTGCGGTGGGTTTTATAAACAGTTGCAATTGATTCAAATCAATTATCTGTAACTTGATATGGTTGCGATTGATATCAAGTTGCGATTAAAGTAAATTAAATCGTAACTCTTTATAAGACGGGGCCCAGATCTCACTAGCATCAGAAGAGAAAGTTTTTAGATTACCCCCCCCCCCCCCCCCCCCCTGTATTTGTTAAGTCACTTTAGCAAGAGAGAGTTTAAGACGACCTGTGATTTGAAGTGAATGCTGCCCTCTGCCATCAATACCACTTCACGTTAGATATACATTGTAGCTGATGCAGGGTCCATGGCTTTAGCACCTGTTCTTGATATCAAGCCGAATCTGATCCGATACTAATCCATGTCATCTTCTTCCCAATTCCCCTTTTGCTTCAGAGTTTCATGTCACTCAATAATTCTATTTATGATCACAACACATTTAATTTGAATTATCATAATATCACATTTTTCACTTAAGTAGGCATGATAGATGTAGATGTATGTAAAGCTTATTGTATAGCATAGTGGATTCTTGGGTGGTCCATATAACAAACCTCAGTTACACATGTATACATGTATCAAAACCATGTTATTAGTTAATCTTTGTTTGCTTGTCAAATGATTAATAGGAATCTGATCCAGTACTAATCCATATCATTGTCTCCCCCTTTTACTTCAGAGATTCATGTCATTTAATGATTCTATTTACATGCAATCACACCACATTTTAATTTCAGTTATAATATTACATTTGTCATATATTATTAGGAATGATAGATGTCAATTCATTATGTAAAGCCTTGTAACATGAGTTCTTGGGTGGTCCAAATCTCGGTTCTACCAAAGAAAATGTATTAGTTAATCATGTTGGCTTGTCCTGTGTCATGTCATTTGCTGAGAGCCAGAAAGGGGTTAATTATGTATGAAATGATATGAGTTAATGTCCTTTTGGTCCTCAACAGAGAATGTAGATAATTGCTGACATCCATGAAGGTCTGGTTCTTCTTGAATGGTTTTAATTTCCGGAGGCGCTTGCAAAAAATGAATTCTATTTCTGACTAATATTTTCAAAAGTGTTTGAGTTAGCACATGTATATTTCACAAAGATCAATACACATTAATTATGTGTGCACATTTACATTTAGATATTTAGTATGAGGTCATATCTTAGCAATTAGAGTACATGAACACCTAACACTTGGCACTTATTTCCTTTTTTGTATTGTATTAAATTTTTCTCTTCACATGTCACATTGATTTTAATTTAATTTTTGAGCTACTGGTGATTGAGGGTTGAAGCAGGGGTAACTTGTTAGATGCTGAAAGGGGTACAGAAGATTTCTTCTAATATTACTCATATCCTGTCTTCATAAATGTATTCATCGCCAGCTTCACAATTGTAATAGATTCAGTTGTAAGTGAGTTCTCAGGCAGATATCATTATTGACTTTTCAGTTGTAACCGTTCCAGTAGTGAAGAAAAGAAGTCGTTTAAACCTAGTACAATTTTGAACTTATCGTGGAAAAGCTGTTTTATCATTTAACATGGAGGTTGAGAAGATTATTGTTAGGTAAGTGGTCATTGCCTTGAATGAGTTTGAAATGGTGTAAACATTTCACTTTCGTTCTCTGTAGCTTTTGGATGTTCTATAGGAAAAGTGAAATTTCCTCCAGGCGATTTTTTTTTTTTAAAGAGATATTTTACTCTTTTAAAGAGCTCCTTCTGAGCTTTATATAGCTACATGTAATCCGCACTCAGCTCTTGAGCTTTCTTTTCTTGTTATCTCTACAGCTGGAATGTTTGCTTTTATTTTTGTGTACTTAGGACGAGGTACACTCGTCATGGTTGGAAGGGAAATATATGTGAATTGTGAAAGTATAAATGGTTGAAAGAGAGTTTAAAAGTCAAATATATAGGCTATTAGGCATAAGCAATCAATGATCTGCACTAGAAGCACCCTCTAAAGTGGTTTTTCAAAGCTTTACTAATAATGTGAAGGTAATAAATGAGTATTTAAGTGGATGAGGAAGTGATATATATTCTTTTGAAGTGATGTTTAATGGACCACTTACAAGGAGGTTTTCAGGAAAGTGGCTCTTAATGGTCATGTTATGATTTAGGAAGCACTTCACATCGCTCATTAGTTTCACAGACCTCACACAATACAGTGCGCAGGTGACATAAATTACAACATGGGTTTTAGGTTGATAATATATCTAGGAGAAACTTTCAGTTTGTATATAGGGATGTGTCATGATAAGATGTTTACTGTGCTGTTGAGATTTTCATAGGTTACGAAGGAACAGCCGATTTAGGAGTATGATGTGAGTACCTTGTCATATAAAATTATTTCCAAATGTTGAATGTAAGGTTATGAAGCATAACTAAAGGAGAGTGTTGAAGGAAAATTTGTGACCAACTCTAGATGCGGATTTCTCAGCTGTTTGAAATACGGATCATTGGCAGTAATCTACTCTGTCAATGCATGATCAGAAGGTAGAGTGCGGAAGATAATTTAGATTGATTAATTGTTCCTGTCTAAATTTGCCGGCCTGGAAGCTGATTTCCTAGCATGCTTCAAAGTCGAGCCAAATATGTATGTCATTATTCTGCCCAGGCGGAGGATGTAAAGAACATCACTGCTTCAAGGCATTGTTATGTGTTCTTATGTATTGATGTTCAAAGTGCATATTGGCTAGGTCCTCTATATTCTGTAATAGAATGTGATATTTTTAATGAAATTTAGAGGCTTTAAACATCTGGTTGTTTTATGAGGCTTTCAAGGTAATGCTGAATGTTGGCAAGGATTTCTTGGAATTATTGGCTTCCTTTGTTTTAACATATATGAATGATTCGTACCATCAACAGAAAATTGTATGAAATGTTAAAAAATGTTACAAAACAAGGAGGAAGCATTCATGCATTGTAATGGTTGGTCCAGATGGATCCCCAAAATTTACTCTGGACCTAAACAATTTTTAGATGTTGTTGATGGGTCCTGTGCGCACGGACCCTAAAATGTCATTTGCAGACCCCCTGAAATAAAATAATAATAATACATAACATTTATTAGGTGCTTAATTCTGTTGTTTTTAAGTGCACCATATTCTGTCTAAGAAAAATAAAAGTGGCTGTAAAGCCTTGTTAAGGTGTTACAAGGGACAATGATTGTTTGGTGATTACTCAAGATTTATAAAATTGTAAATAAATTTATTGTTCTTCTTTTTCTATTTGCATTTGTGCATCTTGCAGGCAGCCAGCCAGTCCCACTCCAGCCCCTGCTCCTGCTCCTAAGCCAGCCCCAGCTGGTCTGAAGGGTCCAGACTGGTCTTACCATGTCCCTCAGCCTACAGACCAGCCTGTCACTGCTCCAGCCAAGTCTGGAGCTGAGGCAGAGATTGATGCTCTAACTAACCTCCTTGTGGCTAACATGGGTACAACTCCAGAACCTGAGGGAGAGTTCTTTGGTAAGTCATATAGCTCTTACAAACCTTTTAGTGGCTAACATAAGTACATTGTACTACCGCTGAACTAGCAGGAGAGTTCTTTGGTAGGTCTTATTGCTCTAACTGATTCCTAGTAACTAATATGGGTACTACTCAAGAACTTGGAGAGTTCTTTGGTATGTCCTAATGCTCTAACTGCATGATCTCCTAGTGACTAACATGGGTACTACTCAAGAACTTGGAGAATTCTTTGGTATGCCCTAATGCTCTAACTCAGTGGCGGATTTAGGGGGCGGGGGGCAATCCCGGCCCGTGCCCCCCCTTTTGAGGGAAAACAATGCATTGTGCCCCCTCTATTTGCGATTGTGCCCCCCCCCCCTTTTCGACCAGAAAACCCTTTTTTTTTTTGCTTGTCAGAGAATTATGGAGGGGAACTGGATCCCATAAACCCCCCCCCCCCCCCCCCCACTGAGGGACTTTTGGAGGGCTGGCGAAAAAAAATTTTTTTTGGAGGGCTGGCGAGACCAAAAAAATATGGGTCTCCCTCCAAGCAGTTTCCCAAAGTTGACAATCCTGCATTTGCGTGCCCCCCCCCCCCCTTATACGAAATCCTGGATCCGCCCCTGCTCTAACTGATCTCCTAGTGACTAACATGGGTATTGCTCAAGAGGAGAATTCTTTGGTAATGCCTATAGTGCTCTAACCAATCTTTTAGGCCGGAATTCACAATGGTGGTTTCAATTCAGACCATGGTTTATGCAGATTTCGTGGTATAAATACGCTTGATTTAGCAAATACACTTTAAAAAATCCAATAATGAACGTGCGCCAGTCGCGCATGGTAGGCAAAAGCGCTTAATTTATGCTTGTTTCCATGGTTTAGACCATGATTTATGTAAATTAATTTAAATAAACCATGGTCTGGATTTACATAAACCATGGTCTGAACCATGGCAACAAGCATAAATTTAGCGTTTTTGCCAACCACGCGTGACCAGCGCACGTTCATTATTGGATCTTTTTAAGTGTATGCGCTAACAAAATCTGCATAAAACCATGGTTTGAATTGAAACCACCTTTGTGAATTCCGGCCTTAGTGGCTAGACTTGGGTACTACCACTGAACCTGAAGGAGAATTCTTTGGTTAATCTCTACTTTAATGTTCTTAAGAATTCAACAAATGAATATTAAGCTTTTCATTCAGTAATAGGCACATGGGTTGTAATACCCCATAGCCAGGCAGTCATGACAAAGGTGCTCAAGCATTCAAGGAATATCTTCTATTAGATATTGAAAGCTGAGTAAATATGACAGGACTTTGTGTCAAAGGATCCTTCAATAATACATGTACCTCAGAGTTTATGAAATGTTATGAGTAAACACCTTGTAAATAGGTTCCATACAGTTCCATTTAATTTGCTTTTCACTTAATAGGAAAGACCTTGAGACTTGAGTATAAAGTGCAACCCTTTTCTTTTTTGATGGACATTATCAAATGATGGATTTTTAAATGTTTGAATGGTATTTTTTTCCAGGAATGTGTGCACGTTGCGGCAACAAAGTCGTAGGTGAGAACAATGGTTGTACAGCGATGGAGCAGGTCTATCACGTCGATTGTTTCACGTGTGAGAATAACTGTGGTACTAAGCTTCGTGGACAACCTTTCTATGCCCTGGAAGGCAAAGCTTTCTGTGAGCATTGCTACGTGAATTCACTGGAAAAATGCTCTACTTGCTCCAAGCCTATCACAGACAGAGTAAGATGATTCGCCTTTGTAATGAAGTCCTATCTTTTTTTTTTATACAGACAATTTTTAATAAAATATATAGACTGTACAGAATTCATTTGTCACCGTACCAAAAAAAAAACAAAACCCCAAAACTTTGAGGGAATACAAAGTGGAATATTTATGGTAGATAATCTTCAGGTAATTAAGGACAGCAAATTCCCTTTGTGGATTAGATATTATCGGTTTTTGAAGGTGGAAAACAAAAGACATCCAATTTTGATATTTCAAAAAGGTGCTATATATACATATACACACCATTTTTGAGAAGACAAATCTTCCCCAGTGGTATTATTTTCTTTGTTATGCATTTTTTTGAGAACAGAATGTTTTACCTGGGTTTTTGTTTTAATTGCCTGTTTGATGTCAAAATATTCTTTAAATGCTCAATAATATTATATCTTGGTAGTATTTTTAAATGATAGTCTAATCACTTCTTGAATCTTTTGAATCGTGTCCACAGATTCTGCGAGCCACTGGCAAGCCATATCACCCAGAGTGCTTTACGTGTGTTGTGTGTGGCAAGAGCTTGGATGGTGTTCCTTTTACTGTGGATGCTACTAATCAGATACACTGCATTGAGGACTTCCACAGGTAAGATAGGATCATTTACCAGTCTTCTTTTGATTGTTCATGAATGCACTAATAATACCAATTGTAGCAGGGAGATTGTTTGTGATGTCTGAAGAATGTTATTGTACTGAGGAACTTGTGTTGACGACATAGAAAGGCACTAGTCCTGTGTTATCTGTGAATAATGCTTCTGAGAAAAAACAAAAACAAGAAGAGATGTATATGTGATTTGATTCTGACTCTAGTCATTATAATGCTTCAAGACACAAAGATTTCAAAAGTTTTTAAAAAACTTTTTAAAAAATACTTTGTTGTAAGAAACACTTTATGATAATGTCTTTAGTCATACTCATAAAGACTTCCAAGAAGTTTAAAATTATATTTGTTTGTTGGTATTGTAATATGTTCTTAAGTTGTTGTAGTAATGACTAGAACCCATGTATTACCATTATTCCTGTAGGAAATTTGCTCCTCGTTGTTCTGTGTGCCTTCAACCTATCATGCCTGATGATGGTCAGGAGGAGACAGTCCGTATTGTAGCTCTTGATCGTAGCTTCCATGTCCACTGCTACAAATGTGAGGTGAGTACAGTACAAACACTCTTTCCAGTTCTAAAGGCTCGTTCAAATATGAAGGGGTAATCTGCCTAAAAAACATGAAGGCTTTTTAAAGCGTACTGTGCTTCACATTTATGTACCTTATAACTCACAGATAAGTGAGTAAGCATAGAACCTTTGTTGGGTCATGCATCCACACTTGCCATTCATTTAATACCACCATCAAAAAAGAAAAAAAAGCACCCGAGTTTCTGAGTTTTTTTTTGGTGGCAGTTTGTAGACTCACATTCAGAAGTAAAGAAAATGGACTAATTTCATCTTTCTGTTTTTAATTCTCACTCATTCTAAACCTTTTTTATCTCCCAAATATATTTCCTTTTGTTTTTTTCTTTACTTTTGCTAACCCTTATTTTTCAATATAATTTAAAAAGTATATTTATAAAAATGATAATAATAATAAATGGAATATTATGCTTCTACTTTATCAATATACTCTATTGATTATTACAAGCAGTTACCATGACTTGCACCTTGCTGCTAAGATGCTTAAGTACTCAACAAATTCTCCCTTATTTCACCTGGATGGAAATCTAGATTAATGTCTTTATACTTGTTTGTTTGTTGCGAATGAAAAGAGTTTCACAACATTTTCAATGTTAATTTGATGCATGTATTCATTTATTCACCATTTTTTTTCCATTGTTCCTTGACAGGATTGCGGAGTGTTGCTGTCATCTGAAGCCGATGGAAGAGGATGCTATCCATTGGATGATCATATCCTCTGCAGAGAGTGCAACGGAAGGCGTGTCCAATCACTCTCAGCATAGTTACCAACCAGTGGGAGGCATGTCCAATCGCTCAGCATAGTTACCAGGGGGTGTGGCTTACATTATTTCAACATCATGTCACTACCAAGTAGGCTTAGCCTGAATATCATTTTAAAAATACAGGACTTGTGAATTGACTTGGCATGTATTGAATTGGGATACATTTGACTCCTTATTGGGCAGGGCCTGAATTTGTCAAAAGGTGAGGATATGTGACAATAAGGCAGGTTTTGCTAATTTATCACTGAAGGACTGCCAATTGGGTGTGGGCTGTGACATGTAACTGAACATGCTATAATAAAATAGATTTTCAGTTTAAAGCTGTCCTGCTCAGCATTACCTGATTTATGTAATAAAGCCTTCTGTGGTTATTAAGAAGTTCAGCAGTATTTTCACTGCTTTTGCTTAGATTTATATTGAACTTCTCTGAAAATATTAGATTTAAAAAGAAATTAATTTATTGACATTAGGTATCCTAGAGTCAGCAAACGGGACAAAACTGTTTGAATGCGATTCTATTCAACTACATGGTCTTCTGCCATCAAGATATCTGCCAAAAGCCAAATATCTCGCACTGATAAGAAAACAATTGTAAAAGAGAGTATATACAATGCATCGATAGTTAATCCACGTTATGAATTCACACTGCATCATATCAATAGTTCGTCTTATATTGTTTAATATTTTGATCTATTAGGCAACACTGTCTTAGATATATGAATGATAAAGACTCACCTACATGTATGTCATCCTAAAGATTATTGACTGTTTTTTCTATGTAATGTTCAATCATGTTGGAAGGTATTTGCTCCAAATAATCATGACTGTGGTCTACATGTAGGTAGAAATTGGTGATCTATGTTATGATCTAAAGATAAACCTTATTAGCTGAGTGGTACTATATGAGTAGATTGATATGAAGATATGGGTACTATAAAGATAGTACTGAGTTGGAATCCAAGAGGGTTGTTAAGTATACAATGTGTATTATTATCACATAGTCATTGTATGTCAAAATATGAATTCCTCTTTGGCTTGAAAAAGAAAACCTTATAAGACTTTGAAAATAAAAAGGAAGGGTGTATTGCAAGGGTTACTGGATTAACACTTATCAAAATTAATCAAAACAATTCAAATGCTACAACATTAATGTACATGTACTTCCTGTTCTTTATTTTCAGCAATTAGTTCTTTGTGTTTGTAAGATAAAGGGCTTACAAAGATTTATAATTGGATTCTGTTTCAATATGAGCATATGTTCTTTTGGATGCTCGTAATACTGTAAAACCAGAAATTTTCGCGTGCAAAAAACTTTCGAGAATTTCGCGAGTGGTCGAGATTTGCGAAAGTTTCATGCTGCGAAATAATCAAATCACAATTGAAACAACATGAAATTATTGGAATTCGCGAAAGTTTCTTGCAGCAAAATTGGCTGTCATTAACAATTTGTGAAAGTTTTGTGTCGTGAAAGTTTCTGATTTTACAGTACTGTAAATTAAGTTGTGTATGAAATTCAACTCGACAAGATTATATCATGTACAGTAAAGCAACATTTATACAGGTACTTATGATTTTTTCCCTTCTTTTGACTTTTTGGGGGATTTAGTTAATTGGAAATAAGCATGGTTTTTCTATGTGCTGAACATATAAATCTGACTGTATATTTTCCTCCTCATTTTACATTATTCTAATGCGTGCTTCCATTTGTCTGTGAAGATTACAAGTGTAGAATTTAATCATGCTACATTGTACATGTGTATGTATTTTGTATAGTCATGGTATTGAGCATTTGTTATATCATTTTAACCCAGTGAATATGCAGAGGGTTTGTAAATGAAGCCTAGGGAAATGAGATAAAATATCAACAAGGTAAGACAAATTTCTAAAGCTCTTTGGGATACGCATAGGAATGTTATATCATAATGTGATATGCGCTATGGAATATTAATAATTACTTTGAAAGACTGTGGAGAGGGAGATGTTATAGAGGAACTTGCCTCTGCTCAGAAGATAAGTGACAGTACGTGTAATCGTTCTTATGGAACGCAGAGTCATGTTTTTAAAAAGTGTACCAACCACCTGAAAAAATAATTTGTATACCACTAGAAAGTATAAAATTAACCTCAAAGAGTTTTATCTGAAATTCTATAGGTCAACAGTTTAGGAGTATGAAGAAAATAAAGGATAACATGAAGGTGCTTACGCGGAACCGAACCATTGAGTTGGGTTCCGCGCGAGCCCTTATCTTGGCGAGCGCGTACTGGTGCGTTGAGTAGTCTACTCACGAGTCGCTTTTATAGAGTATGATTAAACTTGTAATATCTCTTTATAGAAGTGATATTCCAAGCCCATATTTGGAATATAGTAGAGTAACATGGAAC
Organism: Heliocidaris tuberculata; assembly: GCA_025618425.1. Taxonomy (NCBI): domain Eukaryota; kingdom Metazoa; phylum Echinodermata; class Echinoidea; order Camarodonta; family Echinometridae; genus Heliocidaris; species Heliocidaris tuberculata. The sequence goes on along the minus strand of CM046844.1, from coordinate 8,960,258 downwards.
CTCTAACATTCAGAGTAAAATATTTTTGGGTGATTGGTACCCTTTAATATCATAAGGAGTGTATTTAAATTTGCCTTTCCAGTGGGAAAAATAAGGATTATATCATTTTTGGAATATATAAGAATATGAGAATAATGACATAATAAATTGACATTTTATGCACATGTACCAACATTCTAACACATTTTGCCATATTGGACGTGAAGCATATTGCCTCTCAATGTACTCAATAATAAAGATTAACTATTATGTCTTGTAAAAAAAGACGTCTTTTGACTCGGAGCCTGATCGGTTAGTCGCAGATGGATATTTGACAAATTTTGAAAGTTCGAAGGCCTGTAGAAAATAAGTATTTAATTGAAGCGAGCTATTTTATGTTTCATTGTGAAGGGCATCACTGAAGGAGTTGGAATTTGATAAAATTCGGTTGCCATGGTCACCTTCTGAAATTAAAATCCATAAAAATTCAATTCAATGTCACAGAGAGACAAAATGCCTACTCTTAACTGATCAGGCTCCTCATCAAACTTAATGTACGGTACAGAGGCAGTCAATTAGATGGTTTTATCATTTATTTGTTTGACCCTGTTTGAAATTAATTACCTGTTGTATTATTTCGTAGATATTTCTATAAAAAGTTCCTTTAAAAATTTTAATATAGATTTAGTCTGTGATATGCTTCACACTGATGTACATTTTATTTCAGAGCAATATCTTGTACTTCGAAACTCAAATCAAATGTGAGTTTTGCTCGTCTTTTCAGTGGTACCAAACAAAAAAGGCTTTGCTCAAATATGAAATATACACTTGCATGTAAAGCCATTTTAATGCCTGCAGAAATATTACAAAAACAGCAATACAAAATGCCAACATGGTGATTAATAATTTGTACTACATAAATTCTTTGATGTACATGTATTTATTAACCATTTTGAAAAAAAATGCGTATAATTTGTAGGTAGTGTGTTATGAGGAAATAGTTACGAATGTCGAGTGAGAATTGTATAGATATTTTACTAACCATTTCATTTCTATTCTATTTCCCAATCGTGGTTCAGTTCACATTTAAAAATATGTCGGTGGTCACAACAAATTTGCTCAACTTGCATCTCTTATTTGTTTATGGGTGAATGTGTCTCACTTAAAAGATGATTTTATATTTAAGACATTGCTTTGTCATTAAAAGCATTTTTCAATTACTTGCATATCTCCATTGTGTGATTTGTTGAGCAAATCATGGTCACATATGTGACCCTCCACCACAAAAGGACCAATAAGTCGCAATGGGGGTTTTAGAGTAAACAGCTGAAATGGGTGGTTTGGGGTGGAAATTTTGATTTTAAATTTTTTGTTTCCTGAAAGTTCATTTATTAATCTACCATCTGACCAAATTTCAGTTTAAAATACCTTGTTGAAATATGTTTTTACACTCATTCAAAATGACCATGTTTTCCTGGACATTCAAACTTTCTGTGTCAACTTGCTGGGATTGTACTTCACATCGCTTTTCTGGTATAGCTTAAAAACTATGCACTGCCTGATATTCAAATTCTAAAGAAACAAAGAAATACATGTATATCTATTCTGAAGGTATGGAAAGTTTCAACCCAATCCTATTATCTTCACAGTGTATGCTAGGGAGTTTTGACTCAACCTTTTGTGCGACAAACAATAGGACACAGATTAGGCGCTCTTAGGCTCTCTATTGTTTTGGTCATTAGCCTGTCTGACACGTTGACATTCTTATTGTAATTTACAAGGGTTTGCTTAGTCCAAACAAGACAAGTTATATATCATTTTAAAGCTTAGAATCTAAGCTTTCAAACTGTTGAAATTTTCAAAACCCAAATTTTCGACTTATTGGTCGTTTTGTGGTGGAGGGTCACATATGTAGGCGTTAAAATGTTGAATTTGGTATGCATGCATCCACTCAAAGTGTCCCAATCACCTGAAAAAATAATTTGTGCACAGCTAGAATGTTTAAAATCTACATAAAAACAAACTTTACCTGGTATTCTATGGGTTACCAGTTATGGAGTACATGTATAAAGAAAAAAGATAACATGAAAGTGCACATACGGAACCAAACTTAGAGTTGTGTTCCGCGCTGGCCATATTCTTTTCGAGGCGATACACGTGCATCCACTAGAGTGAATTGAGAGTGAATTTAAACTTGCAATATATTTTGATAGAAGTAATATTTCAAGCCGCTATTTGGAATATAGTGTGATGAAATGGAAACTGTAACATACAGGGCAAAATACTTTTTAGTGATTGGTACCCTTTAAGTACATGTAGTGCATCATACCAAGTAGACATGTACATGTATTAATAGAAAACAAAAACATTCCCCCCCCCCCATTAAAAAACAAACAAACCCCAAACCCCGAAAACAAAACTTTTAGAAGCAAAAAATCAATACCATGCTTCACTGACATACCAGGTAACTTAGACATGAAAAAGAAAAGTTCAGCAAAATAAATGATTGCATGTCCTGTACTGCTTTTTACTTTATGCTGCTCACATTTATAAAAGCTTAAAAAATAAATGTTGGTTTGTTTGTTGGTTGTCTATTAACCAGACTGCCAAGAAAGCATGTGTATGCTGTATTAAAGTAAGCAACCAGGGGACCAACTGCTTTAGGTCCTCTCCGAGGGACTTGGTAATGAGGATTAATGCCTTACCAAAGGGCACTAGCGCATCCGCTTGGTTTCAAACCCGGGTATTCCCACTTACACTGCTCTACCACTGAGTCATCGTGCCTCCTGTAACTGAAGGTAATCCTGATAGCTCTGGGCCCTCTTGCATAAAAAGTTGCGATTAAAGGCAACACAAAAATTTAAACGCAACTTGATCTCCAACCAATCAGGTATTTTGAACTTACATTCAATTTTTCGAGCTGCGTTTAATTGCAACTTTTTATGCAAGACAGCCCAGGTCCTCATTTCATAAAACTAATAAATAAAAGCTGCCAAAATTCTGTGACAGATCAAATGTGATGATTTCAGTAACTTATGATGTTTAGTGATATTTTGTGTATTGACTCTTCCAAACATTCTTTCATCTCACTAGATTAAGAAAATTACACACATATACTGTACATAAATATAACAAAAAGGACAAGACCTTTCTTTTTAAATGTATTTTAATATGACCTATTAAAGCATAAACATAAATATTGCACTTATTTCTCTTCTATAATCATATTAAGTAGACATGCATTCTGACAATACAAACAGCATGCACATATCAACATGACAACAAGTCCATCTAACATTCACATGATAACATATAAATATATTACTATACTACCATGTTGCTATACTATCAAATTAAAATACATAGATATAGAGTGAAAATATGGTTCTCTCACCATTTTGAAATTTAACAAAACTTTGTGATTTGTCAGTACAATGAACAGACATATAAAACACAATTGTTACTCTAGAACCAAAAACTTTAGTGACATGAAATTTTCTATGAATTGTAAACAACGGCCATTTTGTGTAGCAAGAAAGTTTTGCGAATTCAAAAAAATTCCGTGTTGTATCGGTTGGAATCAATTTATTTCGCAGCATGAAACTTTCACAAGTGTGAACCATTTGCAAAATTCGCGAACGTTTCTGATTTTACAGTACAAACTATATAAAGAGTGGACATCTGGCTAATTTCTGTTGACATATGGATATAAAAGTACACCCTAATTAATTTTATACCATTTTCAAAGGTTACTTATATTTTCAGACACCCAACAGTTTATCTAATCAACACAGATTCATGCCTGTATAAATTTCCTCTTTCATTTTTCAGAGTATTTAAGTATTTAAGACCCAAGATATAGTTGTTTTTCTTCAAAAAACTGCTGAACAAAACAAGAACCATTTTACACACAAAATGCATGGCAAATTTGGCTGAGAAAAAAGGCCCCTTAAGGCCCCTAAAGCACCCGACTTATTTTACTACAGAAATATGAAGAGCACTACACTACAGTCATTTCATTTAGGCTAGGCTTTTTTTCTTAAGGCAGTTTACCAGGCCATGTGGGAATGCGACTTTAATGTTGAGTTCTGGTCATGTGATTTCGTTGTGAGCGAAACTATACGGAAATCATTGGGAAATAATGATTTTGCAGTAAATAAGAATAATGGTGGTGTGTGAGGTTTTAGAATCATTTAAATGATAACGTATTGACTCAATCTTACTGAAAAAAAGGAAACGGTGAAAAGAACTACACAGATATTGGTGAATGGGACTACACACACCTGTCATCTAAATTTGGTCCTAAATTTTCAATTATTTCTAGCCATATTTGGAAATGGAAAATAACGGCATTTTAACAGAAATCCTTTTCATGTGACATTCTTTCACATAGGAATAAAAAGAGTAAGAAAGTTCACAAATGATTTTTCCCCTTTCCCAGAACTCAATATTCTCTTTAAATTACTGGTACCTATTAGCTAAAGGAGATAGTGATGAACTGGTTGGTATTGGTATAAACTACATGTACTTGTATACTCAAAATTTGCTCTCTCTCTCTCTCTCTCTCAAGAACGATATTGAAAAGTGTAGAATTTAACTAGAATCATTATGTAAAGGGTAATTTTGTATCAATTTACCTGTACCTTATGCATTGTTTCCTACCTATGGCTTAATACCAGTATTTACAAAAATCAGAGACATGCTTTAAAAAAATGATGAATTATCCTTGGTTTAGGGAGTAAACTGTTAACTATGTGTTGTTTATGGAATTTGAATTGTTTTTCTTGTCACAACAAAATAAAATTTTCATGTATCACAGACACATAACAAGCAAAAGACATATGGAAACATAAAAATTACTATAAACAAAATGGTTTAAGCCAAATCAGCATTACTGGATTTTGACTATACTTGTATGTCATGTAGTATACATGTAGGTTTACTGGTTTACTGGTATTAATGCACTTTTAAGCACATGAACTCATACAAATACATTATATGTCATTATGCAGAAGAATGGACAATTTGGGTATGCCAAGGTAAATTTTACTTACATAGCACTGTACATGACATGACAGTCCCCCCCCCCCCAAAAAAAAAGACCTATATCTATCACTGTTCATAATATCTTGAGTTGATGGCTGATTTAGATCAGGACACCAAGTGTTCTGACTCGTGATGAGATGACCTGACTACGTTTCTGAATATCTTGTAGCTCCTTCACTTTGCGTCCTGCGACGTCCTACAAAAGAATGCATACAGAAAGGAATAAAAAAATAACTTTTAAATTATTCAGCGCATAATAATCAATACTTAATGCTCTATGCACTTTACATTTAGAATAATCTTACATTAACCTATTTAAGAAGAAATGTAACACTACTGAAAAAAACAAACCTATATATATATATCACCAACATGTGAGATGGCAAAAAAAGAAAGAATTCAGACTAGCCAGTGTAACCCATCAGTCTGGGTGGATGACTGAAATCTGTGTAAAGGTGCCCTTTCCCTATTTCATAGACAATTTGAAATAATTTTGCATTATGGATCTAAAACGTCTGTGTCTAAATGTGCCCCTCTCCTGTTCTATGGACATTTTAGACTCATTTTGCATCACAGCCTATGAATATTTTTTGGTAAGTACATGTACATGTATTAGTACAGTGAAAACTCAGTATAACGAGGTCCTTGGGACCATTAAAATTACCTTGTCATAGCAGGAATCTTGTTATATCAGGTTAAAAAAAACCAACAGAATATAAAGAGCTGGGACCAGGAATATCACCTTGTTATATCAGGAATATTGTTATATCAGACCTCTTTATACTGAGTTTCAACTGTATGTATCCAAAGGCACTATAAGAACATGTCACATCATGGTGATCCAACATCCCCTCCAAGCTCCGGGCCTTATTCATCAAGACATACGGTTAGGGTGAGGGCTGCTGCTGCGTTGTAGTTTAGGTTTAGTTAGGGTTAGTGTAAGGTAAAGTGTTGGAGTTAGGAATTTGATGAGTGAAGAAAACAGATTAAATTGTCACTGGAGCATGTGCCTTAAAGCCACCGCACACCTTACGATCGGTCTGCGATCTGATTTCAGAAGAAAATGTAATATCATTTGACAAATCATTTAAAAATGAAAAATATTTTTGATTGAAGGTCTGAATAGTCATACAGATAGTAAAATCGATAATATGGCTGAGTTTTCTAGTCGGTGGAATGGCCAAATCGGCTCCGAGTAGTAGTGACGTCACAAAAATTGTACGACTGCCTACGATTTGAAACCAATTTTGCCCTTATTCCCTGTAGAAAGCTGACAGCTCACCAAAACCCTATGTTTAGTATTCATATTATTTTTCAGAACCTGAATAGGGTAGATTTCATTTGTTAAAATGCCAATACTTAATGCTATAGCGATTTATTTCACAAATCGGATCGCAGACCAATCGTAAGGTGTGCAGTGGCCTTTACAGTCCCTACTGAGGGGGTCTTTGGTTGGTCTTACCGTCAGTTTCTTCTCAATGAGAGGCAGAAGAGTCTTGAAGAGATAATCCACATTCTTCAAGATGAACTGCCTCTCTTCCTCAAACCTGTCGGATGTCACAGCGCCCTCTACCAGCTGGATGTGGTTATCAAAGACTTCAACAAGCACTTCTACGATGTTAGGGTACAGCTGCAATGAATATAAATGAAATAAGAACACTGAATGTTTGAACAGGTATATCTGGAATCATATCCAGTAAGTTAGATGTGATTATCAAAGACTTCAACAAGTACTTCAACAATGTTAGGATACCGGTATAGCTGCAACAAACACAAATGAAATCATGTATTGTGAGCACACATTCCATGAAATGATCTGTACTCTTCTTATTTCAGCATAGATATATCCCTACAAAACCTCTGAAGAGGACCAAATCTTTAAACAAACCTGAATAGACCAGTTTAAAAATCCATTCAAATTTTGCATGCATGCCTCTACTACAATACAGTTAAAGGGCAATCCAACCTTGGTAAAAAGATGATTTGTGTGAAAGCAAAAAAATATGAAAAACAGGATGGTGAAAGTTTGAAAGAAATCGGACAAGGACTAAGAAAGTTATAGATGTCTGAAAAATGAGATCACTACATCTATGCGAATCTCAAATTGGCAATTTGGTAAGTCAATTTTGACATTTTGTGGACAACTCTCCCATTTGTCGTACACAAAAATATCATTAATTTGCGGTTTTCTTCGAGGCGCTTTTACCCTCGGGGCTGTACTCAAAATATATTGGAGATAGCATCTTGTTATAGGTCCTCATGAATGAAAAGATCCTACTGAATAATGCATTTTGAAAAAAGTGACATTTTAGTCATTTTGTGTGTTAGAGCGAATGGGGGAGTTGTCCACAGCTACATCACAGTGACATTACCTATTCGGCCAATTTGAAATTCCCATATGCATAGTGATTACAACTTTTAAAAATTCATAAATTTCTTATTGCTTGTCCGATTTCGTTCAAACTTTCACCAATCTGCTTCTCTGATTTTTCCTCTTTCTTTCAAAGCAACTTGCTATTAAGGTTGGATTTCCCTTTAACTCTGCATAACTAAGAGTCGCATAAGTCGAACTTTCCCTAAGTGGAAACAATTTTTTTTACCAAACTGCGCTAAACGTGTACATTTCATAAATCGAACTAGTTTTTGCAGTCCCAACATATCTGACCTATGGAAAGTTAACTGTAGTTACTAGTGACAATATTAAGGCTTGCCTGAGGCTTGTCTGATATAGTGAATAATGTATGCAGCTTGAAGTCTGACCACTGCAATCAACAGCATCATTATATATTGATTAGTAACGTGCCTATTGGCCCATCAACACTGAATGAGAGACTCATATTTGTGTTTAAAACACATACATGTATGCTGTGAAAATACTAACAATTTTCAAATATGAAATCAAACAGAAAGTGCTGCAGTCTTTTATCATATTCATGAATAATCACATATTCATATATTCAAAATTGTTGTTTTGCATTAGAATAATATTTTGCAAACAGAACAAGGATATTATCAATACCTAATTATCATAACAAACCTCTGGTACGTAAAGTTTCAATGCATCCTTGACAAAGGCAAGGACAACCTTGGTGAATGCAACAGTACTGTTGGCTAGACTCACAAAACAGCTGTCTGTAAGCATTAAATAAAAGAGATAAGGACGCATAATGCATTGAATCATTAAATACATTAAAGGCCAAGTCCACACTAATATCAAATTGATTTGAATAAATAGAGTAACATTTTAAAAGCATAACAGTGAAAATTTCACTGAAATCGAATGTAAAATAAGAAAGTTACGGCATTTTGAAGTTTTGCATTATTTCTTGAAACAGTGATATGCATAACATGGGCGGTATGCAAATGAGTGAACCGATGATGTCACACACTCACTTTTCATTATGTATTTTATTATATGAAATATCATATATTTCAATTTTTGGCTTCAATAATGTAAAACATGGTTTGACTCCTTATGGAACATGTAAAATCATCATTATTGTAACTTATTATGATACAAGGGAGAGATTCTTTATTATCACATCCATAAAAATTGAAATATTTGAAATTTCATATAATAAAATACATAAGGAAAAGTGAGTGTGTGACATCATCGGTTCACTCATTTGTATACCGCCCTTGTTATGCATATCACTGTTTCATGAAATAATGCAAAACTTCAAAATGCCGTAACTTTCTTATTTTACATCCGACTTCAGTGAAATTTTCACTGTTATGCTTGTTTAATTTTACTCTATTTATTCAAATCAAATTCATATTAGTGTGGACTTGGCCTTTCAGTGGTATAATAATTTACAATTACAGCAGACCTCAAATCAGCATTGCCTGATAATCAGAGAACATTTACTTCACAAGAAGTACATGTATATTACATGCCTGTATAGATAGTACATGTTTATTCAGTAAAATGCATCTACCAAACAAAATCTTGGAACATGACCATTCTAAAAATTGGTTTGAATTTTTTTATGTAAGGATATTATATCAGCAACAGAAAACTAAAATGCTGTATTTATAGAGCACTTCATATCACCATCTAGTACTGGAGTATCAGTAATCCTAGAAACAGATTAATTCCTTTTTTTGAAAATTCATACAAATAATTATTTTCTGCCACGGTAGATTTGGAAACTCCACTTGCTGGGTATGACAAAAAAGGGAAAGAGCCAGCAAAAGTTTTACCATAGACGAGTTGGTTGAACTTGTCAAAGCCTAACTGTTGCATATCTCTGACCAGGTTGTTAGCTGCATTAGGGTTCTTGAGATTCAAGGGGTACCAACGCTCCTCCTGAAAGACAAAAACCATGAAAACTTTGTGATAATTGCCTCAACCCACACCATTAAATTTTGCGAACATATATACTTAAACATGGTTTTTAGCTGTACATGTTGTACAAACACCAAGTTGAAGGAACAAATTCTACCAGTTAACAATTTACTACACATGGGTCAAGAGTTGCAAATGTGAATGCATGTCTTGCCAGAGGATGTTAATGATGTGCACCAGGGCTTGAACCCACAACCTTCACATCTCCGGTCAAGTGGTCACTCTACATCCTGTTACCATCATCATCAAGAATAATACAGTGATATTACATACCACATTTCTATGCCTGGAAGCCTCAATGAACTGCTCCTTGTTGAACAGCAATACCTCCCTGATGCCTTTCAGCATTAATCCATTGAGTGCAAAAAGGAGGTCCAGTCCAATAGATGACAGTAGAGCACATGAGGTCCTTGCAATGCAAACACACTCAGCTACTGTGACCAGAGCAGTCTGCTTGGCAAGGGCTTGGCGAGAGAAGAGATGTACAAAGCTACGAAGCTCTGCCTTTGCCCATACCACAAAGGCTGAAAGATAAAGTTAATTCATATATGCCAACATTAGTTACCCTTTCCACAGACATCTTTGAATAATTGAAAGAAAAAAAAAATTGGGTTCTGCATAATGAAGAGTAGAGTCGTAAGTTTTTTTGTTTTTGTTTTTGTTCTCAGCAATTCTAAACAATCTTATATTTAACTGGATGACTAAAATATCATGGGCATGGGTTTTACAGATTTATACTCTCCCAGTTTAAAGATACCAACTGAAACTTGATGCTCCAAATACATAATGTGCTACTCAAAACATGATATCCCCCCACTCGATTCCAGAAAGAGCTCCTTTAAAATAAGAGCAATTTAGCTTGATACTTCTCAATACGTGCTTCCCGACAAGTCTGAGTGAATTCTTACCTGAATAACAGCCCTGATTCTGTGAGAATGTAAACCTAAACTCTTTTCCTGTCTCAATGATATGATTAAAGAAGACATGACAGAGTTTGGTGACATAGAGACTTGTAGCGCCCTCTATTCTTAGCTGTCTCAAAGATTGCTTGATGGCTGCACTCCGGTTCTTCAAGAACAGATCACATGCCTAACAAAACAAACATGACAACATCATTACGTCTCATAAAGTTTACATGCCAGATAATGAAAGGTATTTCTATACTTTATCATAACTAGCTAGTCGTATATTTTTCTTGAGTGTTAAAAAAGCAAGTTATATGCATCCAAGTCTGACATACCAGCAAAACAATAGCTCCACTGACGATTTCACAATTTCACACTAGACACATTCCTAACTATAAACCTGGACCCAAATCTACACCTAAGCCTAACCTGAAACCCAATCACAATGAAATAAATTCTGGAGAAAATGTTTGTTTGTTTGTTTGATTGATTTTATTTCTTTGTTCAATAGCATGATACAAAATAATATAACATTACAGAAAGAAATATATTTAAACACATTTTGAGACATTAACAAGTTACTTCAAAATACAAAGAAAATATGTATACAGTATGGGAAATTAAAATTATACAATTAACAGGATTTGTGAACGCAGGAGACAGTCACCATAAGCGAGCTGCTTGATGTTGATGGCGGTCTCAAAGTAGAAAAGCAACATAGATAAAAAAAAATGGAGAAAAGTGGTCATGAGGGTGCAGTGCAAGTGCAAGTGCAAGTGCAGTGCAAGTGCAATGTCAGATCTCTATACTCTACAGAGCTTTTGGCTTTCAGAACTATCCAAGCGACTAGGTTGATCAAGAGCACAGGGACACTAACTTGGTTTTCAACACAGGAATTTGTGGTTTCAAGACCTCTACTCTTTCTGTTGACCAATAACGTCTCCTCAATAAGTGAATGAGTAAATTACGCAATGCGTAATAAATGTCCCCGCCAGAAGTGCAGATCTGTGGAAATTAACTAGCCTGAACCTTAAAACTTCAGTGAAAAACTTTAGTGAATAAAATAATAATGTTACTGCATGCAAAAGAAGAGAATACCAATAATGCATATATACAACTGAAATATAAAACATGAAAACATTTGAACCTTCAGCCATTTTGAATAAATTTGCATAAATTTGCATGAATAATGAATTTCAAAATTCTGTGTAAAAGTTTGGAAGCCCCACCCAGCCCTATCAGATAAAACAATCGGAATCAAAATCCGATGTGAAATAGAGGAGAAGAAGCATTTTTCGTCAATTTTGAATAAATTTGCATAAATTTGCATAATTAATGAATTTCAAAATTCTGTGTAGAAGTTTGATAGCCCCCACCCAGCCCTATCAGATAAAACAATCAGAATCAAAATCTGATGTGAAATAGAGGAGAAGTAGCATTTTTCGTCAATTTTGAATAAATTTGCATAAATTTGCATAATTAATGAATTTCAAAATTCTGTGTAGAAGTTTGGAAGCCCCCACCCAGCCCTATCAGATAAAACAATCAGAATCAAAATCGGCCAAGAAATGACGGAGAAGTAGCATTTTCTAACATTTGAGCACACACGACAGACGGACGGACGGATGGACGGACGGACGGACGGACGGACGGACAGACGGACGGACACACACACACACACACACACCCATACCTGTGCGCGCATAAGAACCGATGACATCTTTTTCAACCTAGAATTTGACCGCATAACCGATGACCTGTGTGTGTAGAATTCAACCGCATAACCGATGACCCGTCTGAAATGTTTCTATACAACCGACGACTTGTTCGCGTAATACTAACTGATGACCTACCCCTATATGCAAAAGCATGTAATTTGGGTCTAACTGCGCAGGTCTACCAACCGATGACGTCATCGGTTCGCTGTGTGTCATCGGTCCGAATGTACAGTTCATGCCTATGTCATCGCTTTAAATGGGCGCACATACACACGCACACACCCACACACACACACACACACACGCACACGCACACACGAACGGAGCCCGTTTCATAGTCCCCTCGCGAACTTCGTTCGTCGGGGACAATAAGTTGAAATTGGGAGCATAAGGGTTTTAAATAGTAAAGCAATATGAATCTGCCAACACCCAAGTCTACGGCAAATAAGATTTACAGGAAGGTAACTGATCTGATATCCTACACAGCACAGATTTGGTCTATGTTTACCTGTGTAGCTTTGCCAAGCCTTATGAGTTGTACAACAGCCCTTCTGGTCACCTGTGGTCCACCGCGTAGTGACCGATCAGGAGACACCTGTAGCTCTCTGGTCAGTGTATCGGTCAGCTGCTTCACTCGGTGGTCAACTCTTGCCCTGGGGTAAGTGAGCAGTAGGATTTGTGTTATTGAGCAGTCTAGCAGCAGAGTGGATTTTCCTATCACTAGCACTGTGCCACACCCAGATCATGTAGTAGTAATTACAGTATAAAAAGATCTTACCTCATTTCCTTCAATGATGGACCAACTGGTACTTGCTCCAAATATTCATTGGCTGAAAAGAAAGAACGGAAAGAAGTTTAAAATAGATATCACATGTACACGTGGCTGACTAAAGATCAGCATGCTACATTTGTATGTCGAGGTATAAACTCTAAATCGAACATGCCATATAGATTATAAGTGTACATGTAGTACCTCTCTAATGTGATTTAAAATTTGACCTGATGTAGAGGGAAACAAACCTAAAATCACAATACATGCATACGATGTCCAGCACAGAGTACAATACACTATAAAGCTCATGTACTTCCGATGCCTGACTGTAACAAAATTTCTTCTATATTGTCTGAACCTCATCTGAACGAGCCACCTCCGTCAATCTCCTTGTTTCCATAGTGATATCAGAACTTTGTAACTTTATTTAATGTGCAGTCCAACTTTTTAAGAACACTATAATTTCCTAAAAATATTGAGCTTTTTGGCCCTACATGGGATTACAAGCAACACTGCAACACAAACAGAATATATTATAATATCTTTAAAATGTGAGACTAGTAATACCTCTAAGAATGAGATCAACAGACTCCTCAAAGTTCCTCTGTGCAATACTCATATCGAGATCTTCAGGTAGCTCTAATAACCAATCAACTTGAAGCATACTCGTCTCCATGGAAACAGACTGAAGAAATAAGCTTTCATCCTCTACAAAGGCTGGTTCAGATAGATTGAGGGGAAAAGATATACTAAATTATTGAAGTCCAGATTTTTATCATATATGTACTTTGTTTATTGAAATTGTTGCCTCTGTGTTATTAAAGTTTTTTCATATTTTCCAAACCTAACCATACATCTACTTGTAAATTGTGTAAAATATAATTATATTGAAATCAAAGAAATCTTTTGAATTCAAATTTAAGAAAATTATGCCTTTTAACCATTTATTGTAACCAATTTCTAAACCGCTTGTTAATTGAAAACATGATAGTCATTACATAAATGTATCAGTACTATTGAGGGCAGAGTTTTAGCTACATTGGGCGGCGGTGGGTGACACAGCCCACCACTAACAAGCTATTTGGCACTAGAGCCCACCACTCAAAGAGTTGAAAATTCATATCTTTTATCCCAACATTGAAATTCTATGACAGAAAACAAAAAAGTACATGTATGTCAATTTTCATCAAAAAAAAAAAAATGTGCTGGCTATAACCCTGATTGAGTGTTTTAAAACATATTTGTGTATTATTTGCTGGTTCTGCCATTGGTGATAGATGCTGATGATGCTTCACACTTTTAACATCATTTGCACATGAACAAAGTTTTTGTATGTACATTTATATTGTCTGTTTGGAGCCAGAAGGGTGTCAACTCTATACAAATGATATGAGTTTAATGCCCTTCTGGCTCTAAACTGACGATATATTTTCATGAATATGGAAAGATGTATATGTGATCACATGAAATAAAGGAGATTTCCAACATCTTTCTTTGTTCAGTCTTTCTGCACTTATTACTGTATAATGAACCTCAAAGCATGTTATACAAATAATTCAATGAATGACCAAAGTGTTGTATAAATGTATGTAAATTGTGTGGCGGTGACTGCTCATAAAAACAAATATTTTATCTCTGATCAGTGATGATGGAGTAATGCCGGTGGAGTTCAAATGTGATGAAAGCTACATTCCATCCGGCATCCAAGTGGTTAAATGCAAACTTAAAACTCATTCATGCACAAAAACCATACAACGTAAAGAGAAAACTCTATATCAACAAAATTCTATGTCAAATGTCTGAAGATATATGAACTTCAAGGGTAAATAGCAATACATGGAGGTTTTCAAACATGGATTGAGTTTCTCATCCCATGCCTATTCTAAACAGGGTTAAATGCATACAGTCAGACAGTTGCATCAGTCTGTAACTACACAATACATGTATGTATATTTATTTCACATACTACTATTAATTGTAGAGACAAACTAAATTTAAAAAAAAGGTGTTTTTCATGTAAGAAATAAAACCAATTCATGCCTGGGGAACCTAACGTTCAATTAGACTGTTTCACTCAATTACACCTATACATGCAGAATGCAAATTTATACCCCAATGTACACAAGTTGTGTAACATGTCATTAAGATATTAACAATTGAAAATACAACTGTATTTATGAAAGGTAATGAAAATGTATTTCAGAGAAGTTTTTTTTAGTAACAGCTGCAGTAAAATCCATACTGTATGAAAACTGTAGGTAGTACAGTAATCACTGTATTTATGTAGATGGTAAATGAAAAGCTTGAATGTAAAATCAAATATGATCGGTAACTGAAGTCAGAATAAATAAAAGTGTACATGAACATAAAAGTGTGAGAATAAGTGTGGAAATGATCTGTAACAGAAATTGCTGTAAGATCATGAACTGCTTAAAATTCCAACATGGGTGATTTTCATGAATGGCTTAGGAAAGATGTCTCTATACATGTATATAATTAAACAAAAGTGATTGAAAAAGAAAAGTGACTACATCGTAGGATGCATCATGCCGTGCAAGATGAATGATAAACATGCAAGAATTTACCCTCTTCTTCTGTACAAGAAAACAGGAAAAAGTGCAGGAGAACATGTAGGAAAAAAGAGAAAACCAAGCACAAACATACTTGTACATAAATTATACATTTTGTACCAGTAAAATTTTCTCCCCTCCAAAAGACCTCAGTTTATAGCTGTTGCATGATCAAGCAAATATCATTTGCATCATGATAATCAACATAGCAGTACGAAACAGTCAGTGTTAGGAAAGAAAAATGTTTTTACAGAAAACTTTTATTGATTGTGGTAATCATAATGTTAAAGATAAAGTTGAGTTCTGGTCATGGGATTACACTATAAAAGAAACTGTCTCAAAGCAATTGGGAAGGTGGATTATATAGTACATAAGAATTGATGTATGCTGTAAGGTTTTAGAATTGTACCAAAAGGAGAAGAAATTGACTCAGTCCTGCTGAAAGTCACGTGCACTGCACACAGAAACGTGTATATAGGACTACACACATGTTCGGACCGAACATTTCAACTGTTTCTAGTCATATTTTGAATGTGGGGGCATTTGAAGAGCAATCCTTTTCAGGGGACATTTCTACTCTGATGTTCTTCCAAACTGACATAAAAAGAATGAGAATTCTCACGAATTATTTTTCACCTTTCCCAGAACTCAACCTTCTCTTATTGTTTACTACATGTACCTGTAACTCCAAAATTTAGTTGGAAAGCTTTTATTCACTCCTATGGACTTCCTCAAGCCAAGAAACAGTGTGAAGAATCACTTGGCTTGAGAAAAGTCCACAGGAGTGAATGAAAGCTTGCCAACTAATTTTCAAGGCTGGTAGAAGCTTAATCTACATGTTAAGAAAGATGTTGTTGGCAATTAAACAATGAAACAAATAACAAACATTACAAAGGACTTGCAACTGAATAAGGCATATGTGATTCTCAATTTAAAAAAAAAAAGCATTTCACAGTAACACAGTACCAATCATCATTTTTCTTCACTACAAACATTGTGCTCAATATGACTTGTGCAAGTCATGAAAACGTTCAAAAAAGAAGAAAGAAGTGTAAAAGAACAAGAAATGAAGAAAAATTATCAGAATGATAATAATCACTTGTGCAAGTCATGAAACAGTAAAAAAAAAAAAAAAAAAGAAAAAAAAAGAAAGAAGACATAAATGAAGAAAGAAAAGTCTACTGCAATAGTCATCATATAAAGATATTTAAGCATTACAAACAACCCTGACAGGAAAACCTTTGCATCACAACATGATATTTCTTACATGCATGAATTGTGCACACATATATTAAAGCATACATGTAAACCCATCTTTTCCCCTGTATGATATCATCTTTCTGTTAATATTTATTTTTTCCTGATTCCTGAAGGAGAAAGCTCTAATTGTTGCAGACTTGGAAGCAATTCTCAGTATTCGCAATCCGGTGTGCCACCTCTCGGATGCCACAGATTGCCAATCTTCGACATCAAATCTGCGCTACTGTTGCAGCATTGTCGTGTGGCCATTTCACCCACTTTCTTACATCCATGCGTACTTCTCTAAAGTTTAAAGTTTGGAAGTGTGGGAATAGCATTCTGATGCTTCACAGGTAAAAGCCATGGCAAACGTGGAGGGAGCATTGAACGAAAATTGTCCAAGAAAAATATAGTAGCTAGGCACGCAAAGACGTGGGAATTTCCACTTCAACCTTCATTATGTCAACTATTTCCCATGAGGCATAGAGCCTGATCGGTTAAGAGTGAGCATTGGGGTGAAAATTTAATTTTCAGATTTTTATGATGAAATCACTTTCAGGTTTTTCATTAATATCTAAAGTTACTAAAATTCACATTTGTTTAATTGACAAGGTCCGGAAAGTCATTGGATTGGCCCATTTTTCAACAGGGGTGATGAACACTGATGTCATGGACGGACATTTTCTAGAAAGATTGATTTGGTCCTAGTTTAACACTCTCTAAACTTTCTTAAGTTTTGTTAGCAAATAATTATAGATCAAACACCAGTCCATTGAAAACCAAAAAATATTTGAAAATATTTGTACAGAAATGGTTGTGCCGCATGGTCATTCACATCTTGATGCAAATTTGTCCGTCCGTGACAGAAAAAATTTGTTAAAGTTTTTTTTTCCATTGGTGGGGCAAAAGTGAAAACAAAAACCATGCTGAGCTATCTCACTAGCTAGAGACCTATACCATGTATGAATAAAACCTTGATCAATTAAATATACATATACTAAAAACGAATTTGAAAATTGTCACGGACGGACACTAATTTTGTCACGGACGGACAATGCAATATACTGAAATGGTAAATGCTGTGAGATTTCAAATTTAATGAATTGTTTTATAGTTTATTGGTTCATGGAACATATTTTATCCACAATATCACGTACAGTGAAACCTGTCTATAAACACCGCTCAAGACAGACAAGAAAAGCTGTTTTTACGAGCAGGTGGTCTTTATGTACAGGTTCCTTTAATACATTCATGATTTAATGAGAAACAGTTTTAAAGGGAAACAAAAATTGTGGTCTTTATAGACAGGTAGTCTTTCTATACAGGTGGTCGCTAAAGCAGGTTGGACTGTATATGGTATTGTGATCCCCCATATGAATGCAATAATACCCCCCACCCTGCCCTAATTTTTTTCTTTTTCAAGCTAATAAATGTCATAAAAACCTAATGACTATGCTATGGCTTTAATGGGAGCCAGCCTGCATTGTCAGTCTGCAAAAGACATCCATTACAGGTGTTTACAGAAGATGAATACTTATTTTCTTATTTATTTATTAATATTATTATTACTATTATTGTACATGTAGATATTTTTGGTCATCAGCAACGTGTAAAAGTTTTAGATTCAACATTAATACCGAAGCCTGATCAATATTCAAATTAAATTACAAGTTGTGCTTGAAAATTATAAACATTGGAGGTCAGATGTGGTATCAGACTGCAAGAGCCATGTTTGGACTCTATTTTGTGAGAATGCTTTGAATTAGTTGTAAAGTTTGAGACAGAGATTCTTTATAGTGCAGGATCATACACAGCCAACACTTTTTTAAAAATTATGTAGTCACATAACATAAGAAGAAACCTTTTTAGACACTATATATCTTTAAATGCTCATAATTGAATTGGTTGCATCAACCCTGAAACAGTTTTTTTATGGGGAAGGGGGTCAGAAAGTTATAATATAAGACTTACACTAGTCATGTTGGGCAATCCCTCAACTAACAGGACATACAATTAGGCTCTATGGGCTTTATACACTCAACTGTTGACATTAGGGCCTTTGTCCAGAAAGCCAACATTATTCTTAAAGTGATAGAGACATTACTGAAAAAGTAAACTATGGTATGAGAAAGATTTAGACAATGATCTGCATTTCATGATTTGGTTTTCACCCTCTTAATCAGAACTATTGAAAAATATGAGATGTTATAAAGAGTACTGGTATGTGATGTTGTAAACCAAATGAGAAATTTTACTTCCTATACATGTATATGATAATGATCAATCACACATAATCCTATATCTGTATTACCTCTATGTTTGAAACAAAATATATGACTTTGAGCTGTACAGTAAATTAAATACTAAATATTGATGTTTGATTTCGGTCCACCTACATGACTGTAATGTAAAGGGTTATATTTTGAAAGCTTACATCACATTCTTCTCAACATGTTCATTTTGGTCTGTAGCATATATTGTACATGTACAGTTGTACACTACATGAGTACATGCACTTGTACATTGTGTATACACTGCAATACAGGCATCCACTTTTGACATAGATTCCACTTAAAATTAATTTTTTCAAGCTAAGTTTTGCTTAATAGTGGAATAAAATCAATTTCAAACAAAAAGTAGAAAGCAAAAAGTACGTATGCGCGATTTTAAATAGGAACACATGCATTTTTTAAGTTAATGTCCGTCCGTGACGCTCAAAATGTCCGTCCGTGACGCTCAAATGTCCGTCCGTGACAAAAAGTTTTCGGACCTCTAGCAAAAGTTACAGCTTGCTTTAAAATTCTATGTATGTGACAGGGAAGTCAATTTACTTGACTAACATTTGCAGTCAAAAAAATTTGTCAGTGACAGTTTGTTTAGATAGAAAAGACAAAAGATTACCGATAAGTCAAGAAACCCATTTCTATCTTGTCCGTCCGTGACAGTGAATATTTAATGGATTCTATTTTTAGTAGGTAACCATGGCAATCAAATTTTATCATCATTTAGCACCTTCAGTGGTACCCTACATAATGAAACATAAAACAGCTCAGCACATCTCATAACTTATTTTTTACAGGCCTTCAAACTTTCAAAATTTGTCGAATGTCCGTCCGTGACTAACCGATCAGGCTCCATAGCTGATTCCACCGATAGGTGGTGCACTGTATTGCCGAGAATACCGAGAATGGGGGATCGACAAAAAGGGGGAGGACAGGGAGAGCTGCTATTAGTGTATTGTCAGGAAGCAGATGCTCTCCAACCCAAAGACGAATCGTTGCTAAAGATTTGCTGGGCCGAAAGCTATGACCCAAGTACATAGAGATACTCATCCATTTCAAAACATCCAAAATCAATCAGTTAACAATAAGATAACTTACGATTCTTTCCCTCTGGTATATCAATACTCATTTGTTCTGCTAGTTCTCTTCTCTGACTGTTTGCAGCAACCTGGATTCTCTTTGCTTCTTCAAGCT
Source organism: Heliocidaris tuberculata (assembly GCA_025618425.1). NCBI lineage: Eukaryota > Metazoa > Echinodermata > Echinoidea > Camarodonta > Echinometridae > Heliocidaris > Heliocidaris tuberculata. The sequence continues at coordinate 8,940,205 of CM046844.1, read as the reverse complement.
TATCAAGCCAGGTACGCTGAAATACAGAAAGGAGTTCATGAATGATTTTACAATACTGATGTCAAACTTCCTGACCATATATAGACAGTTCATGTTCACTGACGTTTTAGTTCATGAAGATGATCATAAATAAATGGTTGAAAATTTGAAACTCATCATGGCTCTGATTGGAGTATTATTTCTAGCACAATATAGATAAACCAAAAGAGTACCTCGGCAACACCCATCTCACAAAAACAGGGAAAACCACGCTTGCAAACAAGTCTAGAGTATGACAAGAACTTATTAGTAAGTCCCTTGAATAGGACATTAAGTTGTGATTTCCTTGGGGCTTTGAATACTACTGAGTAAATTCTTGCTTTCAAAGCAATTTGATAAAACAGGGCTCAACACTAACAGGTGCCTGGGACACATAGCCCCCCCCCCCAATTTTAAAGATAAAGTTGAGTTCTGGTTATGCGATTACATTGTGAAAGAAACTGTCCCAAAGCAATTTGGAAAGGTTGATCATGTCTACATAAGAATTGGTGTATACTGTCAGGTTTGGAATCATCAAAATGATAAGAAATTGACTGAATCTAGGGGAAAAGCACGTACACTGCACATAGAAATGGGTATATGGGACAGACTGCACACAGTGGCATGAATGTTCGGCCCGAACACTTCAGCTAATTCTCGTCAAATTTCAAATAACATTGTGGAAGAATTTGAGGAGCAATCCTTTTCAGGGGACATTCTACGATGATGTTCTTCCAAACTGACATAAAAGGAATGAGAAAGCTCACAAATTGTTTTTCTCCTTTCCCAGAACTCAACCTTCTCTTAACTCCAGAACCCCAAAATTTCAAAATTTAATAGGGGTCTAATGCATACAGACTCGCAAATTGGAATCTGGACCCCTACAGAAAAAAAGTTGGTGTGGAGCCCTTGATAAAATAAACAAAATTGGCATTCATAACTTCTAAGGAGCAAAGCCCAACCAGGAACAGAAGGAAGAGAATAAGCTTTACCTTTGATTTGGCTGTCTCAGCACTGTACATGTGCTGGTCTGGAAATCTTAAAACTTTGAAAGCATTCTTGACAGCTGGTGGAAAAAAGAAAAGAAAAAGACTTTTTGTAATTTTCGCAGATGTAAAATGTTATAAAAATCAACAATAAAATTTCAATCATATTTGTTGTTTATCGAGTATTGTTTATCAAAATATCTTTAATGAAAATGTATGGTTTTCTTTATAAATTATTTTTCAGATTTCCATTAAAAAAAATATGCCACTTTGGCATCTTCCATTATGTTATGCAGAAACTGTAACTTTAAGTCAATTAGTTCGGAGGTAATGACAGTGACAAAAATTCAGTGCATGTTCTTCACTGTACCCTGTACACAATTTCAAGCATTCCTTTTTACATGAAGGCAAACAAAGATAAGTATGGATTTCTGTGATATTAAAAGAAAAATAAAATCTAAATAACATTTAATTTAACATTTGAGACTGATGCATGTAAACCACTGACTAATGATGACAAGCTTTTTAACAGGAACTAGTTTCCTTTGGGCTATCCTCGGTTACTAGTCGGTAATATTTCACACTTCCTTTTTTTCTATATGTTTAATCTGTTTGTCTGGCAATTAATTAAAAGAAAAGAAAGAAAGAAATAAAGAAAAAAATCGACTGATTATCCATGCACACCGACAGCACCATACTTACGTCCCACGTCCCTAACATTGACCACAGCAAGACTGTCCAGTTCAAACAGAGCTTGATATTTGTATCGTACTGGTCCTCGCCTGAGAATATAAGAAAACACAAAAACACGAACCCGTCATTCAGTTATGTTATTATCAAGTTTTGAAAAAAATCAATCAAACATCTCCAGTTTGACTTGATTAGGACTCACATGAAAGAAGGAGAATTAGAGCTAAAGAACACTAACAGATACATGTATACCATAATAATCCTCTATCTAAAAATGAATTCATTTCTTTCACCTACAAGAATATATCAAAATATACCTTTGAGCCATATACATCTGCAAAAAAAAATGAACCGATAGTATACCTGTTTCTGATGAAGGTTGTGATGACAAGGCTATCATTGAGGAGGTAAGCATGGACCCTCTGGATCTCTTGAAATGAGTCTGTATCAAGCTCTATCAGATCAGCATCATAGATGATGTATCTACCAGGTACCTCAGCTATTCTCTGTAAATACATGTACAGACAGATATTTCTTACAATGAATGGCATTCAATTTTTATCAGTGGGCCAGTCTTACAAACAATTACATTTGATTTATATCGATTGCAATTGACCACATTTTATGGTTTTGTTCAATAAATTTTGATGCAGAGCTCTAAAATATACCAGATGCACGAGTAGAAAGAGCAAAATTTTCTGGACACACTGTGTTCATTTTTGTTGAATGACCATATTGTGTTTGATGCCAGGAACTTTAAAAAGGAGAATAAGCTTTAAAAACCTTAAATTGGCAACACATTAAGGGGTTCAAAATCATTGTTTTTATCAAAATTGGCATTTTTCCAACTTTTCGACAAAGTTGCTGACCATGCATATTGTTTTCGAAGACATTACATTTTATTAGAAACATGTACCACTAATAGAAAAATATCATTGTTGCCAATTTGAAGAACAAAATGTGATCAATTTAGTCCTTAAATAATTCCTGTCATGAAAGGGTTAAAGAGACAGGAGTTAGTAATTTTGCAATTAATTGGAGGACTTGCCATCAATCCAGATCAATCGCATCTCTTTGTAAGACAAAGATCTGAATCACAGATAACATAAAATTTACCCGTTACCAGGTATTCTTGAAATTAATCTAGATCTTATATATTGTAACACATAAATACAAATTTATACATAGCTGAAATCTATCAACCAGAAGAATTAACAGGAAAATTTTATCAGTTAAAAAATGATTAAAGCATACCGAATGAAAAAGAAAATAATAAACATTCATGTTTATAACATTTCTAATACACCAATATGGCTCAAGAAAATTTGTGTCACCTGAAAAAAAGAAAAGAGGAAAAGGAATACTCACAGAGCAGCCTTCCACTCTATCAAGTAGAGAAGCAATAGTTCTCTTGTGTTCTTCTGGGGCCTGAGGGGCGTTCTTATCTCTTCCTGCATCCTCTGTGGAATAAAGAATGAAATGTCATCATAATCTAACACAATCTTAATTATTTAAACTTTGTTATCCCAAATTTTAGACTTTTAAAGAACTAGCACAATGTTTTGTAAACAGTGATTATCTAACAAGCTTCCCCCTACATCCAACAATTTACTGCTACTTAAAAAAAAAAAATCTATAGATCCAGTTGCATGACTTTTAAAATTCGATGAGAAAATCTTGAATTCATTTTCCTCGTTGTGTCATCAATTCACAACTGAAGTAATGTACACAGATTGCACTGTAACAGATTTCTACAGGGATTTTTCAGAAATATCAATTTGTCCAATGGCTTGCTTTTCTCTGCAGGTCAAAGGCTCTCTTTTTCTACAGGTACATTGTGTATACATAAGACTTAGATTTGATACTGAATGTAAATTTTCCTCCCCCTGACATGTCCAGTATTTGAACTACATAAGAAGGGACATTGTAAATTATAAAAGGGTACATGTGTGTATTACTATAGACAGAGTACTGTCTATTCTTGCTGAATATACCTTTTCTTCCCATAGATATGTCTGAATATATTCAGCCATGAAGAAGGGGGCATGTTAAATTTATCTATGAAGCTATACATTACAGAAGGGTAAAGTTTTAGGAATGACAGTGAACTACACGTTACCTTTTCCTCCCATAGACATGTCTAGTAGTTGAGTCATGATAGTCTTCTGTTCAGTCAGGATGTGACTAAGTTGGTACATCTCTCCTTCCAAATCTGAACACATTAGTCAAAGAAACTAACCTCAACAAGTTAACCCTTTCGAGACAATTGACCACATTTTGTGGTTTGACCCAATGACTTTTGATTTAGAGCCTTAAAAAATATACCAGATGCATGAGTAGAAAGAGCAAAAAATTCTGCACATACTGTGTCCATTTTTGTTGCCTGATCATATTGCGTTTGATGCCAGGAATTTTAAAAAGGAGAATAAGATTGAACATCCTTAAATTGGCAACACATTGAGAGATTCAAAATCATTGTTTTTTGTCCAAATTGGCAACTTTTTCAACTTTTTGACAAAGTTCCTAACCACATATATTATTTTCAAGAAATTACATCTTATTAGAACCACGTAGCACTAAAATAAAAATATTATTGTTGCCAATTTGCAGAACAAAATGTGATCAATTGAGCTCTTAAATAATTTCTGTCCTGAAAGGGTTAAAACATCAACAACACAACATTGACTCTAATTCACATTTCCCTTCTGAATAGGGTCAGTCCTAAAATGTTGTCTGTTTAAGGGGCAGGCAACTTTTGCCAGTTACCATACTAGGTATCCTAAAAATCTTAAGATCCTTCCCAAGCCATCAGTATTCAAACAATATGGACACTAAAACATAGCATCCCATATTCAGCCTTTACACTTGAGTCTGTGAAGAAAACTTTATGGCCCCCCAATTTTTTTTTTCTTCCAGACATGCAATCCCATCCAAACAGGTTACATGGCACATAAAATTAAATAACTGTACATAAAGTTATATTAGCTCCAGTTCATCTGTGACTGTGAGCCTGATGGAAAGGCATATATTATTTCAAGGATACATGATATTTCTTTGGCTGTTTCAATGAACTGAGTGTAGTTGCGGTAGACATTTTTCTTGAGACCAACGGCGGTGTCATCATTGAGATTCTGTACCCTTTGTTTGTGTTCTTGTAGATCTTGATAGACATCTCCACCTGATGCTATTTCTAAGACATCTGAAATTAAAATAGAAATATAAATTGTTTATTTACATAACAAGCATTATTAGACTAAATATTTTCCTACATGAATAATTAACATGCAGAACTTATTTAGAGAGTATGAATTAAGGAGGAAAGTTCTCTATAGGCATCCTTCAGAGGGCATAGAGTGTATGGTTGAATCTCTTTTTATCGAGACCTCCACATTAAGCATCAATGGAGATTGCGTCATCACCACTCCTGCACCTCATCGTATAGTTTTGATTACTTTGAATCACTGACAGTGTACGCGCATTTGCCAAAAAGCCGCCATTTTTAATCTGCATTATAAAAGAGGATCCACAGAGATCGATGCCCTGGTGAGATTTAGATAATTTCTGAACCCCTATTCTCTACTAATATAGATTTTGAAATTAACGATTTTTGTAAAAAGTATGTCAAAAGTCTCCTTAGTAGGAAAGGCTATGGTGAAGAACCTGTCAGTAGGTCTAGCATGGCTGTGGGTAGCCTGGAAGGCTCTTTGAAGAGTAAAAAAAAAAAAAAAAAAAAAAAAAAGCTGACACTACTCCACTCCTGGGACCATCACTATATGGGGCTGTCTCAATTTTGGCCTGTCACGATTTCTAAGTTGAAGAGGTAAAAACACCAATATAATCAGCAAAATTTTGAGAAAATACTTCCTTCTACATTTTAGAATGATATAATATATAATTTCATGCCAGATCCTTCGATAGGATCTTTATCATCTTAATCAAGTGAAATTTTCAGGCTGTTTTTGGTCGGTGATCTTGCTCCTCTCCTGCACACATATGGGCAAGATATCACACACTTGCCTATAGATGGGAGGCAATTGCTCACGGTATGAAGGTACTGAATGCGAGGTTATCTCCAATAACCTCGCATAAGTGTGAGTGACGCTACTCTTCATGGAGCCTGGGACTTAATCTAGCTCTGCAATAAAGATAAATAATATAGATAGATAAAAGCACCAGGCTCTATGAAGAGTAGCGTCAGCATTTTTTTGTTTTTACTCTTCAAACCAAAGGCAAAGAGCCTTCCAGGCTAGCCATGGGCCATTGGGCATGGTGGGAAAGTGATTTATCAGGGGCTTTTAGAGAACGTTTCAACCCTATTTGTTACTCTGACTGTCTGACATGTCTGAAGGAAAGGTGGATTAAAACGCCAGACTTTTTAATCCACCTTTCCTTCAGAAGCCTTGTGATAGCATTCAAAATTTTTTTTGACAAGTGCCCTGGCACTAGCTTTGGTAAGGCATTAAAGGGCCAGTCTCATGAGAACTCAAGGGGAAATGAAATCGTGCGGAATTTGCAAAAGGCTCGTTTATTTGTACACATAGCACGCCCGTTGTGCGAGGCCGTTGGACTAATGCCATAAATGATCGGATGGCACGAAGTTGACCGAACTGGAGCTAGGCGAATACTTCGGGTTTAACGAGTCCCAGGCCCTTAGTCTTGTAACTGGTCGTAACCTCGTTCACCCAAACAAGTTTAGTGTAATGGTGAAATATTTCCAAATACAAAACACGATTTACTTCTGGTTGATTAGTCTAGCCATCGCTTCTGCACTGCCCTGAAGTGACGCGTTGTCGCCACGATTACGTAACTTCCTCCAGGCTCTACCAGAGAGCTGGCTATGTAATTACTTTTCCATATGTTTGATTACTTTCCATTGCGTGAAATTTAAAACACAAGCCAGTCTTCACCGAACTATCTCAGAGGTGATCCAATATGAATCACATGTTTTAGCACGTGTGATGGAAATCCTTGTATCGAAAGTGACACGAAGCTCCAAGTATATTTTCCCCTCTCATCGCAAATCGCCCATGCAGGCCCACCAAAGTATCCCTTCAAAGGTAAATCCAAACTTAATAGCAAGTTGCTTTGAAAGAAAGAGGAAAAATCAGAGAAGCAGATTGGTGAAAGTTTGAACAAAATCGGACAAGCAATAAGAAAGTTACATGTATGAATTTTTGAAAGTTCTAATCACTATACATGTGTGAATTTCAAATTGGCCGTACAGGTAATGTCACTGTGATGTAGCTGTGGACAACTCCCCCATTCACTCCAACACACAAAATGACTAAAATGTCACTTTTTTCAAAATGTATTACTCAGTAGGATCTCTTTCTTTCATGAGGACCTATAACAATATGCTATCTCCAATATATTTTGAGTATACCCAGACGTTGTAATTCCGGACGGGTTGTTATCCGGAAAGGTCATTTTTAAACAGTAAATCGAACAAATTTTCATGCAAATTGTCAGAAATTTTTCACAGGATAGGTTAAAAATCATGTGAAGTGCAAATATTCACTGGTTTTAGTGTTACTTGATGCATGTTTTTCGTAAAATCTGACGGCAAAATTGACAGGCTAATTTTTGTTAAGTGTCCGGAAATGCAACCCCCCATCCTACTGCCCCGAGGGTAAAAGCGCCTCGAAGAAAACCGCAAATTAATGATATTTTCGTGTACGACAAATGGGAGAGTTGTCTACAAACGTGTCACAATTGAATCACCAAATTGCCAATTTGAGATTCGCATAGATGTAGTGATCTCATTTTTCAAACATCCATAAATTTCTTATTCCTTGTCCGATTTCTTTCAAACTTTCACCATCCAGTTTTTCTTATTTTTCTGCTTTCACACAGATCATCTCATTACCAAGGTTGGATTGCCCTTTAATCATGTTAATCCTCTGAGAATGAGTGAGATGACTTAAAGCAGTTGGTCCCCATTACACCAAACCAACAACATAATCATCAAGTTTACAGCACAACACAGCTCAGCCTCAGCCATTCAACAAGGGTCTACTCAATATCAAACAGTAATGTGAGTGAATATTGACTGCTCATGAGGATGATGGTGGAAATTATCACTCCCAAGGTGGTGTTCATACCGGCCCTTCTGTCACCCCCGAGGCGGAGCCAAGGGGCCGATAGAAGGGCCGGTATGAACACCACCGAGGGAGTGATAATTTCCACCACCATCCGATTACAGAGCAGTGCCAGTCCATATTTGTTTTATATACCTCATCCTTTTCATTGATTCATTGATTACCTTATTACCTTATTACCGGATGTACTGGAAATATGCAGAAGTCTGCAGCCGAGTTTCCAGGTCTATCTGTCATGCAGTACATGTCTTCTCGTACAATTATTAGTGAGTTCCTGATGACATTGCACAAATTGATTCATGTTGAATTCTTATACGCGCTGCACGTATATTAATGTAGTCGTAGCCTAGCTAGCAACTCGCGAAAAACCAAATTTTGTGTATGTACGTGTACATGTGCAAAAGCCGCGGAGGGGTTACGCGTTCTATCACAGGGTTTAGGCATTCTATCATTTGACCTAGGCTTAGGTCAATTGATAGAACGCTAAAACCCTCTGGCGCAATGACAGATCGAGATGTGCCGTGTCATGTGATATGGTTTTGACCAATCAGTGAATAAAAATCTATGTATGAGGTATATAATAACAACTAACAAACACAAATAACTGGGCGTTGTGGCGTGCGCCTATAATCCAGCTAACAGTGGAAGTTATAAACTGGTTCAGCGGACCCAGGTTCGAGACTAAGTCACGTCTTTCGGATGGTGACGTCAGTGGCGGATCTACGGGGGGGGGGGTTTAGGGGGTTTAAACCCCCCCCCCTTGGGCTGCCAAGTAAACATTTATTTGGGAAAAAAAGAGAAAAAATAGAGCATGCAAGTATGCTTAAAATCGCAAGCTAGCAACCCTAAAAATGAAAAATCTCCCTACTGTAGGAGGGGGGATACCCCCCTCCCACACCCTCCCCCCTCGCTCGCTTCGCTCGCTTCCAAGTAAACATTTATTTGGGCAAAAAAGAGAAAAAATAGAGCATGCAAGTATGCTTAAAATCGCAAGCTAGCAACCCTAAAAATGAAAAATCTCCCTACTGTGGGAGGGGGGATACCCCCCTCCCACACCCTCCCCCCTCGCTCGCTTCGCTCGCTCGGGCTCGGTCTCTACGCTCCCTCGCAATACCCAGCTCAGCCCCTCAAACCCCCTCCTTGGAAAAAAGCTAGATCCGCCCCTGGACGTTAAAGGTCGGTCCCAGACATAAATAATCATATCTGATTGATACACGTCTGTAAAAACCCAATTACACACACACACAGAGTTAGTAACACACTAACCTGAAGTTAGCACTAAGCAGTCAGCTCAGCAAGTCAATCATCAAGTCAATGACAATGTCAATTGTCATTTCATCAGACATCATCAGTTCATTCATTTCAGTGATTCAGAACAATGTTTACATTTCTTTACATTTGAACTGAGACACGAGTATAAACGCAAATCGGAATTAAAATTCAAAGAATTAAATCAATTAATATCTACAATGCTACGTACACTCTTCGGCATTAAAATTGTCTTTTGACAGTTTGTTGATTATCTGTTCTGCCATTTCCTCTGCTTGTTGTTGCAACCTCTTTACCGTTGTTGTTGTTGTTGTTGTGGATTGGTTTTAACGGCGCATGTCATTCAATTGTGAATATTTACGCCAAATGCATCGAGATTAGTCTTGGACGTAGGTCCATGGTCTTAGAGTCTTTAGTCATAACGTTTCGATAAATTTTGATTTTACATGTTATCCTAGTTATTCAAGATATTAAGTAATATTTTATAATTATTTACATTACCAGAATATCTAAAATGTTTTTTGAATCACTACTAGTTGAGTTCCCGCAGAATTTAAAAAATGTATAAATCTCTATCCTTTTCATTATGTCTTGAAATAGGCTATAAAAACGTCGCAACCTCCATTCCACAAAAACCGTGCTACCTAGTTATCATCAGTGCAAGCCAAGAGTTATCGTCAGTGCAAGCTTTCGTATCAGGCGCTCCGATCCCCAGCCCGCCAGGCCGCCCGGCGAGCGTCGACCGCTGTACTCACGATCACCGTGTACCAGCTATTTATGACTGTCACTGCATGCATGCATGCACTGCATGCATGCAAGCACTGCAGTACACTGAGTACAGTTGAGCTGAAGAATGTGAAAAGCTGGCTAGCTGGACATGACTCTTGAGTGACTGAGCTAAGCTAAAATTCAGCTAAGACTTGCCTTTGACTGAGAACCAGAACTTGAAAAGAAGAAGGGTTGATCTTACTGGAGAAAAGAAGTTTGGTGAGAATAATATCATTTTTTTGAAGATTTGGTTAGATTAAAATAATGAAGGGCATGCATGGACATGATTGATGGAGTCATCATCATCTCACATCTGATCATGCCATGCGCATGATGGAAATGATAATGGAAGGGTGGAGAAAGGAGATCTAACACTCGAGTCTACATGATGTCAATAATTATTGTTTCATTGATGTCAATTTTGGCTATAGTTATCAATGGTTGGGGTTAAGCATGTTAAGGAAACCACTTGTCATTCTTGTTCGGCACTAACTCCAACGCTATTCGTTGGAGCTCCCTGGGGTTAGTTCGGCACATGCTTGCCACTGCTTGCGTGCAAATATTAATATGAAGGGAAAGAGAGGAAACCGTTGGCACAAAAATGCACAATGAAGCGCTTATTAATTTACATGTATGATGAGGGGGCCTCTTGTCTGCACACCTAACATTTCACTTGAAATTGACAAGCTTTTCCTCTGGTATTCCTCCAATGACATGACCTCATTTTAATCCTCATATCCTAGAGAGTAACTGTGCCGAAAATCTGATTAAAATTCGAATAAGAACAATTTCATTTTCACAAGAATAGGCGACGCTGTCATTTTGACACTAAAAAAGGGAAGGTTCCCTTGTCTGTGCACTCATTCACTTAACACGCAGTTCGGGATATTTTGCATGAAAGGTGGCATTTTCAAGGCATGTGAGTAAAAATGCATAAAACAGACGTTCTTCACCAGTTTTTCTTCATTTTTTCGCTGATACATATCATTAAAATTGATATTAAGATGATTGTGTTCGTTGCGTCTTTTGTGATGTTAGAATCGCGCAGTTACGCCTATGCGCAGACATGGGCACTGCGCAGACATGGGGCACCAAACCACTATATGCAGAATGAATGATGGTTTATTTGGGGTCTGCTCGCTATTTATAAGAAACGCTATTTAATACAATCACATTTATGCGAGGTTATTGGAGATAACCTCGCACTCTGTACCTTCAATACATGAGCAATTGCCTCCCATAGGCAAGTGTGTGATATCTTGCACATATGTGTGCAGGAGAGGAGCAAGATCATCGACCAAAAACAGCCTGAAAATTTCACTTGATCAAGATGATAAAGATCCTATCGAAGGATCTTGCATGAAATTAGATATTCTATCATTCTACAATGTAGAAGGAAGTATTTTCTCAAAATTTTGTCGATTATATTGGTGTTTTTACCTCTTCAGCTTAGAGGTCGTGACAGGCCAAAATTGACACAGCCCCATATAGTGATGGTCCCGTGAGTGATTTAATATAAACATGATAAAGGACCGCTATTCATTTAGTCACGCGTTATGGATAGCAGTCCTTATAAATAGCGGTCCTTGTGAATAGCGAGGTAATTTGTCTATAGTTTGCTCGCTATTTGTAAGGGCCGCTATTTATAAAGGACTGCTATTTATTTAGTCATGCGTTATGGATGGTGGTCCTTATGAATAGCGTTCATTATGACTAGCGGTCTTTATGACTAGCGAGGTTACCCCGTTTCTTCAACCCCGTCAAATTTTTACTTTCTATTTGGACCAGGGATGATCTAACTTAGTTGAACCAAAAAAAGAAGGGTCATTCAGGGAGGTCATTAGAGGTCATTGACATTGCTCTGATAATGATAGGCAGATCCCTTACAATCGCTGGTGGCGACGCGCTTCGCGATATGCAGTTTTTGTTGAAAGTCTGTGACCGCGATCCGGCACACACACATTTGAATCGCCGGGGATTCCCCAGGGCGATTCACGCATCGGCAGATTAATCCTGTTGTAGCGTTAGCTGGTGATGTGGCTCATACCCGGAAGTACCCGTTTCGTAATCAGCACTTCATAAGCTTTCGTTCAATACCAAACATGGCGAGAAAAAAATTAATCTACTGCTAGTACATCGAGACTTTTATGGTGAGTGCTCATTTTGTTTTCCGTTTTGTGATTTCAACCATCGATTACGTACTGAAGATGTCTTTCAACAGCTTTGAAAGTGTGATAATCAAAATTAGGATAGTTTTATTACCCTAGAAAACTTGATGTTTAATGAAAAAGAGAAAGCACAAAAAATATAACGGAGGTTCAGATGTCATGTCGACGGTCGTTCGGGGCCAAAATCTGAAAATTTTGGAAGATGATCTCTGAATTCTGAAATGTACGTGGTTGTGTTGTAGTAAACCCTTGACGACATACAACTGCTTTTTTATGTATATATGATACTTTTGAATGATAATTAAGTAAAATTAGAGCTTTGATGAATTTAAAATAATTGATATCATCAGTAGTTGTGTACATCAACATTGGCCATTTAAATGACATTACCTGTTCTAAAAATGCAATGGCCCTAGGCATGCAGAAGAATATTCCTGCATGGACTATACCACTTGTGATAATAGGGGGAGGAATGTTAGAGACAATTAAATAGAGATAACAATCAGACTTTGGGCATTTTTTTTTTTTTGTTCTCTTTTAAATTGTGATCTTAGCCGGGTTAGGGTAGGGTTTAGGATTATGGTTAGTGTTAGGGTTAGGGTATGGTGGGGCCTACATGTATATCACTGGTATGCCTGACTTGTTCTTCTTTTTTTTTTTATGAAAAAAGAAACCCCAAAACATCTGTTTATTTTTCTTGAACTTTTAAGAGTTGTGTTTGAAATGAAGTCTGCCCTAATTTAATTTTACTGGTCCATAACCCCCACCCCTGATTTTTTTTTTTTAAATTTATTTTTAAAGTATAAAAAACTTTTAAAAAGAGTTGTGTTTGAAATGAAGCCTGCCCTATTTTAATTTTACTGGTGCATAACCCCCACCCCTGATTTTTTTTATTAAAAAAAAATTTTTTTTTGGATAATTTATTTTTAAAGTATAAAAAAGAGTGGTGTTTGAAATAAAGCCTGCCTTTACTGGTCCATAACCCCCCACACTTGAACTATTTTGTTTTAATTCAGTTTTGGTAAACTTTTTGTACCTGTTTTTGCAGAATGTTTGCAGAACTTCATGAGAAATTGCTGAATATTATTTATATGATTCATGCATGAATGGATTCAAGAGACACTACATAAAAAGATAATACCAAACAGGATATTCACTTAACCTTTTATACATTTTATTTTTATTTTTTTCAGCTCACCGTGGCTCTTGCAGCTGAACTTACAATACAACGTCATCTATTCTGGTGCATATAGCACCTTAAAGCCAGAACTGATGATAACCAATGCCATAATTTCTGAAGTTTGGTCAAAGCTTTCTGCCAAGTCCAAGAAGAAATCAAAGTCAACGCCAGCCTGGAAAAAAAAAACACAAAAAAAAACATGGTGTATTAGTTTACTTTAAATAAAAGTTGAAAAGATACAATTTCATGCAGCAAATAATGAATGCTATTGAATAAATTAAACAACATGAGCTTCTAGTACATACATAATCTTGATTCATTTGTGATTTTTTTTTGTCATTTGTGTTAAACTCATTTTTGCCACATTTTTTTTACATGGCGGCCATTTTGAATATTAATTATGTTAATTAAAAATGTGAATAGTTCCTGAAAGTGTCTTTAATTTTCAATTGAGATAAGCAAACTCTAACACATCAATTTTGATGTTTACACTTTCGAATTTTTCAACTCATTTGATTAATTTAGACTTGGTCACTTTGCAGTTATTTTTCAAATGGCGGCCATTTTGAATATATAATTAGTATTTACCTTGACGATGCGCAACATTTGCTTTTTATTTTTTGACGATTATCCAAGGAAATTCTGGAAGGTTTGATGTGAATCCTGTTAAAAACTTTCAAAATACAGTGTCCTCAAGTTATTAGATTGTGCCTGTTTAATATGTAAAAAAAAAATCCTGCAATTAGGCATATATACATGTATACAGCATGTACAGTATTCAAGGTACTCTACGGTCACAGGGTTTTGCCTCATTTTGTGTATCATAACTGCCTTTTTTTGCGATAGAAAAATTGCCATAACTCGAGTTCTACTAACCCTACCCACTTGGTTGACCCCTCATTTTTCTATTCACAGCAAGAGCTTTCACATGAACTAAAAATAAAAGAGATACAAGCAACGTGAAATTTTGAGAAATTTATCTGCCTAATGATACACCCATCTCATCTTTTTTATGAAGGGACATTGGAAAGTATTCAAGACGAGAGGTTTTGTATTTTTGTCATCTACATAATTTGTAGATCAGTGAGCTACATGTAGGTTTGGCGAGAATTAAGAAAAGAGGCCAGAGGTCATTATAGGTCAAGCCTGAGGTCATAGTTGATATTGAAGAGCAACAAATGTGATCTTTAAATCATAAGTCCATGGTTAACCCTTTTAGTGTTTTTATTAATTTTGATATTGTATTATATTGTTGGACTCAAAACAGGGGCAGATGGGGGGGGGGAATTATTGCTTGGCATAGGTTTTTTATGTACATGTATGATGGGGGAACCTAAAGCTACGCACTTTGTTTCCAGCAGCTAAACAGCCATTTTATTCAGTGGTTGATGCAAATTTCTTTTATCTTGATTCTACATATTTTGAAGTTAAATTGCTGAAAAGATTACGACGGACGAATGTCAATAACATAAATTTTCGAGTCGATGTCGATGTGGTGTCAAAATTTGTTTGACAAAATGAAAGGGTCCTGAAGCTATGCACACGTAATAAATCAATGTAAATCTTGATTTTGGTGCTGAATGATGTGAGTTCGAGTTCCTCGAGTTCCAAATATTGATAATATCACCAAAAAATATTAAGAAAAAATTAATCATTGTTTTTTGGCAATTGTAAATGATATTTTCATTGCTCGTACACCAAAAGTTTAGCACATCGAACGCGTCACATTGCGCGTATTTGCGGGGTGCGTAGCTTTAGGACCTGCGTAGCTTTAGGACCCCTTGCCATATCTCCTTTTTGCCTAATTTTTCTAGCCTATTTTTTTGTCAAAATTTTTTGGGAAAAGCTTGTCCTTCTTGAAATTCAAAATGGTTTAGTGTGGAATATAAAGTGCAATCCAACCTTTGTTATTTGATTTGTGTAAACGGCAGATGGCTGAAAGTTTGAACGAAATCGGACAAGCAATATGAAAGTTATGACTTTTTAAAAGTTGTAATCACTATACAGTACATATTAATGGGAATTTCAAATTGGCCATATCGGTATGGTCACTGTGATGTAGCTGCTGTCAACTTTCCCATTAGCTCTAGCACACAAAATAACTAAAATGTCCAATTTCAAAATTTATCTCAGTAGGATCTTTTCTTTTTGGAGGACCTACAATGCTACAGTATCTACAATATACATGTATATTTTGAGTATTGCCCCAAGGGAAAAGGCGCTCCTGAAGGAGAAGACCGGAATTTCATGCTATTTTGGTGTACGACAAATGGGAGAGTTGACGGTGAATAATGTACATCACAATTAATTCACCAAATTGCCAATTTGAGATTTGCATAGATGTAATGATCTAATTTTCAGACATTCATAACTTTCTTAATCTTTGTCCGATTCAAACTTTCCCCAATCTGCTTCTCTGATTTTTCTGCTTTCACACAAATCAGCTTTTTTACAAAGGTTGGTTTGCCCTTCAAGGTCTTCTAACTACATGTACATAACTACGATACCAGTCAGACCCTGAAATGAGGATGTAATGGTATGATGTATTTTGTATCTTTAGGATGATGGGCAATTAAAAAAGGGGACTGCTAGTATTATTGACAACTTGTTTAATGAAGTTTTATTGTGAGACATGTACATGTATATTTTTAATCTTTTTAGCACCGTAAAAGTTAATTAGTTTTGTGATTGATAAAGCTGAAACAAAGACAGACTGAGACTTCTAGCATACTGATTATAGGGCTGGGCATATAATAGGCCGGTTTACTAACATATTCAAATTTTATGCATGCTTTTTAAACAAAGGTTGTTTCTGACAACCTGAAAGCTTGCCCGATGCTTGCCTGACATAGCAACAAGTAATGTATGCAAACTGGATTCCTAGTATTGTAGTCCATTTATTAATAACAGGTTGGTGGAGTACCTGGTCACTAGGTCCTCCGGAAAGAAACATCCATAAATTTGAATAACTTAGTAAACCGGTCTATTGTACAAGAATGATAAAAATTGGTCTATGTACAAAAAGTTGGTGCTCAAGGCTCATGTATTGGTGAGCTTCAATTCCTTTTTACATACATGTAGTTAGTAGACCGATTTTATCATTATAGTTTTCTTTACTGTTATTGTTGATGTGTTACTGGCCCATTACTGCCCGCCTTTGTTATGTATCATAGACCTACAAAGCTGTGTAAACTATTATAGCATATATATATATATATATATATATATATATATATATATATATATGTATATGAAAAAGTCATCGCACAAAATTTATTCTTTTCATAATGTAATTTGCAAACAGGAACAGGAAATGGCATTCACTTGCAATGAGTATTATTGGTTACAATTTCCTGTCTACTTGTATATTTACTCTGTTTGAATGAAAATAAAACCACAAAAAGGAATTAGGAGTCCAGAGCCTTGAGGGATCCATAGAGCATGATATTGGTGTTATGATAATTTTACGTTGGCCTCTATACCTGGATCCAGTGAAATCAGATTTCTTTGAATAGATAGTGTGATGTAATGATTATTGAAAAGATTTTCAGTGTTTTAATGAAATACATGTAGGCCATATGCAATAATTCAGGACTGTAATATAGCAATTTGATCCCTACATGTATGTACAGCATGTATAGTGTATGATGTTCATATGATGGTACATTTGTACATGTACATGTAAGCCCTACATGTACATGCAAGTGGAAATTTGATTCAAATGAATTTGCCCCCAATCCATAATTTTTCATGTACAGGCCAGGATATTAACTTTTAAATCATGAAAAAATAAAAATTAATGTAGGCTTACATGTACACATAATCCAGAAAAAAGAATAATCCCTGTTCTGTTAGATGAAAATATACATGTACTTTACTATATTTTTCATGCGCATGATGCCAAAGGAATTGTTTTGGGCATTTGAACTCACTCAAGTACACATGTACATGTACATGGACATGAATGCTCAAATAAGTGGTTGTTTGTTTATTTCTTTTATTTTTTCCAAACAGTTTTAGAGTTAATAGTCTCTTTTGGAATTTCAGTGAGGTACATCGAATCTAATAAAGAATATTATGATCCATCCAGAGTAGTGAACTTGGATTTTACCAAAACATCCCATGACTAAGAATTTGTTTACAAGAGATCTCTCATGTGTGATGAACTGATGATACTCAAAATGTCATTCTTGAAGTCAAGTGGGCGTACTATTTACCATACATTTTTAAGCTCTTTGCTTGTTCCAATGATTAACCACCTACGTTTATCGTTTATTGACAAACCATTTTTCATTGCTGTTTACTTAAATTGTAACTTTAAAGGCACTAGTAGTCTAGTACTAAGCTGTACCCTAATTGATATATGTTTTCCAGGGAATGATTTGATGGTATACAATGGGTGAATTCAATTTCGGTGTTGAAAGCTGGTGTTGGTGTTCGGGCAAAACTAGCACCAGCCACAACACCGAACCTGAAATGAGTGCTGGGATTGACTTCACTAGGTGTTGAGCTATTGATAATATGATTGGTATTATTTTTATAAACCTGAATTCGGTGTTTTCGGTGTTTGGGCTAGAATCAACAGCCTAATTCATGCTCTCAACACCAACACCAACACCAACACCGAACTTGAAATCACCCAATGTACATACAGTGGAGCCTAGTTTGTAATATAAATGTGTATAGAAACATGAATTTTATTTACTAGCCATCTTCTATTATTCTGAGAGGTCATTTAGCTGAACATCCCTTTTGTAATTTTGTAGTTCAGCACTGAGTTACAGTACTATGAATAAATATCTAACCTTTAATCATGATAATGAATTGTAAATTCAATTCATAAAGGGCAGTGACATGGATCAGGGATTTTGTTATGATATTGCTCTAGGAGTTCTAAAGATACATTATTTGTCACAAATAACATTCCTTGCATTTTTGCAAAAAACTGCCATTACTGATATTTACAATGTAAATTAGATGTTGTCATGTGATTTCATCATTTTTCATGCTTGCTGATGGAAATAACTATCATTTTGCTTTGGATTGGGATAAAGTGAGCAGTGAATTTGGTGGATCAGTGGAGACAGTTTTATTTTTACTTTGATTGGTAAGTTTTGATAGCAAATATCGCAATAACATTATAACAGGGAGTGATTTTATTGCTGTCTAAAGGAAATTTGAGATTATGATTTTACTTTTGTTGTACAAGTGATGTACATGTCTGCTATGATCTTCTTAATACATGTGTATGTATTATCTCGGTATCCTGAATTTATTTTTATTCTTTCGATTTTGAGTGCTTGATTTGTTCAGTTCCATCAAAGTTGTATGTATTTGGTTTCGAATGTAAACCTACAGGTACCTGGTATTTGTCATGATTCTTGAGATAATTAATGTCCATTCTATAATCAGTGTTTTTTTTGTTGAGTCAACTCAAACCAAATCGTTATGAACACTTGTATGTAAATATGTGTACTTTTGTAATTAATTTTTAGAGCTGAATATAGAATACAAAGTACATGTACATGTTTCATTTTTGTGTACAATATAGTTTTGCTCTGTTTTCTACTGAATATATGATTGAAATCATTACAAGAGTAAAAGGGAAGATCTGAAAATATCAAGTTCTCTCCCAAAGAGTCCTTTTTATGATTTAATGATCTCCATACAATAAATCATTTTCAATCCTGCTCACTACAGCTTTAATTCAGTTGATTGCATCTAGAGTGCAAACTAGATCTCCCACGAAGCAAAAGTAGCTGTAAACAATTTCCCTCTTCAGAGAATAAAATTGATGTTTAAAAATCTTCTCCCCTATTTTCATACAGGGCCTCAACCCAATCAAACTCTTGTTTTTGTTGGTTTTCTTCTCAAAATATCTAAGCAGCCTCCCACACAGTACACATAGAGCACGTGCGCCTTATTTGCATGTGAATCGCCTGCTGAGCATTGCAAGTGATATTGGTTTGGTCCGCCTCCGCTCTCCTCTAGAGCATGCTTTTGTCCTCTCGCGACAATAACAAGAATATCTGAACGAGCTCATTTAGTTATGATTGACTGGAAATCGCCCTCATAGTCATATGCTGTACCCCATTCATGCATTGTGTGCCCTATCCTGCATCAAGCTCTGTGATAATTGTTCCTTTGTGTTGTATTTTGCTGTGTTTAGGTCTTTGATTTGGTGGGATTTTGGCGCTAGTTTTGGACCATCTGCCTGTTGTGATGTTCGATGATATCATAAAGCTCTCATCTGTGGCAGCACGTCCATGAAAAGAAGAAGGTGAGCACATTTCATCTTACATTTTGGATTTCTTTTATGTTTTGGAAAATAACTCTAACCTAAGACATTTTGTATTTGGAGATGTAAATTTTGATTTTTTTTTAGAGTGAAAAATGATAATGGTTGATATCTTAGTATGAAAATGTTGTCCATGTACATGTATTTTATAAAAAATGGATGATAGCAAACCTTAAGGAGGGTGGAGATGGAGATGGGTGTAGTTGTAATTTAGCATTGTGGTAATCATGAAAAATGATGATGGTGTTGATGATGATGATGGTGATAATGATGATGATGATGGTGATGATGATGGTGGTGGTGGTGATGATGATGATGATGATGATGGTGGTGGTGATGATGATGATGATGATGGTGATAATGATGATGATGGTGATGATGATGGTGGTGGTGGTGATGATGATGATGATGATGGTGGTGGTGGTGATGAAGATGATGATGATGGTGGTGGTGGTGATGAAGATGATGATGGTGGTGGTGGTGATGAAGATGATGATGGTGATGATGATGGTGGTGGTGGTGATGATGATGATGATGATGGTGGTGGTGGTGATGATGATGATGGTGGTGGTGGTGATGATGATGATGATGATGGTGGTGGTGGTGATGAAGATGATGATGATGATGGTGGTGGTGATGATGATGATGATGGTGGTGGTGGTGATGAAGATGATGATGATGATGGTGGTGGTGGTGATGAAGATGATGATGATGATGGTGGTGATGATGATGATGATGGTGGTGGTGGTGATGAAGATGATGATGATGATGGTGGTGGTGATGATGATGATGATGGTGGTGGTGGTGATGAAGATGATGATGATGGTGGTGGTGATGATGATGATGATGATGATGGTGGTGGTGATGAAGATGATGATGATGATGGTGGTGGTGATGATGATGATGATGGTGGTGGTGGTGATGATGATGATGATGATGATGGTGGTGGTGGTGATGAAGATGAAGATGATGATCATTTGTTATTATGATAATGTTGCTGATAGTGATGATAATGATAATAACTGTCTGTCTTTACTATTTTTTAAAACAATGATAATTGATAATTTAATAATTTCATTAAATCTGATCCACATAAAATCGTTGAAATTTAATTTCCACCAGCATTACAGAAAGAAACATGAAAAAATAGTACAGTACAATATGACATGACAAACATGTAAAGACAATAAAACAAAGAAATTCTCTGCATGGCATTAATTTTGCCCATTGATTTTGCATTTATGTTTTACTACTGGAGTACATGTACATGTATTAACTTGTACCCTTTTCCCTCTTTTATCTATTCAGTCTATTTCATTTTATTACTTTCTAATGAGGGTTTGTACAATGTACAGCATTGGAATCAAGTGACAATCTTCACACATATTGTTTGTACCCCTCGCCTCCTATTTTCTATTTAGCATTATTGAAATTCACCCATTTAAGTCATTATATTAGATTTCCCTCCATTTTTCTTATGAACTGTACATCAACCAAAAGTGTGAGCCTGACTTGTCTGTCTTCCCTTGCCTCTACATGTGAACCTCCAGGTCTAAAATTCTATGTATAATTTTATTCCCTTCACATGTTACATTAATTTTGTCCTAGCACCCTGGCCAATTTGTCATCATGCCGCAAAGATTCCTCACATATATACATGTACATGTATGGCTCTTCCTCATTTAATATGATTGCCAGTCTGTGTAGAAGTGCCTCAGTCATCGGATGTGTTTACACACAGTCAGTCGAGATAACATTTATTTGGTTTCTGAAAAGGACGGTTGGGTTTGAAAGAGGATAGATGAGAAAGGAGAAGGAAGAGAGATAAATTCTTTCTTGTTTCGTCCTAAGGAGGACTACTTGTGAACTGCTGAGAGAGAAGTGGAGAAATTAGAATAAGAGACTTCATTCTTTCGTGTAGGTAAAGTCCTGTATAAAAGGACTAGTAAGCCAGATGATAAATGTAGAGAGAGAGACTGAGAGTCAATTAAGATGTATCGAAGCATATTCATGAATATTGCTGTAGGATGTAGAATTACACTGAATGTCTAGACATTATACAGTGTACATGGAATTAGGCTACACTGTACATGTACATGTAATTTTAAGAGGTCTATAATGGTCATGTCAAGTACATTTCACATAGTAGGAAATTTTGTGAGACAATGTATAACAACAAATATTGACATAACAGTGTAATGTGGTCACTGTTCTGTGGATTGAACATAGTGCTTTTCATGTTTCTCCATTTCTGTTCATTTTCCATTCTGTATTATTCCTGGTATCTAAATGTACATGTATGTGGACCCTACTCCTAGGGAGAAGTCCAAAACATGCAATTTTTGAATGGGCTTCTCCAGGATACCAGTATTAAAATAATCAAGGATGTTTTAAGTTTCTGTCATAAGATGTCAAGACCCTAGATTTAATAGATCATCATTAAATCTTGCTCTACATTTTATTAAAATAAACTCCACCCAAGCATACTACTCACTCCTGCAGATCATCTGTTGAGAGCAAGAAGGGTGTTAACTCATATAGAGTTAATGCCCTTCTGGTTCTCAGCACACAATATTGTGTACAAAGTGCATCAATGATATTCCTCTAAATATTGACTAGTGTCTGATCAGTATCAGAGTGATCCTAGTCTAATCTCAGGATGATCTCTGCAAGCTTTTCAGGTCAAAAATAGTAATCTTATGAGGTCACTCCAGATGGATATGAAAGGATACCAAAAGATAAGACTTGCTTGATTAGAAATCTCAATGTGACTCACTTGTTATTAACCGGCTAGGTTAGGAAGAGTTTATGGTGGTGTGTTATTAATAATCACATGTCTTCATGCCCTCAGTGCAATGGCTCATAAATCAAGAGGATGTTTGTTTTTCAGTCTGTCTTGACAATGTTTTGATCACAGTACAACAAACAGTTCAGTTGAGGCCAGTGGGTCAACAGTGTTATTCCCATTGTGTTTGACAGGACCCAAGTTCATGCATGGAACATGTGATACGATTGAAAGAACTTCAGCGCTTTCTGTGTAAACCAATTGTGATACTAGTTATGCTGTTATGGTCTATGATTAAGATGTTTTTGAAATCCTGAGATTAGCCTGGTAATTTTAAAGCTCAGTGGGATCAAAGTATTTCCTGACCGGACATGTCTTTGGTCTCGAACCTGGCTTGCGAAACTTCCTTGGTATACTGCAATCATGCATGGCTAACTAACTGTTCACTTTTTGCAGGACTACAAATAAATACATAACATGTGATTGGAAGGATCTCGGCTTTTGTTTAATAGCAGTATTGTGCTATTTATTTTGTAGTTTGGATCTCAAATGAAAGAGCAATTAAGATCTTGAGATAAAAGTTCAGTGGAATCAACAGATCAATACTGTACATGTACATCACTACATGTATCTTGCCTTTGTGAATCTGCTCATCTGGAAATTGATTTCGTCAAAGAACTGCAGTCATGGATAACTGTTCATTTGTACATGAATCATGTACACATACAGTGTAGGCCTATGAATATGATGTGATTGGAAGATTCTCAGCATTTCTTCACAGGATTGTGATATTACTTTAGATTCCTGATCAAGACTGGAGATTGTTGATAAAAAAGCTTAGGGGTTCAACAGATCAATATCTTGCCTTGGTGAATGTGCTCATCTGGAATGTAGTTGAAGTGAACTGCAGTCATGGAGAACTAAGCTGACAAATTTGTCATTGGTTTCTTCTTCAGTGTTTTCGATGAGCACAATGACCTATTTCTATTGAAAATTACATGTATCTGTTTTTACTTAAATTGAGAGTGAATGCACGTCTCCCATGAGGTGCTTTACATGACACATACATGTAGACCACCGTGAACATTGCAGAGATGCTGACATGTATTTGGCCTAAAATACAAGCAATCCATATGTTTTGATCCGCACTGCAATACCTATTGTTTATTAGCGAAATGTGTAACCGAGCCTACATTTTCAGAATCTGATATATGGTTACAGTCTTGTTTGTTGACATTCATTCTACTTCCAACTATGGGGGTTTATATCCAGTCATTCTCTGCCTAGCCAAGCAAGGAGACAGCACACAGTGCGCACAAGTTCATTGTACTGCCATTATGTTTGAAATCTGGTTCAAATATTTAGCATTTTATTATTGCGAAATTATTGACTGAATTGACTTCAAGTCCTCTTTATTGACTGATTATGGAATGCAACTCGAATGAGATTTGATCAATTTGTAACCCTTTTTTTGCAGATGACCTATTTTCATAGGAGAAAATACTTTGGTCATAATAAACTTACAAAATATGGAAATTTTGTAACAAATTGCATAAATCTGCAAACAAACAGGTATAATTTGTTGACCGAAACTGGCCTTTCTTGTAGAATTGTATGCTACATGTACATCCTGCCCCCTGCACCGTTGAAACGAAACCCATCATCTGACAGATTTATGATGAAGTTTACAACATCGAGCAAGACTCTTTACAACTTGAACTTGATATGATGTATTCTGTCAGCATTTGTGTGTGGATTGTTAGAGTGAAGATTATCCTACATGTATAAGTGAGTTCATGGAAGTGAGAGGTTTGTTATGGATCAAAGAGATGCTGCCCAACACAAGATGCTGAACGTTTGAAAGCCGTGGGATATTACTAGTGGAGTGATCAGAGTGGGACATAGATTTAGACATACAAATGGCAGCATACAGGAGATTTAGGTGAAATGTCCAGTGTACATGTACATGTACTTCATTTTAAAGTTCTAAAACATAGATGTATGCCTACAATTATGTGTGTGAGAGTGTGTGTTTGCGATTGCAGTAGAGTTGATACTAAAGCTTCAGATTTGTTTCAACAAAGTTTAGAATACATGTTGCTCTAAGTTGAATGTGCATTATTACATTGCCAGCTGAACTATCAAACCTGACACAGTGACCGCTTCTCTGTACAGGACACATGTCTGCAGGGAATACTTTTAATGCTTTCTTTTGAGAGAGAAAATGTGTTTGAAAACCTCTAGAAAGACCTCTTGTCTGTACGGATCACTTTTCATGTTTCCCTTTTCATGTTTCCCTTTGGTGAACGTTAGGTAAGTTTGACTATGTTGATTAAATATACATGTGCATGTAGGTGCTAGAATTATAAGACATCATGATATGTACATTTCTTTGTATAAAAAATACAATTACAAATTTTTGTGTTTTATTTTGTTTTCAGGAATCGCACGATGGAGTTGGGGCCGCTGCAAGTCAACACCACCGGCACCCCGCGGGGAGGGGTATCCTACGGAGGGCCATCCACGGGGGGTCAACGCCCCAGCTCTGCCTTGGGTCTCATGACCTCCCCCTCCCCCCTGAGCCCCGCCGCTCCCTCACAGTGTCTCAGCCCTACCAGTAGTGGTAGCTCCAGTAGCGCCGGCAGTGGGGGTCAGTCCTCGGGCATGTACATCATCCACCATGCTCAGCGCCATACCAACGACTCCTTCCTTGCCATGGATAAAATGAGACAGCAGGGGGCGCTGTGTGATATTGTTCTCAAGGTCGCTGAGCATGAGATCAGAGCTCATAGGCTTGTCCTAGCGTCATGCAGTGCTTACTTTCATGCCATGTTTACAAGTAGGTCAATGTTCGCAAACTAATTGAATTGTGTTATTTTTTCCAGACTGTATTCCAGATACATGTACATTGACCCAGTAATCCAATTCAATTACTGTATTGCTATTTTCCAAACAAATGCATGTAGGTTTGTTCTCAAAAAGAGTATAATGCACTTGTTAGAAATACTCTGGTCCTAGAAATGTGTGTGATAAGAAAATGAAAGCTCTCAAATCTGTAGTTCATAGATATATTGTTTAAAGTTCTGTATTCAGTCTTTTTCTTCACTCAATATAGGCTAAATTTGATTCATATCTTTCCTGCATAGTCCATAAAAACTCTTCCTCATGATACGTTCAGACGGTTCTGTGCCTTGCCAAGTGAGGTCTGTTGAAAGTTTCATCTCTTCCCAAATGAAGTAGAGAGAGAGAGAGAGAGAAAGAGAGAAATAAACCAGTATTTAACAGGACTGGTTTGATCACTTGATTCATTAAAATTTCAAGCCTGCATTATAAAGTAGCGATTAGTTGCACCATATTTTAAGTCATATTTTCTGTTCATGTTCTATATGTATCAGGTGACATGTCAGAATCCCATAGGTCAGAGGTCACGCTTCATGAGATAGACCCAGATGCTGTGGATCAGCTGGTCTCGTTTGCTTACACAGCCGAAATCATGATTGGAGAGAGAAATGTTCAGGTAAGCCAAGATCTTTTATGATAATGCTATGTCTGACTTTACCTGAGTGCCTAGAAAGCATGTACTTGCCTAGAGGTAATATTTAACTCAGAAAATGCCTGTTGAAATATTGGTCTCAAAGGTTGTTGGAATTAAAGCAAGATTATGTTCATGGTGACAGAGATACGTGAGTCAATTTAAATTTCTTTTCTAATTATGATGACATCCATGATGTTTAAGTAAGTCTTAGCTCATACAAATAGAAATTCTTATTTTTTGTACAGAATGTCAACATTTTTTTTTCCCTCTACTGAATAATATTTTTGCTCCAACATTTTGCCATGTCTTTCTTCCATTCTAAGATAAATTGATAAACAATTCAAATTCTTTTAAGACTGTGTCAAAATGTTATATGGTACTTATAAGTGTCCCTAAAGCGTATTTTTAAGGGACTGTTCTTTGTAACAAAATGAAAAACAGTTATCATAAATGAATATTTAGGAATGAAATTATGAGGTTTATTATTTTGTTAAAACTTAAAGATAAAGTTGAGTTATGGTTATGAGATTGAATTGTAAAAGAAACTTTCTCAAAGCAATTGAGAAAGGTTGATTATATAGCACATAAGAATTGGTGTATGCTGTAAGGTTTTAGAATCACCAAAATGATAAGAAATTGACTCAGTCCTGCTGAGAGTCACATGCACTCCACACAGAAATGTGTACATGGGACTACACACAAATGTTCAGCCTGAATATTTCATCCGTTTCTTGTCACATTTTGAATGTGAGGGCATTTGAAGAGCAATCCTTTTTAGGGGATATATCTACTATGATAATCTTCCAGACTAACATAATGAGCATGAGAAAGCTCAAAAATTATTTTTTTACCTTTCCCAGAACTCAACCTTCCCTTTAATTGTTAAGTTGGCTTACAAACTAATTTCTTTTCTCTGCCTATAGGCTCTCCTTCCTGCAGCTAGCCTACTACAGATGGAGAGTGTGAGAGATGCTTGCTGTAAGTTCCTGGTCGGTCAACTAGATCCTACAAACTGCTTGGGTATCAGAAGGTTTGCAGACACACATGGTTGCTATGACCTAGAACAGTCATCAAGACAATATGCTTTGTATAACTTCTGTCATGTGGTCAATACAGAGGAATTCCTTCAATTACCAGAACAGGAGGTGTGTTCATGATTTACATAATTTATTTGGTTGTAAAGAACAGAATAGTAATATGATTGTATAAATTAAGTTCCATGAAAATGATACACTACACAATATACTGTACACTGCTGTTTTTGTTTCTATTACTGTGGAGAATGTTACAGTGCACTATATTTTTATTGATGGTATTTGATTAAAATGTATATTATATTTATGTGTATTTGGGACTTCAATATTTGAGAGGAAGTCCACTCTAGCATCAGTTTGGTTTTAATTAAAAAAACAAAAAAACAACAACACATCAATGAAAGTTTTAGAAAAGTACAATAAATGATTAAAAAAAAGTTATAATTATCAGATTCAATTGTGGATGCTGTGGAAAAAGGGATGTAACAGGAATCATGTGGATATGATTTCTGTGAATAAAAAAGATTCAGTCCCCAAGTCTAGAATTATTTTGCCTTGTCTTGTTCCAGGTTGAACAAATGGTCTCTAGTGAGCAGTTGAATGTAACATCAGAAGAAGAGGTGTTTAGTGCTGTTATTCAGTGGCTTCAATTCAATGAAGAGGAAAGAAAAGATGCCGTCAGTCGGGTAAGGCTACTTCTCACCATTTATCCATGCCTGTGAATGAGTTAATGTGACATCTGGGCCTATCATATAAAAAGTTGTAATAAATCAGAATGGATCACAACACAACTTGAGTTTGATATCAGTGGCAACGTCTAACATAAGAAGAAGGTGATTGCTTGGAAGACTTGATAAATCGCAATCCTTTGTATTATAGGGCCAGAACTTTGACATTGTCTCAGTGAGATTTTAATTTCCAAATTTTGTTTCATAGAGAATGTCACTGAAGACCTGAAACGCTTGAATAAGTCATTGATTCTCAGACACATAGAGACAATTGTGTTCTTCCAATTTATTTCCTTAAAGCTATCAGATAACTTTGTCTGTGATTTTACTCCCCCCCCCCCCCAGGACGTTATTGTATTTATTATAAAAATTTCAATTTTATGTTTGTGCCTGCAGCTACTACGATGTGTGCGTCTCCCTCTCCTTAACCGAGACTTCCTCGTAACCCAAGTAGAAGCACATCCTATTGTCCAGCAGTGTAATGGATGTAAAGATCTATTAATAGAAGCGATGAAGTATCATCTGTTACCTGAACAACGATCAACTCTTCAGTCACCGAGAACAAGATTAAGACAGAACCCCTCACAAGTACCAGTACTATTTGCCGTAGGTCAGTAGAAGTTTGGTGTTTGTTGTTTTCTTCATTTACTTGTTATTCATGAGGCAACTACACATTTATCTCTTTCAACTAGAATTGTACCAAAAAAAATGTCCAATGGGTAATTTGCAGATTAATGCCTCATTTGTATCTGAAGACTGTTGTGCTGAAAAATTTAGTGAGAAGTTGGTACTATAACCTTTGGACCATGAAAATTACCTTGTTATATCAGGAATCTTGTTCTATTGGAGCTCTTTGTAACAAGTTTCCACTGTATTTAGGATTCGAAACATTATTTTTTGGCAATGAGCAGTCTAGAATTCCTACTTTGGCCTGTACAGCCATTCCAGTATCTTATTGATCTGAAGTTGTCATCCTCGTCATTGAGGGGCAGGAACCATTAGGAATGTGCTTCATTGATCACGTTATATCTGAAACAAAAAGAAGTCCATAATTTATCGATGGTAAGGTAATGTGATATACATCATGAATGCTTCATAAAGAGATGTTATTTTTCTGTTTCCTTTGTAGGTGGAGGGAGTTTGTTTGCAATACATAACGAATGTGAATGCTACGATCCATTACTCAACTCATGGAGACCCATGCCCACGATGAACGTCCGTCGAGCCAGGCTAGGGGCTGCAGCTATTGGCAAGATAATCTATGCCATAGGAGGGTACGTCGGTTCGTTATCAGCATTAATGATAACAGCGTTTATAGTATGTAAATATCCAACACCTGTGATGCTCAAGCCTCCAACAAAGTACTTTATTCATGTTTAGTTCAAGTTCAAGTTTATTTATCTTTCTTCAGGATACATAAGATACATATGACCAATAAAATAATACATGTATGAGAAAATAGCTACATAAATATAGTAAATAATAACGATGATTTAACAACCTAACAGGAAGAGAGTATGTAACATGAAGAAAGACGAGAGAAAGCATAGCTTGTGAAATAAGGTCCCTCTCAAGGCGATTGCATGATAATTAATTTTCAAATTACTAGTAATATGGCTAACGACTAATTCTACCAAAAAAATATTCTACTTAAATGTAATAAACGCATTGTATTACATATGCGTATGATATCTAAAAAAAAAAGAGAAGAAAGTTATATGTACAAAGGGGAAAGATAATTACATGACAAGATACATTTGAGAAAGGAAAAGAGAAGAGGGAAAGGAAAAATCATTGGGACAGAACACACATTCACAAGACAAAAACAAACAGGAAAGTAGTTGACTATGTACAGCAGTACAAAATTAAAACCATTAACCTACCATTCTTCTGTTTTATCATGATATTTCTCATTTAGAACAAAATGCATGTAAATTCTAATTTCAAGCCACAAAAAGTATTCAGTGATTAACACTATAGTCACCTAGAAGAATCAACTTTAATTTCCGCTTAAAGACTGGTAAACTTGCTGCCTGTTTTACACTAGAATCAAGTGAGTTCCAGAACCTTGGCCCAGTGCACACCAGAGTATTGAGAACAAATTGACTTCTCGAACGAGGCAGATGAAAATCTGATGCCTGTCTTGTTGAATAGTTATGTACCTGATTATTTTTTACAAATATCTTAGTCAAAGCTAATGGTATAGTTCCTTCATTAAGACTGTACATGAAAGAGCCCAACTGCAGATTATAAACATCCTCTACCTACAAAATTTTATGTTTTGAAAATAAACCATCTGTGTGGGCTCGGAAAGCAGCATTACACATTACCCTCACAACCCTCTTTTGAATAATGAGTAACCTCTCTAACTGAGTTTTGAGTGTTTTTCCCCATGCAAGTATACCATAATTTAAATATGGAAGAATTAGAGATGAGTACAATATAACAAGAATTTCCTCAGGAAAAACCGATTTCAACTTGTGTATTACTCCTGTATTCCTTGACAGCAACTTGCATAGTTTATCAACATTTATTACTAGTTACTACCTTATTCATACCTATTGACACATTCACTCGAAGACAATACCTCAACTTATAATTAACATTCATTGTGAGACTTATAATTTTGATGATAAATCTTATATTGAGAGCCAGAATGGTATTAAGTCATGTCGATTTTAGTAAGCCTTTCTTGCTCTCACTGGACAAAATGATATGAAATGACAGTGGTTCATAAGCATAGGAATCACTGTTCTTTTGTGTCAATTACCTAATGAAATCATTCAATTATCACAGTTGAGGTATACTTTGTGAATTTAATTTAGAAGGTGTTGTATCTTTGTCTTTGTGTACATGTATATTACTTGATGTCAGAAGATCCATGGTTGATAGGATCCTAAATTCAAAGGTGTCCAATGCTATGTGTCTTTGTTCTACAGCTATGATGGATCCCATGACCTAGCCTCCGTGGAATGCTTCAACACACAAACCCATTCTTGGTTTGAGCTAGCCCCATTAGGAACCAAACGAAGCTCTCTTGGTGTGGCTGTCTTGAATGGTCTCATTTATGCTGTAGGGGGTTATGATGGTGCGTCTTGCCTGAACAGCGCTGAACGTTATGATCCTCTGACTAACTCATGGACCTCTATAACCCCCATGTCAACCAGGAGGAGATATGTGAAGGTTGCTGCACTAGGTAAGTGGAAGAGATTGAATTATGTGTATGGTGTGTGTGAGGCAAACATATCGTCGTTTTTTTTTTACGAAGAGACAAATTCGCGCACGTGCACAAACACGCGCTTTGGAGAAAACGGTTTTACGTACCGTTGAATAGTTTGTTTGAATGGCCAGTGCTTCCTTATTCCGTATTAATATACATAATAATATACACCATTTCAAAATTAAAGTCATAAGCTTTCTTTTGATGTACATATCGAAACATGAAATTATGCAGTGAAAGCAAATTCTGTTATCTAAGAACACCTAAATCTATAAATTTGTTTCCTGCCAATTCACGTTTCTGCGCACCGTGCACGGATTCGTCGGTTTGTAAAAACGACGACGATATCTCTGTGAAGTGACAAACCCATGCTGCAGCGGTTGGTCTGGATTGTATGACACATGCTTTGGCAACAGTTGTCCCGCAGTCAATTTCTAACTCCTGTCAAATTACAACATCACCCCTTGACTCAAGATGCATAACCCCAATTCTAAATGAAACATAACCCAATCCCAACCCAAGCCCTAAAACTATATCTTTAATGAAATGATGAGATTTAGCTTGAAGCATTTACTGTACTAATAAGCAGATATGGGATGTTGTTAAAACCATTATCTCTTAGACAGCTGTGATGAGAGTAAACATGAAATGGTAGACTTGTGTGTTAAACCTGTTATCCATAGTCATTAATCATTTGGAATAGAATATTTGGATGAACTGAATTACTCATGCTACAGGGGGTATTATACATATTTTACATTTAAAGATACCAGCTGAATGCAAATATTATTAAATGAGTTGTAGGTACACTGTATTTAGATACTGCTCTTTCATAGATAACATTATCACCGCTAAACATTTATATAATATTGACTGGCCTTGAGGGGGATATCGAATATGTTGCCTGCAACAGAATCATATTGCCCCGAGTCGAAGACGAGGGCAATATGGTTCTTTTAAGGGCAACATTTTCGATATTCCCCGAAAGTAGAGCCAGTCAGTACTATTATTATTACCTATATCATGTATATGCCTATTTTGTAGCAATTACAAATACGTCTGTTTGCCTGCAAGTCCCTCTGATTTCAGGTTATTCATGCAGGTATGTAATTTTGGGAAAGCAATTGTGACGTAAATTGTTACCGTGCGCATCCATTGTTTAAGCCTTTTTGCACTTTAACACATACAAAGGCTTAAACAATGGATACGTTCGGTAACAATGAAAGGGTGGAATATGGCAAAATGTTTCCCTCTTTTTTAGTACAGTGGTCTATGGGGAAAACCCGGAAGAGGGCAATATGGCAAATATTGCCCACTCCGGTGACGAATTTGGACAAGAGCAAAATGCGGCTTTTTATTTTGCAGCTAAAATGCCCTGTATAGGTAATAATACATTATATTTCTTTTCATTAGGTGGATGCCTGTATGCAGTAGGGGGTTACGATGGTTCAACACATCTCTCTAGCATTGAGAAGTATGACCCAAGGGCCAACACATGGACCTCCATTCCAAACATGATCAACCGTCGTGTCAGTATGGGCGTGGCAGTCATAGCCAATCAGCTCTTTGTTGTTGGCGGCAGTGACGGAGCCATGTGCCTGAGCAGTGCCGAGAGCTTCAATCCTGAAATCAACCTGTGGGAACCGCTGCCCTCTATGTCTGTCAGAAGGTTGGTTCAGATCTCTCATTTGCCTTCAAACTTGATGAGGGATTTCGAGAGTTTTTTACAGTATGATTCTACTAAAAGTCAAAGATTGTGTGATTCAGCTACAAAAAATATGAAATACGAACAGAGCTGTTTTTCTTCTTTATTAATTTTTTTGAAAATCCATATTGTAAGACATTAACCTGTGACATCGCATGCATAACATATCCTTCTGTTAGAAATTCGGAATGAAATATGAAATCTTGTTTGAACTCTTACCTGAGATATTGAGATATCATGTATTCAAGACCATGCACATTACTAAGATATTAATATAAAATTTCCCACTCCTTACGTATACCCAGGAGAGAAATGGGCACCAATTGGTACGATGCTGAAAGCCAATTTGCTATACCGGTATACCCTCAGGGTGACCATATGGAAGGAATGCTACCCAGGAAATGAAGATGATGTTCACTTTGTATGTACATGAATTCATTTACTAGGGTATAGCATCTTACAGATGTTAGCATAAAGTATGGTATTAATGAAAATCGTTATAAAAAATGTGCTTTAAAAATTATTTTAATAACTTATTTTTAATTTTACAGGAGTACCCATGATGCAATAGCTCTTGATGGTCAACTCTATGTTGTGGGAGGTAATGATGGAAGCAGTAGTCTGAACAGTGCAGAGCGTTACGACCCCAAGACACATCGCTGGACCACCATATCAGGCATGTCTACTAGGAGGAGTAGTGTGGGTGTAACGGTAGCAGACATAGTTGCCTCTAGAGGGTCGCACAGTAGCGTAGCAGAGCAACAGCTATAGTCTTTTTGACCAGAAACAGGAACTTTACATTCTTAAGCACGGCAGTCTAACTAACATGTCTGGTTTATCTCTATTTATTTGAAGCAATGTATTATTGGATCATCAGCTGTAAGTGTATGTTGCTATGTGTGCTCTAACAAGACGATATATCACATGACTTGCTATCAGGGACAAGTCATGTGACTCGCTTTGTACTATGTCATGTGATTTTATATATATATATGAAATGATAATGTCAGTTTTACCTTGTGGCTGTATTCTGGAAGAAGCAAACAATCATTTCTTGAATATTGCTTTAAGATGGAAATGGAAATTGAGATATTGTTGGTTGTGATTATGTGCATTTGAGTGGAGCTTTTTGTATTTGTTGGAACAAATCATGATGGAAACAGGATAATTTAAAAAAATGTTTGTTGGTTTTGGAAAGATGATGGTTAGGCTATGCAGATGATCTAGAATCAGAAAGAAACAGTATTAAATCAAGTGTAAAAATGTGAAAGATGTGATGAACAAGATTTCAGTATGTAGTTTAAAAGAGTTTGGGGGTAATACTTCCCTTATAAGGTTTTATTTCTTATTTTTCTTCAATTTCTTTTATTCTCCCT
Source organism: Heliocidaris tuberculata (assembly GCA_025618425.1). NCBI lineage: Eukaryota > Metazoa > Echinodermata > Echinoidea > Camarodonta > Echinometridae > Heliocidaris > Heliocidaris tuberculata. The sequence continues at coordinate 8,906,347 of CM046844.1, read as the reverse complement.
GATTTTTTAAATACTGTACTACTTTTCCCCTTATCTTTTATTTTTATCCATATTTCATTCTCTCTCATATTCTCTCTTTATCTCCTGTCATTCTCTTTTTTTTCCCCTCTTTCTTATTTTATTTTGACATCGTTATAATTTCTTTGTTCCTATTTCTTTCTTTCTCTCTTTGATTGTCGTCTTCATGTAATCTCGAATTCAATGTAAGACATTGTAGCAGACATGGGGATGCAGATTGTCATAATTATTCTCATCTCTGCTTTGTGCCTTAAGCACAATATTCATGTTTTTCTTTGATACAGTTGCAATTTATTCTTAACATGTATGTACTATTTACAGTACGCTATACATACCTAGGCTGCAGATATTTCATATAGAATTGCAATTTTGCGACATGCCCAGTTTGTTTATGAATTTTGAAATAGTCAAGCTCAGAGAGTAGATATTGTGCAAAGAAAATCATTGTGCAAAAAAAGGCGTCAAAGCTATAGAAGTCGTAATGCTCTATATTCATATCTTATTTGATTAACAATGTTGCAACGACGTTTGTATCTGTATCCGTAGTAGGCTTCTGTGTGAATATTTTGCTTTATGTAAAGTGCAAGAATCAGGCTGGCTATCGAGCAGCAAGAAGCCTATCATTACAAGTTTTACAACTGTAGCCCCACCTACTCATTTTCGTGTGTCCATTCAGTAGTTATGCAATGTTATAACAATACCTCATGTCAGTCATCATCATCATTCTTAGTGGAATTTTATGTTATTTTCTGGTAAAGTCTTTGTATTGTAAGTAAGGGATCCATCTGACATCCATATCTCTCTTGTTTGGTCCATTCAGACATGAGGGAGGCAGTAGTACGCTATAGAAAATCGCTGCGGCAAAATGAAATGAGATAAGCGTCGCACTCTTCACACTGCCAGAGCTGGGAGTACCCATAGGGATCATTGTTTCAAGTACCTTTTTTTTTAACATCTGAAAATATTTCCTTTGCCATTTATCTACATGTCAAGATTTGCCTTGGCATTTTTTTTGTTAAAGGCTGTTTATGGGTTCATTTTTGAATAGGGCTTTAGGACCAATCAGGAAGTGTTCATTTATTATACATTTGTTTATTTTTCTCAAACTACATGTATGTAATGTGTTTGTATTTATTCCATGTTACCATGGGCTACGCACTACTTCCGTTCATATTTGCTTCATTCTAGGGCTTTTAAAAGCAGTGATCAGCTTAGCATTTTCTATATTTCATTAGTGTATAAAGTAAAATGTGGAATTAGTTGTTTTGTTATATCATTTTTGAAGAACAATTGAGTTGTATCTCGTGAAATAAGAGTTGATCTTTTTGTAATGCTGGATAGTCTAGTTTCTGTAAAAAAAAAAAAAAAAAAAAATCATGACTTTTTAACCAGGGAGGCAATGATTAGGAAACCTCTGCTACATGCTTGCAGTACATACTTGCAATACATGTCCATGATTAGGAGTTATGAAGAAAATTCTTAGCATCACTAATTCATCTTGATATTGGGGAGAAATGATATGTTGTCGGACATTTCATTTCACTAGTAATACAATGTGCGAAATATATAACACAATAAGGTATACATTTATACCGTAGTCCTCGATGAGAAATTGACTGTAAGCAAACTCTCTTCAAAACTTCCCACTTTCTTTTGTCATCATCAGTTGTTGTTTTTTTTTTTTTTTGTTGCCTTTACCTAGGTACCATGGACCTATTCATTTTATGCATTTTGTGTATCATGAAGAGAGAATTGTGTTTAAAGATATGCACGCTTATACTACCTTCTTTAATAATTCTTTAATTGTGTTGCCATTGTACATATGCCATTGTCATCAGAAGACTTATTTGTAATGTAAAGGGTTTGTTGCAATAGTGATATTTTTGTAATGGTAGGTACATGTAAGAAGATATTTTAACCATTGATCATATTAATGTTTGTTTGTTTTAATAATGTCCCGTTACATCCAAAGATCATACCATTCAGTTGCCTTATTTTCTTTTTTTTTTTTTTTGGGGGGGGGGGGTAATATTTATCTTTCTTTTTCCAGACATGCAGGGGTCCACATGTCATGAAAAAATCCTGTTAAAGGTTCAGGCTGGATTTGGGCCCATGACGGATCAGTCAATAGCTATATTGACTCCTTATTACTTTCTAAATACCAGTTTTTATTTTCATCATAGAAGTTCACATCCTTTTCTTTTAGATGTAATATTCTTTTCAAAGTTTGGAGGAGGTGCACATTATGATAGTTTCCATCATTTGACCTTATTTCAAAAGTCCTAGTGCATTTATATTTACATTTGTTGTTTTGTCTGTTTCTGTTCCATCATTTCTTGTATTTCAATGTTTTACTTGCTATAAGTATGCATCAGAAGACTGCCATAATCAGCATTATACACCTTTTGTCATAATTTAATTTTCATTTTTAACATAAACAAGAAAAAGATATAAATTTTGTCACAGTTTCTTGCATATGGCCTCTGTAAATCATGTAAATTGTGTAAAAGAATAATATGTCCAATTATGAATCATTCCTTCTGCTCTGTATTTTTAAAATAAATGTATTGATAATGTGTTCATATTACAGTAAGGGAAACATCTGTTTACATGAATGAGTAAATAAAGCTCTAGTCCATGTCATTTCCCCCTGAATAGAAAGAAGTATTCCATTATCAGCAAAATGTTCAGATTAAAATCTTGTTTTGTCTTGTGCAAAGGAGTAAATCATGATGAGGAATTTGTACTGCATTTTTGTCCTTAAGTAATACATAGTATGGATGTTATTATTTAACTTTTATGAGTAACACATTAAAGTTGTTGAATCATGCATGAATTTACCTTAAACTGCTTTAAAATAAGATTTTCAGACAAACAGATTATGTTTTTTTAAGTTAAAAAATAAATTGGCCTTCGGAGTACATTGATTAAAAGCATGCGAGGGAAAATATTCCCACATATGATTTCATTATGGAAAATTTTCAACAAGTTTTTTGTTTTATATTCCAAACATTGTTGATGATTTTTTGTTGTTGTCATGCGCCCCAAGATGTTTAAGGTACCTGTAAATGGGATCAGGTTTGCATAGATCATAGCATGCACCATTCTGTCCCACTTCTATTTGTCCTTTTCTTAAAATCACAGGTAAAACGATTCAGGCAATTTGACTAAGAGATGTTGTGCACTAGTGTGCTTAAGAAAAGCTATGCTGCCTCGTTAACAGTGTCTGGCTTATCATGTGTATTTATTCCTGTATGAAAATAAATATAGGCATCTTGTAAAACTGAAGAAAGTAGATTTGTTTACATGTTTCCTTATTTCCTTGTTGATATTTCAGGGTTGCCATGGCCATGGAAAAACAAATTTTTCTGGAAAGTCATGGAAAGTCATGAAAAATGAAGAAAAAAAAAATCTCCCAAAGTCATGGAAATTCATGAATATTGATTGTGGGTGTGGGCCGTGTGTGGCTATTGCAGTCTTCCATCACAAACATGAAATGATATATGTCACTGTATGGTATTCGTACGCCGCTTGGATGATGTAACCCATACCAAAATGGTACTTATCTGGGGCCCGTTGCACAAAACTTGCGTTTGATCGCAACTCGGGGAAAATCACACGCAACTTTATTTTCAGCCAATTAGAAGTGCGCATTAAGGACTTGCGTTTGATTTTTAGGAGTTGCGATTAAACGCAAGTTTTGTGCAACGGGCCCCAGTATGGAAAGTCATGAACCCTTTATTTTCTCCTTTGTCTCATCTCACTGCTTATCTTAAAGACACAATTGTTGTACTCTGTGAGATCACTCAGCAAATTACAGAGTGACCAACAAAAACATTTTGATATATATGCGATTTACTAAGGAATGTATTTCAGTTGGGGTGTAATTATATTTTCACTATTTTCGCTAATACCCGACTGGATAGACATGACACTGAAAAATTACTAACTAGATTTTAGAGCAGAAAGGCAGAGATAAAGAGCTTGTCAAGAGAAATGTGTGACAGAGAGAAAGGGAGAGATAAGAGAGAGAGAGAGAGAGATAGGGAAAGAGAAGAAAGAGAGACAGAGAGGAATAGGGGAGGGAGAGAGGAAGGATAGGGAGGAGAGAGAAAGAGAGGAAGAGAGGTGGGGGTGGGGGAGATTATGATGATGAAGCTGATGACGATGATGAAGATGATGATTAAGATAATGATGAAAAGGATGAGGAGGATGAAAACGATGTTAGTTTCTTAATAATGGCACTTGCTTTCAAAAACTAGTGAAAGAATGAAACATAATGGGTGAAGGAAGGAAGGAAAGGTGCAGGTGAAACAAAAAAGTAGTGATAAGTTACATAAATAGGCCTAACACCTAGAGACCGTAGTGATATCACATATATAATAAAGAAGGCATTAATATTCCCCATGAGTGTTCACTTCTCATCTGAAATGAGATTATATCATAATAATAATAATAATAATAGTACATTGCTTAGTAAACGCATAATACCACATGGTCTCTATGCGTGTTAGAACATCACTGTGATGATGTTAAAAAATCTTAGTTACAAATTCAAAAACAATTGTTTTATCAATATCCATTTTGCTACATATTCCTGTAGTTCACTTGTTGTGTCAACCTATAAAATTTTGAAGGAGAAGCAGTAGAAGTTTGATTCTACTTTTAGCACCATCGCCCAAAAGAATGATGGTCTTTAACAGATCAAATCCCAGGCAGGAGCAAATCGGTATCCAGAATAAGCCCACACGTCCTCATAATGCAAACCATGTAAAAACTCTCTTTCTACACCCCGATCTCCTTTAACCCCACCCCCTCTCTTTCTCTTATTCACTTTCTCTCGACCCCTCTTATTTCCTCTTTTCATTGCGTTGCTCTTGTACAGTCACGCGGAGGGGGGGGGGGGGGGGTGTTTTTACTTTAGCTAGGGAAAAACAATTGCCGTGACTGCCCGTGATGTACATTGCTACCATAGACCTTGTCGATCGAGGGAACACACCCATGCCACGCCCATTGCTTAACCTAGAAGTTGGAAAATATCCCGTGTCACCACTGTCTCTGACTCTCTGTTGTCTCTCTCTTTCTCTTCCTCCCTCTCTCATCCTCCCCTCCCTCTCTCTTTTTCCTATCGAATCATATCTATCTGTCTATCTATCTATCTGTCTATCTATCTATCTATCTGTCTATCTATCTGTCTATCTGTCTACATAATCTGTCTATATATCTATCTATCTGTCCATCTATATATTGAGCCTCATTTATCTATCTGTTTATTGACTTATATACTCATGCCTCATTCATCATGTAAGTCATGTAAGTGATATTTAGAGAAGTATAAATAAGCAAAATTAGTGGACAAATAAGAAAATTATAAATATGGGTACAAATGAGGATATTTATTACTTGAGAAACAACACCTGTTACATATTTATTCGTGAATGATACAAAAATTAAAAAGCTATAGGCCTAGAACCAAAATGAAACAAGAACAAGAGCAACATCAACAAAACGAAATCATTAAAGGAGAATGAAATCCTGGGAAAAATCAGTTTTAATGAAAAGAGAAGATAGAGAGAAGCAAAAAAAAAAAAAAAAAAAAAAATCCATCAAAATCGGTTACGAAATGAAAAAGTTATGAAAGTTTGAAAAGTCTCAATTTACTTTCTATGGCGATCCTCAAATTGGCAATGTTGCTTCAAAGTGACATGCTTAGTAGTACAACTCTCCATATGTTTTGTTCACAAAATTTCATATTTTCCCCATTATCTCTCAAGCTGCAGCTTGCCTAGCTCCTTCTTAGCTCAAGATATGTTATGGGAAAATGTATTTAACAATATATGTTCAGTTCACAAAAAGACAAGCAGCATCTTTAGAAATAATGGAGAAAATATGAAATTTTGTGTACAAAACATATTTTTAAATTGCTTCTCTCTATCCTCTCTTTTCATTAAAATGGATACTTCCCCAGGGTTTCATCCCGGGTTTCATTCTCCTTTAACTTAACAGGGCGCTAGGGCGCTAGGCCGGCGATATTTTCAAGCCAAATTTATAATACTGGGCCCTCTTGCATAAAAAGTTGCGATTAAACGCAACTCAAAAAATTTAACGCAACTCCTAAGGGCCGGTCACGTAAGGAATACTGAAAAAATAAGAAGGGGAAGGGAAGTATTAGCCCTTATCTAGCAAATGCGTCTTGCCGATGGGCCCGATGCCACCTGTTCATGCCCAATAAAAATGCTTTACTTTTACAAGTGAAAAGAGTCTTCGGGTTGACCAAAAAAAAAAAAATGAAATTGAAATTTGCGAACACCAAATATCTTGAAATACTCAATATATGTTTCGAAGAAGAATTAGTGTCTACTACAATTCCCATAAAAATAAGTTTACTATGTTCATTCAAAAGTGAATAATTGCGCCAGTTTATTTTGCTAAAAACTGAGAAACAATGCTCTATACTGATGACGATGATTTGTTTGACCTTGAACAGTGTACTAGTTATTACAATTGATGTTCATAACACGATAGTATCTCGCACTTTATCTTTCACTAAGTGCTCATCGTGACAGGTGCATAGAGGGTGATTTCCTAAGACGCAATCTTATTGGTTAGAATTTAGCTATGTGTCAACTCTTGGCCAATGAAATATCTTGACACACAAAATCCTTGCCGAGTTGGCAAAAAGGTCATTTACCTACTTCCGCTAGCTGCGCTGCGTACGTATGCAGTTGCTTTCCTTGTACGTGCACAAGCTGCGACGTTTTATCTCAATTGGGGAAAGAAACTTTTTATATTTTCAGTGAAAACTGAAAATAACAGAAAGTGGCGCAACCAAAAGGAAGAAATCAACACTAGGACGGATAACCCGGCAAACAGTGACCACTTCAGTGTAAGTTATTCCTTATTTTACGAGTTTTCATCCTCCAGATTTGCCATCCTATCCATTTTTGCGTGTTGATGTGAATAAGAATAGTGTGTGGACCGGGTTCGCATCCACACACCACAGAACAGCCACGGCCGCTGCGATGCTAGCAAAAGATTTGACACGTTGACACTTGAACAAAATATGGAGCAACTTTTAGAATGCCTGGAATTCTTCATTGGTTTTTCTTTGAAACTTTGTCATGATTTGTGAAAAAGAATGTATAAGAACAGTTGTCAAGAAAATTTAGAATGTTGTAGCCGCATGTTTATCATGCATTAATGAATTTTGAGGAGCGAATTTTCCCTCATTTCTAAAATATATTATAGGGGCCTATGTGAGTCTAGTACAATCGTATCCGACTGATTCAGGCCAGGATCCTTTACATCATTGATTAATCTGATTCCTTCCCTAATCTTATCTTTTTGATAGTTTTAGTTTGTGAAATTAGTATGTCATGTATGTCAAAGATGCAGATGTCACTACAATTTGTACAAGAACTGAAGAACGATGTCATTTCACCAACAACAACAACAAAAAAAAAAAAGAAAGAGAGAGAGGGAGAGCGGTGTCATGTTAAACAAATGCAAATATTTCCTTTTCACTCAAACATTTTATTTTACTTCACATTCAGGTTCTTGAATCAGACTTTTTTTTTATTGTGATTCCCCCCCCCCCCCCAATCAATATAGAAAACTGACTTTGATGTAGATGTTGCACATACATGGACATGTAAATTGGCTATGAAATTGATCTTGGTAGTGTGTAAGTTCCCCAATAAGAAAAAAAGACAATTTTAATTTAATGAAGTAAAAGATGAGTGAGGTTACATGTATGAATATGATGTACATGCAGAACTTCTCAAATTTGAACTTATGTAATTCTACATGTACATGTAGCTCTGTTTGATTCAGGATTTATGATTTTTGTTTAAAGGAAATTGTGATTTAATTTTTATATAAATAAAATTGATCATGTAATACACTTTGATTTACAAGCAAAATGATTTTTTGTCATTTGATTTGATTTTCTCTCTGTGATTTCAAATAGATTTTATATTTATGGTAAATGTTTAGTGCAACATAAATTGTAGAACTTTGGATTCATATTGACTTAACGATTGTTAATACTGCATTATTATTGACCCCAAAGGGATAGAGTTGCACACAAACTTTTTTTCATGTGAGCTCCAGATGAAAATCTTAGGGTCTTTTTGCTTTGGACCCCTTTACAAAGTTTCATATTTTTGGGTCAGAAATTAAATTTTGGGGCCCTTGAGCTGAGCATTGGACTCTGTGTCAGGCCCTGCAAAAAGGCAAATGAGTTTCATCATGCTTTTAAATTGTCACTCTCACAAAGTTTGAGTTTTCGAAATTTAAATTCTCTCCTCGCGAAAATGTCAAGATACATATATAGGAAATGTATGATGGGGGACCTAAAGCTACGCACTTAAGACTTTGTTTCCAGTTGCTTAAAAGTTCCCTTTTCAATGATTTATGCAAATTTCTTTTATATATCTTGGTTCTAGAATCTACATACTCTGAAATTAAATCTCTGAGAAAGTTACGAGGAATAAATTTGAATAACATCGATTTTCAAGTCAATGTCGATGCCCATGTTGAATTTTGTTTGACAAAATGGAAGGGTCCTAAAGCTATGCACAAGTAATAAATGAATGCAAATCTTGATTTTGAAGCTGACTGATGTGGATTTCACCCCGATATCCAAATAATGATGATATCACGAAAATAGAGAAAAATTAACTCATTCTTTGTTCAAAACCTTGTTGCTCAGTCATGGCAAAAATTTGGTGCATTGAACGCGTCGTATTGCGCGTATTTGTGGGGTGCATAGCTATAGGACCTGCGTAGCTTTAGGACCTCTTGCCATACAAGTTCACTTGTTCTGATGCAAAATTATGTGAAGTAAAGACATATAATGACAAAGTGATACTGTGGTGCTTTAATCGTTTTTGTCTGGACATGTTTTGCACGTGAATTTATAATGGTACTCATAAAAAAAATAATAAAGCATAAATTTCTCTTCAAACCAATCTTTTTACATAATTTTGCCCAGAAGCCTTCAAATTCGACCCTCAAAGTTCATTAGGGTAATTCATAGAGAATTCTCTTTACTTATTTTCAGTTGAAATCATTATTAAGTACTACATGTACATTGCACCTTTAAGTGAGTAAGTACCGTGAATAAGCTTTTACAAAGCTAGATGTTTTTTCCTCATTCATAGATGATTGATTATTTGTTTATATTTTCAGTGGTGCTGTCTGACTTTGATCACGACCCTAGACCATGAGTACGGATCCTCAATTTCTGCCTGGCGGCAGTACCCCGGCTCAGGCCGTAGACCCTAATGGCTTTAACATCGAAGAAGAAGCCTACGAACCTCCCACCTACGATGAGGCCTTTCCTCCCATGGAGAGCGCCGCCATGGGTGGCGGGCCAAAGCGTGGCCCTAGTGGACGCGGGCCGTCCTATGCCAGAATGGCAGTCAAGTCTTCCATAGTAACTCAGGTGAGTTCTATTCTATTACCTCTTTTACTCACCTTTGCCCGGTTTCGTAAAGTGGTTATAGTAACAACAACAACTACAATTTTGTAACAAATTTGCTGACAGCTTATCAAGTGCAATGATTTCTATATAGTTTATATCAGTTACTGTAAAAAATGATTGATTATTGGATGGTTTTTATGAAATGACTCAGGGCCCAGAAATACAGTGCATGGCATAACCAAGGGAAATGCAACATGCGATCAATGTCCTTTGTATTGCATGTACATACATGTATAGTACATGAGTATATTGCACGTTTACTTGCCCTTACTAATTGGAACAGCAGACATTTTTATATACATGTATTCATTCATTTATTTGTGTTTTTTACCCTGGAACTTGGATATCCTAATCAGGGACTGACACACTGTAATACATGTACTTTAGGGCCCTGCACACAGAAACACATGAAAAGGTAACATGATACATGTACAATGATACAATGCAAATGTTGAAACATTGTCATAAGTCAACATTTAAAGAGAGAAACATAACAACTGAAATATGAGCCATACAACTTTTGTAAGTTTTGTGTAACAGATGTAAATTCATCTTATAAATGGATTGGTTTCAAGTCAATAGAAATGTCAATATTTGCATTTCTAGTCCCACATATATGTTTTGGTTATTTATTTATTTATTTTTTAAATACTTTGTTGTACATACATGTACATGTAGTAAAGTTTTTTCCATAAATTTTCACCTTTAATTACACCCTGTTTTATTGCAGGTGTTCCATGTGCCTTTAGAGGAACGTCGCTACAAAGAGATGAACCAAGGCTTTGGTGAAACCGGTAGTCAGTCTAGCAAGATATGCACAGAAATCATGAAGTATAGCAGTAAGTATACTCTCTATATTCAATACATTATTTATATCATTCTCAATATGTAACACATCGTATGTTTGGAGCCAGAAGGGCGTTAAGTCCCATCATTTGTACCGAGTTATCACCCTTCTGGCTCCAAACAGACGACATACTTTGTTATCATTCAACTTTATTTCATTGTATCCTGCTCTATGGTTCTATGCTTTTGGAGCAAAATAAAGTTTGGTCCTTCCTTACATACTTGTAATTGTGATTGATTTACTTATTTTTTATTGCCTTAAAATTTAAAGTTTCATGAAAGAAATATGCTAAGATAAGTTTGAGTTCTGGTCATGTGATTACATAGTGAAAGAAACTGTCTCAAAGCAATTAAGAAAGGTTGATCATGTCTACATAAGAATCGCTGTATACTGTGAGGCTTTAGAATCATTAAAATGATAAGAAATTGACCCATTCTTGCTGAAAAACGCATGCATTGCACACAGAAATGGGTATATGGGACTGCACACACATGTGGCAGGAATGTTCAGCCCGAACACTTTGGCTATTAAGGGCATTTGAAGAGCAATCCTTTTCAGGGGACTTTTATACAATGATGTTCTTCCAAACTGACATAAAAGGAAGGAAAAAACTCACACTTTATTTTTTACCTTTCCCAGAACTCCACCTTCCTTTTGAATTGTTTATCCCCATATTTGACCATATTTGTAATCAATTTGTAATTCAGATGCCAGCATCGAGATGAGTCTTGCCAAGGACCAGAGTTTGACCATCGTAGTGACCGGTAAGGAGGATGCGGTCATCAAGGCCAGGAGAGAAGTCATGAACAAATTACAAACACAGGTCAGTGTTATTGTTTAGATAATCACTTTGTCTGTTCCATAACTGGGTAACCCTCAATGTAAGGCATGCATTTAAAATATAATTTTCAGAGAAATATCCTCTTGGAAGAAGGTCATTTCTCCCAGTATTTTGCATTCTTTTTATGCATGAGTACTTGTCATTCTTGATGTCAAAATCCTGCCTGTAGTTTCTTATAAAAATCACTATTAGATGTTGCACAAGGGGAAATTGACTCCATCCTGAGTCTATATCTTGCAAGATAGCAGCCTAATTGATAATGCAAAATGCTATAACCTATGAAATTTTAATGACATTCCCTGATTCTTGTCAGTTGATTCATTTAGCATGATTTGAAAAATAGATAAAGGTTATAGTTATTTTGGGTGAATGAATTCATTCGCATGCACTGCAAATGCTAATGTGGCATATTTATAAATCATCAACTCTTCATATATTTCCATTACAGGCAAACATCACCATCCAGATCCCCAAGGAGCATCACCGTTTTATCATCGGCAAGGAAGGCAAGAAGCTGAAAGAATTGGAACAGGTCACCATGACCAAGATTACCATCCCAAACAGTGAAGAGAACTCTGATATGATCAGGATCCTTGGACCGAAGGAGGGCATCGATCAGGCTAGACATGAACTACAACTCATCTCTGATGAACAGGTAAGGAGAATGGAGATGTTGATGCTAGTATTGGTGATGATGATGGAGATGATGGGAGTGATGATAATGTTGATGTCAGGTGGAGGAAGAGAAAGATAATGATAATGACAACGATGATGGTAGTAAAAATTATGTTTATGATAAGGATGATGGAAATGCCAGGTGGTTAGCAGGTGAGACGGATAGTGGCTAGAAAATGGTGTTATAATTGATAATACATAATTTTAACATTGCATCATTACAAGCATTTAAGAAAAATATTTATGAGGATTCCTCTTTCCTTTGTCTCTCCTTCACAGGCCAAGAGGGCATTTGAGCGCTTGATTGTCCCATACAAGTACCACCCCTTCATCTGTGGACCAGACAACTGTTTCACCAAGGAGCTGTCAGCCAGGACCGGAGCTAAGATCAGCGTCCCACCTCTCAGTGCTAGGAAGGATGAGATTGTTGTAGCTGGTGAGAAAGAAGGAGTGCATGAGGCAAAGGCGCTCATCCTTAGGACCTATGAAGAGAAGGTATATTCATCTTTTATAAGGGAAAAATAAAATCAAGTGTTGTTAAAGGGAAATCCAACCTTAATTTTTTTCTATTGATATTATATGAAGCGTAACTTGCTGACTAATTTGATACAAAATTTACCAGAATTGGACAGCTATGAAGAAAGTTATAGGATGTTTTAGATCCTACCAAACACTTCTTTCGCCCGTCGTCTGCTGCACATGGGGCCGCCATTTTCCACAAATGACGTATCTGTGGACCACTGGCTAGTCTAGATTGCATCCTTTTTTATTATTTTTTTTCTTTATTTGGTTTATTCCCCTACGCTGCTCTTTCTCTATATATGCTACACAGGGCGCAACTCTCCACTAAGCGCGCCATCCCCAAAATTTCGCCCGGAAGGTGAAATTGCAAATGACTCTTATTGTTCGCGCGATACGGAGACCATAAAACAAAATATTGGGGGCAAGTTTTATTACGTTTCTCTGAATACTTTTCTTTAAGCATTTCTCTGAATATATTATTAGATTTTTCGCTTTTTGAAAAAGCAAGATCACAAATCAGTAATTAATTCAGAGCATAACAAGTGCCATAGTGTGTTGCAGTTGAAATTCCAGAACACCTTTTTAAAACAGAGTCATGAATCATTAATGACACTGGACCGCAAAAGGTTGGGGGAAACGACAGCTGCAACACACAATGGCCGTTGCTGTGTTCTGAATTAATTACTGACAACAGATTTTGTTGCCTTGATTTTTCAAAAAGTGAAAAATCTAATTAAATATTCAGAGCAATATTTCAAGAAAAGTATTCAGAGAAATGTGATGAAACTTGCTTCCAATCGATTTTACATCCTTCAACTTTACAATGTAAAAACCTCAGTCTGATACGATGTATAATTTTTGAGTTATTAACAATCAAAAGTGTCCAAAGTTCTTTTTTTAAATACCTTTAGTAGTAGTGAAGAGTCGCGCTCTGCGTGGGATATGCGTGTAGAGAAAGAGCAGCATAGGGGAATAATCCAAATTTAAAAAAAAAAAAAAAAAACCCAGATAGAATCTAGACTAGAAATTGTCCACAGATACGTCATTCTTTGACTAAGTCCACTGGAAACATGGAAAATGGCGGCCCCCATGCATGTGCAGCAGACAACGGGCGAAAGACGTGTTTGGGGGTTCATCATTCTATAACTTTCTTCATACTGTGTAGCTGTGCAATTCTGGCAAATTTAGTATCAAATTAATCAGCAAGTTACCCTTCATATAATATCAGTAGAAAAAAATTAAGGCTGGATTTCCCTTTAATGGGAATGCAGTATATTTTGATCATGCAATAATATTTTATGGTTTTGGAATGTACCTTGACCCAAACTCTTGTGAAATATGTATGTAGAACCATGGAAATATATCTTTGAGGACTGCTTGTAAGTCATACTATCCTGTAAATTGATTGTTGATCAAATATTCAGTAGATGAAATGATGTAGTATTTGGAAAGTAGAGAAACTGATGATTAGACCGTAATGGATCATAGGCAACCTGGGTGTAGAGAAAATACTACTTGAATGGTAGACGGACCTGGTATAGATGAAATGGAAATAGTTGAGCTGTATACTAAATGGGCATAGGACGAAATGGCAACAATTATTTGAACCAATCATCATTTAGATCTCCCGTCCCATTTTCTCCCCCTTTCTTAGAAACTGAAAACAACCACTGTCTCTCTGGAGGTGCGTAAATCCCAGCACCGTTACGTCATCGGCCCCCGTGGCTCCAACCTTGCTGACATCCTGAAAGAGACTGGAGTCTCCGTAGAAGTACCACCATCAGACAGCCCATCGGAAACCATCACACTGCGTGGTGAACAGAGCCAGCTGGGACCAGCTATCACACAAGTCTATGCCAAAGTAAGGTTTTATTCAAGGTCAGGGGTCAATATACATCATACTTCTTTCATAACTTCCTAGCTCCATTTTTGCTGTGATACAAGAATCAATTGATTTGGGGGAGTATTTGGCTCCTGTGCAGAATATCTAAATAAAATACAGTATGTCTTATTGAACAGAATGGAATAATGTCCAATGTGAAAGTGAAATGCATGAACAGAATGATTTTACTTTGCACACATTCTTGGCTAATAAACCTCTATGTATTTTTTTACAGGCTAATAGCATCAAGATGGAGGAGGTTTATGCTCCAGCTTGGCTTCATAGATTCATCATCGGACGACAAGGAAAGAATGTCAGAAATATCACACAGAATCTACCCAAGGTCAGTATCTATCATCGCTGAGATTTTGCTCAAACTTTCCTGATGGCTGTGTTGTATATTTGAAATGATGTCATGGAAATTTGGTTCCAATTATTCTGGACAGTAATGATGATCAAAGAAGATTTCCAGTTATAAATGAATCCTTCAAGTGATGAATTGAGAATATTGAATTCAATTAATATCATCCTTGAACTTACACATGTATTTGGTAACCAGACTTAAAAAACAGTGACACTTGCTCCAGGCTTTGTTTTGTCAAAGATATAGGGTTAGGTTTTTGTGATAAGGTGTTGGGTTAGGTTAAGGTTTAGGGATAGGTACATCTCTAGTGTTGGCTTCAGAGTTGAATTTGGAAATTGGTTGGTGTAGGAAATTGGCCATGAATCATTTTTTGCTGGTGCATGTGTCATAGAACATAATGAACATCTTGTAATTGTCGCTTTTGTTCCTTTATATGCACAAATTTGCAGACAAGGTATGATTGTGATATAGTATTTAGATTAAATTTGGTTGTAAACTGAATGTAATTCATCCCTCGGGCTGCCATGTTCAGTATTGTCAATAAACCATTCTATTCAATTAAAACTGCTACATGTTTTTTGTTGGTGTAGGTTCATGTTGAATTCCAAGAAGGACGTGATGTCATTGTCATCGAAGGACCGCCAGAAGAAGTTGAGAAAGCGCGTTCAGCGCTAGAAGAGATCTCTCGCGATCTCCAGAGTCGCCTCTCGTTTGTTGATATCAACATTGACCCCAAGTTTCACAAGCACATCATTGGGAAAGCTGGTGCAAACAGTGAGTGATACATTGATGATTTAGGAAATCTTGGAGCTACAGTTATAAGACCATCCTAATGCACATATTTTATAAAATTGTAATACTAAGTTTATGCAGTATCTGTGATATTACCAAAATGTATGTATTTGAAATATCAGAAAATGATTACTTTTATATGAAGTTATCTGCAGTCTAATACACTTTAATGTGATATGAATCTTATCGAATGGGATGTAAGTTAGATGTAGACCAAAGGGTATACTTTGCCCCATCCAGTCTGAGCTATTAAGAATTCTTCTTATGTATCATAAAAAACCAAATGTCCTTTGATATGATTCTTTCAGTCACTCGTATCAAGAAGGATACCGGCGTTTCTATCCGCATTCCTAGTGATGAAGAGAAGAGTAGTAACATCAGGATTGAGGGTAGCCCAGAGGGGATTCAACAAGCCAAGAAGGAGCTCCTGGAGATCGCTCAGAGATTGGTAAGAAACGTTAGGCCTGAAAATAAAATCATTCTGTTTGGTATTTATGTGGACTTCTCTTTGTTTGCAATTTCTTCACCATCTCTGTGATTCCTATATTTTACATGTGTTTATTTTGATTTACTAACATCATCTTTGTGTGGCATATTGCATTCTTAACAACTACAGTAACTCACTGTAATTGATGATTAATGCTTAATCCATTGATTTACTCTACAGTACAACCCTATTTTGGTATTGTTTGCTTATAACAAAAATGTATATCTGATGGATTAACTGCTATTCAAATGTAAGCTATCTCGGTCTTAAAGAATCTATCACTGTCATTTTTGTATTGCAGGAGAACGAGAAGTCGCGAGACATTCTCATTGAGCACCGATTCCATCGCACCATTATTGGAACCAAAGGAGAATATATCAAAGATATCAGGGATAAATTCAAACAAGTGAGTAGTAGGATGTTGCTACGACATGTGATTCGGCGACCCTTGCTCCGGGCTGTATTTCTTCAAAGAAATAGGTTTAGGGTTAGAGTTAAGGTTTTAGGATAGGTTTAGGGTTAGGGTTTAATATAGTGTTTGGTGTAGGGTTAAAGTTTAGTATATGAAATTGATGCAGAGCAATTGTCGCTGGAGCATGTGTTGTACAACCAGCAGGACAGACCTTGTGCGTGTTTCTGAGACCCTGATCTGATGTTTACAATTGACTGTTGGTTGAGATACTGTTGTACAACCAGTAGGACAGACCTTGTGTGTGTTTCTGAGACCCTGATCTGATGTTCACAATGGACTGTTGGTTGAGATACTGTTGTACAACCAGTAGGGCAGACTTTGTGCGTGTTTCTGTGACCCTGATCTGATGTTTACAATTGACTGTTGGTTGAGATGCTGTTGTACAACCAGTAGGACAGACCTTGTGTGTGTTTCTGAGATCCTGATCTGATGTTTACAATGGACTGTTGGTTGAGATACTGTTGTACAACCAGTAGGACAGACCTTGTGTGTTTTTTCTGAGACCCTGATCTGATGTTTACAATTGACTGTTGGTTGAGATACCGTCGTACAACCAGCAGGACAGATCTTGTACGTGTTTGTGAGACCCTGATCTGATGTTCACAGTGGACTGTTGGTTGAGATAAAGTAGAGAGATCTTGATATAAAGACAGGTTGTTTTAGCTGTTTACCTAGGATGTAAAAGAGATTACAATATTCTGTATTATACATGTAGGTTACTTATACTTGACAAAGATGTAGAGATACATGTATGACTAGATACATCTACATTTAGGACTTTATTTTGTTGTTGGTAATGGCAGGAATTGTCAGAGGTCACTGATTCTGAAATAGATTTTAGTGGATTAGCTAGTTAATGGAAGCTTTGCGTTGAAACGTTGATTTATTTATATCACTTATATGTATTGAATGCTCTAACCCTATACAATTTGCTGTAAGATCAAATACTAGGAAAGCCCACTCAAGTACAATGAACTGTGTACTACGGTGTAATGTAAGTAGTGGAGCTGGTAGCAGTAATTGATTTGCCTCATGATTACTTATCATAAACATGAAATTAACATGACATGTTCTCTTTGTTGTGACAGGTTCAAATCACATTCCCAGACCCCGGCAAACAGAGTGATGTAGTCACCTTACGTGGACCCAAACAGGAAGTAGATCTGTGCCATCGTTTCCTCAAAGAACTCGCCAAGGAGCTGGTAAGCTTTCAAATCTAATGCTTTGTTGCAAGCCAGAATGTTTAACTCCTTGAATATGACATGATTGTCTTAATAACACACACCTTTCTGGATCTGTGTGGCATAAAAATGTAATAAACCTGTTTATTGTTTGAGGTTTCTGTGAGGGTAATTAGTGTAGTGTAAACTTAACGAGACCCTGGTATAGACTTTCAATTCCTTATTAGCTATAGTGGAATTTTTCAAATCTATGCTATCAGTAATTTTGTAACTGGGATTGTGGCTGTTTGTTTGAGAGAGAGAGAGAGAGGGGGGGGGGGTGAGTGTTGTCAGGTAGTAGATCTTTGCCATCGTTTCCTTAAAGAACTCACCAAGGAAGTGATAGGTCATCACCATTCTTATAGTCAGGAAGTTGGGATGTTTACATATTGCTTTGTGACATCCTCAGGATATAAATCCTTCAGAAAAATGGTTCATGCAAGTATGATTTTACTGGTATGAATATTAGGCTATGATGTAAATGAGAAAAACAAAGTTGTGTTTGTATGCTATAACATAATTAGGCTTAAGAAAAGGTTTGCTATAAAACGAAAGTTTTTGCAAAGTTTCGCTTTAAGTATTTGTTAATCACAAATGTTAAAGCGTTGAAAATGGACCAGGAGCAAAATTTTCAAATTTTTCATGCATGTGAAAGTTAAGTACTGGATTTACAGCACCTCCAGACACTGACTACATTTTCTATTTAAATCTTTTTGAGACTTCATATGAACAGTTACCTTCTTTTGATTTTAAAGATAAAGTAAATTTCTGGTCATGCAATTACATTTTGAAAGAAACTGTCTCAAAGGAATTGGGAAAGGTTGACCATGTCTACATAAGAATTGTTTTATACCGTATTGTTTTGGAATCATTAAAATAGATAAAAAAATTGACCCAATCGTACTGAAAAGCAAATGTACTGCACACAGAAATGGGTATATGGGACTGCACACACAAGTGGCATGAATGTTCAGCCCAAATATTTCAGATATAGTCATATTTCAAATATAAGAGCATTTGAAGAGCAATCATTTTCAGGGGATGTTTCTACTCTGATGTTCTTTCAAACTGACATAAAAGGAATGAGAAAGCTCGCAAATTATTTTTCACCTTTCCCAGAACTCAAGATTCCCTTTAATTATAAATTTATTCAATGCCTTGTCTTACAGGTAGAGAACAACTACCAGGTTTCTCTGCCAATTTTCAAGAAATTCCACAAGAATGTCATTGGTAAAGGAGGCTCAACCATCAACACGGTAAGAAAAAGGTCACTTTATATTTTAGTCTGTGCTGTGAAGCAGAAATCTGTATCGAGTTACGTGTTGAGATCCCCAATAGTACGTAGACGTAGAACTTATTTTTGGCAGTTATTACCAAATTTTTTTCCCCCAATGCTGATTTCTTGACAGGGATTGTTTAACGTACAAAGTATGTGTGATCATTCACTTTTCACTATGAGGCATGCTACTTTTAACTTATTAAAAAAAAAAATGCAAAAGAGATTCCAAATAGAGGGCCCTCATTCGTTCTTGTGTTTTTATCTTTTATTGCACCTACTGCAAAATGTAAGTAAATGAAAAAGTTCTGACCGTGACCAGTCTTTTTATCTTTGGTTTCAGTGGATGCAGGAATGCATGCATCTATAATGATTACACATACAGAGCATGCAATGATAATAATGATCACATTGTGACAGTGGTACATTTAACATGCAACTCCAATAGGGAAAGCTTAGAGAATAGTTGAGGAACAGTGCAATGTTCACATTATATATGATTAGTTATGACCTTGACATTTTCATCACCCATTCATAATTTCTTTCATTGGGTGATTTCAAGTTCAGTGTTGGTGTTGGTGTTGGTGTTGAGAGCGTGAATTGGGCTGCTGATTCTAGCCCAAACACCGAATTCGGATTTATAAAAATAATACCAATCACATTATTGATAGCTCAACACCTAGTGAAGTCAATCCCAGCACCAGCTTCATTTCAGGTTCGGTGTCGTGGCTGGTGCCAGTTTTGCCCTAACACCAACACCAGCTTTCAACACCGAACTTGAAATCACCCATTGTATTTCTTGTACAGATCAAGGAAGAGACTGATACAAGGATTGAGATCCCTACAGAGAGCAGTGATAGTGATCTTATCATCATCACAGGCAAGAAGGCTAATGTCGAGAAGGCTAAGCAGAAGATCATTGCTATCGAGAGTCAACTGGTAAGGATATGTCATTTGAATTGACTAGAATTTACCAGAATAAAAAGGCATTCAATATTTGTAATGAAAGTATTCATATTTAATTAATTGAAATGGAATTAGTTTAATTTATTATCATTCATGACTTTCCTTTTTTCACTGTTTTATCAAATTTGTGATATCAAACATTTTAATGAAATTATTTTTAAATCTAACAGTTTTGTGTCAAAATATAGTTATGGGGGGAATGACACTGGACTTTAAACATAGTGCTGCTGCATTAAAAAAAACAAAAAAACAATTTAACCAAATGCTTTTTATCCAACTCAAACTTTTTGAATCAATACATTTCTGAATAGAGTAAACTCATTCAAAAACTTCAAGTAAAGCACAAATATTTATGAATAAGATATGAAATGTAGAAACTTTCAGATTCCAAATTTACACTATTTCCATTGTTGACAAGCTGAAAACTGTAAGGAAAACTTGTATATTTCTTGGCAGTAATCATGGATTTATCTTTAAATCAGGCCAACATCACAGAAGCTGAGGTGCGCATCCCTACCAAGCATCATCAGTCACTCATTGGATCCAAGGGTCGTTTGATCCGAGCTATCATGGATGAATGCGGAGGTGTTCACATTCATTTCCCTAAGGAAGGCTCAGGGAGTGACAGGGTAACTGTCAGAGGACCAAAGGAAGAGGTGGATAAAGCCAAGAAACAACTCATGGACCTCACCAATGAACGAGTAAGTTACTCTAAACTGAAGTAAGCCCAAGTAGAAAGTGTGTTAAAGGTACTTCTTCCATTTTGCAGACTTACATGTTCACAGAATTCTGCGAAACTTTGCACAGGTTTAGTAGACATCCTGTAGATACTGCCTATTGAATTTCAAGGTCACACGTCCTATAACTCCTTTGTAAAAAACAAAAATCTTGTTTTTGTCGCAGAGAGAGCTACTCAGAAATCAACGCAAGTACATGTATTAAGTAACGGTCAAAGAAATAATATTTAAAAAATTACACAATTTTTTTTTTCTAGTCGAAAAAATATAGTGTTATCAAATTGTTGTCATTACTTACTTAAAAGCAAATTCAAATCCTTTTTATATCCACACAAGTTTTCCAATTCTTTTGTAATTTATTGCATACTCATTTGGGGCTGCAAAAGGGATGAAATACCTTTAATCCCTTCTGTGGCGAAGGCAGATAATCCTGCCTGAGAATGTTGAACAACATGTTTGGACTAAGAACGGCCAACCATTTAAGTGTTGACTTGTTAAAGTTCATGTATGATGATTGTCCATACACTTGGTAGCACAAAAGGGGTTAATGCTTTTTGATTGGTCCAGAAATATGGCAGTAGACTTCATAAAAATCTTATCATAATCAAAGTGAATATCTTCAATTCCTTCTTGTTATGTAGTAACTTTCAGTGCCATGGTTGCCTCAGGTAAAACCTAACGATTGATTTCTTTCTTATTGGTCAAACAGGAGCAAGCCAGCTTCACAGCTGACGTTCATGCCAAGCCAGAGTATCATCGTTTCCTGATTGGCCGCGGTGGGGCAAACATCCGTAAGGTGCGTGAGGAGACTGGAGCGCGAGTTGTCTTTCCTAACAACAACGATGATGACCAGACTCTTATCCAGATCATCGGAACCAAGGAAGCTGTGGAGGAGGCTAAAAAGAGGCTTGCCAGTCTCATCAAAGACCTGGTAATGATGATGATGATTATGGTGACGGGTATGATGATGATTATGGTGATGGGTATGATGATGACATTAATGATGACATACTGTGCACTGTGCATCTTTATTTACTGAGAAAACAAAGGAAAATATTACAGCTCAGAATAAGTAAAATGTTTTTCATGTTTTTAACATAGGTTACAAGATAAAAATTGATGAAGAACAGGCTAACACAAATTCATATATTCTTGTGAAGGCTTCGATAAGGTTACAGCCACACCTCGTTAAATTTTTATTGTAATTCTTGTGTATGAATTGCCAGTAATACTGCAGGTGACTGAAATGATTCTGTTCACTTTTGTGGGCATATGCTCAAGCAATATAAGAAAACCTCTTTATATTATTATTCATGTTTAATTGCAACTCAAAAAATTAAAGAGCAAGTCCCAAATACGTGATCCTGATTGGTTGAAAATCAAGTTGCGTTTCTTTTTTGAGTTGTGTTTAAAAGCAACTTTTTATGCAAGAGGGCCCTTAGCACTTGAATACTTCTTATTTGCCTTCACAGGACAACATAACTGAGGCCGAGATCGATGTAGACACCAAGTACCATCGTCACTTTGTGGCTCGCCGAGGCCAGGTTCTGCGTGAGATTGGGGACGAGTACGGTGGTGTGACGGTTAGTTTCCCACGCAATGGATCATCCAGCACCAAAGTAACAATCAAGGGGGCCAGAGACTGTGTGGCTGGCGCTCAGAAACGCATCCTGGAAATTGTTTCTGATCTTGTAAGTCCTACCTTTCAAGTACATTTTTTGATGAATCCTGCTGTGAACAATGTTTCAGTGGTTACAAGATTACCCCGTACTGCTACCTTTTATGTAGCTTAGATAATTGATCTTTTATCAAATGTTGGAAATTTGTCTTTTCTTAGTTTTAAGGGCCCTTTTAGAAGTATTTTGGTTGTATTATCTAAGGTTTCATACCCAGTAACCTTTGTTTGCACCTTATTTCTTTAATCAGAGTTTGTTTTATTTTGCAGCACTTTGTTCATCTAGTTCCAGTTATATTGTTCTGTTTTGTGTGGCAGTTTGTTCTTAAGATATACTCTGATGAGTGCAAGACAAAGTGCTTCAGTATGCCTTCTTTCAATACTGTTCTTTTGATATCATTTCTTCTTTGCTTCAGGAGCAACAAGTTTCTATTGAGTGTATCATTGTGCAGAAGTTTCATGGCACTGTCATGGGGCCTAAAGGTTCTCGCATTCAGACAGTCACTCAGGAGTTTGAGGTAGCCATCAAGTTCCCAGATAAGAACATTCCCACTGGTAAGTCCAAGTTTTGTTAATGAAGAAGAGCCTGTTTACTAATTTTGTATGATCTAGAGCACTTATTAAAGGGATTGATTAACTTTGCCCAGGATTGAAAAAAAAAATCACTGTTCCAGCTAATTTTGTAATCATAATTGCAAACCTTTAGGTCAGACAGGAATCGCCTGAGTTTTATAAGCTGATCGGTCGTTTATATATCAAGATATTTACGATTGAACACTGATGTCGGGATAGAGTACCACCGAACCCTAAAGAACTCTTACGGTTGGCATACCTCGCTCTATCACAGAATACCGTACGGGCTGGAAACCCGCTCTGAAATTGCCAAGCGCCGGAGATGGGTTTTTGTGACTGCAGCGCAGCGAAGAAGCCGAGCGACTTGCGCTAGCGATCGATCACGATTTTCTCTCTTTTAGGATAGTAAACGGGTTCCATTTTCTCTCATACTTTCACATATCCTTAATTATATATGTAGTTAGAGGACTGCACACAATTCACTTGCATTTGAGCTGATTTCACAATTTTTCACAAAGTTAATCAATCCCTTTAAGCTAGAGGTACAGGTTTTTTGTTTGTTTGCTAAGCCTGATGAATGAAATCTACTATCCTTCTTTTATAAAGTCTGACCAAGCCGTGGTTGTGACAGTCATTTGGGTTATCATTTCACATTTTTCTGTAAATCAGTCGTTGTGTTATAACCCCCCAAAACAGCCTTCCACGCCAAAACAATACTGGAGCCCCTAAAGAGGGGTGAATAAAGTGTTTGAAATTTCACTTTTCAAAATTTGATTATGAGCATCCTTACTCTGATCGAAATTCAGTTATTACAAATTTTATTTCCTATTTTTCCAAAGAAGTATCAATGACATTGATGAATTGTTTTGCTGTATTTTTGCAAATCACTCGAACTCTTTTATATTACAGCCCAACCAGTGAACGGAGAGACAAATGGAGAAGGTGAGGATGTTCCTAAGAAACAAGATATCATCGTGATCACAGGAAAGAAGGACAACTGCGAAAAAGCCAAGGAAGCTCTCTTGGTAAGTGTACTTTTTTTTTTTTTTTAAATAACACGCATGCACACCTGGTATCAATATGCCTATAGCACTTCATTTATTTGATGTGCGATAAAAGAGCAATGTAGATAAAATGCCTTGCTCAAGGGCATAAGTGCCGTGCCGGGGATCGAACGCCTGATCCTCGCATCTCCAGTTAAGCGCCTTAAACCACTGATCCACTGCACCTCCACTTAGCATTAGAAAAGAGACTCTTGATATGAACCCCCCCCAACCTGGCTTTGGCTTTAAGTCCACCAAAATAATTCAGCCTTTTCAGGGATAATTCTAGGGGGTTGCACAATTACAGACAGACACAAATATGCTAGAGCCTTTATTCATACAAATTATCAGTAGGCCTTACTGATGGAAAAATGATGATTGGAAGGAAAACAAGTGGAATGAAGAACAGTAGGAGAGAAAGAGATACAAGGTGTAATAGTATTGAAAAAGAGGAAGAAGAAGAAAAAAGAATTGGTAGATAGACACATGAGGAGAGAAAGAATTTGATAAGTAAAAATTGCTTGTAATTTTATTTTGTAATTTTTTTTTCCATCTTTAGGCCCTGGTTCCAATCACTCAGGAGGTGAATGTTCCCTTTGACTACCATCGTTACATCATCGGAGCTAAAGGAGCCGGAGTTAGACAGATGATGGAGAAGAATGATGTGAGTATTACCAGAATTAAACCAAATTTAATATTTATTATCCATTATGTGATAATGTATTCTTCACTGGTTTCTGAGTCCAGTTTTGAAAATTGGAATGATCAAGTGAGTTCTTGATCAAAATTGTTACAATGTGATTTGATAATATGGTAAATTCTGTAAATGCCCTGAGCGCATACCCCAAAGCTGGGCCAAAGCTTATGTAGTTTTGCTTTGGAATGCATATAGTTTACCCTTTTGAAATGAGGTGAATGTCTTGAACATCATAATGGGTGATGGGAGTCGCTGCATGACATACAAGTAATATACGAGAAGCCATTAATATGGTATTAATAAATTTTGTTTTGATCATAGGTGAACATTGCCATTCCACCTGCTAGTGAGCAATCAGACGTTGTGGTTGTGAGAGGTACGCCTGCCAATGTAGCAAGGGGTGTCGAGGCTCTCATCAAGAGAGTCAGGGAGCTAGATGATGAGCAAGAAGACAGAGTAAGTATAGATCAGGTCTCTGTTTCATAAAACTTGTAATCAATGACAAGTTGTAGCAACTGTTAAAAGCTACTGAAATCCTTGAATCTGATTGGCTGAGAGTGAATTTGTCAGTAAAAATCACCGAAAAGACACTTGCTGAAATGCCCACATTACTTCTTTGTGTACCACATACAGGAAATCAAATTGAGGATCTTATGACCGTTTTTTCACTTTTCAATTTCTAAGACAATTGTTGTCTTTTTTTGCCATTTCTACTGGTATACCCCTCTTTCCCTGATTGTACCCTTGTACCACCTTTCACCATGTTTTAGTTTGGGCAATATATCATAATATGAGCAGATACTTTAAAATTTTGTAATTAGGATATGATTGCAACAAATATTATTCTTTCCTCAGAAATGTACAGACCCATAAGGTCAGTTGTTACTTAGATCAGTCTTCTTTAGTTCTTGTTTTGTTTCTGTCTAGTTCTGTTCTGTTCATTATTAAGATTTTTAAGAGTTCAAGCAGAATGATTAGGAGATCCACCTGAAAATCGTTCCAGAAATTCATTCAGTTATTACATTTTCTTTTGGTTTAACTTTCGACAACCCAATTCTCACCCATTTAGCGTCTGAAGTCCTTTACCCTGGAGGTGACCGTGGATCCTAAGTATCATCCCAAGATCATTGGCCGTAAGGGAGCAGTCATCGGTAAGATCCGTACCAAGCACGACGTCAACATCCAGTTCCCTGCTCGTACCCAGGAGGAACAGGATACCATTAAGATCATGGGATACGAGCACAACGCCCAGGCTGCCAAGGATGAAATACTAGCCATTGTCAAGGAATTGGTGAGTATTGTCATAAGGTCTCTGAAGGAATCTTGTAGTGATATAATAGAGCAACACAATGTAGCCTTCTTTCTCATAATACTCTGTTTTAGAGCACTTTACACAGTGTTCAAACAAAGTTGCAAAAAATAAAAGTGAACAAGCAGCCTCCTAATGTTGTGCCATTTTGCTTACAGCAGGTAGAAAGCTAAATTATCCCTCCTGGATAATACATTTTGAAAGATGCTTTTTCCATTTCCAGTATTGCTTTTTCTCACTCAACATTATTACTTCTCCTCTTTTCAGTGTGTTACACTTCATGCACATACTGAAAAATCTGTAGTTTGTAAGATATGTATATGATTTTATTCTGAGAAATAAGGACTTAAGAAGTTTTATAGGAGTAATCCAATATTTATTCAAGTATACACCTGCATAGATGGAAGTATTTTTATCAAGAGAAGGGGAGGGGGACAAATTTTTTTTTCATGGAACATCATCATCACATTGAGATATGTCATTATGAAGTATACATAGTGTTTTCTTTCCACGTTTGAAGGATTTTTTATTATTTCGGGTTCTTGTGGGAATGTGCTGCCTTTAAACTGTTCTTTTACTTTCTTTCCACAATCAGGAGGATCAAGTATCTGTGGAACTGGAATTAGATCACCGCATCCACCGTCGTTTGATCGGTGCACGTGGTAAGGCTATCAACCGTATCATGGAACAGTATAAGGTTGATATCCGCTTCCCTCGTGAGGAGGATCCTAACCCTAACCTTGTTGTGGTGACTGGTGATGCGGAGAACGTGGACGAGTGCTGCGATTATCTCAAGAACTTGGAAGAAGAATATGTAAGTAGGATGTATGCAGTCTATGTTGGCAACATATTAATCTAATTATGTTAGCCTCTCATCAACCAGGTGTAAAAGGGGTACCTGGGGAGCATTTCATCAAGCGTTTTGTCAGTGATTTTTACTGACAAATTTGCTCTCAGCCAATCAGATGCAAGGATGTCAGTAACAGTTGTCTGCAAAAATCACTGACAAAACGCTTGATGAAATGCCCCCCTGATATGCTTTGAGCCCTGGCCATCTGGCAATGACTGGTGTAATAATATTGCTGTGCCTGGAGCATAATGGCATGATGAACATGTGTGCTGTACATGAAGCCACAATTATTATGTTCTCATAGTTCTTAATATTAATCTTCATTTGCTGCTCCCAACCCAGGTTTAGTAAATGGGTACCTGGTAGGAATAAATTTATTGAATGGTGTCACCACCTTGGGACAGCTTGGAGAAAAGTGGGGTACTAGGACTTTGCAGCTGCATTGAGCATCTCTTGGAATTGCTTCTGAGTCTGTAATTTCAGTTGATACAGGAACAGTGAAAACAGGAATGCTACCTCAAGATACTTCAACTTGTAGGTCCAACAAAATGGGTTATTGTGGGGGAAACATAATGCACAGTCCTCTGATATCCAGGAAAGTAATTTGGTTATTTGAATGTGAACACTGGTATGGATATGGATATGTCTGTACTTTCCTACGTGTCAAATATGAACTTAATCTACTATGGTTATATATTTCATGCATTATAAATTTGTTGTTTCCTAAATAAAGATGATGGATGTTACTGAGAGTGAGGAGATGCAACAGTACATCCGTGGTCCCAGCCGTCGAGAGGAGGCACCCAAGAACCCCAATAACAGCGGCTTTGTGATCCGTGATGCTCCCTGGAGTAACCCGCCAGACACCTCCAACGTGAATGACTTCCCATCTATCGGTGGACCAGGTCAGGCCCCAGCACCCAAACCCGCTGCCGCTGCCTCCTCTGCTCCGCGATGGGGACCATCCTATAAGCGCTAATGGTTCAAATGGATAAAGAGAAGCGGTTTAGTGAAACCATTACTGATTTGGTAATATCCTTTCCTCATTGAAAAGGACAAGGAAATGTGGTATAATGAAACCATAATAAATCAGCAGTATCCTTTCCTTTTGAAAAGAGATAGAGAAATTTGGTTCAGGGAAACCGTGACATATCAGTGATATCCTTTGTTTTGGGAATAGGAGCAGATTTTATCTCAATTCCCAGTTGATAAGATATCCCACTTGTATTTCCACATGTGCATATTAAATGATTTCCAGAGGGAGTCAATAAAGTGACACTAGAAGGTCATGTGATATCATGTCACTGCTCTTCTATGTATTGTCTTTGCATTGAGTGCATTTTCAGATCAACACTTAGGCAAAAAAAAACTATTTTCTCAAGCCTGACATTCAATGCAGATCATTCAGTTTGTTGACAGTTTTAAAAACAATCCTTATTTGTTCTTTGTTTTCTTCTCTTTTAAGTGCACTTTACTTTTATGGGTATATCAATAGGTATATCATAGGTTTAGTAATTTATATATTTTCTCTTGTCCATTCACCTTTATTTAAGGCTAGAAAACCTTGTAATATTTTCCCCTCTTTTCAGTGTAAAGATCTCTGTAATCACTGCATTTCATCTTGATGTGCTGGACATGTGTTATTGTAATCCGATAATCGAGCAAGCACATGAAATTCAGTAAATTGATAATTTTATAATGTAATACCAATCAGTTAATAAGTTTTCATTTAATGTGGCAATTTTTTGAAGGCTGTTTAATACTAGACAGTACTTTTTCTTTGACTGCCGTAATGGTCATACTGATTTAAACATTCATTGTGATTTAATCTGTAACGTGTATTTCTCGTATTTCACATTGTCTTTGAAGAAGACTTGTTGCTTAAGCTTTGCATCTAATGTCACATTTAGTATTATTCTATTAGCAATACATGTCATAGACAGAATTTTTAGTTTAAGGCATGGTTTTGACTTGTCTTATAGTAACAAGAAGCCTTCAAATTACTTTATTTTGGGGAAGATACAATCCAGTCTTTTTATTATGTAAGTACAAAATGAACTGTATTTTTGTAATATTCTAATAATATGCATTATTTTTGTTGGATTCATGTAGTGTAACACACTCAAAAATTTTCAAAAGTTTGTTTTCTTTAAAATTTGAGTTTGTCTCTTTTGATTGACCAAATTTAGGACACTGGAAACATTGACTGCCATGCTGCATTTGTGTGTGGTAACATATTGATGAAATGTAATAGTCTACGTTCATTTTCTTTTGTCGAGATGAATTTTGATTTTATAATAAGACTCACTTTATGATTGCTTTTTTCCATTTGTTGTGATAAATGAATGCCTGATGGTATTGGATTTTAGATAATACAATAATTTATTTTGCTTGTAGAGTAGGCTTCATTCCTTATGGAGTGAACTGAGATACGCAAATCTTTGGAAAGAGAAGAAGTGATTGATTTTTAGCAGTCAAATGATGTGATGAAGGAAATTGTCCAGTATCGATACTAAGTGAGTGTTCTCATTTTGATATTTCTTTTTTCGATAATTGTTTATTATACAGAGAAGATTGTGCGTTCAATTTGTGGTTAATCATTGTTTGTTTCGTATTATTCTTAGCCATGAAATCAATTCTTTGTGCAATTCACAATGATATGTGAATGTTTGGGCACACAGAAACTTGGTACGTAGCACAGAGTGCAGGCAGTAATTGGAATATGATGGCTTTTCCTTTACATCTCGTAGACCTTATTTTGTAGTAGAATTTTAGTGGTATTTTCTGAGCATTACGTTTCTCATCTTTCATTTCAATCTTGTTTATATTTACATCATGTTTGAGTGGGAGACGTTATCAGTTGACTTGTGATGGTATATAAAAGGATATTTTATTCACATTACTTTAGCATGGACAGAAAAGTGTTGCTTATTTTTCTTGAATGAAGTTTTAATGTTTTTCATGAAATTGAGATGTATAATGCATTGTGTAATACATTGCACAAACTAGATGAAATGTTATCTGAATGGAGGAAGGCGATGGACCTTTCTGTACTTACAGTTTATACAAAGATATATATGTATATGTAATTACCTGATTATGATATGGGTAGATATAGACTTTTTTTCAATCTGAAAATTTTATATCATTGCTTTAATGAAAAACACAAAAGCTGTAAAGAAAGCGTGGTGTTACATTAAGAAACAAAATAATTATGTATGAAGATTCATGCATGGCATATGTGTAAACAAAATGTATTCTGAACACCTGCGCAAACTGCTTGTTCGTGTTGACATCTGTGTTACTTCAACAACAAAAATATTTCCATATCTTTATCATCATCATCATGAATGATTTTGTATGCCAAATGTAAGATTAATAAATCTATGAATGCCACTGTCAACACAATATATTCGTAGTACAATCTAGTCATTTTTTATTTCTCCTCTGGTATTTGCAGATCGCACTGGAGCTTCACATTTTTCTTTTTGCTGAAAATTTTATTGGTCTGGAAATCACTTTTAAGGCTATCGCCTAATGTCAGGAATATTCAAAATTGAACGATAAGTACTGTTAAAACTAAGATGACAAGAAGAGCTCTTTCATCTCTCTGTTGCAGGCATGTTCAGGTTTCATGATGTACGGGACGTATGATAATACATGTAATTATATGCATGTACATAACATTTATACTGCGCCTAATACAATGGTTTTAAGCGCAGGAAAGATTAAGAATGAAGAGAAGAAGGGAGAAAGATAAACAAATGTGGAGCCTTTTGAAGTGAAAAGAGGGAATAGAATTTGAGAATAATGAAGAGTGACAGTGAAAGAAAAGGGTGAAGTTGGGGAGAGATTAAAAAAAGTACTGATAGAGATGAAAGATGAATAAAAGGGGAGAAAGAGATGGAGAGTAAGACAAATAAACAGAGTGACAGAGATAGATTCAGGGTTAATTAATTTAGTAATGATAGAGGGTAAGTAAAATAAATGATAAAATATAAGACTTAACAATACATGTACTAGATAAACAGAGGAATAAGGAATTTTAAGAAGAGAATGACAGAGAAATGGACAGGAAGGGATATAAATGAATAATTACTAAAATAGAGAGGGGGAGGGAGGGAGAGAGAGAGGGAAAGAAACATGAAGGAACATAATGAAAAGATAGAATGATATGATGTATTCCTTGTTATATTTTGTCTTGTTCGCTTTCTCTATAATCTTTTATCTCCTTTTTTGCTATCTCTTACAACTTTCCTTTAATAATTTACTTTGTTTTGGTCTTTCATCCTCTCAGTCTCAACCTCGGTTGTGAGTAAAAGTAAAAGTTTATGTGTATATACCATCTTTAACTGCAAAATTTGTTTTGTAAATTTTTACATTGCATTAAATAATCTTCAAAGTTGAACAAATGTTCATTTTGTTTGAAATGGAAAATCTTTATCAATCTGCATTTGTACATGTATATCAAAGCTTGATAAAATAAAATTGAAACTGAATGGAAAACTGTAAATAGTGATGTATCAACTCATTTACATGCCAGAAAAAGTAGACGTTCACACAAAATATTATTTAATTTGTTTTTATTCCAAAATTGACAGAACACTCTATCAAGACAACAACTCTGTCAAATACACAAAGCATAGATATATTCATATTTACATCCCTTACTATACTGTAACACTCATAAAGCACATGATTTTGCATAGCATATTTTGATCGAATTCAGATACTGGTAGACAAACAAATGTAGCCAATTTTCCTTATGAATAGCAATATTTAGGATACAATAATACAAGCACATGTATGGAATATTCACTCTGTGGAATTTGAAACATGATTAAATTATACAGGCAAACCTGCCTTAACAGCAACCCGTCTATAAAGACCTAAAGTTTTTTTTTTTTTAAGTGTTCCTCATTGAAACGTGTATTAAAGGAACCTGTTCAAAAAGTCCACCTGCTCATAACATAAAGACCGCTTTTCTTGTTTCCCTTGAGCTGTAGGTACAGGTTTCACTGTATATTTCTTCTCAATTAGCATGATTGACACATCTTAATGATCTTTTGAGACTATTGCAAAATGACCTCCATGCTTCGATCTACATTCACTACCTTCTCACACAATTCTTAAATAGGTAATCATAGAATGAACACCAAAGGTCATAAAATTGATAACTACATGTACATGTATGGAGAAAATTTTTTAATCTAGATGATATTTGAAGTTATCCATATTCTACTTACATTAAGTGTTGTTTACTCTTTGCTACAAATCGACCTGCAGGGGTCATGCCTTGACCATATATTCTGAAAAAAATTAACCCAGAAATTCTACATGGTTTAGTGGAGCCTCATTATAAAAAACACTGTTATAACAAACTCTTGTTATACCAAGGTAATTTTCCTGGTCCCACTCCTTTGTATTTCATTGTTTTTTAGTCCTGATACAACAAGGTTTCAATATAACAAGGAAATCTCTTTGGTCCCAAGGGCCCGAATTCACAAAGGTGGTAACAGATTTGTACCATGGTTTATGCAGATTTTGTGGTATAAGTGCGCTTGATTTTGCGCGTACACTTAGAAAGATCCAATAATGAACACGTGCGCGATTAGCAAAGTGCGCAAATTTCATGCTAGTTGCCATGGTTTAGGCCATGGTTTATGTAAATTTAAGCACAGTTTATTTCAATTCATTTACATAAACCATGGCAACTAGCGTAAAATATGCGCACTTTGCTAATCATGTGCGTTCATTATTGGATCTTTCTAAGTGTACGCACAAAATCAAGCGCACTTATACCACAAAGTCTGCATAAACCATGGTACAAATCTATTACCACCTTTGTGAATTCGGGCCATTGAGTTTGTTATAACGAGGTTCAACTGTACATGCTGACCATACATGTACATGTATGTACTAAACATCTTCAGTTTCATTTAGAGAACAGCTGACATATCTTGAAAATTGACTTCTCACCATGTACATCTTATTTCAAGTTAAATAAAATCCTCAGTCAGGTCAATGAAAAACCACAGTTAATTGCTAGTTGTGTTTTTGTTTTTCTAAATGTATTTGGGCAGTTTGTTGGAACATTATAATCAGAATATGAATGAAAAAATTCTCTAAATCGTAAAATGAGGTTGAGCCATAATTGTGTCTGCAACAAATCATGTTAAATGAATAAAATACTACTCAAATCTAATCAGATTGCTGAAGCTCATAATTGCATGGTTAAGGCAGACAGAAATGAAAGGCACGTAAAAGCTGCATCAAGTGAAAGCAATAAATACTGTTTGTACAATGTCAATTCTTCTGCATAGCATTAGCTGATGGAATCATTCTGATTTAATGCACAGACATGGATGTGTTTCTGGACGGTGTAAATTGCATAGCGACATTAAAAAAAAACACTCCACAGACATGAAAGCTGAATTGTTTCCCTTTTGGGGGTCACAAAATATTGATTTAAATTTTTAAAATACATAAATTTAACACTCATGATATTAAAAATGTCCGTTCATATTCATAATATTTTGCTCTCCGCCAATTGATTGCAGCAGTACTCATAATTCTATACATAAAAAAACAGAATGCTTTTTGTCACAAAATGATGAATACAAGTTAATAAATATAACTTTCATGATTTGAGCATTTTCATGAACATCCACAATAGCTTGTTCTCCTTTTGTTCACAGTGGCTTCCACAATGGCATCCATATTGATCTGAATATGTTTAAACTGGCTACCAAAGTTCTGCATTGATCACCTAACTCAATGTTTGTACTACATGTAGATTGGCAAGTCTCTCATTGTCCTGCTGCCTCAAACAGATACAGGTGCTGGCCCAGGTCTTGACACAGCCTCATGTCTTGTTCTCATGTGCATCTGTTCGGGTGTCTGGAGTATGGACGTACTTCGCAGGTTGATATCCTTGTTGATCTTGTTGACAGGATGCATCCTTGATGACATTGCCCTCTGTGGGGCAAAATGTTCCGTGACGAGAGCTGCCCTTGGTTTGTTCTGGTAGTCTAGTCCATATGTTGTGCTGTAATCACCAAGTTTCTTGGCAGCTTCCTCAGCCTTCCATTTCTCTTGTAGTTTGTCTTTCAAGCCAAAGTTTGTTGGGGCACCTATTTGGGGGAAAATTTGAAATAGAAATTATATTAGTGGTGTTCTCAGGCAAGGTGAAATCAATGAAGTCATGAGAGAAATTAACGCTAAGTGACTGAGCTCATATTGTGAAGTAGATAGGCAAGATATGTGGACTGACTAGATTCCTGTCCATTAAATACAAAATTAATTCAACATTTTATATTCCTTGCTACCCCTTTTCGTTTTTCATCCTCATGTACAGTCATGCTAATGTTCGTGCATACAGTGTAACCCCTACTTCAGTCCTCATATTATACACATTAGTAACACCGTCCAGTTTCAACCAATTTAAAAAAAATGTCTTTGTTCTAATACCCAAAGTGTATTGCAGTGTGCTAATTTCCACCCTCATGAATAATTCATTTATAATTTCATAGTCAAATAAATACAGAGAACTGAAACTATTCTACATGTTGTAAGAGGAGAATGTTTTAACTGTTTGCAAGACATTTATAAAAATTAAAATAAGTTATTGTGAGATCTTACCTTTGACAGGATGATCAGTTTTCTCAGGTTCCCATGCTAGTTTCTGACCATCCCAGTGCCTAAGCTCTGGTAGTTTATCAGACTCTAACCTCTCACGTTTGTTGAATTGTTCATCGTACCATGAGATGAGGTTGTTCTTTAGGCCCTTGTTATGGTGTGCAAAGATCAAGGTTTGATCCAGTCCCTGTAAAAAAAAAAATATATATATATATATAAAAATTGAAAGTCAATAACAAACAGCTAAAAAATGTTATATAAATCAAAAAAGAAACAAAAGAAACAAAAAGAAACAAAAATCTAAATGAAAATCTAAATGAAAACCGAAAGAAATGATACAAAATTAATAATAGATCTACATGTAGCTAAAAGAAAATAAGCATAGATTTACAGATATCAAATTTGCAATGCATATTTGAATTTAAAATAACTATTTTCACATTAAAGTTATGAGTTATTTGTTGCTTAAATTGCGGCAAGAAAATGGTAATTTACAAAATTAAATAGGATGATTTCCACTCACACTTATGCGAGGTTATTGGATGATTTCATACTACAGAAGTCACTGTCATGCATACTGGTATTTCATTTCTTTTTCATGCATACAGTACAGTCATATATGTGTATCCCTAGGCCTACATGTAGGTCCGAGCTAAAAATACTGATACATAGATATGATCTAATTACATAACAAACAAAACAAAGATAGTCTATTCCATGAATTAACTTACCTCATTTTTCATTTTTGCTGCTCTTCTGGTCATGATGTCTGGTTTGAAATTACGATTGTTCACATAATCCATGCGATGAGTTGATGTGTGTTTCTCTCCTCCTCTCTCAAACTGTAAGGAACAAAGCCAAAGACAAAACTGATGTCAATTGTAAATAATGTCAACACACAGACCTAGACAAAAATTCAGTGATAGATTTACGTCTCTGTATGTAAATAGAATTATTCAAGTTTGATATATAGATCCCTAAGTCTAGGAATGTAAAATTTGACTTTAACAAGACCTACATATCTAAGTCTATATATAGCTCATTCAAAATGCTTCAAAAATGAAAAATGAAGTAAGTTAATTCATGGAATAGAAGGATTTATCCACAATATCTCACTTTAAAACCGTCTTGAAAACGTATCTGTTCAAAAAGCATTTTGAATTTGAATGAGCTATATTGTGCATTTTAAATTATAGCATCTGTCTACATGTATATCCTTATTCTTCCCTTTCTTAAAGCGCATAGAGATGCAATGGCAGTGATATGCACTATAAAAGCATTGTATTATTATTATTATTATTAAGTTCTAAGTTTGACCCTCTTTGCTAGTATATGGACTTTATGGTGGTAGATCTAATGTTAGAGGTAGACATAATTAGCTTAATTTTTTTTTATTATACTTATAGTGGGGAAACCTGCATGTTTAACTTCATTTAACACACGATATCATATAGATTCAGGATTATTTAGACTCAGCAAATATTCATTCCAATAATAAAAAAGTCACGATTATCAGATTCATGATTTAGATATACGGTACAGGGATCTTGCTAAAGTACTGCTCTTCCCGAGATACACGTTTATTGCGGTAACTAAGCAATGATGAACGGCCAGACACGGCCACTTCACGACCACTGAGGCACTGACATGCAACAGGTGTTTCTACGGCGACACACATTGATCACTAACCTTATGCCTCTCCTCGGACCAATTTCCAATGAGAACTTTTCCAGCATATCTCTGCTCTATCCTCCATCCTGGCAAATTCCATTTCATAGCGTCTCCGTGTGCCATTTTAGAAGATTATAATTTATCCGTAAGAACTAAGATTATTAGTTGTTGCACCTTGAAACATCAGATTTTGGTATCGGACCGTCCCGTTCAGCAGCTCGCTCGGGATCTAGCTCTCAGCTCTGTGACGTGAACGCGTGTGTGTGTAATATCCGCATAAACAACACCATATAGCTACCATGTGTGTATGTTATGGGGATACCGCCTTTGTTGACGTGGCTTCACCCGTAGTCAAGGGTAACTCCCATAGCTAAATAGGGGTATTCAGGAGCACCGTATAGGCCCAGTCATAATTTGGTCGTTTCAATTCAAAATAGTAATAAACATTTATATAGCGTTTGATACATATTGTTTCTAGGCGCATAATGCATAAAATAATCGAACAATTTATAAAAACAATATTGGACACTTTTACTTTTAGTTCCAGAAGTGTCTCTCTCTCTCTCTCTCTCTCTCTCTCTCTCTCTCTCTCTCTCTCTCTCAGTGGCGGCACCAGGATTTTTAAAGTGGGGGGAAAAGCTTCTGACTGGGGGGGGGGGGGGGGGGGGGGGGGGGGAAATGCCCCCCGGCCAAAGCTGAGGACCTTTTTTTTTCTTTTTTTTTTCTTGTCAGCGAATTTTTAGGGTAAAAGAAACACCTAAAAAAGCTGATGACCTTTCCTTTTCTTTTCTTTCTCATTTTCCACCCTTTTATTTTTTTTCACTCCGAAAATTATTGGGGGGGGGGGCAACTGGGGGGGGGGGCAAAGCTTCTGACTGGGGGGGGGGGGCAAATGCCCCCCCATGCCCCCCCCCCCCCCCCTTGGTGCCGCCACTGCTCTCTCTCTCTCTCTCTCTCTCTCTCAAGCCCACCGCTCACTATACGATCGGATTTTGAAAGGAAATGTTGTAGCCACTAACGTAGCCGGGGGGGGGGGGGGGGCGGGGGGGGGGGGCAGACTGCCCCTGACAACTTTTAAAACTGATAACCATTTTTTTTCTTCTTGTAAGTGAATTATAGAGAGAAACCGGACCCCATAAAATCTGATACCCCCCGCGACTTTTGAGGGCTGGCGGAAAAAAAAATGGCCACGAGTGGTCAAGATTCGCGAAAGTTTCATGCCGTGAATTCATCAAATCATAATTGAATCAACATCAAATTATTTCAATAGACCTGTTCACAAATATATTCAAACTTTATGCATAACCTACTTTTAAAACAAAGGTTGTTCTTGACAACCTGAAAGCTTGTCAGAAGCTTGTCAGACATAGCAACAAGTAATGTATGCAAACTGGATTTCAAGTACTGCAGTTCATTCATTAATAACAGGTTAATGGAATACCTCGCTACTAGGTTGCCAGGAGAGAAACATCCATAACTTTGTGAACTGGTCTATTCGCAAAAGTTTCTTCCTGCAAAAATGGCTGTCATTAACAATTCGCGAAAGTTTAATGTCGCGAAAGTCTCTAGTTTTATAGTCACCGGTATCCATCATGATAACAAAACTTAGGTAAGGAGGTTAGCCCTTTATATAGTCTGCGTTGAGGAAATTTGTTGGCTTATTGTAGGCCTATATAATTATGCTTCAAAATGTCTTTTAACATCATGTTGTCTTTGACATGCCCTTCAATTTTCCCCTCCTGAATTATGTTCGGAAGCAATCTAAGACTCAATAATGCACATTTTTGTTAAAGCCGTCAATAATTATATAATTTCCCCTCAATTTTCTAGGTAGGCCTACACCTGATAAACGTACAGGTCTAAAAGTGAATGGGATTAAAACCATTACCCCGTACCGAGATAAAAAATTAAGCTCCCCATCCCCCCCCCAAAAAAAAAAAAAAATAAGAAGAAAAAAGAAGAAGAAGAAGAAGAAGAAGAAGAAGAAGAAGAGGAGGAGAAGAAGAAGAAGAAGAAGAAGAAGAAGAAGAAGAAGAAGAAGAAGGAAAGAAAGAAAGAAATGAAAAGTAAAACGTGAAAAAGAAGGTTAAAAGAAGAAAAAGAAAAAACAGAGAATCATGTCGAGCTTTTTGTTTTCTCCCCTCACATCCTATAACCCCCTCTCAAAACTATATTCATGATGGGAAAAAAAATTGCATCGGGGAGGGGGGGGGGGGGGTTGTTTTTTCCTCTGACGGCCGCCTGCCCCCGGTCAGCTCCTGTTACTCCTCGGTAGTTAGGGAAGTTGTCAGGGAGAAGTTTGTCCTTATATATTGTATAAGCAGGCCGTGGCGTAGACAGGTTCCAAATCATGGGGGGGGGGGGGGGTATGACTTCGTGAATTATGGCCTCCGTGTCTAGCAGTGGCGTATCTAGGGATTGTGGCGCCCGGGGTCAAAATTACAAACCATATATGTCCCGTTTTAAATTTAAAAAATCCATCCCTCTACATAAAATTCTGGGGAGGGGCCTGCATCCCCCCATCCCCCGCTATCTACGCCCCTGAGCAGGAGCGTAGATTAAAAACTGGGGCAGTTGCTTTATAGTTGCTTCCATTTCGTGATAATGTCCTATATGGATAATTGTAAGCTTCTCAACGAATCTGTCCCCCCCCCCCCTGCGCCCTCCCTGTAATTGAAGATTAATTGCAAATGCTGCTTGAAAGTATTATGCTTGTTAACGATTTATTTCACTGCGAGATATCCAAATCAAAGGAGAATTTTATGAATCAACGAACATTATCAATTCACTCTACATTTTCAACAAGATTTAGCAACATTACTGTAATTATGCCTTGTAAAAACGTGCAGCAATATACATCAAATATTATCCAATTTCATTTTGAGTCTCTTAGAGCCTTGCCAGAAATCTGATTTGATCTAAAAATATAAATTGCAATAAAACACAATTACGCATTTGCATTTTGTTCATTGAAGCGGTGGTAATGGAGTTAAGTTAAAAGGTCATTAAATAACGGTGCATTGACCAACCTTTACAAGGAAGGAGATCGAATAAAAGACAGTCGGCGATTAATTGAGTGTACCCTAATTCAAAGGAATCCCTTGATTGGGGCGATCTGAGATACCACAATATTTGATTTAGGTTTGTGAAAAATTCTTTATTAATGGAAACCTACGCATACCCAAAGAACGTTGATTTATTTCACTGTATATATCTAACGAAGTAGAATGTCCATTTTATGATTTTCTGCACGAAAAAAGTTAGGTCGAAAACCAAAATGTATTCTTTATATTCTTGAAAATTATATTATATCAGGGCACAAAAAGTATTTCTTCAGACTGAAAGATATTCACAAAATAAAGAATAAAGAACAAAATAATAGAGATAGAGAAAACGAGAAGAGGAATAGAGACAGGGGCAGAGAAAGGGATAGCAAGAGGAAGGAAAGAGAGAGTGAGAGAATATGATAAATTTCATTCCCAAAGGTCAGAAAGAAGATACAATAGATGGAAATTTGATTGAATCATTGTGGACGGACTGGAAACAACTCTCTCTCTCTGAAGAGAAAAGTCGCATCATGTTTCAACTTATACTGTTTTGCCACAAACAAAATTCATTTCGTAACGACAGAGAAAGAAGGTCATAGACTATTCACTAAATTTTCATCCGTTTTAATGGAAAGCAACAACAAAACCCACACTTTCATATGGAAGCAGGGAATCATTTTGCAACACAACAGCTCTTAGTCTTATATAATCTGTATATCCATGGAATTCTGTCAAGAGTGTGAATTAGTTTCATGACAGTACAAACTTTCTGAAAGACATTAGAATCATTAGTATGATAAGACCACTGCACGATAATGCATAAAGACAATTCCACGGTTACCCACGTTACATTTGGAGAGGTTTATGAGTTACATCTTAAGCCCATGTTCTCTTACTATACAGGTGTTAGGTAAATAAGTTTTAGTGACAACAGTGCACACGATCATATTAGAGTACGTAAATACATTCAAAACTTCAGAAGAAGAAACATACTTTCTGCCAACCCTGCAAATATTCGGTTACTCACGTTACATTATTAAAAAAGAAAAATGAAACGTGAGTAATCTAACATTTGCCAGGGCTGGCAGGAAGTATGTTTCTTCTTCTGAAGTTTTGATACTCTATTTAGGTACTCTAATATGACCGTGTGCATTGTTGTAACTAATACTCATTTACCTAACAGAGAACAGGAGCTTATAAGATGTAACTCAAAACCTCTCCAAATGTAACGTGAGTCAGTGGCGAATTCAGGGGGGGGGGGGGGGCAATCCCGGCCCGTGCCCCCCCTTTTGAGGGGAAACAATGCAATGTGCCCCCCCCCCTATTTGCGATTGTGCGCCCCCTTTTCGAGCAGAAAACCTTTTTGCTTGTCAGAGAATTATGGAGGGGAACTGGACCCCATAACCCCCCCCCCCCCCCCCCACTGAGCGACTTTTGGAGGGCTGGCGAAATTTTTTTTTTTGCTCGCTACCCCCCATCCCCCCGCCCCCCCCCCCCCGGAGCGACTTTTGGAGGGCTGGCGAGAGACCAAAAAAATATGGGTCTCCCTCCAAGCAGTTTCCCAAAGTTGACAATCCTGCATTTGTGTGCCCCCCCCTTATACGAAATCCTGGATCCGCCCCTGACGTGAGTAACCATGGAGTTGCCCAAAACAGTATTCATTTTATATCAAGAGAAACACACACATAAAATTGACGGAATACTTATCAGTTACATACACCACACTGCAATGGTTGCGGTGTAATATCGAATCGCAATTATCTTTGGTCATATTGCATGGAACTATGATTGACGAAAGGTGAATTCACGGGAAGGATTATAAATACACCTTAATACAAAAAAAAAAAAAAAAAAAAAAACAGATTAAAATTTCAAAGGATAATAATGCTTAACCGTTTTAACAAACCTTTGGCTATATGAAGACAAATCCAATAAAATATTTGGGACAACCAATATGAGCAATTACCCGAGTTCAACTCTTTAATATATATATATATATATATTAAAAAGAAAAAAAAAAAAAAACAAAAAAACACACAACTA
This sequence comes from Heliocidaris tuberculata, assembly GCA_025618425.1. Lineage (NCBI taxonomy): Eukaryota > Metazoa > Echinodermata > Echinoidea > Camarodonta > Echinometridae > Heliocidaris > Heliocidaris tuberculata. The sequence continues at coordinate 8,865,215 of CM046844.1, read as the reverse complement.
TTTGTAAAGTATTATCCTCCCCCAGGCGATTACGAAAATATATAAAACAAAGATACACTCTAAAAAAGGATTGGTCAAAAAAAACGACCAATCCTGTTGGTCAACACCATATTGGTTATTTTCAACCAATGTGTTGGTCAAACTGTACCAATTTCATTGGTTAACCATTAACAATTTGAAATGGTCAAGAAATATTGGTTATTAACAACCAATGTATTGGTCAGACCACTTGGTAAAGTATAGGAGAGCTTTCAACATGAGTGAGAGTCACGTGACCGGATGTGTGTGTGTCGGGGGGGGGGGGGGGGGGGGGGTTCCATTTTGGTCCATTTTTTTTGTATTGATAGGAACCATCGTAGACCTATATCTATTTTTTAAAATTTTGTTTTCCGATGGTAATGATTTTGTTTTGATTTGTGTCACTAACTAGAAACAAAAAAATAATCTGTTTTGACAGCCAGTAGGTCCTATAGAAGCGCTGACTTAATTCAAGTTCCGGCTCTTAAGTTACACGAGTTTAGTATACATGTACCTTGCACCCCTCAACGGTACTCATCCATTCTTTCCTTCTCTTTCTTGTTTGCTTCAAATATTTTAGCATAGCCCTACATGCCCCCCCCCCCATCGGCCCCATCAGGCCCCTATGATATTAATTTGCTGGTTAAACAATACAAATCACATTGGGAAATAGATCAGTTAACACAGTTGGTATTAATCGGCTAATAGGGTTCAAGTGCATTTGGACGGGGGCAGGGAGGGGCCGGGGGGGGGGGGGGCTGTTTAGGTGGAAAGTTTTTTGCCGTCTGTTAATTGAATTTTGAAATTTGAAAAGTTGATCCATAACAGAACTCTCAAACAATTACTCATCATTCAATGTTATGTTATGTCAAACAGCCCTACTTGTATGTTTTCATGGTTGCCCCCGGTCGCCCCCCCCCCCCCTGTAACGTACGTCGTGTATGTTGGGTTTGGTCATTCGAGTTGGATTCATTTGCATATATGCGCGCACTATGGTGACATGCGCTCGAGCGCGGTGTTTGAATGGGTATAATTTTCCCGCCATTGAGCAGACGCGCAGAGTGCGCGGCGTCGCTTTCTTCAAATTTCTAGCGCGTATCTATGGCTAGGCTAGCTACGTTATTTTTTGCTCCAGATCAGATCGGGTCCGGTTTGCAATGGACGACTTCGTCGAAGAAAAACTCTTGGAATGGGGACTTGAAAAGTATCTTGACACCTTTTAAAGGTAAGATTGTACTATTTAATTGGATCTGGTGAACTGTGAATGATGACTAACTTTACAACAGTTACAGTAAACTAACAGCTAGGGTGAGAGTGTCTGAGTGAGACCTGACGAGTAACGTCCAACTAGTTTCCGAGTACGAGTATCGTATATGGGTACTGCAGGCACAGCTAGCTAGCGCTGTCGCACACCTGACTAGACTGACGTTACTCCTGTCCTGAGTACGGATCAAGTATCCTGGAGTTAGACCTGGCTGGCCTACTGGCTTGACTGATAATATTACTGTGCTAGGATACATGCAAGTCTGAAGTAGCTACTAACGTTAGATCTAAGTTAGATTGAAATTCAGTTTGTGTTGGTTGTTAGACCGTACCGGGTACCGGTATTTCGAACGTGGCGATGGATGTGTGTGTGAAGCTGTGTGTTAATGTAGTTGCATTGCGCGTGTGCTTTTTCTACGTGCAATATAGTAACTGATTTAATAACGCTATATGCGTTCATGTTGAGTGTGTGTGTGTGTGTGTGTGTGTGTGTGTGTGTGTGTGTGTATATGTCTATGGTGTGTGTCGATCAAAACGTATGTGCGCATGGTCTATGATGACTTTGTATGCAGCCCTATGAAAAAGGATTGGTCAAAAAAATTTATCAAAATAATCATTGGTGAAGATTTACCAATATGATGGTCAATATTACCAAATTATTGGTTAAAATGTACCAAAATTTTGGTTGATTTTGACCAATTTTTAGGTCGGACACACATATTCACCAACACATTGGTTATTTTGACCAATCCTTTTTTAGAGTGTATAGCTCTAGATCTAGACCTACTATCTGCGGTGCTTGCCCTCGGCTTCGGGGAGTGACAGCCAGCCGGATCACGCCATGTTGATCCGTGACTATCGTCCGAAACCGAGTTCTGCCTTTCATGCCCAACCCTCTTTTCAGCATAAGAGCTGAATTAAGTTCATGTATGAAGGAAAATTATATTCTACTTTTTTCTTTGCTGATTTTGTCGTTGGCATTGTATCTTGCGAGAGAATGATGAAGAGTGAATTTGAAATGCTTGTTGTTCGGTTGCCTTAATTGTGTCAGTTCTGCCTAGACCGATGGGATCTGTCTCTTTCTCGGGGAACTTCTCTTTTTCATTACTGACGTTTGTAGATCAAGATGGTATAATTTATGTTCAATATGCACATTTTTTTTGTTTATAGCCCAAAACGGCAGTTTGAAATTTCATGCAATCTTAGAAAATGTTGAGGAGAGCATCAGAGCTCTCTCCCCCCCCCCCCCCCCCATTCGTTAAGGGTTATGATCTAGCCAATGTGGATAATACATTCTGGAAGAATTCATTTGTTGCATGTTTGTTTTTACAGGTAAGGTTGCTGACCTCTGTGCATACTTGTTACCAGACCTCTTCCCATCACGGCTTGTGAACGGAAAAGTCAAGTGGAGGCCGAGTCAGGTTGAGAAACGCAAGTCTTTCATTGACGTACAAAAGGTACAAGCTGCTTTACTAGTTAATCCATTCATCTGCATGGGTCACTTTCACAGGAAACCAAATTTCAAAAGACTAAAAGTCATTGATCAGATTCAAAACATGGAATAAGCATGTTAGCAGAAGTATGGTTACTTACTTTTTTTCACATCTATGTCTTCTCAAGTTACATATACTCGATGGGTCATAAAACAGTATTTGTTTAGGTTTGGGGATTGATCTTTTAGTTCACAGCAGTAATAAAGAACATCATCTGCTTTTATTCATTTCATCAGCTTTCCTACACCAGACGAAGATCTTGACAAGTTTCACACCTTTGTCTTTTTGAATTTATCAAAAGAAAACTTTTGTCTACACGATGGACATATACAGGTGTATACATGTATGTTATGTCTGTAGTACAATCTGCATTTTGTCTTTAGCTCAGATACTTCAGCTGTTATACCTGATCTTTTCATTCCCCCTATTTTATTACCATGTTTTTTCTTATTCATCAGAGTCGTTAGAATTCTTTGCTTCAATTCAGTGTCAAAAGTTGGTTAAAATTTCACAAATATCAATGTAGGCTTCCCTTTTATTTTGAAATGATCAACAGCCTGGAACAAACCTTGCAACGTACATTGCAGCCAGGAATCATGAGTGCCAGCAGCGAGGCATCACGAGGCAGCCGCAAGTGTTGGTGATTGGCCCAAGCATTCTAGCAGCTACAGAATTCTACTGCTTGTATAATGACACAATATATCAGCTGGGAGACCTGACAAAAGCAGTAGACACTTGCTTCAAAACTTTTTTTGTTTTGAATGTGGAATATCCGTCGGAAAGCAGAGATGCATGGACCCTGCTACAGAAGGGCATGTATGAAATAACAACACCATTTGACATCACTACAAGCCGCATCAAGGAACTTAATATGCACTTTTTTAAAGGAACTTCATATCATATAGTGTGATGTTGCAGTTATTGTAAGTTGGGCCCAAGCTTATCAGTTTGACAGTCCTATTACCCAACAGAGTAACCTAGAAAAATTCTTTCCTTTGATTTTTTTTTGTTTTTTTGATTCATAATGTTTTGATCTTCTTCACTGTGTTAATTGTCATAACAAATTTTAAAGCCGTACTTATGATTGGTTTGAAATGCGCAAATGACCAGCATTCAAGACAAAAGTGCGCGATGTGAGCCAATGTGGTACTCTATTTCTGATTGCTTTGGCAATTAAAATAAGATAAAAGATAAAACAATTTTCAGACTATTGACTTTTTGTCTTGTGTCTAGTTTTATGGTGGTCTAAATAAATCAGCTTCTCCTCCTAAGATTGTCTACACTTATTCTAATTTTCTATTCCTACAGAGTTTGAAAAAAAATGTATATAATATGAACTGATGTTAAAGAAAGTTGCAAAATCTAACTCAAATATTGCTTATTTGCTCATGAAAATAGCGATTATGTATTTTACGCTGTGTTGTGAATTTATAGAGCTGTTACAATCAAATTGCTCTTATTTGTAAACTGTACAATGCACTGCATCAGGAATAGGCTAAACATTTTATGTGATTTTTAGTTCTTCCTGTTATGTATAATAATGTGTAATTCCGGAGCATTCTGGATCAGAATATGCATTGTACTTTGAAAGTGTCACTAAAAACAGACACTGCACTGCTGTGGGTTAAATGTTGCTGAAGTTCAGTAAAGTCACAAATATGAAATTATTTTTTCCTGTTCTGGTTAGTTCCGTGACTGCAAATATCTAATCCAGTGAGGTAAGAATGGCACTCGTTGAAGGATGCCATCTGTGATAGTGAATTTGGAGTCATTCTGGGTGGGTTATAACTGTTAGTAGGTTAGCCTACTCATTACCATGGACATGTGGATATGTTGTAAGTATATTGAATTTCTCATTGTGTTGGTACTGAAAGTGTTAAGATTGAAATGTCACAATTCGGTGACCTTAAGAATGCTGATCTTGATACAAGTGTATATACAATGTACATGTATGATGCAAATGCCTGGTACTAGCCTTGTATGTATTAATACTGCATTCATACTAAGAATGGCACCCGTTGAAGGATGCCATCTGTGATAGTGAAGCTGGAGGCATTCTGGGTGGGTTATAACTGTTAGTAGGTTAGCCTTCTCATTACCATGAACATGTGGATATGTTTTAAGTACAGTATATTGGATTTCTCATTGTGTTGGTAAACTTGGTACTGAAAGTGTTAAGATTGAAATGTCATAATTTGGTGACCTGAAGAATTCTGATCTTAATATAAGTATATATACACATGTATGATACAAATGCGTGGTATTGGCCTTCTATGTACTGCATTCATACTGTTATGTATGGATACTGGATTCATAATGTTAGGTGAACAGTTTTCAACTACATGTATGTGAGTTTATTGATAGCATTTTGGAAAAGGCATAAATTTTCTTCTTGTGCCCCCAAAGGTGTGTGCCAGAGGCATTGTGTTTTCTGGTTGTTTGTGAGTCTATGTACATGTACAACACATTAAATATTGTCAGTCTAGGCAGTGTTTGTTTAGTGGCAATTTTTGTCAAATTACATTTTATGCAATGCATAAAAATCTTATGAATTAATGTAATAATTATTATTGCATTCCATTTCACTTTGATTCTGGTGGAAAAGATTCCTGATCTGTGCAAAGTTTAAACCATGCAAGTGCCTGTCAGTGCTTTTTCTGAGTTAATAAATGCCATTTTGAAGTGAACATGTATGTGTATCGTGCAGTCAATATATACTAAGAATGCTCTCTTGTTTAACATGTGTAAGAAATACTAACTGAACCAAATGATATACTAGTAGTTTGATATATAACCAATTTTGTGACATGGTATAAAAATGGTTGGTGAACATGCTATAATGACCAATGAATTTTGGTTACTGAAACAAATTATTGACCAAAGATGATTGGTTAACATGCTATCATAACCACTGCACTTTGGTTACTTTATTGGTGCTAAACCAGATTAATGACCAAACATAATTGGTTATATATTGACCAAGAAAAATTGGTTAGGAAATGAAACCAACCGTTGTATTGGTTGGAATAACCACCGGGAGAATGGTTAGAATTATAACCAATCTTATTGGTTGGAAAGAAAAAATAACCAAATTAATGACCAAACATAATTGGTTATATATTGACCAAGAAAAAATGGTTAAGAAATGAACACAACCAATGTATTGGTTGGAATAACCACCTGGAGAATGGTTAGAATTATAACCAATCTTATTGGTTGGAAAGAAAAAATAACCAAATTAATGACCAAACATTATTGGTTATATAATGACCAAGAAAAATTGGTTAAGAAATGAGCACAACCATTGTATTGGTTGGAATAACCACTGGGAGATTGGTTAGAATTATAACCAATATTATTGGTTGAAAAAGACGACCAAACTTGGATTGGTTATTCTAACCAATATGTCGGTCGGACACATATTCACCAATAGCTTTGGTTGGAATTGACCCATATTTTGGTCATTCTGACCAATCCTTTTTTAGAGTGTACGAAGGAGGAATGATGATATTATATTTAACAAACTATAAACGAATTTCCTTTGTCCTGAAACTTTCAAATATGATTATTTTCTTTCAAACAGTTTTAATATTCCGTTAATGCACAATGCACACACTTTTATGTTTTACTCAACATAAGGAATAATAAAGTATTCACGGAGGAGTAGAATCCGGCTCAAACGAGGAGGTATTAAATCGTGTTCATGGGGAGCCTATACTGCTGAAAAAGATCAAAAGAAAATTTATTCTCATAATGACCCCCCCCCCCCCCATTTCCTTTAATTTAAATCTGAATTGAAATTTTGGAAATGGGACGGAATATCAGCTTCTATTTACCCACGATAATCTCCAATTAAGAATTTTAGGGCAAGTTCGGGACAAACTTGTTTAGTTTAAAGGAAACAATTATGAAAAGAAAAATTGGAGAAAAAGAAGTTTATGTATTGAAAATAAACCTATCCCTTCTTGATATTTGCATATATTCATGTTCAGCAACGTGAGTATATGAAAATATATTAGCACAATTTCAATGTCAAATGCTGAACATCAAACGTTTCGCACGATAGTTACTTGAATTGATTGGAAATAAAGTCAGCTTTTTTTCATGTAACCAGTGCGGTCTTGTGGCGGTAAGAACGTCTCGGAGTGGGAAATTAATTACCAACGTGAAAAACGAAAGGAAATACAAATACAAATAAATGACCGCAGTAAAAAAACAAACATAGGGTATATACTTATCAAGATTGAATTTGAAACTTATGAAGCAGTATATCATTCATGATACAAAATTAATAATGTGCGTAATGAAGACCACGTTTCTCTCTGTGGGAGTAAAGATGCGGTCTGAAATTTATTATCATTTATATTAAAATGGTTTTACATTTCAGAGCGCAATATAGAAACCACAGAATCAGAGCCAATATTAAAGGGGCTATTTGACATTTTGAAATATTTTCTTGGTAGAAATGTCCATTAATCTTTGGTTTAAAATGTATAAAGAGAAGCATTAGCAAGTTCTGCAGGTGAATCGATTAGTCACTTACTGAGAGCAGTAAAAGCAGAGTTTTCCTTTGATTTCCATATATTGTGTTTTGTAAAAGAAGAAGAAAGAAAAAACAACCCCCCCCAAAAAAAAAAAAAAACACACACACACACACAGGTACGACAAATATCTTGAAAATACCTATTAGTAAAAGATTATTAAAACTAAGTGTCAGCTTTCTGAATTATTTTGCTCCTTTGATATTTTGACCAATTATCTCATGTCATTTGAAAAGAAAACAGGTTTTAAAAATGTGTGTCACGGCAAACATCACTATTGCCAATTTACCTATACTTTTATATGTATGCATTAAAAATATAACAATTGACAATAGTGTAGAAAATAGCCTTTATTTTCCACCATCAGTTCTTAAAAATGTATGACAAACATATAGGTATATGTAGAAAAACCCGTTTGGTATGGAAACTTCTTTAATAAAAATGACATTTGTATATATATATATATATATATATATATATATCTCGTGTATATGGGAAAATTTATTTTTTTCAATCATTTTTTTACAGAATTCCTCGATCCAGACGGTTATTGCTGCCCAAACAAAAGTGATATCACACACAAGCACATCAAGAAAGCATTGTTAATATCACCAGCTTTGAAGAAGATGATTGCCATCTCTTTGACAAGCTTCATACATGCATAATAAAGCTGACATCAGGATTGCTGTGTCTTTGAGACAAATTGGCAACTCAGTTATGAAACTGTGGTGTCATAAACTGTCAACATACATACACCGTTCCTTGTATGTTGCAAAATCATTAGCTGCAGTATCATTTTACCCCAAGAAAAAAAAAGATTTCCTGGAGGTTATAGCAAAGTGAAATAAAGGGTACTTTTGCTTACATGCACCTATATATTCAAGCCTTCCTTCACTTTTAAACATGACAACTAATATATTTTCCCCTAGTTTTATTAAAAATAAATATTAAGTAGTCAGCTGCATATTCATCTCTAGTTGACAGCAATTTTATGTCGTTAAGAAATTTATAATAGGGCCTATTGTTATTGCTATTATTAGACCTTGTATAATGTTTAAGCTGTTAGACAACTTTTTTTGGGAAAAAAAATTGGACAAATTCTGCCGAAGGAGAAGAAGGAGATGGAGAAGGAGAAAAAGAAGAAGAAGGAGGAGGAGGAGAAAGAGAAGGAGAAAGAGAAGGAGGAGGAGAAGGAGAAGGAGGAGAAAGAGAAGGAGGAGGAGGAGGAGGAGGAGGAGGAGGAGGAGGAGGAGAAGAAGAAGAAGAAGAAGAAGAAGAAGAAGAAGAAGAAGAAGAAGAAGAAGAAGAAGAAGAAGAAGAAGAAGAAGAAGAAGAAGAAGAAGAAGAAGAAGAAAAAGAAGAAGAAGAAGAAGAAGAAGAAGAAGAAGAAAAGATTAAAATAAAATTGAGCAGGATCATTTTTGTTACTTAATACCATGACATCCATAATGTATCTTGAGAACAGCCCTGAGGGATGAAAGAAATGGAATTCATGACATGTAGTGCAAAACAAAAAAAGAGTAATGTTCCCATTTATGACAAATCTAACAATCTGAGACACACATAGATGAAATGGTCTCAGCTTTCAAATATAACAACTTTATTATTACTAGTCTTATTTCTTTTAAACTCTCACCAGCTTGTTACACTGATTTTCGGCTGTCCAACAATTCAAACTGATACAAAAGTTGGACTGTCATCTGAATGCTACATATCTCATTTAATAATAATTTTTTGGGGTATGAAATAAATTTCAGAGCTTATTATTTGTGTCAGTAGACAACTAGATATATATCTGAAAATAACAACAACCATACTCTGAGCAATATAACTTTCAAAAGAATATAAAATTTTCTATATATTGTTTTTCATGTGTTATTGGAAGACTCTCATATCAATTCAACTATCACACATCATTTTTGCAGCATTTGACATGCATTAGTCATTACACACAATTAAAAAATATCAGAAACTTGATAACATTAAAGGGGAATGAAATCGTGGGGGGAAATCCATTTCAATAAAAAGAGAGGATAGAGAGAAGCAATTTTAAATAAGTTCCATCAAAATCGGTTAAGAAATGAGAAAGTTATGAAATTTTGAAAAGTCTCAATTTATTTTCTATGGCGATCCTCAAATTGGCAATGCTGCTTCAAAGTGACAGGTAGTAGGACAACTCTCCATGTGTTTTCTACACAAAATTTCATATTTTCTCCATTATCTCTAAAAATGATGCTTGTCTTTTTGTGAACTCAACATATGTTGTGTCAAATACATTTCTCCATGATATATCTTGAGCTAAGAAGGAGACAAGCTGCACCTTGAGAGATCATGGAAAAAATATGAAATTTTGTGTACAAAGCATATGGATAGTTGTCCTACTAAACCTGTCATTTTGAAGTAACATTGCCAATTTGAAGATCGCCATAGAAAGTATATTGAGACTTTTCAAATTTTCTTAACTTTCTCATTTCCTAACCGATTTTGATGGAACTTTTTTAAAATTGCTTCTCTCTATCCTCCCTTTTCATTAAAAATGATTTCCCCCCAGGGTTTCATTCTCCTTTAACTATATGACCCCTGGGCCTCTTGCATAAAATGTCTGTGTTTAAACACACCTCCAACAACAAAATACAGGGCCTAAACTTATACTCTCTTCATTTTCATAATATCAATAACATTTTTCTTATATGACTTTGATTCAACAATGTAACTGGTAATACATTTACACCCTTGGGAAAGGTAATATCAACAAGACCACAAAAGTTTGTTTGGACATTCCCTTTGGCATTATGTACAGCAAGCTGTGAGCCATTGTTTCACTACAGAGCCTCCAGCACTGCAGGCTCCAGCACCGCAGACTCCAGCACCGCAGGCTCCAGCACCGCAGGCTCCCAGGTCCAAGTAAGCTACTAGTTGCTGTGTAAGTATGTAGATCCTTTCATTTATATGAACAGCAGGATGTTTACAGCAGGATGAAAGAAAAAAATATATGACCAGGGCCCTCTTGCATAAAAAGTTGCATTTAATCAATAAATTTTATTGATTAAACTTATTTTCTTATAATTTGAACATGATATTCAACAGGGTTTTACTGGACAATCTACAAGTTCTTTAACAAAAAATCTATTTGAAAAAAGAGAAAAGTTTAGGAATCTTCAGTATCAGAAATTACACAAAACTAAAACAAAATTGAATTCTGGGAGTATACTGGAAGTTTCGAGCTGAAATGACATATTTTAATTTTTAAAAACAGATACTTGTATAGAAAGTATCTGGGAAGAAACATATAGCGGGTACTTATTCTAGAAAACACATTTTTATCAGCCTTAGGCAGAACTGCATGCTTGATAAGTAATATAAAACATGTTTGTATGCACTATGCAATGTAACCACTTTAGTCTAACTCTTCAAGATTCAAAAGGGTCCTGTCACCAAGTCCAACATCCTCGATGGTTTGAGATAAATCCCTTAATTCTCTCTTAGGCATGTCATTGGTAACTAAACAAACATTATCCATATCTAGGGAACATTTACCTTGGTTTAATGCAAACTGGACAACACTTTGCAAGGACTGGGTGCTATCAAAGAGGTTCTGAACCCTTGAACCACTGGGCAAGCGTATGGCAAGGAGCACATTTTTACTGGAATCACTTGCCCGAGAGCTTGTTCTTGCACTCTGTCTTGAGGCTGATTCAGCCTGACTTGCACTCTTCCTCCTGGCAAACTGCTGCATCCTCATCGTTCGTCTCGAAACAGTTTTAGCAGACTGAGGCGGTGGTACTGGGAACTTTCTACTAATTTCTCCTTGTGATGCTGAACGTTCTAAGGCTTTTAACCGCTGCTCTCTGATATCCTGGTCATTTATTGGAGTTCTTTCTAATACTGGACTTCTCAAGCCTTGATCATTCACAAATTGTTTTTGCTTAATCTCTCTATGTTCTTTGCTGACATTGACATTTTGATTAGCTCCTTGAACACTAATCCCTGGAAGTGGAACATATTTTGACCTCATGACATCATCAGAGGTATGTTTATAAGTTAGTTCATTTCCTAGCAAGGCACTAGCAGAACTTAGCAGAGGAGAATCTCTGACTTTGGTTTGAGATAACTCCTTCTGCCTTACTCCACTACCAGAACGTGGACGGGCCGACTTCAGCTTTAACTTGACTTTCAAGACGCTACCTTCACTTTCATCCTCCAATTCACCGCTCCCACATTGTCTCAGATGGTGGTATCCCAATGAGCTAGGACTGGAACAGCTGGATGGAGCAGATGATGGAGATCCTGAATCAATATCACTATGACAACCCTGAGGTATCCTACCTGCAGGGCTTGTTTGAGAGTCAGTGGAAGGGGTGTCTATGGCAAGCTCTGGATGGGGATCATCATTAGACTGACTTGTTCTATTGGTTGATAATATCCCAGATGATGAAACATCACTCTCTGAGTCATCTCCTATGATACTCCTCAGGTCCAGCCTTGGAGGGACGATCACCTCTTGATGAAATTCTTCTGAATCACTGGCAACATTTTGATGAAAGTTTTCCCTGGATGGACGTCGATGTTGGAGTTCTTTATGCAAGGACCTAGCACTTCCTCCCAATGGCCTAGGCAACGAGGACTTCTTGGGTGGAGGAGACGGGGTGAAACAAGAAACACCGCTATCCCACATCTCCAGCGGTGGTTTTTGGGCATCCATCTTCTTAGAATCCATAGTCAATAATATCCTCACATGGCAATAATCCTTCGGCATTCATCATCTTTGAGTGACATTTCAAAGTACACATAGATATAAATTGAGATCAGCTGATTCCCCCAACATAATAGATGATTCACTGCTAATAGGTTTTGGAAATTAACTGTAGGAAATTTCAAAACGAGTTCTTGCAGTTTTGGTTGACAGGGTTGATTCTCACCAAGAATTTAGGTGATCTGGAACACAAAGAAGAAAGGGGAAAATTCATCAACATGTAAAAGGTAAGTCACCATAAGATTATCTTCAGAGCTAATTAATAAATAGATTTAATGGATTACATAATACCTTTGAAATACTACATTGAATTTAGATCTCTCTGGAGTCTCATTCTTATAAAACAAAGATCACATCTAGGTCTACTGTTTGCACTGGGAGTAGTAAGGTTTATCAAGGAAAAAATCAGGGCAGATAGCTATGGCCAACAATTGCTCCTGCAACAGTCAAAAAGCAACATCAAATATTGGATGATATGATTCAGAGGTTTTACTGAATATACTCTTCAACAAATTCTGGGTTTTCCAGATGAAAACAAAGTATCTAAGTGCAAATTTTTTCCTTCCTAATAATAGTAATTTTATAACCTGGATTTTTCCTTGCTAATCCTCTCCTTTATGAGGAAGGATAAAGGAGAGAGCATTTCAATACTTAATTCTTCAATTGAAAATCCCCCAAAACCTGAATCCAGTTAATGACACTACAGCAATTACTCTCATGGCATTTCGTCAGTTCTTTCAGTTTCATCTTCTTCTTCTTCTTCTCTCTCTCTCTCTCTCTCTCTCTCTCACTTTTTTTAGGTTTGCTATTTGTTGCCTTCATTTGTTTTTAGATGTAGGCTACCAAATGTACACTAAAATGTCATGCAGTAATTACATTAGATTTTAATCAAGGCGATTGTGCTACTCTGTTGATCTCCGGCCCATGGTTGATCTTCGCAACATGCGGAGTAGTCCTCTAATTATTGCGCGGGAAGTCTTGTAATCAAGAAGATTGTGCTGCTCTGTCGATCCCTGGCCCCTGGTTGATGCTTGAAATGCGCGGAATAGTCCTCTGATTATTGTGTTGTAAGTTTTGCTGCATTAACGCCTTTACCACTCCGTCAATCAATATTCATATCTTCAAGACGACCAAGAGGTTATGAATCATTCAACAACCTTCCCAAATAAGGTAGTACAACTCGTTACATTCAACCCACAGATTTAAACACTGAACTCTACAGTTCAGTGCATTAAACCAATCACATAAAAGGAACCGAAAAGGAAAAGATTAAGCTCGTCCATTATTCAGTGGGGACCGAAAAAGGGTAGATGGTGGGATAAAGCTGAAAGCATTTATAATTCTCTTTTCTCTTGATAAAAAATCCACACACAAATAAATGTTTGCTCATTTTTCAAAAAGAAAATGGTCAACAGTCATATTTTTCTTATTTGAGGAAATTATCATGTCCTATTTGCAATAACAAATTTTTACTTCCCCTATGTTTGGAATCAGCTGAGCGGTCTCTTCATGCCATGTCACAGAAGCTTCTGATTGCTTCATTTTCTCTAGACCTACCAGGAACTGAATTATTCATGAAAATCTTTCGTAGAAAATTGACGAAAGATTTCAAAGAGTTAAAAATAAGAAAACAACAATTAATGTTGATGGGTGCTTAAAGGCTATCAGTATGGTGCAACAAGACTTCCTGTGCAATAATCAGAAGACTATTCCGCGCGTTTCGAGGACTGACCAGGCCACACTCACAGGCCCTTGCCTATGAGTATGTGTCAAATATTCACTGCTTCAGTAGTCAAAAACAGACAACAAAATTGCTCTAAGCAAGATTTAATTTTCTTAAATTTGCTAGATTACCTGATTCAAGGACCCTTCAACTCTTACTATGCTACAAATTTGAGGTTTCAGAATTGAAAGTGAAATTTTAAAGAATAATTTTCCTCTCATGTATGAATGATCTAGATTGGACCAATCCCCACTAATAGTAATACACACAATAGCTATCGAAGCCTATCCACCCGTAAAAGCTATTGTGGAATACAAGCTTATCTTTAGATCACACACTACAAGCTTATCTATAGATCACTCATGGGCCCTTGCCTATGTGAGACTGTGTCCAACATTCACTGTTGCAGCAGTCAAAAAACACACAACAAAATTGCTCTAAGCAACTAAGCAACTAAGCAAGATTGAATTTTCTTGAATTTGCTAGATTACCTGATTCAGAGACTCTTCAACTCTTACTGCCACACATTTGGGGATTCAGAATTGAAAGTGAAATTTTAAATAATTATTCCTCTCATGTATGAATGATCTAGACTGGAAAAAGGCCTGCTGATACACACAAAAGCTATTGACGCCTATTCACCTGTAAAAGCTAGTCTGGAGTACAAGGTTATCTTCAGATAAGCTCGTAATAGAACTATAAGTCTATAGCACTTACACATGTACAAGCTTATCTGAAGATAAGTCTATAGATAACTGATAAGCTTGTATAGTCAAGAATTGTAATTCCGAACAGATTGTATTTGTATTACCGAACGTGTACTGTTAAGCGCCTAAAATGGGTTTTCATACGCTTGGGATTACGTGTATGAAAACCACACTATTGAAACAAAGGTTGTGTCTTTTTCCCATAGGTTTCACACGTTCGGAAATATAGTACCTTTTTCAAGGGACCAAAACGCCGCGTCGTTGGGAAGGGCTTCACTCGGAAGGGAATATCGTATTAAATCTACGTTGTCTTTTTAAAATTCCATCAACTTCTTTTTCTGTAGGACTTTGAGCATCCATTAGGTAAGTTTGACAGATATCCGTTTGATATTTTATTTGCTATCGTTGATTTTCTGAAAAGTGTTCGGACACTGGATCCACTACCATACATGTATATAACTAAGTGACCAGGCCAGGCCACAGTGTTGTTAACTCCAGGGAGCTCGAACGCGTAGCGTTCGAGCTCCCTGGAGCTACAGTGTTGTATGCAATAAACTAAATATACTATAATACAACAGTTTTTCATCGAGATTTATGATGACTTTAACTAAAACTGATGTGTAATGCTATAATTTTCAGGAAAAATAAACACAGATCTATATCTAAATTAGATCTGCAGACTACACAAATCTCAATATGTGGGACAATTATAACTAATCTTTTGTAGTCTATCCGTTACCGTACTTTGCCGTCAACACAACAAATTGTACCACTCTCCCTAAAAGTTAGTCATGGCAGGTGAAATAATATTTTAGTGTAGTTTTATAAATTAATAAACAGAGAATAATCCTTACGATAATGCGATACATTCAGCCAAGGCAAGCTCAAGAGAATCTCATTCAGTAACGAAGCAAGAGCGTCATGTTGACAAGGAAGAATTTGTAGGTCAAAGGTCACACTTTGCAAATTACTACTAGAGATCGATGTTCATGGAGGAAGGCGGGGGGGGGGGGGGGGGGGGGGGGGGGGGCGGGGTAATAAAAGTAATGCTAAAGTCTTATAATTATATTTTCCTCTTCCTTTTCGACTTCATTTTTTTTTTCAATGTCGATTCCCAATCTTTAATACCCTATTAATTTTTTACGGTAAAACTAATAGGCCTAGAATCTATATTTCCTCATATGATTTTCTGCCAGTTACTCCATCTTCTTCTTCTGTGTGGGCATGCATAGTGTAGGGGCTCAATATTGCTACATGGGTTCTTACTCCAAGACAGGACAAGTACATGTTGAGCTGTTACTCTCTTGAAATCTTATTCTCCTCTGCACTGGGTGTGGCCCAGCCCTGATTTATTATTCATCATTCATTATAAAATCAACCAATCAACAAGTGAAATTACTCAATATTCATTACAAAATCAACCAATTAACAAATGAGGTGAAGCAGAGTTTGCAGGAATTCTATAACAAAGAAAAGGATCAACTTGAGAATGTAAAGCAATGAAGGAGGAATGATGATAACAAAAGCAAGAGGATGGAATGTTAATAAGAGCAATTCTGAAAGGCTAGTACAGGTGGAACTAAGGTTACAAGAGGTGAACATTGGCTTTTAAAAATAAACAGAGTAAAGATCATTAACCTTGATCACTTGATCACAACAGCATCTAATAACATACTATGTACAAAATAGTTCTCCACATAATATTCTTTCCCCGAAATAAAATGTCCTCATTTTAGAATCTCAAAACAAAATTAACAAGAACTGTTCATGACATGCGAAGAAAAAAAATCTTAACTACATAACATTTTCAAATCTGTAAATCACTTTCATATGACAAGTAGTATTCCATTAGAATGTTTGGTAAATAAACTATTTTCATTTGATAAGACATGAAATTCCTTCTTTCTTTTTTTTTTTTAACAATCTGTTTGTTGCACATCTAATCATTCATTTCATTTTTTTTTTCAAAATAAATTCCCTGTTCTAATAAACGTGAGATACTACATGTACATTGTAATATTTTGAAGTACAACAAACTTGGCAACAACACAATTTTTTTTTTATCACGTTCTATTGGACAAAATACATGTAAACAATAAAACAGATTTTTGCACTTCACTATAAAGTTGAAATTTCATGAAAGATTTACGCTTGCAAAACATTTTTCTTTTGTTCAGACAATAATAACTTCCATCTCTAAGGTGCATACAGACTTAATTATAGCCTTTCAAGAAGAATTGGATTTCACATTTTGTAAAATTACATATCGATCCTACACATGTATATATACATTTACAGTAAGTCATCGAACATTGAAACAAATTCAAGATATAATGCCAATATTGCATCAATTATCAATGTATACTTTTAAATGAGCAACTATCATGAATGAAGAAAATTTATCTTAATTCACCAAAGATATCTGAAAAAATACTTTTTTTTGTTGTTGTTGTTTCTTGTTTTGTTTTGTTTATAACCTTACAACAATGCAATTTCCATTTTCGTAGGTAACTTGAAAATAAAGTTTGTGACAAATGTCAGTATACAGTTTATGTCTATATCATGTTATCATATCAATCAAAATATCTCAAAGTATCTCATAAACATACTGTATCATCATTTCCATTGAAATATCCCAAAATATCACATGTACAAGCAGTTAACTTCAAGGTGTGCTAACTGGCACTGTTATCTCACATTCAAATAATATCAAAACTGACTTCTTCTTTTTTTTCTACTTTGCAACTACATGTCATGACTGTATATTCCTCAATTTTCTTTTGTCAAAAGTTCTATTATATAAGTGTAAATTGATTATCCTGAGAAAAAAAATACTGACTTCCAATACTTGTATTCCATGCAATATAAATAAGCAACATTTGGAAGATCAATTCAATCCTAATCAGTTTGTCATTATCTTGTAGATGGTACTATAACATCTTTGCAATAAACTATATTTTATGACGTAACAGATTTCTATAACAAAATATGCACACATTTGCATTCAAAGACTAGAATAAATTTCTCATAACTGTTGGGATATCGAAGTTTAGAAATAATCACTATCGAATCACTATCGAAATATAAATCTTTGAAATTATCCAATGTGAAAATTAATTTCTCTTTTTTTGTTGTTGTGGTTGTTGTAATTTGGTGGTTTCTGTAAATATCAAATATCAATTATACCAAAAAAACACATGTATCAATATATCACAACATTTCACAAAATTTCTACAAACATGTAATACATCACAAATGCATTAAAGTGTCCATTTCACTCATAATGATAAGCGTCCATATACTATAGTTTCGCTTTCGAATCCATGTCCTTTTCACTAATCCTGCTTATAACAGTGATCATACAGTAATTCAATTCTGTCGAGTCGACGTCCATGTCGCATATTGTTCCAATTTTCAAACATGAATATGTCGTTTCACACAATTTCATTATTTCTCTGCTCTGTTGTTCCAGACAAATTAAAATTAACTGTTAGAGCTGTCCATCATGTTGATTCTCTTGCACTTCACTAATAATTCTAATAAGTCTATCCATTAGTGATCCTCGCGCTAATTTGTTCATCCAGTTTTCAAATATTGCAAGAATCATTTACATTAATTGGAATAAACATTTATTCACATCTGAAATCCATCAAATCTTGGTGGTTTGACAATAGTACGTCCTGAACGCGTTTTGTAGCGTTTTGATTGTTGCGAACCATCTGGATTATTGGGTTGTTCTGCTCTAGTCTGGGATGATGCTCGAAATGGAGGAGGAGGAACCTGGCGTGTGTTGGACAGGTCTGGCATCACCGGGCGTGATGTTTCCCTAGACGTTGGTTGGTGTTCAGATGGTGTAGGCATCTGTGGCGGAGTAGTTCCATCTGAGCCTCGTTGTGGATCATCGTGCTTTGAGCTTGAGGGTTGCTCAAAGTTGTCAGGCAAGGACTGTTCTGACCTCTGATCATGGGTAGTGTGAGTTTGCCTCTGCACCGGGTATGACGAGTGTGATTGTTGCAATTGGTCAGGATCACCTCTAGTAGATTGGCCTGGTCTTTGCAGCGGGTCAGACTGGTTTGACCATGATGATTGGTCAAATTCGTCATGATGTGGCCTGGATTGGTCTGGCTGGTGATGAAGAGTGTTGGGGTTTGGTCTCTGCAGTTGGCTCGGTTGGTTTGACCTTGATGGTAGGTCAAATTCACCTTGCCTTTGACGTAGGATGGTTTCATCCGGTCCAGGATGAAGAGAGGATTGGCCTGGTCTCGGCTGTTGGTCTGGTTGTAGTTGATCTGGTCTCCGACGTGTGGGGGATTGGTCAGACACAACATGTGGTGTAGTTGCTTCTTCCTCGGGAAGGGACCATTCTATACTGAACGTCTCTTGTGGTTTAGCAACTGGTAGTGGAGAAGATGGAGTCTCATCTGATGTAGGTTGGGTGGAAGACTGTCTTCGTTGGAGTGAACTTCTCGATCGAAAGATTTTCAATCTGTTGTGGTGCACAACTTTTGTAGTCTTCTCATCATGGATATCTGATATCTTGTAGTTCAGTCCATCATGTGAGGAAGATATTACTTCAAAAGGTCCTCTCCAGTTTGGTTCTAGCTTGTTTCGGAGATTAACAGGATCATGGAGCCATACTAGATCTCCAATACTGTACGTGGTGAGTCGCATTTTCTGGTTGTAGTCATCTTTCTGTATTCGTTGAGCTTGCGACGTTTGTTGTTGGGCATGTGTAAATGCTCTCTTCAAGCGGCTCTGAAGACTAGTTACATACTCTTGTGGTGATGAGTATGATGGAGTAGGAACAGGACAGGTTACATTCAGTGGTACTCTGGCTTCTCTACCATGTAGAATGTAATATGGTGTCAGTCCAGTACTTGAATGCACGCTAGTGTTGTATGCAAGTTGAACTTGGGATATATGGGAATCCCATTCACCTCCTTTGTCAGCAAGATATTTGGCTAGCTGGTCCTTGATTACTCTGTTGGCTCTTTCCACTAAGCCAGCTCCCTGGGAGTGGTAGGGAGAGGATCTTGTCTTTCTAATACCAAGTTTTCTGCATAAGTCTTGTACCATTCTGGACTCAAACTGTCTTCCTTGGTCGGTATGGAGGGTTTCGGGTACTCCGTGTTCTTTAATGTAGTCCTCGAAGAGGAATTTGGCTATGGTCTGCGCCGTTTGATTTTTCATTGCGTAGATGTTGGTGTACTTGCTGAAATGATCGATGACGACTAGGATATAGTGGAAGCCTTTTCTAGAAGTAGGTAGCTCTGCTATATCTGCAAATACCTTTTGAAGAGGATGATCAGTGGTGATGTTGTGTAGTGGGGCCTGGTACTTGGGATTTGGCAATCGAATCGCCTCACATGCTGCACAAGTTTGGCAATAGTTCAGAATGTCTCTGTGCATAAATGGCCAAAAACAAGTATATTTGGCTCTTTGAAGCGTTCTCCTGGTGCCGAAGTGTCCTGCAGCTGGGTCTCCATGTAGTTGGTTCAGGACCGTTGGGACCATGGACTGAGGTACTACAGCTTGTAACGTGATTTCGCCAAGGTTATTTTGTATCCGGCGGTAGAGGATGCCATTGGAGATGGTCAGACGATGGTAGTCCCATAGGTATCGTCTCATGCGGGGAGATTCTCTGCGGATTTCTCTTACTGTTGGTCGATACGCATCAGTCAAGTATTTGACTACTGTCTGTATATCTTCATCTTGTTGTTGAAGTCTGCGTAAGTCAACATCTTCGACTGGATGCAGAACGAGACTGAAGTGGTCGGATTGATCAGGGACTTGAGGTTTTGGTGGTACCGGCTTGGACTGGTCTATGGTATGGTTTTCTCTCATGGCTCGACTGGATGCAGAACGAGTTTGCACCATATTGCACTCTCTTGGGGTGTTAGCTTCAGTGGATGCTGAGCTGTTTCCTCGTATATCTATCTGGTTAACAGTCTGTTCAGGGGTTGAAGGTAGGCGAGATAGAGCATCTGCATGACTGTTCTGATGGCCTTTTCGATGTCTGATGTGGAACGTGTGAGCATTGAGTTCGATGATCCATCGAGCTCGTCGTCCAGAAACATCGTCCTGAATTGATACTTTGTTGTAACCAAGGATTGGTTGGTGGTCAGTGAAGATGGTAAACTCTTGACCTCGTATGTAGTGTCTGAAGTGGCGAACAGATGCAATAATAGCCCATAACTCTCTATCGTACGTTGACCGTTTCTGTTGGGTGGTGCTGAGCATTTGACTGAAGTAGGCGACTACTCTCTATTTTCCTTTCTGTACTTGTGAGAGGACGGCACCTAAGGCAGTAAGAGAGGCGTCTGTTGATAGGTTGAACTTCACTGAGAAATCTGGGTAAGCCAGTAAGGGTGGATTGGTAAGTGCCCTTTTTAGTGTGTTGAAGGAGGCTTCGCACTTTTCTGTCCAGTTGAACTTCATTCCCTTGTGGGTGAGATTGGTCAATGGAGATGCAATCTTTGAGAAGTCTTTGATGAAACGACGATAGAAGGATGCAAGTCCAAGGAAAGATCTGACATTGGTTGGGTTTTGTGGTCTCGGCCAGGATGCTACTTTGTTGATGTTGTTGGGATCAGGAAGTACACCATCTGCATTGATGACATAGCCAAGGTAGGTAACTTCCTTTTGAAAGAACTGGCATTTGGATGGCTTGAGTTTGAGACCGGCTTCTCTGAAGCGTTGAAGGACATCCTTGAGGTTGTGTAGATGGTCATCAAAGTCCTTTCCTAGTACAATGCAGTCGTCTAGGTAGATTAAGCAAGTGGACCAATGGAGGCCATGTAGTACTGCTTCCATGAGGCGTTGGAACGTCATTGGGGCATTTACTAGGCCAAAGGGCATGACATTGAAGTGATATAGCCCTGTTCCTGTGGTGAACGCCGTCTTTTCTTTGTCCTCAGGATTGAGTGGGATCTGCCAGTAACCGCTCGATAGGTCCATAACGGAGAAGTAGGTGGAGGACGATAGTGCATCAATGGAGTCGTCTTGCCTCGGAATTGG
Source organism: Heliocidaris tuberculata (assembly GCA_025618425.1). Taxonomy (NCBI): domain Eukaryota; kingdom Metazoa; phylum Echinodermata; class Echinoidea; order Camarodonta; family Echinometridae; genus Heliocidaris; species Heliocidaris tuberculata. The sequence goes on along the minus strand of CM046844.1, from coordinate 8,843,700 downwards.
ATGTGAGTCTCTGACAGTCACAGCATTTAAGGCACGGTAATCTACACAGAATCGGAACGTCTTGTCTTTCTTCTTAACCATCACGATTGGGCTCGCCCAGGGGCTATAACTTTCTTCAATAATTCCTCTCCGTAGTAGATCATCGACTTGTGACTGGATTTCCAATCGCATAGCTGGCGAGGTGCGGTATGCTCGTTTACGGATAGGGACATCCGTCGTTGTGTCAGTATGATGGTAGGCTGAGTTTGTCTGGCCAATGTCATCAGATGACGAACTGAAGACATCATCGTGATCGAAAGTAGTTGTTCCGCTTTCTCTCGTTGACTCTGAGTCATATCTGAAGAAGGAAGCATAGATGATACTTTGAGTGATGAGTTGTGTTTCTGCGTGCTTGCAACAATAATATCCATTACCTCATACTCTTCTTCTGAATTGCCTGTCATAGAGTAAAACTGGCCAAGATTGGTTTCAGCTGGTATATCTACCGCTTCTGGTGAAGGGTTGATGAGTCGAATGAGGATGAGGCCATCCTGTGGTCTAGAGAGAGATCTAGCACTGACAACATTGAGGTGCTGTTGAAGCTCAGGTTCGAAGATACCATCATAATTGGTGGGTATGATGTCAGCTTGCGTAGACAACAATCTATCTTGTACATGTGTCTCGCATGAGGGAGGAATGACTGCTTTTCCCACTAGAGCTACATTGCACTTCAAGGGGGTTTGGTATTGATGCTTGCTCACTAGAGGTATATTCACTCCTGGCATGCTGAAGGTTGTCGTAGAGACTGAAGCATCATTCTTCCAAAAGAAGTCCCATCCGATTATGGCCTGGTGGGTGATATTTCTGGCGACCATGAATGTATGTTGTCTGGTGGTGTTCCCCAGATGTAAGGTTGCATCAACTGTACCAAGAATGTCTATGGAGTCTCTCGTAACCGACGTGGCTGCTATGGCTGTCTTGATGAGAGGACTTCTCTGTTGTTTTGGGATAGATTCCCAAAAGTCACTGCTAATGAGCGATGTATAAGATCCTGAGTCTACGTAGGCCAATACATACGTATTTCCAAGATAACAGGGATGTAGGGTGGTCTTTGTTCACTGGATGGATCGTGTTGTCTGTTGATGTGGGCCGCTGTAGAGGCAGCTGATGACTGGCCCCCGTCACCAACTAGCGGACGTTTTCCGTCCTGTTGTCAGCAAAGTGGACATGGCGACTAGGGAGAGTATACTCTTGGGGCTGCCTGTCGCCTCTCCTTGGCTGGGAGTATGGCTGGTTGTCAAATCCATCACTTGCTTCTCTATACCCATGTGAGTATCTATTCTGAAAATGTTCATCTGGTTGGCGATGATGTTGATAGAGATGGGTTTGCTGTGGACTCGGAGATCTGCGACGATATTCCGGGCGTGGACTAGGAGATCGAGAGGGTTGACCCTGTCTGTGATGAGGTGGATATCCAGCTCGAGGGCTAGATGAGCGATAGTTTTGGCCATGCCTGTAGTCATCTTTTGAGGTATATCTTGGTTGAGGGCTTGGTGATCTATACCTGCTCGTACTTTGTCTATCAGATTGCCTGTGGTCATAGTGTTGGGAGTATCTTGAGTAAGGGCTGGGTGAACGAGGGCGGTTGTCTCTCGTGTTGGAGAATCTCCTTGGGTGTCTCGACTGCTCGTCCCCTGCCTTAATCTGATCTTGTGTAAAGCTCAGTGTATCAAATTTCCTTTCCAACTCATCCAATCGTTTGAGAAGCTGGAAGTAAACCACATCTTGCTTAGTTTCAGTTGAAGCTACAGTGGTGCTTGTTGTAGGAGCGAGCTGTTCACTTGCTCTTTCCACTCGAAGGGCGATGTTCAGTGCTTCGGATAGAGTGGTTCCACCCATCTCGTGTATCTTTACTTGTAACTTCTGGTCGACTCCCGCGAGGAATCTTCTGAATGATTCACCATCCTTGGCTTCCGCATCATATTTGGGGAAAGCTTCTCCAACCATAGTAATGATGGCTGATGCCTAAACCTCCAGTGGCTCGTTTGGTAGCCGCTTTCGTGCTGTAATGCAGGATCTAAAGGTCTGCATGTACTGTGTTCTACCAAAGACTTGGGAAAGTTTTTCTTTGATTTTAGCAAAGTCTTTCTTGTCTGATTCCGAGAGACCTTCCCAAATGATGAAAGCTGGTCCAGATAGTCGTGCTGGTAAGAGAATGTGTCTTTGTTCAGAGGCAGCAGGAATAAATTCTGTTGCGAGTTCAAAACGTTTTATCCACTGGTGAAAGTCTTTACCCTCTTCACCGGAGAAAATCTCAGGTAAGTCCATTCTGAAAGTACTCATTGCAAATGAGCTTAGTGAAATGTCCTGACTGCTATAAACTGATTGCAGAATTCACAACATTAACAGTAGGTTGATGCAGTTTTAAACATCTCAAGATGTAGGGAGAATTAACAAGATTTCTTGAAAAATGAGGTAAGTTGTCACTATAACCTCGAAGATTGCTAATAGTACAATTTATTGGAAAAACGAAGTAGGATGTTGCTGCCTTCTAATAAGAAGCAATGTATCACTGACTACAAACTGAAGAAGGATGACATCAACTTCGAAGACAAGCAATAGGTAAATATTGAAAATTGTTGTATCGAGTGCTTAAAAGAACAACAAAAATCAGCCAAGATGAACACGCCAAATCATGTAGATTGAAGAAGGGTGTTGACTGAAGTTAAACAGGATACTTGAATGGTGCTTGCAGCTAGATGACAGTAATTACTCACTCAAAAATGATGAAGGGAGAATAACTTTAATGCTTACCAAGCTGGTCAAGAAGAAGGGAGATTCACAAGAAGTAGGGAGATTCACAATTTCTGCCTGTAAAACACTTCATTCTGCAAAACTTGTCTGTAGAGTTGGAGCACCGCTGCTACCAGTTGTAGGGGCTCAATATTGCTACATGGGTTCTTACTCCAAGACAGGACAAGTACATGTTGAGCTGTTACTCTCTTGAAATCTTATTCTCCTCTGCACTGGGTGTGGCCCAGCCCTGATTTATTATTCATCATTCATTATAAAATCAACCAATCAACAAGTGAAATTACTTAATATTCATTACAAAATCAACCAATTAACAAATGAGGTGAAGCAGAGTTTGCAGGAATTCTATAACAAAGAAAAGGATCAACTTGAGAATATAAAGCAATGAAGGAGGAATGATGATAACAAAAGCAAGAGGATGGAATGTTAATAAGAGCAATTCTGAAAGGCTAGTACAGGTGGAACTAAGGTTACAAGAGGTGAACATTGGCTTTTAAAAATAAACAGAGTAAAGATCATTAACCTTGATCACTTGATCACAACAGCATCTAATAACATACTATGTACAAAATAGTTCTCCACAATAGCTATAGAATATGTCTCAAGACCGAAGTTAAAATAATCTAAACTAGTTAAGTCTTTAAGTTTAAATGACTGACAAGTGGCCATGACTCATGAGACGGTCGATAAAAGGGTTTGTAGGCTATGCTGCTTTCAAAAAATCTCCGACGGATGATAATAATCCGTGGGGGGGGGGGGGGGGGGAGAGAGAGAAAGGATTTTGCTAGAGGGTAAGATATAAATCTATCCGCTTAAATAGACAGCTAGTCACTGATTTTGTTTGATTAATCATTTGAAACTTTTTTTGTATAAATGGATGCTTTTTATATTGTTAGTTGACATTTAGACTCTTCAAGTGACCTAAATCTCAAACGTTCTGCATGGTTATGGACATAACCATGAAAAGATCGGGGTCGGGTCGAATGAGAATTATCAAACCTTATCCTTATAGTATTTTGAATGCCCTTTGAATAGGTGTTGATCGATTTCTAGTCCCAAAACAAGATTATGCTATTTTGGAAATGAAAATGGTTCATTAATTGCATATCTCTCCACAGAGTAGGTCGTAACTGCTACTACAGGAAGCGCACTTGTTATTGCAACTAGAATGTGAATTGCGTTGCTCTTAAAATCGGTTGGAAAGCTGAAAACATTAAAGGAAATGGTTTTGAAATGTCAATACTGAAAAGATCAGTAAATCGTGAAAAAAAAATTTTTACCATTATTTCAGCCGCATAGCCAGGATTTCATTTTACGAGGGGGGGGGGGGGGGTTTGAGTAGGATGAAATTGCTGATGAGCGCGCAAAGCGTGCTCCCCAGGGGATGGGTGCAGGAAGGGTGGAGTTCCCCCCCCCTTACGCGCGAAGCGCGAAAGCTTTGACGTTTGAGTAAATTCGAGAGAAAGCCCGGCTCGTAGTACCGTTTTTAGGCGGAAAAGTTAGTTCGACGCCCTGACTGCTTTTCAATTATTTGGACGCAATACTGCACTGAATTTAACAGCGGTGTCCGCGCAGGGAGGGGGAGTTTTCCCCTTCCCGCGCGAAGCGCAAAAGCTTTGTCATTCTGGCACATTTGAGAGAAAGATAAAGAAAACTTTGCGGTTTTAGCAAATTTGGAGAGAAAGATAACGGCTTGTAACAATTTTTTAGGTTTTTTTTTTCTCACTTCCCCCTCGCTTTTTCGCTCTCGCTTTTTTTTGTTTTTTGTTTTTTGTTGGCTTTTTTTTTGGGGGGGGGGGAGGCGACCACCCCCATGATATTGGAAGGGATGCAGAGAGGGTGAGATATAGCTGGGGGGGGGGGGGGGGGGGTGAGGCAGTGGCGAATTTTAGACAATTTTGGACAATTTTTTTTCCGCCAGCCCTCAAAAATGTCGCTCAGTGGGGGAGGGTATCAGATGATTTCCTCCATACTTCTCTGACAAGCAAAAAAAAAAAATTCTCAAAAAAAAAAAAAAAAATAGAGGAAAAGTTGTCAGGGGGCACTCTGCCCCCCTGCCCCCCCCCCCCTCAGCTACGCTAGTACTCATGACTAATTTTAAAATTTCTTGTCCATGACATCAAAGCTCGAATCGAAGAAGGCAAGAATCTGATCTTCGGGAGGTAAATTGTGATGATTAAATAAAAAAAGTCTTGATGCCCATGCATTTTCTCTCTCACAAAAGCAATAAACTAATGATACAGCCAGACAATCTGAGAACAATTATTTGTCACTGTCTGCTGATTGTTTAATCATTACTCAAATTCTCGATATGCAATTGACAATTTTTATAGAGAAGAAACTCGCGCATGATCATAAATTATGCAGAGGCACATTAAATTTGCTATATGGACTATTTATAGGAATACTATATGGTAAAAAGGCCGAGAGATCGCGATCGCAGTAGTTGTTAACGCGAAATATATGCACGCCTCTTTAATAATATTGATTGAAACTTTTCATTTCCCAAATGACAATCAACTAGTCTTGTTTAGCATTTTCGTGACGACGAAATTATATGTATTTAGTCTTGATGTCCTTGGCCCACTTATCTATATAGTGATTGCTGATTAGATTGCAAACTACTAACACTGGGGAATGAGGGGGAAGGGGGGGGGGGGTTCTCTCCCGCCTATGCTGTTATTGTTCGAGATTTTGAATTACCATGGAAAAGGCGAGGAATATAAACTTTGTAGAGGCAGTGTTATTGGAATTACTAATCACAGTTCCATATGGATGTAAAAACGAAGTATATCCATGATACACCTAAAGGAAAATCTTTTTTGACGGTATTGACTTTGAACCATAAAAATCTCCTGATTAATGCATATAAGGTAGCAGTGGTAGGATGGTAGTAGGGTCGAAATAAGGTAGGATGGGAGTGGCGACTAAAAGTTAGAAGACATAGAGGTACATGTAGGATGGTAGTAGAAGTAGAAGTAGGATGGCAGTAGGATTATACTATTGGGAAAATGGTAGCAGAAGGAAATTGCAGTAGAGGTAGGATGGTAGTAGGTAGAAATACAGTATAAGGAAGTAAGTTGGTGGTAGATTGAATGGTAGAGGTAGAATTGGTGGGGTGGTATTAGATATTGTAGTAATGGTAGAATGGTAGAAGTGGTAGAATCGTATAGTAGATGTATAATGGTAGTAGATGTTGGAGGGTAGTAGATGTAGGATAGTAGGAGAGGTAGTGTGGTAAAAGAGGAAGAGGGCGTAGGTTTTATAAGAGGTAGGATGGTAGTAGATGTTCCATGGTAGAATGAGAAGGAGCTAGAAGTAGGATGGTGGTAGGGGTAGAAGATGCAGGA